>JAYESA010000009.1:28697334-29414834 GCA_036927795.1 Iris macrosiphon | reverse complement strand
TTTGACTGTATATTTTGGATATTGTCTTGTTTTGTGTTTCTTTGTTTCCTTTTGATATCATATCGTGCTTTTATTCTTCTCCTAGATTTTGTGATTGAGAGTTCATATATATATTGCGTGGTTGCCCTCCTTTTGGATAGGATTATTCATATATATATATATTGCGTGGTTGCCCTCCTTTTGGAGAGGTCATGGTAGATTTTTCTGTGAGATATATTGATAGTTGGTTGACCTAGAACGGACCTTACAGCGTTCTACCGTCGATTCTGCGGCGTAGGCTGGACGTACCCATGGCTCATGCCCAATTTTCGGGTACGGGTCGTGACACATTTTTGATGGCGGCCCATGCAGGTCTAGTTTTTAGGTCTACCTGTAATAGGATATAGGATATAGGCTGAGAGAGAGTGTGCTCAATCACAACTAGGACTCTTCCTGATTTCTTTTGCTATCTTTAATTTTCCTGAAATTGTTTTCTTTTGCAATATTACTGTCATTCTTTGATGATATCGTATCTTGCACCGTATTGACTTCTTTTGATCTGTTCTTCTTGATTCCATTCCATCACTTGCTTTATTTGATTCCGGGGCTTCCCATAGCTTTGTGTCTGTATCTTTTGCTGTTAGACACCATCTTGTTGCTGAACCTTTAGCTAGACTCTGCAAGATCATGACCGGGGGTGGTATCATCCTAGTCAGTGATGTCTGCAGAGACCGGAGAGTTACCTTGGGAGGCCGGGAGTTGAGTGTGTGCCTACTAATAATGCCACTTCCGAGCTACGATATTGTACTCGGGATGGATTGGTTGAGTATGCATTGTGCTAGTATAGATTGTCGTGGAGGCAGAGTTTTGTTTAGTCCGCCGGGTGAGCCAGAGTTTCAGTTTGCCAGAGGAGCAGCGGAGCAGACCGAGGGAGTCTTCTGCGGAGCCCTGGTGGTAGAGCCGAGGTTGCTACATCCACTGATAGAGGAGTACATGGATGTCTTTTCGGAGGAGTTGCCAGGGTTACCTCCGGACAGAGATGTGGAGTTCTCTATAGACTTGGTGCCAGGCGCGGAGCCGATATCCCATCACGTCTATAGAGTCAGCAACAGTGAGCTGATAGAGTTGAAGAAGCAGGTGGATGAGCTTCAGGACAAGGGATTTATCAGATCTAGTTCTTCTTCGTGGGGTGCTCCGGTACTTTTTGTGCCGAAGAAGGATGGGTCGATACGGATGTATATCGACTACAGGGCTCTGAACAACCTCACAATCAAGAACAAGTATCCGCTGTCGCGTATTGATGATCTTTTTGACCAGTTGAGCGGAGCGAGGGTATTTTCCAGGATTGATCTGAGGACAGGCTACCACCAGGTGAAGGTCAGGAAGGAGGATATTCCGAAGACAGCTTTTCGGACCAGATATGGACAGTATGAGTTCATGGTGATGCCGTTTGGGTTGACTAATATCCCGACAGTGTTCATGAATCTGATGAACAAGGTATTCCATCAGCATCTGGAAAGATTTGTGGTGGTGTTTATAGATGACATCTTGGTGTATTCGAAGACCCCAGAGGAGCACGAGGAGCATCTGAGGATAGTGCTGGAGACTCTCAGGAAGGAAAAGCTTTATGGAAAGCTTTCGAAGTGCGAGTTCTTCCTTGACAAGGTTGAATTCCTTGGTCATGTGGTGACTGGAGAGGGTATCTCGGTGGATCCGAGAAAGATCATGGCAGTTGAGGCATGGAGTGCTCCGAGTTCAGTAGCAGAGGAGTTTTCTGGGACTGGCAGGTTACTACAGGAGATTTGTTCAGGATTTTTCCAGGATTGCAGAGCCGTTGTCCAGGCTGACCAGGAAGGACGTGGAGTTTGTTTGGTCAGAGGAGTGCCAGGTTGCCTTTGATGAGCTGAAGAGGAGGTTGGCGACATCTCCAGTGTTGACGTTGCCATCAGGTTCTGGAGGATTCACTATCTATAGTGATGCATCGGGGAAGGGACTGGGCTGTGTGTTGCAGCAGAATGGGAGGGTGATTGCCTATGCTTTCAGGCAATTACGTCCTCATGAGAAGAACTATCCTACCCACGATTTGGAGTTGGCAGCGGTCATCTTTGCTCTGAAGTTATGGAAACACTATTTATACGAAGAGCATGTGGAGATCTGCACAGACCACAAGAGCTTGAAGTATGTGTTTACCCAAAAAGAGCTGAAGATGAGGCAGAGGAGATGGTTGGAGTTGATGAAAGACTTCGACATATCGTTGCAGTACCATCCAGGGAAGGCGAACGTAGTTGCGGATGCGTTGAGCAGGTATCCGATAGCTATGTGCCTGACTACAGATCGTTATCTTCTGGCAGATCTAGAGAGCTTGGGCATTGAGGTGATAGTGCCTGGAGTTGAGATGCAGATGTGGGGACTGCAGATTCAGTCAGAGTTGGTAGACCGGATCAGGGCTACACAGTTTGAGGATGAGTCCCTGAGGAGCATCAGGGCACAGGTTCAGATGGGATTGTCAGATGACTTCACCATTGCTGATGACGGTTCCTTGTGGCACGGTACCAGGTTGTGCGTGTCGAGTGGGTCATTGCGCGAGGAGGTTCTTCAGGAGGCGCATCGATCCCAGTATTCTATGCATCCAGGTGCCAACAAGATGTATAGAGATCTGAGAGAGCATGTATGGTGGTACAGGATGAAGCGGGAGGTAGCACGCTTCGTATCCCGATGCTTAGTGTGCCAGCAGGTGAAGGCGGAGAGGCAGAGGCCAAGAGGTTTGCTCTAGCCGTTACCCATTTTGGAGTGGAAATGGAAGCATGTGACCATGGATTTTGTTTCTGAACTTCCCCGTTCTCCAGGCGGGAAGGATGCAATTTGGGTCATCGTGGACAGGTTGACCAAATCGGCCCACTTCCTACCATTCAAAGTAGGTACGTCTACAGAGAGACTAGCAGAGATGTATGTGCGCCAGATAGTCAGACTGCATGGAGTTCCTGTGAGCATAGTATCAGATCGGGACAGTCGCTTTACTTCACATTTTTGGAGGAGTCTGCAGGCTAGCTTGGGCACCCAGCTCAAGTTTAGTAGTGCATATCACCCACAGACAGATGGTCAGTCAGAGAGGATCATTCAGACACTTGAGGACATGATTCGCACTTGTGTTTTGGATTTCAGAGGCTCTTGGGAGGATCACTTGCACTTGGTAGAGTTTGCTTACAACAACAGTTACCAAGCCAGTATTGAGATGTCACCTTTTGAGGCGTTGTATGGACGGAGGTGTCGCACTCCGTTATCATGGGATGATGTAGGTGAGAGAGCTTTGCTTGGCCCGGAGATGGTGGTTGATGCAACGGAGAAGGTCAAGATCATTAGAGAAAGACTTCGGGTGGCGTAGGACAGGCAGCGGCATTGGGCCGATAGCCACCGGAGACCTTTGGAGTTCAAGGTATAGCTTAGAATCTAGATTTTGTTCTTGTGTTGCTTGCGATTGCTTATTTTAGACTAAGTGTAGAGACCTTGTTTGTGCTAGGTTGGAGATCTGGTGTTCCTGAGGATTTCTCCGACGCGGGGCACTATTCGCTTCGGTGGAGGCGGGAAGCTTAGCCCACGTTTCGTTGGACCCTTCCGTATCCTTGAGAGGGTCGGCGCCGTAGCGTATAGGCTTGAGTTGCCGCCTACACTGGAGGGAGTTCATGATGTATTCCACGTGTCGTAGTTGAGACGGTACGTGGCTGATCCCAGTCACGTATTGGATCACTCGAAGATCGTGGTGGGCCCTACTCTTAGCTATCCAGAGCAGTCGGTGGAGATTCTGGATCGGCGGGAGAAGGTGTTGAGGAACCAGACTATTCTCTTGGTTCACGTCGCGTGGAGGCATCACTCTCCAGATGAGTCGACCTGGGAGAGGGAGGATGAAATGCGCGAGCGATACCCCTATCTCTTCGAGCCCTGAGGTATGGTTCTTTTCTTTGCATTCCTGTCCTAGTTTCGTCTTTTAATTTCGAGGACGAAATTATTTTAAGGAGGGTAGGCTTGTCACTACCCGATTCTAGAAAATAGGGTTATTTTTTTATTTTTTATTTTATAAATTGTGAATTGTATTTAATTAATTATATTTATATTTAAATAGTGATTGTATTATTTTTTTAATGATTGTTTTAGGGTTTTGGCTAGCCTGGACCCATGTCAGACCCTAGTGGACCCATGTCCGATCTGACCAACACCCTTGTGAGGATTATTTTGGGGCTTAGAATTATTTATTATATTTTTAGTGGGTTAGTTGGAGAGAATTGGAGTTAGTTTTAGTGCTTTTGGAACCCGGAACCTAAAACCAAGTGTGTGGAGGGCATTTTGGACTTTTGGACATGTAAACCCCCTTTAATTTAGCTTGGCCGGCCCCTACCTACCCACACCCACCCGATCACAGCAGCAAGCAGCCCCCTCTTCTTCTTCTTCTTCTTCTTCTTCTTCTTCTTCTTCACTTCTTCTCCTTCTCCACTTCTTCTTTCTTCTTCTTTCTTCTCCCCAAGTAAGTGTTCTTCATTTTTCTTCCTTCTTTCTTCCATTCCTTCTTCTTTATGCTAACCCTAACCTTGATTTTTTCCTAACCTAGGTGTGTGGAGCCTAGATTTAGTGTGGAGGCTAGATTTGGTGGCTTGGAGCTTGAGGGAGGTGATTTCTAGTAGATCAGAGACTTTGGCCTTGGGATTCCAACTCCCAAGAGGTAAACCCTAACTTTTCCCTTGCTAATTACTTTTATGTAGTATAATTAGTGGTTTAGAATCTTCCTAGACCCTAAGCCTACCCGTGGGAGAAAGTTGAAACTAGTTTGGTTGAGTTTAGAGACTTTGACATTAGGTTTTGTGTCGATTTCGGATGGAATCCGAAATTGGCCCAAATTTGGATGATGCCCTAGGTTAGACGGACCTAGGTAGACGTTGTCGAGTGTCTTGAGGGTGAGTGTGTGTCTCCGTTCGGACACGGGAAGTCGTGTCGCGGAGAAACGGGCGTTTCGGACGAATTTGGGGTTTTCGTCGTCGCCGATTCTAAGTGCGTACGCGTTTTTGCCACGGGCCTAGAATCGATGCGGTAGCATTTTTTCTAGGATCTAGGCATCGTTTAGAACCCGTGGGTAAATTTTGGGCCTATTTCGAGTTCGTTTGGTGTGCATTTCAGGAGGTTTTCCGAACCGCACACCGCGTGTTCGTCGAAATGACCGAACGACCATTTCGACTTGGTTTCCTAGTTTCGGGCTTGTGCGCGCGTTGGGTTAGCATCGGGGAGTGTGTGCTAGAGTTCTCGAGTTATATTTTTTTGGGTGTTTGTGAGTGTCGGGGTCGTTGGGCGTGAGTGGGGCGTGTTGTTTGTGTGTTGTGTGCGTTGTGTTGTGTTTGTGTATAAGTGTCTATATATATATATATATATATATATATATATATATATATATATATGTATGTGTGTTTATGTATATATATTTATATATATGTGTGTATTTATATATATGTGCTTGTGTATGTATGTGAATGTGTATATATATATGTATATGTATAGGTGTGCTTTTGTATATATATATATATATATATATATATATATATATATATATATATATATATATATATATATATATATATATATATATGTGTGTGTATGTGTATATATATATTTGAGAGTGTGTGTGTATATATATATATATATATATATATATATAGGTGTTGATATTAGCGATGGTTATAGTGTTATATGTGTGGATGGGTGATGTGTGGGTGGAAGTGGTGTGTGTAGGTAGTGTTGGTGAGGTGTGGGTGTGTCTAGAGTAGATATATAAGTGTGGTGGATAGTAGATATATAGAGAGTGATTTGATATATAGTGTGATATATATATATATTATATATAGGCAGTGTGTTGATGCTGTTTGTGAGGTGGGGCCCCACCAGCAGCTGCTGCTGCACTGCAGCAGCAGCACAGCAGCAGTAAAAGCCAGCAGCAACAGCAGCATTATGCAGCAGCAGTAGCAGCAATATGCAGAGCAAGCAGCAGCTGCTGCTGCACTGCAGCAGCAGCACAGCAGCAGAAAGAGCAGCAGCAACATCACATGTGAAGCAGCAGCAGCAGTAAGGCAGGTACAGCAGTAGCAGCAAGCTCCAGTAGTAGCAGCGAGGCTAGTAGCGAGGATGAGTGAGTTGAGGGTTTAATAGCTAGATAGATAGATAATAAGATAGGTAGATGGATAGATAAATAGGTAAGATAGATAGTATTATAGATAGATAGTATGATGGATAGGTAATAGATAAATAGATTAGATAGTTAGATAGATAGATATTTACCTAGATAAATAGGTAGATAGCTAGATAGATTGATACTAGATAGGTAGATAGATAGGTAGCTAGGTATTCGATATATATCTATCTAAGATATAGATATCTATATACATATAGTTATATACATACCTATGGATATCTAGATAGTAATATATATATATATATATATATATATATATATATATATATATATATATATATATATATGTGTGTGTGTGTGTGTGTGTGTGTGTGTGTTGGGTAAGGTAATGGGTATATGTATATGTGTGTAGATATCTATATATATATGTACATAGTTACTTAGATATGTAAATATATGATAGATATATATATTCCCTAGCCTAGATTAATAACTAGGTATATATTTATTAGCTAGATAGCTAATTAGAGGGGTTTGAGAGCGGTATCTCAATACCTTGAGATATCCAAGGTATTGAGTTTCGAGCGAGGTATTTGAGCATTAGCCTAGAAAATATATTGGAGTAATTTTTATATGTTTATGTATATATATTTACGCGTGCTAGCATAGGTTTTAGCGGATTTAGGCGGGGTGCGTGGCCTAGGACGAGGTATCGGATACCTATGGTATCCCGGTATCTCGATTAGGCGAGTTGTGAGTTTTCTAGCTTAATGAGCTCGGTTTGACCTAGAATTTCAGGGGCATCCTAGTTTGACCTAGCCTTGACCATAATTGTCCCCGTTGATCGTAAAAGTCAACGTTTGACCTAATTTTGACCTAGAGTTGACTTTTTGGACCCAGGTTGACTTTTTGACCCGAATTTTACCGGTTTGACCCGTTCGACCTAGAATAGCCCTAGAAGTCTATTTTTAATTATTTTATATCAGTTTAAATCCTTAGAACCCTGTTTAATTCTGCTTTTCGTAATAGGTTCTTGCGATACCGGTCCGGATCTCGATCCTCATCAGTTGCTCAAGACATCAGGCGAGTACCTACCTCTGATAGTTTCCATTTCATGATAGCATTTATATCACCTGTTCTAGAACTGTAATACTTGATTCTGACACATTGTTACACGAGCTGGTACTAGTGGATCCCGTCATGAGATGCTATCCCCCTTACCGTGTTCAGCGGGTACTCTATCACGTGTATTTCATCATGTGCTTCGGGTATTGATTCTCATGTGCTATCATGTGCTTCTTGTGCTCTCGCCTTCGTGTGTACGAGCTATTATCATGTACGTAGCGTGTTGTGGTTGGATCCAAGAGTATTAGTGGGGGAGGGGAGTAGGAGTTGGTTATGTGATCAAAGCCAAACAGTATTCATGTGTATGTCGGTTATACAACTCACGCATAACGGAGTTATCGTAATAATTTTCATGTGCAACCTAAGCCGATCACATAACGAACTTGTGCTCAAGGCACTTAGCTAGTATTCATGTTTCTCACCTGCAGTTACTTTTTCAGTACTTGTATTGTTCTCCAGTTTATATTGCAGCTACTTATTATGCTCCAGCATATATTTATTTCCTGTGCATCTTGTATACTTTTCTATTGCTCGTCATATACACCTTACCATGCATTTGGAGTTGCTTTCAGAGTTATGTACTTCGCTCCAGTCCTGACTGGGCATATTTTTTCCAGAGGATCCTGAGAATTATTGCCCGACGTTCTACGGGCCGGGTGTTGACGAGGGTTGTGACCCCGAGACTGAGGAGGAGTGCGCCGAGGAGACGCCGTTAGCGCCCTAGTTAGCTAGGTGGGTTTCCTGGGTTGTTTCCAGTGGTTTATTTTGGATGATTGTACTTATTCTTTTGCTGCGAGATGTTGTAGCTATTGTGGCCTTTGACTGTATATTTTGGATATTGTCTTGCTCTATGTTTCTTTGTTTCCTTTTGATATCATATCGTGCTTTTATTCTTCCCCTAGATTTTGTGATTGAGAGTTCATATATATATTGCGTGATTGCCCTCCTTTTGGAGAGGATTATTCATATATATATATATATATATATATATATATATATTGCGTGGTTGTCCTCCTTTTGGAGAGGTCATGGCAGATTTTTCGGTGGATCCGAGAAAGATCATGGCAGTTGAGGCATGAAAATATAGATTTTTCTGTGAGATATATAGATCGGACTAAGAAAGACGGCATTATCACTCCAATCCTGCTATCCTAATACTGCTCTGAACGAACACCTGATTCCATCGAACTTCGCTTGCGATCTGCACATGAAACTAACTCAAATCAATACTTGTTCCCAAATCCAACAAATCAAAATCTAACCAGCTATTGCCTCATTCAATCTTAGTGTAAGGCACCGTACGGTTGCGGGGCATTACACGCCAATCCCTGAATTAATGATTTATGCGCCAGCATGCTAGTATTCTTTTAATATGCTTAACTCTTGATGATTCATTGGTTCTCTTATTTTAGTTAATCCTGGTTATTCACTGGACATGGCATTCTTGATATTGATCATGATTTCCTGACATGATCTAGTGATTGTACATTACAACTGAACCCCTGAATCTTGACATGGAACTGATAAACCTGACATGTACTGATAATCCTGATAGTGGCTCGATGTAGCACACTCCTGACATGCTAGAATTGAACATGGATAGTATTGAAATTTGTTAATCTTGAACTCTCGACACCTGACCTGTACTGATACTCCTGATCCTGATATTCCTGATAGTGGCTTGACTTGGCACACTTCTGACTTGAGAATTCCTGTAACTGTCCTGATCCAGGCTATTAGTAGCACCTGTATTGCATGACATGTATCTCCGTAGTTGATTTTGATTGTGCTTGTCAAGTTACTGTCTTGTCCTGCATCATGTCCAAGGCAAAATTCTGAGCGCCACGGTCAAAAATTCTTGATAACTTGTCTTAGTTAATAACTAGAATGAATGAATTAGAAGCATCTAGAGAGAATTATGGATACATGTAATCCCGGTATCCCAGCGACACCTGATGAATTTGGAGCTCTCCGTCGAAAGAGGCACACTTACAGCACACCGTCGAGCGTTGCATTTTTTCAGAAAAAGACTACTATACCTGATTTATTTTACTTTGTATCCTGACGTTTGGATAACATGGATAGTCTGTAGTGCATGTGGCTGTATGGAATCTCAAACTATATATGTTATTAACTAGGACTGTGATAACCCTAGTTAGTTAATGATAGAAAGCCGTAGGGCATGATTGGCCGTGATTGCTTGATTTTTAGTCTAGTCTAGTCATGTCCTGATTTGCATTAGCAATTGATCCAAAACTGTACTTGAAGCCTGACTCCAGATATTCTTGTATACTTTATAGTATGCTTAACTATTATTTTACCTGATGCACTTAATTACATATTTCATGTGCTATTTATTATTGATTTATCTGCATGCTGATTTTAGTTCCTAAGATTGGCTCCCTTGTGGTGTTGTTTTGGGGTCTGACCATATTGATCTTGTATGGCCAGATTTAGGAGCAGAACCGCAAGATCTCCCGCACCTTCCTCCTCAAGATGGTGAACACGAGGAGCACCCGAGAACATGAGTTGGTTTTTTCTTCATTATCCACCTGATCTTGTACATTATTCTTTTGAGACATTTAGCCACCGAGCACGTGTTTATCTTGTATTTTGGAACTTGACATTCTAGCCTGCGGGCCTACATGTAAAGCATATTCTAGACTATAGCTAGAGATGATCATGTAATACTGTACTCTTGGTAGTTCTTCATTTTATAACTAGCTTCCTGATCATCTGTGTATATATAGTTTGGGGCGCCTCACTATTATATGTTTGGTGATCATACATCTTGTAACTTATTGCTTGCTTGAGATTGAGATACCTAGGATTCTTGACCCAGGATTGCCTGATGGATTATAGAGTAAACCATCATACGTCTAGACAACCGTGACCATATCTCAGGGTATAGAGAACTCTGGTATACGTAGCTGGCTTTGTCTGCCCCCGCTCTCCAATATTCTGGTTCTGGGGTGTGACACCACTACTGATTGCCACCCATCAATCAATTCTCTGAATCCCACAAACAAACAAGCATCAAGCACAGACTACTGATTTATTATTGCATCGCTCATTGTTGGTGTTTCTAGGTATCATTACTATCAATAAATTTTCTTATGGCATCGCACATAATTAGAATTATTGTATGTAACATCCAGTGAGTGTAAGAAAGGGTCAAAGAACTTTCCACCGAAGCAACTCAGAATATATATGTGGAAGCACCAAGAACAATCACGGAAGAAATTTTTGGAATAATCACGGTAGCGACTTTGAATACTTGCGAAAGCAATCATTGAACAACACTGAAGCGACTGTGATTAATCGCGGTAGAAACTTTGAATAATCACTGAAGCAACTTTGAGTATTCGCGGAAGCAACGTTGAGTAATCGCGGAAGCAACTTTGATTGAAATGAATTGAAACTAGGGACGTAAAGTCGTGCTCTGATACCAATTTGTCACGCCCCGATCTCCCGTAGGATCTATTACCCTCGCTGGACGTGAGATCACCACACCAACGCTCCCACAAAAAATTGTCCCCATCGTGACGTGATGTACAAGACTAGGATTGTGCTTGTATAAGGCAAGAAGATCAACAAATATATGGTAAATCTCAGAAACAACAACATTACAGCGAAAGAAAGCAGACAAATTGAAGTCACACAAGAAAGTATCTCTTTTATTTATATTGAAATGAATTACAAGGCTCTCAATAGCCAACTTGAGTACATGTCATTTAGGCTTACAATGAACTTTGCCAACTCGGCTTACAACATCACTGGTACAACTCTTGCCATATTTCATACATTATGTCCTTTATAGCAGAAGTCCTCATCTCCAAGAGAAGAGCTTCTGCACACCCAATCATCCTACGATGCCTTAAGACTTGTCAAGTTGTGTCCACGCACCTGTGAACCTGAAATGCTGTCCACATACGTGGGTCAGTACTCCACGTGTACTGGCTAGAGGGCTGACCCCACTCTCCTAAAATCAACACAAAGTAATCATGTGATAGGAACATTATTAAGTGTGATCTTGATATGTTGCCTTAGGGTCAATTACAGTTCATAACAACAAAATATAAGGCAAGCATATAGTAATTTGTAATGGACAATAAAGCAGCATGTAGTTATTCATAACCAAGAAAAATATGAAGCATGCATCTTATTCACGTAAAGCAGACATTTTGATCATATTGGATAGGAAACCTAAAACATATAGTTATTCAGGGTCAATAGGAAAAGTAAAGCATATAAGTTATTACCCTTTGGTGATTCTTACCCACGGTCGTTTAGCCATCCATGTAAATGAGTAATAAATTACTCTGCCTGCATAAGACATTGTTAGCATGCACCATGTCTACATGAAGGTCACTTCGCGTCATCTTGGACTTCATGGCTAGACGGCTCCCCTCACCGAAGGGTAGCAAGTCCAACCGGGAGATTTTTGAATCGCCCGTGCTATCACTTCAGCATATTGGAATTTGACGTCCTTCTCAGTGCAGGGATCTAGCATCACTGGAAGTCCCGAATTCCGGATTACCAGTACTTCGGCATCCCCTCTTTGTTCCCCCTAGGATGAATCGGGTTCGTGGCCCCGGATTACCGTTCAAGGAACATTAAACCTTGTGCACAAGTTATCCATGACCATGCATACGTATGCAACTTAGCTATAAAGCAGATATATCATGCATGGTACTAGAAAATGTATTGAATACCTAGAGTTCTTATTTGTTTTGCCACATTCCTTGAGCCGCAACTCAAAATACTTTTCTTGCCCAGTCCAGGGTCTATCTTGCCCAGTCCAGGGTCTCATACTTACCTTCTAGTCCAGGGTCTTACCATAAATGATAATACAATATTCCAACATTTGCTATCACATTATATAATTCACATTATAAAACATCAACAAGTTAATAGACATGTGATTATTATCTTTCTTTATCTTTTGTAATTTTTTGCTAGATAAATTTAAGCAAACAACTTACACAAACATGAACTAAGTCATTTTGTTAAGCGTAAAGATAAAGGATCGAAGAACCAACATAACTCACTTTTATCTGAAGGGACTTCCCAGCACAATCTCATAGCCTTCTGAATTGATCCTTCCGTATAGCCCAAGTCCAATTAACTTTCTCCGAGCCAACCCAGTCATCATAGTGCACTGTGCGAAATTGATCCTTTCGTATAGTCCAAGTCCAACTAACTTTCTTCGAGCCAACCCAGCCATAACTTTCTCCGAGCAGTGCACTACATATATACACACACTAATATATATATATATATATATATATATATATATATATATATATATATATATATATATATATAAAGAGGTTGTTTTGGACGATTCAAATTGTACACGACTTATGAAAGGTTAGGACAACTATATTAGAGTTTGTTCAACTCTAATATGTGTGCTTCAGGTTATTGAGGAAAAATAAAGCTTTAATTGTTTGTAATTATGCTGGAAAGCCCCCAGGAAAAAATAAAGAGAAAATAAAAAATTTATTGGAGATCTCGTAAGGGTTTCACAATATAATATTTGTTTGTGTAACTCTTATAAGTTTTTTTATTCAATAAATATATCCTATCCTTAGATCTTGGCGGAACCCTTTTATATTGTCTGGTATTTGTGTTTTGTTAGTTGTTGTTGTAAGACAAACTCGTCGTGTTTTAAGAGAAGTACGATAAAAATATATAAGATAGCGAAAACTAACACGATTGGAAGAAGTGATTAATCTTATTTCCGAAAGTTACAAAGATTATACAAACATACGTGAAAATCGAAAAGTATATAACTGATTACTGCTCTCTGGATTTATGTAATCATATTACAAATTGACTCTATGAAATAGAGAGCTTGCAACGGCAAGTCGTTGGAATTGAAAGTTATTAAAATTCTTTTCAATCGCACTTGCTACAATAAGACAAAATAGAAACACAAATAAGATGAAGAACTCCTTGCTAGGGTAATAAAAATCACCGTTGCTCAAACTAAGATTCGATTATTTCTGTCGATCTGCTCTAAGGAACCAGCAAGTTCGTAGAATAGAACTTCTGGAACGCTCCTTGTTACGCTCGATATGGATCTCGAACTGGACGAATTGGACTGACGGATATCTCTTCGTGGATCTATCGCGACTACTACTAACACTCCTCTCGTAGCAATATATTTTCTATCTCTCCTGAAAATGAAGAGAAGAGAATATATATGGAGGATTTACAAGCCAAAACCCTAACAGTCGTCACCAACTTAATTCAGAGATAATCCCCATGTATAAGGGGACAGTTACTAACCTTTATCTCTAACCCCCAAAAAAGCATTGGTTACAACATAAAATCTACTAAAACAGTCGCCTTGCGCAATTTTCGCATCAACAGCTATTGTGCGAAAATGTGCACAACCTGCGCCCAATTTCGCGCCATAAGCTACTGCACGATAATCTGTGTGGCGCCAACGCTGCGCCCATTTTCGCGTGAGCATCCTTAACGCTGAAACACATCACCCGTTTAGAGCGTAAACAAAACATCCGCTCAGCGCACACGAAAACACAGTACTCGTGCAGCACCCATGCGAAAACCGCACAAAAACTTGTGCAGAACGGCGCAATGATGCGCAAAAGCTTTATCTCGCGTCCGATGCGTACGTGCAAAGGCACTATTAAAGTGCCACTTTGTATCCTTCTTCCGAATCCGAGTCCGAGTCGCTAGGTCTGGCTCCTATGGTAAGTCCCAAAGAAATGAGTGACAAAAACATAAATGCTCTTTTGTAGGTTTTGATCATTGCTCTCTAGATTAACACCCCTCCATTTCAACCACATGGACTATCACGTCCAATGTGCACAAGTCAACAACAACAAAAAAAAAAAAAATTAAAATACACCCTTAAAATTATCACATGGATGTGTGACTATTTTCTACCGTTCAAAATCAAAAACCACAACACTTAGACACTAGAACTTCTCAACGAACTGATGGAAAGTCCATAATTAACAATAGGCTTAACAATATTTTAATTCATGAAAACCCAACAGCCGGCCATTACCACCAATTCAATCTACTCCAATAATTCATGGCTAAAACGAACGAAAATTTCCAAACAATTCAGATCTAGTGGGAGGGAGGAGGCGTCAAATTAATGGATAAGGTAGGTAATGACCAGCGCTAACAGCATCAGCAAGCAGGCGATCCCTTGATCTAGCGAATTCTCTGCAACCATCAGCAACAAATCAATTAATATTTCACACAACAATATTATAGGTTATTTACAATAATTTTTTTTATATTTTATATTTATTACACAGACATTTTTTATGTTTTATATTTTATTTTCAAAATAAATATGATTAAAATAAAGGAGAATGGGAGATGGTGAGCCTACGAAACTGAAGGAGTTTACTACGGGAAGACAAGATGATGATCTGATGTTGACAAGGAGAATGGGAGATGACTCAAAACTCTTGGAAAAAGAAGGATAATCACGAGGGAAACAAAGGACTAGACGTAGCAAATCGGAATCCTCCCCGCTCTCGTTCCTCTGAGAGACATACAATCTTTACTGAGTGTCGGCAAAAAATGTGTGTTTCAGGGAGAGTGAGGGTGTTTGGATGGGTTGATTGTGCGGAGAATGGACAGCTGAGTCTCATTCTCAATTTTGTAACTTTCCAATAATATATACACTTACTTTCTTCACAATATATATATATATATATATATATATATATATAGTGTTGGATAGACTACAGCAATTTGGCATCAACATACCAAACAGTCACATGACGAATATGGCAGCATCAATGTGGAGCGACATCAACAGGATAATCAGAGAGATCAAAAATCAACAGAGGATGGGTGCGGTGTGTACGTGACTTGGTGACGTGCACACCAGGTTAGTTGCCACACTGCAACCATCTGTAATTGTCGAACTCCACGGGCAACATTTCTTTAACAAGAAAAAGAAAATTGGTAGGGCCATCTAATGGAAGTAACATCTGAAGCATTCTTAGGTTGACAGGGCCAATAACCACTAATGCATAAATTTTGGACATCCTCCGAACAAGGGAGCATCAAATTCTCATATTCAACACCCCTGGTTCAACTTTTGCTAGTAAAGGAATGATTGCTATTTAAGAGATTTAAACTTCTAGTATTGCTCTCTCCTGCTTCAACTTCTGCTAAAAAAGTATTTGCGACTTAAAAGACCGAGGATTGAGAGCAACAGATTGCAAACAAAACATTAACTAATAAGTACTATACAATGACATGGATATTTCAGTATTTTCATAATCAAGTTATCATACTAACCAATTTGTACTTACAATCCGCAATTTCCTTGCAGTTAGTGATAAATAACTGCAGTAAGAAAAGAAAAAAAAATGGGAGAAAGGCGATTACCAAGATGCCATGGTAAGAACCTTCAGTTCACTGATTCAAGCACTCTGAAAGAATCCATAACTTGTCTTAAATCCCGTTCTTCCTCTACGAAAACATTTTCAGGTGTCTGCAACCTCAACTCATACAATCGATTGTTTCCAACACCAAGGACGGACAGGTAACGCCTATCCCATTCGAGACGAGGTATTCTGTCTTGTGGCATAACAGCCAGCTCATTGTTGTTTGCGTATGACTTGATGTTTACCTGGATACATGAACATGGAGAAAGATGATAACAATATGTGAAGGAAGGAAAACTATAGTTAACATCTGCTAGTAAAATCTTATTTATCAAATGAACAAACATTTGATGTATCATGTTTTTACCCTATATGGCTATACAACCTAAGGTTTCTCAGCTCTTTCTTCGAAGAATCATCCTTGAGATATGTATATATTTGCCCGCATAAAATATCATTTCACATTATTCGCTCTATAAGTTACACACCACGAAAATAGTAAGGTCTACATCATTTACTCAACTCCTTGTACAGATTTTGAATTATAAGGTATAAATCTCCACTCTCTACATAGGCATGTAGTTGCCAAGATAATTAGAGGTAAAAATGGTGGGAGTCTAAATTGCTTTTGTTTTAGAAAAGCCCAATTGAAGAAAGAGGGAAACTACGAGTATATTGGGAATTGCTTTACATATTTTGATATGTAAGTCCTCTGCTATGAAATAAAGCTTTCCCTGAATGACAAGAAATGAAGGGACTCAATTTTTTTCTAACACTCTTGAAAACATTTCCTAAAAATTATGTTTCTTTGGTAATTCCAAACGCAAAAGATTACCAGCACAATTTGAATCCTCTATCCAAGCAGTTATCTTACAGAAATGGTTGATAACCAATAGTAATGCATTTTACAGAAAACCAGAAATTACTATGATTGTATGCACGGCAAGATGCTTACCTCAATTTGATAGTAAACCTTTCCGTCGTCTGCAACCCTCGATGATGTAGTTAGAATGTTTGACTCACGACGAACACCAAGTCTAGTTGACATGAATTCAGTCAAATATTGTTTGAGAACCTTCTGTGCAGCGACTTCAGGAGGTCCCAAATCTTCCACGCTTTTATATCTAGAGGATGACGGAGAAGATAGCTCCACAGACATATTTTCATCCAGAACAAAAGGATCCCTGAAGAATATGTCAGCACCAGCTCCTTTAACTTGGATCCAGTTCTTGGGATAAAAAAATGTATAACCATCAAAGATGTCTATATGTTCCCTGAACCCAACTGAGGTTTCTGCAAAGGTGAACTCATGAGAACCCAATTGTGAGAAGATTAGGCCTGCCATGGATGCAATGATGTTCCTCCTGGGAACTATGTTCCTCCTGTGAACTATAAGATTTTTAGTTTCATCAGTGAGGTATTTAATAGCGTAGAACAGGATAGTAAATGAAACTGAAAGTCTGTGAATACAACTTCTCACACAGTTTCTTAATGCTCTTAAAGGTAACTGGTAAGGGATTCTAGTTTCACAAAACTATGCTATTTAATTGCAGAAAGTAGAGTTACATTCTGATACCAATAAAATCCAAGTATCATTCTTGGAACTCCACAAGAGTGTTGCTTGGAAGTTGGGACAACTGCAGGTCTTTGGTGCTCGCATTATAGAGATGCAGATTCAAGCCATTGTTACAGCCTCTTCATAATAAAATGGGGATAAGGCTGCATACAGCTTGACACTACCCAAATAGTCATTAGCAGACGCCTCTAGGTATGATAAGACATCCTATTCATAAATATTTCCACAATTCTTTATCTTCATGAATATTTTAAATGACTATTTCATTCTTCAAATGTGTTTACAGTTCGCAATAGATGTGTTTATGTTACATGATTTTATTGTTCAAAGGACTTGGACGTGCAGTTGCATTATATGTATTAAATGTGAACTGTAATTCTGTCAAAAGAATGTGAACTGTAGATGAATTTATCCTTATCTTCTGAACTCTTTAAGTAATATCTAGTCTGAACAATGATGGGGAATCTTGAACATTCTCCTCTTTTTGTGGAAAACCCCCATATCACAATCAACTTCTCCTGCCATTGTAACACAAGTGCTTGTAAGCCTGACAAGTTCCATGTTATTGTAGTACTTCCTGAAGTTCGCAACATGTTTTTAGATAAGATCTGTTGCATAACCAGTTTTTTTGTGAAAATCATGAAAAAGCAGATCACACACGGGCAGAACATGTCAACTGATAAATGTAAGGTGATGTATCCCTGACTGTTTCAACAGACTTAAACAATACCTCCTGACCATTGATCACTTGGCATACTTTTGCAACCTCTCTCGCCAAAGAGCATCAAATTATTATAAGTTTCAACTAATAACCGCCAGCTTTATCATCATACATAAAAGGTCTTTAAATAAACTAGACAACAACAAGAAGAATCAACCAAGTACGACTTGCAACAATGCTTGCCCTTTTGACAGTCTGCCATTGTATGCAGTTCATGTTCATACTAGTGTTTTTAATGATTCTGGATTATTTTTTATTAATTCCGAGGCTTAATCAAAGATGGTAGAATCAGAAGTAGAAGTCGAGATCAGGATTTCACACAAGAGTTCTCTTCCTGATATCTCTCGATCCAACAAGAAGATAATATATAGGATCTAATAACAACTTGAAACAAGATAATAAAAGAATCAGAAAAAACTATCTTCTCGTTCTTCCTTGCAATCGCAGTTGCAAACGGACATAACATAGTTACAACTCACAGAAGAGAGGAAGACGAAGAAGAAGAAGAAGAAGAAGAAAAGACTTTGCTTGCTGGGATGATAAAGATCACCATTACTCAAAGCAAGATTCTTCCCACACGATCTGCTCCCAGGAACCAGCAAGTTCACGTTGAACTTCTGGAACGCTCGATGTCACCTCTGTCTGGACTCGCATGAACTCCCTGGACTCCAGCAAGATTCGTCCCACACGATCTGCTCCCAGGAACCAGCAAGTTCACGTTGAACTTCTGGAACGCTCGCTGTCACCTTTGTCTGGACTCGCATGAACTCCCTGGACTCCAATGGTGGCGGCAGCAACAACTCTCTTTTTCTCCTAATTTTTGAAGTAAATCCTCAAAAAGGTACGAAAATAGTATTTATAGAGAGAGGGTGAAAACCTTAGCCGCCCAACAATTACGAAAAGATAGGAACAAATTAATTACGAATCCCTATAAGATAGCCACGAATTAGTTTTAAATCCAACAAAAAACGGATCTGAATAACAGGCCATATCTTTCCATATCCGTTTAAATATATCCGCAGCAGCAGCAGCGCATGCGACATGCGGCAGCGCATGCGGCAGCCCATGCGACAGCCCATGCGACCTGCCAATGCGACCACGCATGCGACCCGTCCATGCGGCCCGCCCATGCGATCGCGCATGCAGCTCGCGCATGAGAGAGCACATCAAATGTGCACAAGCGCCTGCCTGACCATGCGACCGCGCATGAGAGAGCGCATTAAATGCGCACAAGAGTCTGTGCCAATGCTGACGTGCTAAGTGCAAAGTGTGCCAACAAAGCGCCACTTTACGCCCTTGAGTCCTAGCCCGAGTCCGAGTCGCTAAGCCCCTTTTGGGCTTAGCTCCTATGGAATAAATTCCAAGAGAATGACAAAAAACATAAATACTTTTATTAAGGAGTTAATCCTTCTTCATCCTAATAAAATACCCCCACATGGCACCCATGTGCCTCACCACACCCCGTGTGCACACCTCAACACAAGCAAAGCATTATATTGAGATACCACTTGGTGGTGTAGCCAATATGGGACTATCTCTCATAGTCCAAAGGCAAAAACACCAACAATCTCCCACATATCTCAATATATGGGTTGAGCGTTGCTCACGGTGACTGTCCATCATGCATTAGGATAGATGTCGCTTCGATTTGAATCTTCTTGCATGGGTCAAAATAACAGTATGATACAAGAATGGACTAAGCCTTGAATTCTGCACCATAGTTGCAATGCTTCCCACTCACACAATGACATCAACTGTGCTTCCGATTGCACATTGAAGGCCCTATGCACGCTTGGTTTCGGTGTATGTATTTTGGTTGTCTACAAGTTTTTTCTCAAGGGACGGTATCTCTTTTCATACACTATAGATGAGTTCTTAAAGAGTCCTTAGCATGAAGCATTGCGCTTCCTTAGTGCTACGCTGTTATGACATGGCCTTCTGCCGAGGTTCACTCTCTCATGTGGTGTCATCAACTGTAGCATGAGGTTCACTCCTCTTTGTAGTGCCAAACTACCCAGCACGAAGCCTTGCGCTTCCTTGCGGTGTTATGTCGCTGTGACATGACTTTCCGCCGAGGATTTACATCTTTTACCTCTGTGGTGTCACACCACTGTAACATGAGGTTTACTCCATCTTTGTAGTGTTGTCTACCACTCTTCATTCTACAGCATTAGGCTACCTGCCTATGTGCGGTGCTATGCCGCTGTGACATGACTTAATGCCAAGGATTTACATCTTTTACCTCTGTGGTGTCACACCACTGTAGCATGGGATACAAGTCCCTTGTAGTGCTGAAACTACGTGCTTTCATTAAAGCACACCGGACATTCACTCTATCCGAGAACTCATTAAGGCGTCAAAGCCATCATTCCACAGAAAATTGTTCTTCATAAAGAACAAGTAGACAACAGTGGTTCTGGGTTCGTAACCCCTCAATGTCTCAAATGACTACCCATTGTTCCTGATATTCTCCAAGTTTATGGTCATTCTTTGAACCAAAAGCTAGATGCCCAGTAGATTTCTCTTTGAACTAATAGCATAAAACTTTATAGTAGAATTACATAGACACAATATCAGAATATCTTCAAGTCCATTTTGGTTGTTGTATCCTCGACCAGCTGGCGCTTGAGACCCTTGGTGAACGGGTCCGCCAGGTTCTCCTGACTCCGAATATCAATTACGACAATGACTCCAGTCTTTATCAGATCATTCACTGTCATGTGCCTCAAACGCACAGTCCTCTTCTTACCATTGAAGAGGTCATTTGATGCCACCGCTGCAGTCGCTTCGTTGTCGCAGTAAATCGGTACTGCCGGAATCTGCGCACCAACCAATAGAAGATCATACATGATCTCCTGAAGCCACTATGCTTCATCCGCTGCAGCAGCGAGTGCATGAAACTCAGATTCCATCGAGGAATGAGAGAGCATAGTCTGCTTCTTCGACTTCCACGATATAGCAGCTCCACCCATGGAAAAGACGTATCCTCCTGTGGACCTTTCGCTCTCTACTTCTGAACACCAGCTTGCATCACTGAAGCCTTCCACTACTGTTGGATACCAGCTGTAGTGCAGTGCATACTTCTGAGTCCTCCTGAGATATCTCATCACTCTCTTCACAGCCTTCCAGTGCTCCACACTTGGGTTGCTCGTGAATCGACTCAGCATCCCCACGGCAAAAGCTATGTCATGCCTTGTGGCAGTTGTTGCATACATCAAACTCCCAATGACGCTTGAATACTCCAACAACCTGGCGCTTTTCCTAGGATTTGGCTTCAGCTTCTTGTCACACCTGTACGAAGTATCGATCCCTGGAAGATCCTGATATCCATAGCGTGTAAGCATCTTCTCAATATAATGAGAGTGTGACAACGCCACTCCAGTGTCCGTTATAGTGCCTCAAATTCCGATCTGACCGGGACGAGCACTATGTAATTGAGCTTGTGGCTAGTCCGTCTGAGTCATAACTTAGATCTCGGCATCTTCTTGCCACGGACAAAATGCGATGATCCTTTCCAACTCATGGAAAGGCCTCTATTGAAACGAGTCCAATAGTTTTCGTGTTTTGGTTGCTTGGTTTTCTTGATTGCCGCTTTGGAATTTTGATTTGGTGTTGCTTTCGATTTGCTTGGTTTTCGCTGCTGGTTTTATCGTTTGGAGCTTGGATTTTGGGGAGTTCGGCAAGGAAGGATAGGCAAGATTTCTAACTCGGTGCTCGTGCTGTTTCAGGTCCGCGTAACTGACGTCTGATCGTCGCTAGCGGGATTCCTAGTTTCAGCCTCTTTCCCTTAACCAGTGAGTGGTTTGGTCCTTTCTTTCCTACTTCTTCATGCCAACATCTCTAAGTTTCAATCGTTCACTCGATGATGTCCGGTTGGACGCCTAGGAAATCCTTAGCCACAGGCATGCCAGCCACTAAGAAAGGAACATGGGATTTGTAGACTAATTTATCATATGCTTGCACACCTTATAATTTGAGCTTGTTTATAAGGAAGAGTTGGTTGTTGGTGGCGGCCTAGTGCCTCGGATAGAGTTGGACTTATGGGATAACTGAATCGGAACACCGCTTGAGAAAATATGAACTGTTGCATGAGATATATATATATGTTGCTGCTTACTTCTTCTGTTTATTTCGATGCATTGTATGTAATATGAATTATTTCATGCATTTGCATGGTCTGGGACAACTTGTGCACAGGGTTTGGCATTTCCTCGAAACGGCTTTCCGGGGCACTGGAACCGTATCGATCCGGAGGAAAATATTTGATTCGTGCTCGTCACGATGCATAGCAGGACCTCCAGCAGGGCTTGCTACCCGGGCTGATAGGGCGCGCCGCTAAGCTTGAAATATGTCCCTAAGGTGTCGATCACACCAATGACCACATAGATTAGAACGTATGCTAACTTATTGTCTTGTGCAGATGGTAAGTATACTTGTGTTTCGTTTCAGGGAAGGCGTGCATCGATTGAGTAAGCAATCGGTGTACTGGTTGGATTCAATGCTATTTTCATTCCTATCAAAACATGCAACTGATATGAATTGATTTCACTTGTTTCCTTATAGAAGCTATCTTAATGCATGCTCGCCCCTAACAAGCTAGTGTCGATTTAGTCGAGTGGGATTCATCCCGCTCACCAGTACAAGTTGAGTACTGACCCACGTTGTGGGCAACTATTTCAGGCAATCAGACGGTGCAACGCTAGTGCGTTAGCGAGGAGGCGTTAGGAGCACCTCTATTTTGAAGTATAGCTGGAGTCAGTTCATTTTGGAGGCAGAGACTTCAATCTATACAAGGGCGTAATGTGTAAACGACGTGGACTATCTGACGGAGCGCGCCCTGCATTTTGAGTTATCTTTTGTAATGTAATTCAATAGCCGAGAAGGCGCATCAATGTAAACTCTATGTAAATTACTCTGAATATTCAATGAAAAAGCATGTTTCTTTCGCATTTGTGTTCAAATCTCTGTGAATGTGTTTTATAATTTGTGTTTCAAAATGGGTTCCTAAAACTGCAAGTTCTTGCCTTGTGCGAGCGCAACTCCAAGCTCGCACGGCATCACGCCCCAAGCGAGGACGAATCGGTTCCGTAAAGGATCCGGCGAGGACGATTGACCCTTTCGGGATCGGGGCGTGACATCCGTTCGGATGATCTTTATCCCGAGGATAACATCAGCTTCCCCCAAGTCCTTCATACTGAACTTGGATGAGAGAAACTTCTTTGTCTCAGTGACTCATGCTAGATCCGTGCCTAGGATCAGCATGTCGTCTACGTAAAGACGGACGATGACCCATCTTCCGTCAACGAACTTTGTATAAACACACTTGTCCGTCTCGATGACCTTGTAGCCGTTTGATCTTATGACTTTATCAAATTTTTCGTGCCATATCTTGGGAGCTTGCTTCAGACCGTATAAGAATTTTACCAACTTGCAAAGTTTGCCTTCAATACCTTTGACGACAAATCCTTCTGACTGTTGCATGTAAATCTCTTCGGTCAACTCTCCATTCAAGAATGTTGTTTTAACATCCATCTGATGAATAGCTAGCTTGTGAATTGCACTCAGAGCAATCAACATCCTGATGGTCGTCATCCGCGCTACTGGAACATATGTGTCAAAATAGTCGATCCCCTGCTTCTGAGAAAATCTCTTGGCAACTAACCTTGCCTTGAACTTGTCAACAGTTCCATCGGCCTTCATCTTCCTTTTGAAGATCCACTTGCATCCGATTGGTTTAGCTCCTTACGGCAGATCGACCAACACCCAAGTGTTGTTGGAGGTTATTGAGTCATACTCGTCATTGATAGCCTCCCTCCAGAAGACAGCGTCTCTGGTCTTCATCGCCTCATCATAGGTAAGCGGATCTGCTTCCACATGATAGGTGACAAAATTTTCTCCGAAGTCCTTCTGTCTCCTCACTCGCTTAGTTCTCGGTTCTGCAAGTTCTGGTTCGAACGTTGTCTCTGGAATGACAACTCCTTCATGTACTACATCTTCTTTAGAGGCTTCAGCCTCCTGTGGACCCACACTATTCTCCGAAATATCTGCGATAATAATGTTCTTGTGCCTTGCAAATTTATCTTCAAAGAATTCTGCGTCGCGAGAGATTCAGTGATATGATTTGATTCTATATCAAGAAACCTCTGAGCATCACTCTTCTCAGCATAACCCAAGAAGATGGTCTTCATTGTCCTCATACCCAGTTTCTGAATCTTCAAGTCCGGGAGCTTCACATATGCCAGACACCCCCACACTCGAATGACATTCAAGTTGGGTCTGACTTTGAACCAGAGTTCATGAGGAGTGACATCGGATGTTGCGTACGGCACTATGTTCAGGACGAACGTAGCCGTCAACGCAGCTTCTTCCCAGAAGCAGTTTGGAAGACCCGCAGTTAACAGCATTGAGTTCATCATTTTTGTCAACGTCATGTTCTTCCTCTCAGTTATCCATTTGATTAAGGAGAATACGGAGCAGTCGTCTCATTGACAATTCCATATTCTTTGCAGAACGATGCGAATTCAATAGACCTATACTCTCCGCCTCGATCACTTCTAAGTCTCTTGAGTTGTTGCCCTGTCTGACGTTCATCTTCAGCCCTGAACTCCTGGAACTTCTCGAATGCTTCATCCTTTGACTTGAGCAGATAGACGAACGCATACTTCGAGTAGTCGTCGATGAATGTAATGAAATACTTCATCTTGGCCTTTGTGGAGAACTGTTTAAAGTCACAGATATCTGAGTGCACCAACTTCAGAAGATCTGTGCTTTGGTTAACCCGCTTGAACGGCTTTCTGGTGATCTTTGTCTGCGCACAGACCTCACACTTTTCTACCTCCTTACCCCCACATTTGGAGATAAGCCCTAGACTAGACATCTTGTTTATTCTTTTACAATGAACATGTCCTAGTCTATTGTGCCATAACTCATGAGAATAACCATAAGAAGCGACTGCATTTATCATTGTAGCAGGAGTTACAAGTTAAAGTTTGAACATCCCTTCGGTACAGACAGCTTTTTCGAAGTATGTTCCTTTGTAAGACATCACCATCTGTCCAGCATTAATGTCCATCCTCAAGCCTGCGTTACAGAGCAGACTTCCTGAGACCAGATTCTTGGCTATCATTGGTACATGCTTCACATCCTGAAGCGTCAGCGACTTTCCAGAAGTCAGGTTCAGTACCATCATTCTGGTCCCTAGAACTTCAGCTTGTGCCTAGTTCGCAACCATAACATTCTCAGATGTAGGCTTGTAGGTGGTGAACAACTCCTTCTTTGAGCAAACATGGCAAGATACGCCAGTGTCCACCCACCAGTCAGAGTCGACACCAGTCGTGACAACCTGCGCAATCATAGCAACCTTATTTGGCTCACCTTGCTCTGTCTATTTAGGCTTGGATTTGCAGTCACTCCGGTAGTGGCCCTTCTTGTCACAATTGAAGCAAGTCACTTCAGACTTGGACTTTGGCTTCGGCTTGAACGAAGCCGACTTCACCTTCAGATGGTTAAAGTTTTTCTTTTTCTTGTTGTAAGAAGCCTTTTGCTTCCCTTTGGAATCACCAGCATGCACAAGTTGGTATTTGTCAACTGTTTGGACAGGGAATCCCACTTCAGTTGTCCCCTGGCCTCATCTTCAATGTGAATCCAATGAAGAAGATCTTCGAGCTGGATCTCTATCTTC
The DNA here is from genome assembly GCA_036927795.1 of Iris macrosiphon. Lineage (NCBI taxonomy): Eukaryota > Viridiplantae > Streptophyta > Magnoliopsida > Asparagales > Iridaceae > Iris > Iris macrosiphon. The sequence goes on along the minus strand of JAYESA010000009.1, from coordinate 29,389,193 downwards.
TTACAGTACATGTCAGTCTTGAACTTGATCCAGCCTGGAGGAAGCTTGGTGACGATAGCCCCTACCATGAACTTATCTTCCTGCTTCATGACCTCTTCCTTCAGCTTCTGTTGCATCTTCAGAAGTTTCTTGACTTGCGGCAGCATTACCTTCTCGTCTTCAAATTGCAAATGAAAAACTTTTCAACGAGATAAATTTTTGACATCTTTTCATCAGTTTTGTAATGCTTCTCAAGAGTTTCCCAGACGTCTTTCGCCTTCTCTTTCTTGTTGTAAGACTCTGTCATCGAGTCCTCCATTGCATTGAGGATCAATCGCCTGCAGAGGTCGTTGTCTTCTTTCCACTTGTTGTGCGCGTCCTGCGCTACACCAACTTCAAGTTCTCCTCCATCTTCAGGGATGGTAGGTTCTGGATCAACCAATACATAAGCAACTTTGACAAGACGGAGATTCAGAGAGATCTTCCTTTTCCAAATGTTGTAGTGTTCGCCATCAAACTTCTCAAGCTTGTGAAAGCTAATATCGAGAAGGTTTGATCGGTTCTCCATCTTATTCGGATCTTGCTTTGAGATTGTTAATCCCGAGGCTTAATCAAAGATAGTAGAACCAGAAGTGGAAGTCGAGATCAGGAGTTCACACAAGAGTTCCCTTCTTGATATCTCTCGATCCAACAAGAAGATAATATATAGGATCTGATTACAACTTGAAACAAGATAATAAAAGAATTAGAGAAAACTATCTTCTCGTTCTTCCTTGCAATCGCAGTTGCAAACGGACAAAACATAGTTACAACTCACAGAAGAGAGGAGGAAAAAGAAGAAGAAGAGACTTTGCTTGTTGGGGTGATAAAGATCACCGTTACTCAAAGCAAGATTCACCCCCACACGATCTGCTCCCAGGAACCAGTAAGTTCACGTTGAACTTCTGGGACGCTCGTTGTCACCTCTGTCTGTACTCGCACGAACTCCCTGAACTCCAATGATAGCGGTAGCAGCAACTCTCTTCGTCTCTTAATTTTCGAAGTAAGTCCTCAAAGAGGTACGAAGAGAGTATTTATAGAGAGGGTGAAAACCCATGTGACAGCCCATGCGACCACGCATGCAACCCGCCCATGCGGCCCGCTCATGCGATCGCGCATGCAGCTCGCGCATGAGAGAGCGCATCAAATGCGCACAAGCGCTTGCGTCGATGCTGATCGCGCATGCAGCTCACATATGTGAGAGCGCATCAAATGCGCACAAGCGTCTGCGCTAATGCTGATTGCGCATGCAGCTCGCGCATGATAGAGCGCATCAAATGCGCACTAGTGCCTACGCCGATGCTGACGAGCGCATCAAATGCGCCAACAAAGTGCCACTTTGCGCCCTTGAGCCCAAGTCCGAGCCCGAGTCCAAGTCGCTAAGCTCCTTTGGGGCTTAGCTCCTATGGAATAAATTCCAAGAGAATGACAAAAAGCATAAATGCTTTCATTAAGGAGTTAATCCTTCTTCATCCTAATAAAATACCCCCACATGGCACCCATGTGCCTCACCACACCCCATGTGCACACCTCAACACAAGCAAAGCATTATATTGAGATACCCACTTGGTGGTGTAACCAATGTGGGACTATCTTTCATAGTCCAAAGGCAAAAACACCAACATTTTTGTCTCAAACAGAAGACCTTCTGTTCTTCAGCATGCCATCAGACAAATGGCAATCACTTCGGGGATATGCAGTGCTAACCCGAACTCTCCAGAGCCTGGAAGTTTCTTGTCGCCTGAGCCAAAGTAATTTGAGTGAAATTCTCAAGTAGTAGAACCGTGCTATCTTCTTATCTAGAAAATCTTTTGTCGCAGTTCAATGCAATCTTGCTGTCTGTAGCAGTTGGGCACCTATCACCATGTCTACTACCAAACCTTCTTTGGAAATCTTTACTCTACTAGCTTGTTTGGCAGATGTAAAGTAAGAGGGAAACTAGGTATATGTAGAAAAGACGAGCTAGTTTCCATTTGGGGCTGTTTGGTTCATGGAACCTAGCCAATTACTTAGAGAACTTAGAAGATTTGGAATGACTTCTCCAAGTTCTCTTATTTGGTTCGGAGAACTTGGAGAGGGGACAAGAACTTTAACCGATATGGGCTTGTTCCCATGCCACATAGGCCCAATTTCTCCAAGTTTCTTGGCTAACTTCCAAGCCAAAACTGCTGGAACTTGGAGAAGTTGAGGGTAGAGAGAGGGAAAGTGAATCCCGTGCTTGAGTTCCATAGGTTCCAAGCTTAAATTTTTCTCCAACCAAACACAATTAGTGAAGGATGAACTTGGAGAACTTGGTGGTGGGACCCATCACTTCTTTAGCTTCTTTGAATTTTATATGTTCCATAGGTCCCAAACAGCTCATAGTTGCTTATTTGATAGTTGGAAAGTTCATCACCAAAGTAGAAAGTACTAATCATTCTAGTTCTATCCAAATAGATGGAAAGTCATGGGAATCAATAATGGCCAACTTGACGAGACAATTCCAAGCATGGCATGATTAAAGTGATATAAGTTAAGGATGTCCAAACCTCCTTTTTTTTTATTTCTACAAATTGTTTTTCACTTGACGAGATGATTCAAAGAAGATATAACTCCAACTCCCTTCCAAAAGAAAGCTCTCTCAAGGCATCAATCCTCTTGATAACCTTTTTGAGAATGAATAGCTGAGAGAATTGAATTAATAGGAAATTTCACCCCTTGATAAGAGTCTGAACCTTTTCTAATACAGTCAACCCATAAATTCTCCTAAGATATCCCAGTTTAAGAGGCAATCCCAAATAAGATATAGTAACTTATTTTTGCAATTACAGCTGGAAGCCAACTGATCATGCAACTCATTAAAAGCTCCAATGAGCAACATGGATGATTTCGAGTAATTGACTTCAAACTAGAAGCAATTTCGAACATGTATAATAGTTTCATGTTGATTATACTTTGTTCTTTTGCCCCCATCTTCGAGTATTTTGACTTCTCTTAAATAGATATTGTACATGTTCAAAGTTGTTTCTATTTTGAAAGTCAATTACTCGAAAACATCATCGTTGTTCATTAGAGTTTCTAATGAGATTGCATGATCAGTTGGCTTCCAACTCAAATTGCGAAAATGAGTTCTTCTCTATATCTTATTTGGGATTGCCTATTAGACTGGAATGTTTTAGGACAATTGATTGGTTGCCTATAGTAGAAAAGATTCACAAGCATTTTGCTGGCTGGAAGGGTAACCTCTTATAGAGGGGAGGAAGGTTGATTCTTATTAATTCAATTCTCTCGGCTATCCCTTTATATATGTTCAATATGTTTCGTGCTTTTAAATGGGCTATCAAAAGGATTGGTATCTTATAAAGATCTTTCCTTTGGAAGGGAATTGAAGTGGTATCTTCTTTAAATTGTCTCGTAAAATGAAAAACAATATGTAGAAATACAAAGGAGCTTCCGGCATCCTTAACTTATATTACTTTAATCAGGCATTGCTTGAAAAAAAAGATGGAGACCTTTATCAGGACATAGTGTTCTATTGGTTCGTCTAATCCTTAATAACTACTATACTATAATGCCTTACTTGGATCTTTCAACTTCTTTATCATCTTATTGAATTTCTTCCATTTGGAAATGCGTCACTAGTATTGATTATGTTCTTTCTCAAGGAGTTTATGTGAAATGTGGCAATGGTGCAACTATCAAATTCTTGAAGGATATTTGGGTTGGAGACGAGAACTTTGCCTTTTTGTTTCCTAACCTCTTAAATTTAGTCGTCAACAAAAATTCACTAGTTTCTTCACAAGGCTTTTGGGAGCAGGATAGATGTATTGGCATCCAACATTCAATAGAGTTAGTACTGATGAATTTTCTCAGTTCTCTGATTTGGCAAATATCCTTAACGAGGGATCTTTAAGCCACCAGGCGGATTAAGATGGAGATGAACGTCTACATGTATTTACATTGTAAGTTTATAAACAAAAAGCTTAATGATTTTGGTACTGTGTGCCCCCCTGCAAATCTTATTAAAAATCTCGGGGTTCCATTTAAACTCAAATCGGTAGTATGACTTGCTAAAGTTCTCACTTGTGACAATTTGCAAAGAAGAGACTCTCTTCGTTTTGCAATATATGTGTTTTGTATAGTTGTTGTGAAGTTTCATATATTCATTGATTGTCGTTGGACATTCCTTTGTTGGAACCACATTTTTAACTTCTTGGGAATCAGAGTTCAAGTCACTTCTCCTTTTGAATTTTGGAGTAATACGAGGGTCACATCTCGTTCATTTGCTACAAATCGATTTTGCAACTGCACCTTCATGACTTTGATCTGATATGTTTGGGAAGAAAGAAATTGAAGAATTTAAAAAAAAATTGCATTGATGAAGAGACTTTTATCAACCAGTTTGAATATTATTGTCTTTTTTGGACCGGGGAAGTCTTGGCTCAAACAAATACAATTGGAACTCAATAGATGTTGCTTGTTTCACTAATGATTCTATCCCGGAAGAGTTTTGACTTGATGTATCTCAACTGGGATGCGACTTATCTATTACATTCTATGGGCTTCATTTATGGTATTGAGGTTCCTTCAATTGACCATAAAGGAAGTTCTTTGCCTTACCTCCAAATATTTTGAATTTTTTTTTAATAAACCAAATATTTTGAGCTTTACTAGGTAATACTATATGAGTGAACTTTTTATCTGTTTTAATTGTTTTTATCTCTACATTAATGAAATTTAGTTGGGATATGCTATATATATATAGCAGATCCCTAATATATATATATATATATATATATATATATATACATTAATTGTTTTTATCTCTACATCAATGAAATTTATTTGGGATCTGCTAATATATATATATATATATATATATATATATATATATAGACTCAAGTCAGAACATTGATCTGAGTTATGTCCAAAGTGCATTAGATGAGGAGTAACGTCTGCAGGAAGCAATATCGGATAAGTATTGGACACTCCGAAGTACGTTGGTGTTTTCCACTTTGCTTTGGGAGTTTTAGTCCCACATTGGAAAACCACCAATGTGTATATCTCAATATATAGCTATGCTTAGTATTGATGTATGCACATGGGGTGGTGACCCATGTGGGTTGATTTTCCTAGAGGGATTAAGTGTGAACCCATTTATGACAATCTTAAATTTTGTCACCACCTTTGAAATTTTTTTATTAGGAGCTAGAGACTCGGACTCGGGCTCAATGGCGCAAAGTGGCGCTTTGTTTGCGCACTTTGCACTTACCATCGTCGCATGGCGCTCATGCGCGAGTTGCATGCACGGTTGCTAGCTCAGACGCATGCTCGGTCGCTTTGCGTCAGGAGCACATGCGTCCATGCTCGGTCGCTTTGCATCAGGAGCACATGCATCCAAGTGCGCATGCGGCCAGGTGTCCATGCGGCCTAGTGTCATGCGGCCTGGTGCCATGCGACCAGTGCTCATGCGGCCAGGACCATGCGGCCAGGTCGACATGAGGCAAGGTGTTATGTCTGATGTGGAGGGAACATGATCTGTTATTTGCGACGTCGTGCGGCGCGTGCGGGGCAGGCAGCGCATGCGCTTTGGTATCTGGTCGGACAGCGCATATGCGGCACGTGCTTTCTCGTGTGCCGCATATGTGCTGATTTTCTCTATATATAGAGAAGTTTCTCTTTCATTTGAGGGGTTGAGAAAATTCCAACTGTATCAGAAAGAACTGAGAGCACCAAAGCTTTATGCGGCCCACTGACCACCCTTTCGACAAAATATTTTTTCGAGTGATCCGAAGGCGACCAAGAGTGTTCCAGAAGTTCATTTGAGAACTTGCTAGATCCTCGGGGCAGATCGTCGTGTAGGGCAAATCTTGCCTTGAGAACCGGTGGTTTTGATCACCCAGCAAGGAGTTTCCTTCTTTGTATTTCTTTTCTTGTTCCCGTTCCTTCTCGTTGTAGCGTCTGCGAACGTAAAGGGAATAACGATTATCTGATTCTTGTAGTATTTGCATTTTTCCTAGGTCGTCAGTTTGTAACATGTTCCTGGTTTAGCGTTTCTGTGGAGTTGTGTGTCACTATAGAGGAACTCTTGTGTGAATCTCAGTGCACCAACTTCTCTTCTGGAGTTAGTAGAGACGAACTCTTGTGTGAGTCTCTACTTTGTGGCTTCCTCTTCTTCTTTTATTTGGCTGCGGGACTAACAAAGTATATTATGACACCAAAATTAGTACCGTGTCTGTGTCAGTGTCCTGGTGTCAGTGTCCCGGTGACCGTAGATGACTTTCCACATATGTCTTTCCCACAGCTGATGATTGATCGCTGATGTCCACAAGAAATGAGTTTACGGAACCATGAAACGATTAAACCCAACAAAAATCACATCTACTATTCTTTTGTCAGTTCAATGATTTACTCACAATAGAATGGTGAGTAGTTCAAATGTGCAACGGATAATTAATGAAAATGTTCCAAAGGAAAAATTAACTTAAAGAAGAAGAGAACTACCAAAGCTCAGTCACTCACCGGTTGTGTCGAGCGAGCAGCGAACGGGCGGATTCGGGTTCTTGATCCGTAACCCGCTGGAAGCGGAGAAATGAGATGGGGAGAGAAAAGATGTGGAGACGATGGCCGCCATTGAAATTATGGTTTAGTAAATGGGAAGAAGAGAGAGAAATAGAGAGAGGGATGGAGAGATAATTTCAGAGTAAAGTTCGGTGTTTGGGAGAAAGAGGTAGCATTTGGGCGGGCAGGTGGAATGAAGATGAAGAGGGGGATATCTTATCCAAGTTTCTCTTCTTCTTTTTGATATTTTCTTTTCTTTTTGAAAGATCCTTAAATTATTATCATAAAAGTTTAACAATAATTCCAACACATGAACTCAAATAAAATATAAATAAAATCCTAATTATTTTAAACAAATAAAAACTCGAATCGTAAGAATTTTATTTGTTTGGTGATAAATGGCACATGTGTTGAAAATCCTAACAATTAATTTATTCTAATATATGATAATTTCCAATCAAACTATAACGTCACTCAAGTTTCAGGTTAAAAAAATTGAACTGTCGATGATGTATAAAACGGTTAAACTCTCATCTCTGTCATTTCTCTCATTTATTGTCAAATGACATAATTGTAGTAGATCAATATGTAGAGTCAAACGAATTAGTGTATTGACAGACACGAAGAGAAAGAGTGAAGAAGAGATATTTACTTTTCATGTTTATGTTTTCCTTAGAATCTCTACGGTGTACATTTTATGACTTTTTTTTGATGATAGATATATGTGAGCTTATCAATAGTGGATCTCGTCATTCAAAAAAAAAAAATTGTCAAGATCGATCCATAATAGCTCCAAGTGGTTGCAATATATATCGACCCTGCGGACCGATATTACTCTTCCTACTTTTGATTGTTTGTTGCATTTTTTGACGCTGAAATTTGAATTTTTTTCCAATAAATCTAATGTAATGAAATCTACTGAAATAATAAATAAAAAAAATGTACTATTTCGGAGAGACTATATAAAAATTCTGCAGGCTACAATCATCTATAGTTCTATTCGTGAACCGAAACTCCTCAAATCTATAGGCTATACTTACACGAGGCGCTCCCCACCGACATCTGTAAGCCGTGTCACCTAACAATGAATTATTTAAATCAAATATTAGCAAAAGACAATGGTAAACTTAGTTAAACATAATAAAAGTTATGATTACAAATCATTGGTAGTTTTCACATGACAAACATATTTGTCGCACTATATGTCTTGTGTCTTGAATCCCAATTGGAAGCAAAGAAATGACTCGGATTTAGCTCTTCTGAGTTGCACCCCTACTGCCCAAGATTTTAAAGCCAAAAGAAGTTCTTCATACAAATCTCCCCACATTGAACTAAACGACTTTAGGCATCAAACAAATTAATAAAAAAAAAAGACATCAAATTAATACTCAATAAGATCCACAAACACACACACACACAAAAAACTCTCCTAACAAAAGTATTCGTTTCCTCTCAAACTCTCTCCATCGATCATCAATCTCCAATTAGTAAACACCTGCACCGATCAAGTCCAAAGGAAAGACTCGATGGCCAAGCTCCTCTTCTCCGCGACGCCCCCGGCCACGGGCAGGCCGTACTCTTCGAGCAGGCAATCGAGCTTCCACTCCGGCATCGCCTCGTACTCAGACTTGCTGTATCTTGGATAGTGCAACGGCATCCGAAAGCCGCCACCGCTGCATCTCTCCGTCTCCATCTTCATCTGATGCACATTGTTCTTTTCCATGTCGCTCAAGTCCACAGGGAGTGTCGCCAGCGAACCCATAATAGTTTTTTTTTTCTTTTCTTTTTTTATACTTTGTTGAAGTTTTATTAGGATGTAGAGGCTTTATATAGGGTTCAAAACGGAAAGGTTTTGTGTTGGGAATATGCTCGAAATCAAACTAAAAGGAAAAACAAAATATCAAGAAGGTTCTCGATTGGTTGATTAATTCAATGGCAGTATAGCTATAGCTGTAGTAGAGCTGTCAAATTGAGGAAGGCGTTGCTTTTATTGATCACGCCAATGATCCCGCTTGGGGTTTCGGTCTGCTCAATGAACACGGTTACCAGTCGCTTCGCTTGCCGGCCATGTGTGTGCACATTTATTTAATCACTCTGTAGTCCGATATGGCATAGTTATTTGTGGTAATTCAGTCTACAACAGAAAAAAAAAATTTCTATTATATTACAAATAGTAATTAGAACCCTATTTGCATGGTGTACCCGTTCTCATTTTAATTTTTTTTTTTTACTCTATTCTCTTAAAAAATATATTTTTAAATAAATTATTTTGACATACTATCAATACCAGTCCGAAACACTAGTTCTGACAAAATTTGAGTGGTAATTGGACAGATCCAAAAAATAAATATTCCTCCTACCGGAAATAATATAAGTTTTTTTTTTACTTTTTATCTTAGGGCCCAAATTGAACTTAGTATTCAGGATGTAGATTGTGTGCTAGTTTGAGTGGATGGGTTAGTGTGGTTGTTTGAGTGAATTTTTTGTTCTAATTGTTCTTTATCTTTTAGGATTTAGAATAATGGTTTGCAACTGTGGTCCCTTATCTTTCTTTTAAAAATTAGTTGACTTGTGACTTCTCTATATATATTCTCTTATCTTTCTTTTAAAAATTAAAGACATAAAATATATTGTTACGAGAGGAGAGTTAAATAATTAGCAGCAAAAACAACCTAATATATTGTTACGAGAGGAGAGTTAACATCATCTGCAATAGATCCATGAAGTGTTGTTCGTTGACCCAGTTCGAGATCTACGGTGAGGATGATAAGGAGCGTTCCAAAAGTTCTATTTGGTTTGTTGGTCCAATTCGTCCAGTTTGAGTTCCACGGTGAGAGTGACAAGAAACGTTCCAAAAGTTCTGTTTCGAACTTGATGATTTCTGAGAGCAGATCGACAGAAAGATTTAAATCTTGCCATGAGTAACGTGATGGGAACGGGGTCCATCCCCATGATGAACCAATATGGATTTGATCCATGAAAATCGGTCACCCATGGTTGGGTTCGGCCAAGTACTTAGCCATTTTTCTGGGTGCAGTTTCTGTGACTAGATACAGTTTTGGGAGCCGTTTTCGGAGCTGTTGCAGGCATAATTAGGCTCGGTCTTCAACGCGAAAGTTGTTGGAAAAAGTTTTCTCTTTCTTTCCAGCTTTGAACCAGATCATTCTGCGGTGTATTGAAGAAGTTATGGCTCTCGAAAGTAGGCTATCTGTTCATATTCTGCATGTATTCATCTTGCATGCAATAATGATGTATTGCCTTTCTCCATGCATTGGAAGATGGAAGGACTAATCTTGGGAGATGAAAGGGCTGCCCTTTGGACTTCTCCATACATAGAGTGGTGTACCCAAGAGGCTTATCCTCCTTATAAATAGTGGGGAGATGGTGAAGGTTAAAACACAACTGGTAATCCTCACACTTGTAATTCTTTTCAAGTGAGTTTGAGAGATAGTGATCCTCAAGTGAAGTTGTACCAACTTGAGAGAAGAACTCTTTGTAATCTTTTATTTGATTATAGTGAAAAAGGCGAAGAAGGAGCGGGTGAGGACGTAGGCTCAAATTGAGCCAAACCTCGGTAAATCTTGTGTGTGTATCTCTTTTTTTTTTTTTTTGCTTCTCTTCCATTTCTATTTTATATTCTCATCTCATCACAAGGACGGGAAAGGTCTTATTTTTCCCAACAGTGGTATCAGAGCCAGGTTGCTAATCTTCTTGTGTTAAGATGGAGACTCCCATCGGCGGCGTTCGTATGATTAGCTTGAATGGCCGCAATTGGATGATATGGAAGGCGAAGATGATGGACCTTCTCTATTGCAAGGACCTCTATGCACCGGTTGAAGGAGTATCTTCCAAGCCGGAGTCTATGACGGCAGAAGATTGGAAGAAGCTCGACCGGAAGACCATTGGCACCATTCGACAATGGGTGGATGACACCGTATTCCACCATGTGTCAAATGAGACTTCGGCGAATAGCTTGTGGAAGAAACTTGAAGATCTCTACGAGAGGAAGACCGCCGGCAACAAAGCTTTCTTGATTCGGAAGCTTGTCAATCTCAAGTTCAAAGAAGGTGACTCTATATCTGAACATCTAAATGAAATTCAAAGTATTGTGAATCAACTTGTAGCCATGAAGATGGTGTTGGACGACGAGCTTCAAGCCCTTCTCTTGCTTAGCTCGTTGCCAGACAGTTGGGAGACTCTGGTGGTGTCTCTTAGCAACTCAGCACCTGACGGAGTTGTATCCATGAACCAAGTTACAAGCAGCCTCTTGAATGAAGAAATTCGAAGAAAGTCATCCGGATCCTCCTATTCTCATGCTCTTGTTACCGAGAATAGGGGGAGGAGCAAAAGCCGATATCCTCAGAACCGTGACAAGTCAAGAGGGAAATCAAAGGCTAGAAAGGACATCAGTTGCTATCACTGCGGGAAGAGTGGACACATAAAACGGGAATGCCGCAAGCTCAAGCGAGAACAAAAGGAAGGAAGGACCAATGAGAAGCAAGAAAAGACTGAAAGTGCAGCCGTTGCCATTGACAATGAAATTGTGCTTTTCTCGGCATGTGAAGAAGACTGTATAAATCTCACTTGCCAAGACTCGAAATGGGTGATTGATTCTGGTGTCTCCTACCATGCTACTCCCCGGAAGGACTACTTCACTTCGCTTCTTGAAGGTAACCTTGGGACGGTAAAAATGGGTAACAAAAACTCTTCTCAAATTCTTGGCATTGGAAATATTTGTGTTACCACTAACATTGGAACAAAGATGGTTCTAAAAGATGTTAGATTTGTGCCCGATCTTCGTCTTAATCTTCTCTCCACCGGCAAGCTTGATGAAGAAGGATACACAAGCAACTTTGATAAAGGATGTTGGAAGCTTACCAAAGATTCACTTGTACTTGCGAGAGGAAAGAAGTGTTGCACTCTCTACAAAACTCAGTTCCACTTGGAGAATGATGGACTTGGAACAGTAGAAGGTACCTCTATGGATTTGTGGCACAAGCGGCTTGGCCACATGAGCGAGAAAGGACTACAAACTCTCGCAAGGCGGCAACTACTTCCATCCATGCAAGGTATATCATTATCCCACTGTGATCATTGCTTAATTGGAAAACAACATCGGGTAGATTTTGTTAAAAACTATAACAAAAAGAAAACCGGCATATTGGACTTAGTCTACTCGGACGTATGCGGACCCATAAATGTAAAAACCTTTAGTGGTGCCTCCTACTTTGTGACCTTCATTGATGATGCATCTAGAAAAGTATGGGTGTATGTCCTAAAAGCCAAAGATCAAGTCTTTGAAGTTTTCAAAGATTTTCATACCAAAGTTGAAAGAGAAACCGGAAAGCTCTTGAAGTGTATTCACACGGATAATGGTGGTGAGTATACTTCAAGGATGTTTGAAGACTATTGCTCTAAATATGGCATTAGACACCAAAAGTCTGTCCCACACACACCACAACACAATGGGGTTGCAGAAAGAATGAACCGCACAATTGTGGAAAGAATAAGGAGTATGTTATCCTTAGCTAAATTACCAAAAATATTTTGGGGAGAAGCAGTACGAACAGCCTGCTACTTGATAAATTTGTCCCCCTCAGTTTCTTTGGATGGAGATATTCCTGAAAGGGTTTAGAGTGGAAAGGATATTTCCTATTCCCACTTGCGTGTGTTCGGGTGCAAAGCATTTGTGCATGTACCTAAGGAGAAAAGAACAAAACTTGATGACAAATCCATTCCATGCATCTTCTTGGGATATGGAAATGATGAATTTGGATATAGGTTGTGGGATCCTAAAAACAAGAAAATTGTAAGGAGCAGGGATGTTGTATTTTGTGAAGATAAAACACTTACTGATTTTGAAAAAGAAGAGGAGCCACAAAACACTCACATCGTCCCAGATCCAATCTCCACACGGGTTATTTTACCTTCTCCTATGTTAGAAAATAATGATTTTCAAGATGTGCAGGAAGAAGAAGAAATTACAGGTTCCCCAGGTTTTGATCAGGGGGAGCATGAACATGCAGAGCCACCTCATATGGATCAGCTACAAGCACCTCAGTTGAGACGGTCGGATAGAGATCGACAACCCTCAACCAGATATCCTACTTCAGAATATACTATGGTGACAGATGCAGGTGAACCAGAAAGTTTTCATGAAGCACAAGTACATGAAGATCATACCAAGTGGAAGAAAGCCATGCAAGAGGAGATGGATTCCTTGCATAAGAACCACACTTATGACTTGGTGGAGCTACCGAAGAACAGAAAAGCCTTGAAGAACAAATGGGTGTTCAAAATCAAGAATGAAGGAAATGACCAAGTCAAGTACAAAGCTCGCCTCGTGGTGAAAGGTTTCAGTCAGAAGCAAGGTATTGATTATGAAGAAATATTTTCTCCTGTTGTAAAGATGTCTTCTATTCGGGTTATTCTTGGTCTTGTCGCTTCTCAAGATCTTGAAGTTGAGCAGTTAGATGTGAAGACTGCATTCCTCCATGGTGATTTGGCAGAAGAAATCTATATGGAGCAGCCAGAGGGTTTCAAGGTAAAAGGCAAAAAACAGTTGGTTTGCAAATTAAAGAAAAGCTTGTACGGGCTCAAGCAGGCACCGCGACAGTGGTATAAAAGGTTTGATTCTTTTATGCTTGACCATGGGTATAAAAGAACATCTGCAGATCATTGTGTTTATATCCAAAAGTTCTCTGATGATGATTTCATTATTCTCTCTCTATATGTTGACGATATGCTTGTTGTTGGAAAAGATATGTCTAAAATTGACAGGTTGAAGAAAGAGCTGAGCAAGTCCTTTGACATGAAGGACTTAGGAGCGGCACAACATATATTGGGAATGAAAATCTCTCGGGACAGAAATGCGAAAAAGTTGTGGCTATCGCAAGAAAGATACATTGAACGTGTTCTGGAGAAGTTTAATATGTTGAACTCCAAGCCGGTCAGCACACCGCTAGCAGCTCATTTTAAGCTAAGCACACAACAAAGTCCTTCAAGAGAGAAGGAGAAGGAGGAGATGAGGAGCATTCCATTTGCCTCAGCCGTCGGAAGCTTGATGTACTTCATGGTTTGTACAAGACCCGCCATAGCACATGCAGTTGGTGTGGTAAGCCGTTTTCTTGCCAATCCGGGTAAAGAACATTGGGAAGCAGTAAAATGGATCCTAAGATATCTTAGAGGAACTTCTAAATATTCTTTATGTTTTGGAGATGGTAGACCTATCTTGGAGGGTTTCACTGATTCTGATATGGCAGGTGACTTGGACAAAAGAAAGTCCACATCTGGATACTTATTTATCTTTGCAGGGGGAGCCGTATCATGGCAATCAAAGCTGCAAAAGTGTATCGCTCTATCCACCACATAAGTTGAATATATCGCTGCCACAGAAGCTAGCAAGGAGCTCTTGTGGATGAAAAACTTCCTAAAGGAGTTATCGCTCAAGCAAGAGAAGTACACTCTTTACTGTGACAGTCAGAGCGCCATCGACTTGAGTAGAAACGCTACATATCACTCAAGGACAAAGCACATCGACGTACGCCATCACTGGATCCGAGATGCTTTGGAGAAACAACTGATGCACATTAAGAAGGTTGATACAAGCCAAAATTCGTCGGACATGATGACGAAGCCTCTACCAAAAGAGAAGCATGACTTCTGCCGAAGGAAGGCAGGTATGACTATTGTTTGAAAACCTCTCTCCTCATGTGGATGGAGGGGGAGATTGATGGGAACGGGGTCCATCCCCATGATGAACCAATATGGATTTGATCCATGAAAATCGGTCACCCATGGTTGGGTTCGGCCAAGTACTTAGCCATTTTTCTGGGTGCAGTTTCTGTGACTAGATACAGTTTTGGGAGCCGTTTTCGGAGCTGTTGCAGGCATAATTAGGCTCAGTCTTCAACGCGAAAGTTGTTGGAAAAAGTTTTCTCTTTCTTTTCAGCTTTGAACCAGATCATTCTGAGGTGTATTGAAGAAGTTATGGCTCTCGAAAGTAGGCTATCTGTTCATATTCTGCATGTATTCATCTTGCATGCAATAATGATGTATTGTCTTTCTCCATGCATTGGAAGATGGAAGGACTAATCTTGGGAGATGAAAGGGCTGCCCTTTGGACTTCTCCATACATAGAGTGGTGTACCCAAGAGGCTTATCCTCCTTGTAAATAGTGGGAAGATGGTGAAGGTTAAAACACAACTGGTAATCCTCACACTTGTAATTCTTTTCAAGTGAGTTTGAGAGATAGTGATCCTCAAGTGAAGTTGTACCAACTTGAGAGAAGAGCTCTTTGTAATCTTTCATTTGATTATAGTGAAAAAGGCGAAGAAGGAGCGGGTGAGGACGTAGGCTCAAATTGAGCCGAACCTCGATAAATCTTGTGTGTGTATCTCTTTTTTTTTTTTTTTTGCTTCTCTTCCATTTCTATTTTATATTCTCATCTCATCACAAGGACGGGAAAGGTCTTGTTTTTTCCAACATAACGATGATCTTCATCACCCTAACGAACTTTCTTCTCCATCGAATTTATGTTATGTCTTCTGTAACAACATTTGCAAGAGTTTTAATATCTTTCTTTTCAGCAACTTACATGTGGTTGCTAGCTAGCTTTCTGTTTCTAAGAGTCATTTGTACATCCTTTGGACGATCTTTATAACGTTGGACAATAACAAAAACTTCTAATATATAACCTCTGCCATCTGAATTGATGGACCACTATGGTGGCAATAACACCTGCAGGTCATGTGAGATCATGGACTAATTATAAGCGTTATGGAATTGAAAGTATAGGATCCATAGGTTTTCAAAACGAGATTGTAACTTCAAAGGATGTACACAACTATCTCAAACTCAGCATGATGAATTCTAGTTTAGAAAAACATGCTTCTAGCCGACACATCAGTTCAATCCTTTATTTTTTAATTTTTTTTGATATATCTAGCTCCGCTACTAACTGACAGAGAAAAAATTCGAACCTTGATCTACTTCAAGGTGATCCGTCATATTACCACCTACGGTAGTTCAATCCTTTATTATATGAGCTTGTATTTTGTGCTTTTTTTGCTACTTTTTGAAAATTATCCCATTGTACTCGGTCTTAGTTTAGTCAATTATTATTCTGTTTATTTATGTCATAGAATAACTTTACCAACGGTTTTTAGATAGATGTCACGTGTCAGTACTTTGATAACTAAGATACTGAACTGATTGTTAGTAGAACACTTTGCAACCATTTCAAGCCTCATATATAGATTTTAGACTCCATCTATGAGATATAAATTATTATTGGACTAATTTGCACTTAAATAACAAAAACTTCAGTACTTTTGCAACTAATTATCATAAAGTATCTTTATTAACATGCACCTTGCTACTATGAAGTGTATAAAAAAAAGAATTTAGCACTCAACGACCCCATTGGTTATATCTAACTATCATGTACAAGCAACAAGTCTGTTTTGGACATTTTTGTTCATATATATATATATATATATATATATATATATATATATATATATACATGATGCTTATAGAGGAAAGATTATCTCTTTGTTGCTTAAGAAGAAGAACAGTTAGATCTAAGTAAATTGAAATCATACATATTATTACCGTTTGATAATGATCGCGCAATCATGAGCTATACGTGTTGATAACATGCATGAATAAGAATAGTTAGATCTAAGTAAATTGAAATCATACATACTATCAGATGCGTAACCAGAATTTTGGAGTAGGGTGGGCTAACTAGTAGTTATTATAAGATTCTAAAAATTAATGCCAAAAATTCGACAGATTTTTTTTTGTAAATTCGATGATTCGACAGATTTTTTTTTGTAAATTTATGCCTAAATTTTGGTAATGTTTACTAATTGATAATTTTTCACCAAATATAATTGCTTCCATCTATTCCAAAGATATGCTATGCATTTCAAAAAAGAATACTAGGAAGCAAGAATTTGAAAATGAAAGCCAAAACCTTGAGAAAAAAGTACTTTGCACTCCAAGTTGTTAAGCACCAAGTAAGGTATGAACATTTGCATTTTCAGATGACAACTGAGTATCTTACTTGAACAACCAAGCAACCTGGAAAGATATATAAGATCAACTTTTAGAAGACAGTACATATAAATCTATCAAGTCCATTTGCAATAGGCTTCAAGAAGATAACTATAAAACTTGATTTCATATAGAAGATTGAAATTATAGAAATAACCAAACAGTTTATGTAAAGAAACAACACACTTAAAAAGTTTTTTTTAGACCATGAAAAAGCCTAGACATATAGGTAAAATGATTCAATTCATTACTAGGAATCATATTCATATTTACAATTTTAAGACTCTAAGACAGTAAAAATAAATGACATACAAATATAATGAAAAATAGAATTAACAGCAGTTAAATTTTGAACAAGTTTTCAAATTCTAATAAATACATGGATTGTTCCTGCATACAACCTCCTTCAAAATCTGAAGTTGTAACTAACAATCCAAACTATATTCCCTTTGTATGTCAATTAAATATAACTACTAAAGATAAGCACATTGAGTAAAATTTGATAAATCTTCCATAGCTTTCACGAAATATCTATGAGTAGATTTGGGTCCTCCCATGTGTGTCAAAAACGTACATCGAGTCCCCTCATTAACTCTCTTCCAATTTTTAAACCAATCGACAGTCAATGTGCAATGAAGAGCATTATCATTTTCAAAAAGATAACGTGGAAAACAAAATGTTGCATCCTTTGAAGGAGAGTACTCTAACCAATAAAATTGTTGGAACCAAGAGTATTGAAATCGACGAAACTGTTTTTCGAACTAAGACGGTGGAAATGTTGTCAATTTTGGCTGATGTGGACTCATTTTGATATACGTCCGTACGATCTCATTCATGAGAATTTAAATCACCTATAATCTCATCCCTATGATCAACCCTTGGGGTTGAAACATTAACATTCGAATTCGAAAGAGGGGGAGACTTTCTCTTTCTTATGTTTCACCCCTTGGTTTAAAGAATGAAAAAGGGTTTTTCTTTCTCTTGTTTCCTTGATTTTCCATTATATTTCAAAGACCTATTAAATAGTGAATTAAAATCAAACCAAATACCAAATATTTGGGGGTTAGGATTTTCGAAAAAATTAATTCAAAGGAGGATGGTGATGATGATAGTGTTTTACCAGAGGAGGTGAAGAGGGAGACTTGGAGAGCCGAGAGTGGGAGGGGGCCGAGGGGCTGCAACGTCCTGGTCGTCGGTTGCCGGTTGGGCTGGAGTGTGGAGAAGAGGAGCACCCAGAGATGGGGAGCACCCGGAGCGTCTCGGTCGTGGTCGCGGCCTCGCGGGTCTCCGGTCATCGGTCGCGGTCATTGTGTAATAAACCCTAGACTATGAGACAGAGAGTGAGAGAGTCGGGGTCTGAGATCTCTGGACTCAAATGATTTACTCTTCACATCTGTTGGTTGGTATAATGGATGAGCTTTATGGAGTATTGGGTGGACTATAAGCCTATACTAGCATATATATAAAAAAAAAAATTGCTATTTTTTTTTCCACTAGGCTACAGCCCAGTGCAAGCTCCATTTGCCTCCGCCCCTGCATACTATTACAGTTTTGTAATCTAAAAGACTAAGGTGTTTCTTCACAAACTCATAGAATAAAATAAGAGAATAGAGAAATCTCTATTGTATTATGTACGTGAATAATCCATTCAATAAATTTTTTACTTTGTATATATACCAAAAGTGTCACTCCAAACTATCCCTCTTATATATGGGACAGTCGAAGTGACGGTTAATGTTAATGTTAATTTTAATTTTAATTTTAGTACTAACTTTAATATAATAATCATATTAATTTTAATATTAATGTTAATATTAATTTTAATTTTAATAGTATATATTAATCGTTACGATGGTTGTCACATAAGAAAAAATAGTTTGGAGAAATTAATAACATTATTCATATACAATAATTAGGCTTCCAATAGATAAAGATGTGCAATCTTAATAGACACGGAAGACATATAGATATATATGTTTAATTGACACAATCATATCGACTAAATTATATATAACCAACTACAAAAGTTAGCTTATTAATAGAGCCGTTCTGAAACCTTGTGATAAGAGTAGAGATATAAAATTGAACATAAGAAAAAATTGGCACACATTGAAGTACTAAACGACTTTAGGTATAAACTCAAACAAACTGGACTAATACAGATTAATAAGAAAAATAACGCTCGTAATCAGTCTCATGCATGCATGCATGCATCGCCTGATCTCCTGGGGCTAGCTAGGCTGAGATTAATTAAGCCCAAAGGAAAGCATCGGCGGCGAAGGTCCTCTTCTCCGCGAGGCTGCCGAGCACGGGAAGGCCGTAGTCCTTGAGCAGGCAGTCGAGCCTCCACTCCGGCATCGCCTCGTAGTCAGCCTTGGTGTACCTTGGATAATGCAACGGCATCCGAAAGCCACCGCTGCTGTAGTACCCCTCCTCTTCCTCCTCCTCCTGCCGCTAGCTGCACCGGCACATTGTTCTTTCCGGCCATGGTGCTCACATCTGCTGCAGGTGTTTCTGGCGACCCCATCTCTCTCTCTCTCTCTCTCTCTCCTTCCCTTTTTTTTTTCTCCCTCTTTCTTTTCTTATGAAAATTTATTATCCAGTTGTAGGTTTATATAGCTAACACAACAAAGAAATAAAGATAGCAGTCACTTATTAGGTAATGTGCTGGAAACTAAAACAGAACAGAATTAATAATATGAAGGGTTCGGCTATACAAATCTCATCCTCTACTTAATACATCACAAATACTAAACACATACAAATTTAACTAATTTAAAAGTACCAAAATTCTAAATACACCCCACTTCACTACCGTTTTACTCTTTTCAATTTTAGCATAGTAATTAATTTCCAAACTATCAAAATTTCTAAACACACCCCACCAGGTCCCCCCCTCTACACTACCCACCCGGTCTCCTATCTACAAATCCTAGTCTTCGGCATGGAGCTCTCAGATTGTTCGACACACTTTTGGCATGGATCTCTCGGATTGTTCGGCCACCACAGCAAATTCAGAAGAAGGATTCACCTCCATAATGGAGGAGCAACCCATAGAAGCTCGATAGGGTGAGTGATTTCAATCATGTTCTTACTTTTTTTTTGTTTAAATCGAACACCAAAATTAGTTGAAAGGATCATTTATTTTGGTTGTGAATCACTGTTTGTGATTCGAATACCATAAATGTTGTTCAAACCAATTTAAATTGGGGGAGAATTTTGTGTTTTCGCAGACAGGTTCTACCAACCAGGGTCGAACACATTTCGTATCGTTCGACCCACGACAGTCGAACGGAAGGCAGATTGTTCGACAAACCGTGGTCGAACAACAATAAAACTGTTCAGCCCCCTTTGGCCGAACATTTAATTACTCTGTTCGACTACACCTGGTCAAACAGTTATTACTCTGTTCGACTACACCTGGTCGAACAGAAGACTTCAAGTTCGACCACTTCTGGTCGAACAATGTTGATCTGTTCATTAGTTTAGTTTCTTTAATATTTTGTTATCGTCTTCCATCGTTAATTTTTAAGTGTTGATATTTTGAATAAATCTTGCAGGAGTGACATATAGGAGGAGACCTACCGCTTCTCGTAGCAGGCGTCGGGCTAAAGAGTTGGGAGCTGAAGGTACGATTCGTTCACAAGCAATAACATATGCTTCAATTCAAATGAATGAGCAATTTAAGGACCAAATTTTCGAGCAAGATTTGAACGAGCAAGTTGAGGACGAACATGAAGAAGAACAAGGTGGGGGAGAAGAGGGTCAGGGCGAGAATGTATTGACGGGCCCTTGTCCCGGTGGACCTACAGATCACCGACTTATCCCAAGTTTCAAGACTCATGTGGCTTTCGGGATTTGCAATGGGATTGAGAGGAACGTGTTAAAGTGTTGGTGCCACACGACCAAGATGGATACATGGATGTTTGATGGATATTTTAGTGATTTTTAAATGTTGGTTCATCATTCCAAAACTCCGAACTTGAGGTAAATTTCATACAAAACAACAAACCTGCCGAGCGCCCGCGGCGGTTCTCTGCCGGTGTCTGTCGTCATCGGCTGGCCGATCAGACCCCTCCCGAGCTCCACCATCACCACCACCACCACCACCACCGTCATCATACTCATCATCTTCATCTCTATCATCACCATCATCATCAAAACCCAAGCCCTAACCCTCTTCTTTCTAAAAGAAAAAGGAAGAAGAAGAAGAAGAAGAAGCTTGAAGATGAAGAAGAACAAACCCTAACCCCAATTCCAAAACCCAAATACCCAAGGCAAGCCCCCTCCCATCTCTTTCCTTTGATTAAATTTTGTTTATTTACCATGTTCATCTAAAGTTATTTCTTTGTAAATATAAATCTAAAATAATTTATATACTTGTCACAAAGAAATGACAAGGACACGGGTACCGATAGCAATTCGGACATGTGGACACAATTTATGAGAAAAGATGGGTTGGACATGTGAACCGAATACGAATCGGACACGTTAATATAGTTAAATTTAGTATTATGGTACATACACAAGTATTTATACTGCTTCGAGTACGGACATGTTATTAAGACATGGGTTGAACATAATGGTACTAGTTGGTATCATTTTTGTGTTATAATTTTATATATATATATATATATATATATATATATATATATATATATATATATATATTCTTGATTAGTTTTATGGAAAATTATTCATGAGTACAATATACACATATAAATATATGTGTATGTTTACATATAGATACTTATTGACGCATATTCTTGATATTCAACTATATATGCATTTAAATAAATTTGGGACCTATGAAATATTAAGTCATGACTATTGTTTGGTTATGATGATGCATGAGAAATCATTAGTTAGTTCTAAATTAGAAATAAAGGTATAAATCCATAAGCTTTGACATAGTATACTATGGAATGGATTTTCATAAGTAATACAAGACCGTAGTTGGCATATTAGACTCTAAATCTGAATTTATCCTTAGATTTCAGCATTAAATAAATTTGGGTATGTCCTATTTGATTTTGTAGGATTACGAAATCTTAGACCTAACATACTAAAATTTATATCTTTGAGTTTGGAGAAACATACCGATCCAAAGCTTAGTTAAATATGACAAATAGGTATTATAATTATTTCAAATTCAACACAGATATTAATTTCTTATGTTTTAGGTTAACATATATAATTCTGGATTCAGTTGTCAATATTTTAAATTTCTAGAACTTTCGAAGTTCTCTAAATGATCCGGGACTTATATATATATATATATATATATATATATATATATATATATATATATATATATATATGTATGAACCTCATTTGTGATTGTAAACTGTTATTTTGTTTCATTTTCATGAGATTGAGCTTTAATAATGATGATTGTTAGTTCCTTGACTTGTGTTTAGTGAACCAGGAATTGATAGCAAGTATTGCTAAGGTAAATATAGCTTTGGTAAGAAAAACCTTCTCTTGAAACTCAAGAATTATTTTGATAGTGATTTATATAAAGTGTGTGTGTTCCGGTATTGTGTTGATCCACCGAAGGGGTCGGCGCACCCAGGGAAATTCTACGGAGGATTACTCCGGGTCTCGTATATTTAAACTGTTAAATTTTTGGAGTCTGAAATACAGAGGAGACTCTGCCAAAAAATTTAAGAATTTTGAAAGTTAACCAAATTTTAATATCCGAAAATATTACCGATATTTCTAACCCTAGACTTTAGTTGTTATATATATAATTTAGCGACGACCTCCGATAACTTTAATTAAATTTTAATTAGTGAACGATTAGCAAGAGTCCAGAATACGTAGGCCACGGACACAAGTCACATAACTAAAAATTAAAATCAAATTCTCGATACTGTATGCTCTGTATAAATTAAAAAAGAATAATATCTCCAGGAAATTGTGTCCTGGTATTTATGATTATCCCAAAAATTAAGATGGGATTAAAACTTTGATACATATTTCCTGGAATTATAAATGAGATGATATCTTGTGTTCTGACATACTTGGAAATGTCTACTTGTGCATTAAGTATTGATATGAGATACAAAGCAGAAAATTAATGCAAGATAATAGAATAGCAATTGTCTGTAGCTTTAGGTTAGAAAGCATTGGACGGAGGAGAACAACTTGAATGCCAGATATGAAATCCCGCAACATAATAATAACCAAAAGCCGATCAGTAATTAAGCTCATTCGTAAGACCTTGCAAATTGAGTGTGTGAGGCTTAGTTCACTTACCTGTTTAAGCCCATGAGAGGCAGGGCCAGATTATAATACTGTGCCACCCAGTCTAAGTTACCTATTTAAGCCATGAGAGACAGGGCCGGATTATAACACTGTGCCACTCAGTCTGAGTTAATTGTACCTGAATATAAACATACCTATTTCGATTAAAAACATCAAATAGGTAAATTAAGGATTTAATTGTTAAGCCCATGAGAGGCAGGGCCAGATTCTAAGCACTGTGCCATCAAGTTACAGCCTGATCCCTGGTGTACGGGATTGTTGACGAAAAATTAGTTAAAGTGGTTATTCAAATAGTTGTTCTCCAAATTGCATCATCATCGTTTAGGAAACTTATCTGTGATTGCGATTGATTGTTGATTTCTTAGTTAGGGTGTACTGCTTGCTAGTCAGCTGGTACATAAGATATTCCGGTGCCGTGATTTATTTTCTTATCCTTTTTTGGTGCAGGGGTGGACTACTATACTGATGACAGGTTATGGAATTCAGTTGACGATACAGATATTGATAGATGTTAGATGTTATATGGTAAAATGTTATTTCGTTGATGCATTATGCTTAGTAATTATGATTATGACTGTGATTATAATTGTAATAATTATGAGTATGACTTATTATGACGTAAGTATAAGGCGAACACCAAGGAAAATCACTAGAATGGAATCTAGTCAAGATCGTATTTCAAGTTAACACAATAACTCTTATGAATTATTCAGTTCCTTTATTTTGGAATTCCGAGAATCCTATTTCTTCTCAGATTCTCGATTTATTTTATTTTACTTCCGTATTTGATTGAGGGATTGCATGTCGTTTGACGACCTAGTATTATTCACTAGTTTTTGTAGCAATACCAAAGGAAGATGCTATCAAATATTGAAGAACAGTTGGAGAGCAAGAACGTGATGCTACTATTTCAGGCAATCTACTGAAACCAAATTTGTTCTCATTATTTATTAAAGGTATAATTGT
Organism: Iris macrosiphon; assembly: GCA_036927795.1. Classification (NCBI taxonomy): domain Eukaryota; kingdom Viridiplantae; phylum Streptophyta; class Magnoliopsida; order Asparagales; family Iridaceae; genus Iris; species Iris macrosiphon. The sequence goes on along the minus strand of JAYESA010000009.1, from coordinate 29,365,337 downwards.
ATTGTTATATATATTGGATAAATGGTTGTAATCGGGTATAATAGTAAATTTTCTATTTATAGTTTAGAATATCTTGTAATCAACTTGTTATTTAATATATTATGCGCCATGTGACATGTTATAATCATATCCTAAAACTTTACGGGCGACAATCGCAAATACGGGTACATGTGTATTCGAATGGTGCGTAGCCTGGGGATAATGTTACGTACCCGGCTTGCCGTATTCTGAAAAGCGGGACGTGACACATCTTTTAGTGGTGGCCCATGCAGGTCTAGCTTTTGAAAAACCTATGTAGGTCCCGAAAGATAAAGAACCTAGGATAGGATGTAAGTCAAGCTTTTTGAAGAAACCTATATGGGTTAAGTTCTATATTCTAAGTTATGTTCTCAGGAAAAGTCTACAAAGAACCTTAGAATAGAGAATACTCATAGGTTTATCTATGTTAGACTGTGTTTCATAGATCCTTAATGGATTTTATATAGTAATCCTATATAGTCAAGAATATTAAGAAATATTTGATATTCAGGAAATCAAGGGTAGTATAAGGGTAGACATGACCAAAAAATTTAGGTTAAGTAATTTAGAGAGTATTAGACAAGTACTCTCATTTGAATTGGTGAGGGATCTAGGAAATTTTTTAAGGATCTCAAACTGGGTATCCTTAGGAAACCTGGAGTTCAAATATATCTAGAACTACTATATAGCTAGAAATCAAAAAGGGATAAGGGTTATGAAGCTAATAGGCCAATGCGGATATAGACTTCTATTTATATTGGGGGTTATATATATAATATAACTTGGAAGAACTATCGGGTAAGCTAGTACTAGTAATATCTTGCTTAAGGAATATGTATAACATATATATCGTATATGGTTATTTAAGGTATCACTCCTCGCTCTCTTGATATTATTAGTGTTTAACTCTTGACTCATTTCCCTTTTCTTATTAAAATTTTTAATATCTGATCATTTCACAAATCCGGCCTTCTTCAAAAAATTTAATATCCTTGTTTCATTCAATGTTTTGTCGATTGAAAATCTAGAATGGTATTCTCAGTTTGTCCATTCAATTCCATCTTCAGTATCAACCCTAATTTTGAAAATTTTCCTCCATTTAATATCCATATATATTACTCACTCATTGCTTATTTGACTTCTTGTGAAACAATATTTTGATTGAATTTTCTGTGATTGATTTTTTATGTGAATGGATAATTGTTGTGATACGAACCCGAAAAGTCTTCAATTGAATCATGAAAAAAGAAATTGTGTCAGCCATCTGGACTTGCGAGGCACATTCTCAAAACATGATTTAGAAATTTTAATAAGATTTCGGGAATCAAGATATAATTTTTTTTCGTAACTGATTTTGAAATTTGATATTCAGATTTTGATTTTATTTTAACTCAGTTTGGATTTAAAATCATTGACTAGAGTAATTTAAAATGATATTCAACACTTTTGAATAGTATAGATATGTTAGATTTCTCTTACTAATTTTGTCAAACGACTTCATCTTATACTATAATATTATATATTAGTTTTGATACAATGAAATGAATGAGGATAATAATATTTGAAAAGAATGAATTTAGGTATTGTTATTGATTTATTTTTTTGAATAAGGATATTATGACCTGTAAAGTTACTTCACAATCATAATTTCTACTCATTCTATGGATATCAATGTCGTGGTAGCAAAAGCTGCAGCCATGAATCCTGATAGTAAAATGGTATATTGATTGCAGCCATGCAAGCGGTAGCGTGGCCCAAGATTACTACATCATGTCAGAAAATATGGAGAGGAAAATATGAATAAAAAGGGAACATACATGGTTAGGGATTGGAAGTACATTATGATACATTTATTTACTCTTTAAAATTTCAAGATTCTTGATAATTTATGTATTTTTGATATTCCTTATTTCATGAAGCTTTTAAAGAATGTAAGTATTTCTTTTAAAAATAAATTACTACTTCATCTCAGTAAGGTGGGTAGAATATCTTGATTTCCACTATATTGTCTTGAAAAGCTTATTCGTAAATTTTAAATTTCGAGGACAAAATTTTTGTAAGGTGGGTAGAGTGTAATAGCCATAATTCATAATACATAATTATATTATTAATGCATATTTATTTTTAACTTTTAAAATTTTTTTCATGCTTAAAAAAAAGATTGTATAAATAAATATATGGATTTACATTTTTTTGTCATAACCTACTTTTCATAATACAAAATATAAATATAAATATATTAAAAAAAATCTCATTGGGTCGGGAGAGAGGCACCGCCTCCTCTCTCTCCCGAACCGACTTGAATCAGCAACAACTATGTTGCTGTTCTCATCCCCTTTCATCTCAATTTCCCATATTTCTTTCATCATGACATTCTTATCTATTAAACCCTCATATCTCCACAGTCAATTCTCCATCCTCTTCATATTCTTCATCTCCTTCCCCTTCACCACCTCTCTCCCTCTCAGTTCTCACTCTCCCTCCTCTCTCTCGATGACAGCGCTTCCCCTTCACCACCTCTCTCCCTCTCAGTTTATTTTTAAACCCAATTCCTTATCGGGTCGGATCCGGGTCCAACCCAGACCCGACCCGTTAACCCGTCCAACCCGACCCGCATAATTGAATCCGGATCGGGTCGGATCCGCCTGACCCGACCCGTCCAACCCGACCCGGCCCGACAATTAATTCCCTTCCCTGCAGAACCCGACCGCCTCCGGCCGTTACCGCCGCCGGCGACGTTTCCGCTCCGGCTTCCAGAACCCGTCGCCGCCGACCGCTCACATCCCCGACCCCTCACCTCCGCGGGCCGCAGCAGCCGCCGTTCCTTCTCCTTCTTCCTCCCTATAAATCCTCTCCTCCAGAAACCCTAGCCACCCTCTCCGACGATCACCGCCTCCTTCTCCGACGACCCTCCCTCCTTTCTCCTCCGTCCAGACATCTCACTGACGGTCCTCCCCCGCCGAGCAGCCCCGATCTCCTCCCTCAGCCGCCGGCCAGCGTTGCCTCGCCCACAGACTCCGCCGGCCGTCCTCGAGCCTCCGACGCCGAGACCCGCTGCTCCGCCCAGCGCCTCCTCCTCCGGCCAGTACTCCACCGCTGCCCTGCCTCCCTCCGGTGAGTTTTAGAGGACACGGACACAGACTGGACACCGACACAGAAGACCTGACACAGAAAACCCTAACCCTAGTGAACAGTACCCTGACACGATTTGGACGCGTGTCGGACACGAGTCTGACACGAGGAACCTTGGTTTTTCAGACCAAGTTCAGGAACCCATAACTTTTTGCTCGTAGCTCGGAATTCGATTTTGTAAATTGTATCGCGTAGCCTGTATGACCCTCTCGGTGCCCGGATAAACCGCTCGGGGCATCGCGTCCTGTGGTGATCGCACACCGCGATCCAAAAACAGGAAAAACCAGACCCTGTTTCACCCCGAAATCGAGTACGCCCCGCCAAACGGGATGACTTGGTCACGTGCGGTCTTTACCGATACGTGTGCGTCGTTGATACGGACGTGCGGGATTTTGCAGAAGCTGATTCGGATGTGCGTGCACACCGGAATCAGTGCGTATCCGCGGACACCGCCCCGTATCCGACTTTTCTGAATCTTGTTGTAACTTAGTGTACACAAGTCAGATCGAGACGAAACTTGCGTCATTGGACTCGTGGCAATACGCTGGTCCTGTGAGCCAAGTTTGGTTCGATTCTGAGAACGTTGACAAAATCGTGTGTCGTGGGCCCCACAGGCTCCAACCGACGGGCGATTTTGAGAACAGCTCATCGGAATCCAATTCTGGAAGTTCCATTGAGTTCGTATCATTGTTCCTGACCTGTTGACACTAAGTTGGACTGTTTTTGAGATCTTTGACCCTGGCGCATTTTTCGGTGCAAAGTGGCCCACAATTTGACCCCGCCTTGACCCAAAAATGACGTTTTTGCCCTTGTCTCCAAATTGGACTCAAGGACAGGCGTTCCTAGCTGATTGATGTATTCTGGACCTGATGGTGATGTTTGTTTCAGCAACCGGAGCAGTCCCTGCAAATCCAGCTATTGACAGAGCCATACTTGGAGCTGAAAATCCAGGCAAGTGTACCTTGCCATAAAATGCAGTTATTGATTCATTTTAATTCTCTTGCTTTAATTTCTGTGAATGTTGTACTTGCCCTATCAAGTATTTTATACCCAGGACACCTGACACAAGGCATGATACAGAATCTTTCTGATTATTCAAGGGGGTTTGTATAAAATATAGATTTCATGACTTAAGCTTATTTTCTTAGAACATGACTGACTGCATTAGTTTTAATCTTGCGTAACATGAACATTGAGATCTGTGACGTGAGATTCATTGGGTGGGGAGAGTATTACCATATCAAGGCTGAATAAATATTATATATTGTTATCTGGATGTGTCCTAGTCTCTGACACAGAGCTTTGGCACCTGTACTGGCCCTTCGAGAAAATACTGCTATGGTTTCTTGTCACTGATCCTGTAGTAGTCTCAGCCTGAGTATGAATAATAATTCTCACTTGCATGATCACTTAGCTAGTTTAATTATTTACCCAGATTTGTTTGATAGCAACATCCGCAGGCCACTGTTTTAGACTTATTAATTTCTGATGCTACTCTTGAGTTTAACATCTTGGTTGACTTGCATGTTCATTCACTGTATTATGGCTCGTATTCTTCTGTACCTTGTTACGTCCCTCTGAGGACCTGGTTTTGTTCTCCAGTTATAGCAGACGAGATCTATCCTGAGGTGTACGGAACAGGGGCACTACTCGGAGCAGTACCTGAACCTGAGGACGAGGTGATCGCTGAGGACTTCTCCTGAACAATTGCTTCGCCCTGCTCAGTATTATGGCAAATAGACTTTAATTCCTGTTAATTTAAACTCTTTATTTCCTGTCTTTGAGAACTTGTGTAACCAGACTAATATCGGATTGTTCTCCGATTTTATTTACTTTGACTGTTGTTGTTTGATATTTCTTTTGATGTTATTGCTATCTTATATCTGTGGATGAGAATAGTAAAACCTTGACTGATGAAATACAGCTTAAGTATGCCCGATGGATCCATTAAATTGGGTTTGTCTGTCACGCCCCAGTCCCAAAATGACGAGGGACTGAGTACGTGGGCAATGGCCAGCAGCACGCACCGATGGACAACCCAATTTAATGGATCCATCAGGACATGCCTAAGCTGTAGTCTAACAGTAAAATGTTACATGACTTAGGTTATTCCAATCTCATCCACAACAGATAAACACAGATAAAGACAGGGTAATGCAAATAAAATAAGCTGATCTCAATAAATACCTCGGAAAATAATCCAAGAATATGTCTGGTACAACAGATACAAATAGGCAGGAAATAAACAACTGGAAATAGAAATAACTGACTACATACGGCCAATGCTCAGGAGAAGTCCTCTGGTGCGAGCTCGTCTTCCGGTCCTGGTACAGCTCCTGGAAGTGCTCCTGTACGATATATTTCTGGATGGATCTCTTCGGCTATACCTGGGGACATAATCCGGATCCAGGTCCTCAGGGGACAGCAAGGTACAGAAAATACAAGCCAAATAAATGCAGTGCAGCAATAAATAAGCAATAGGGTAAACTAGATAACCAGCTAAGTGATATGCAACATGAGAGCAGTACAAGAACTCAGGCTGAAACTACTACAAGCTCTGTGTCGGGGAGCCGGTAGCAGTGATATCATGTAGTTGTCCAGCTCGTAGTGAGACTTAAGACGCCGGCATAATATAACATCAACCTGTAGCCTGTGTATCTCTCCCCACCCAATGTAATTACGCATATCATGACCATAACGTCTCATGTCCATGTCAGCGGGATTATAGCTAATGCAGCAAGTCATAATGTCTATAAAATATTACTGTCAAGTCCTGTATCCTATACAGAATCACCATGAATGTCTCAGGAAGACTCTGTCTCATGAATAGTGTCAAGTGTCCTGGGTTCTGGAGTACTTGATAAGACAAGTACGAGAATTATTGGGTCTCGATATCCATCTCTATGTGACGTTACACAACTCCGCGTACGGAGTTGGCACCCGACTGGTAATCGGTCGCTAAGTACGCCACTCGGTCCTAGGTTTTAACAGTTAAACAGGTTTATGTGCATTTAAACAAGAATTCAGGCAAGTTCTAGTACAGGAATTTCTGCTAATGGCAAACTTTACTTGCCCACTGATGTATAAACAAGTCAATGAAAATAAATAGCAAGCTGCAGGGTTTGGCAAGGTACACTTGCCTGTGGTTCCGGCTCTGATTTCGGCTCTGACTTCAGTTGGATTTGCAGGCGGCACTCCGGTTGCTGAAACAAACATCACCATCAGATCCAGAAAATATCAATCAGCTAGAAACGCCTGTCCTTGAGTCCAATTTGGAGACAAGGGCAGAAACGGCAGTTTCGGGTCAAGACGGGGTCCATATGTGGGCCCGTTTTGCACCGAAAAACGTGTCCGGGTCAAAGGTCTCCAAATTCACTAAACTTAGTGTCAACAGGTCAGGAACGATGATACGAACCCAACGGAACTTCCAGAATTGAATTCCGGTGAGCCGATCACAAAATCGCCCGTCGAGCGGGGCCTGTGGGGCCCACGACACGTAATTTCGTCAACGTTCTCAGAATCGAACCAAACTTGACCCACATGACCAGCGTATTGCTATGAGTCCGATGGCGCAAGTTTCGTTTCGATCTGACGTGTGTACACAAAGTTAGGACACGTTCCAGAAAGGACGGATACGGGACGGTGTCCGCGGATACGCACTGATTCCGGTGTGCACGCACACCCGAATCGACTTCTGCGAAATCCCACACGTCCGTATCAACGACGCGCACGTATCTGTGAAGACCGCGCGCGACCAAGTCGTCCCGTTTGGCGGGGCGTACTCAGTTCCGGGGTGAAATAGGGTCTGATTTTTCCTATTTTTGGATCGCGGTGTGCGATCACCACAGGACGCGATGCCCCGAGCGGTTTATCCAGGCACCGAGAGGGTCATACAGGCTTCGCGTAGAAATTTACGGAATCGAATTCCGAGCTACGAAAAGGAAATTACGAGTACCTGAACAGAGGCTGAATAACCGAGATCTCGTGTCCTCGTAGCCGTGTCCTGTGTCCAACTGACACAGTGTCCGACACGCACAGAGACTAGGGTTAGGGTTCTGCCACCGGAGCTGAGGCCGGCCGGAGGCGGGCTAGGCGGCGCTGGCTGCGGAGGGGGCCGGGGACAGCGTCGCCGGGGGCTCAGGAAGTGGGCGGCGCCGGCAGCGGGTCGCCGGAGGCTCGGCCGCTCAGCTCGGACGAAGAGGAAGGAGGAGGGCTCGGTTCTAGCGGCTGCGGGAGGAAGTCGGCGCGGCAGGGTGGCCGGAGCCGAGGTCGGCGAGCTCGGGGGTGGGTAGCCGGAGTGGGGTAGAGTTAGGGCTAGGGTTTCGGCATTAGGGGAGTGAGGGCGGAGGAGGAAGCGAGGGAGGGGATCTTATAGGGGCTGGTCGGGCGGACGTGAGGCCGGGGAAGGCGGGACTGGGGGGGGTCGTGGCCGTCGGTTACGGCGTGGCGGCCGGAGTTCGCGGCAGGCGGCGGAATTCCCGGATCGTGGGGGAGACGGGGGACAGGGGTGACCGGCAAGTGGGTCGGGTCGGGCGGCGGGCTCCGGGTGAGCGGACCCGCCCGACCCGCTAAGGCGAGAGGCTGGGCTGGGCTCGCTAACGGGCTCGTCCCACTGGGCCGGGCCGGGCCCAAAACCGAGAAATAATAAAAATAGGAATAATAATAATATTAATTAATTAATTAATTAATTAATTAATATAGAAAATAGTTTTTAGGCTTTTAAAACTAGGTCTGAGGCCCAATAAAATCTCAGAAAATTACCCCAAGTCCGGTTTTCTATTTTACACCATAAAATTATATTTTCATAATATTTTAATATTGTTTATTATCTATTAAAAATCATTTAATAATTAAAACCCTGTTTTTAAATTACAGAAAAATCCTAGAAAATTCCAGAAAATTGTAAAAAATCCAGTTTTAAAAATTTTGAAAAATTAGGGGATTTACAATCTACCCCCCTTAAGAGGATTGCGTCCTCGCAATCAAAGAATAACCGGTCAACAGAGATGACGCGGTCGCAAGCATCGTTTGAAACACATCACAAGAGACTTCAGGGAAATACCGTTTCCCTAACAATTGGAAGTTTACACTTTCCAGAAAAATCTAGTTAAAGCAAAAATCTACAACTTTTATGAAAATTAGTTGTTATTAACAAGTTGCAAATTACTAGGTTGGGGCTGAGGTCATGAACCAAGAGGTACGAGCTACAACAAGACTAAAAATGGTTAACTACGAATCACTTACGCGCATTGGCTATTCCACGAGTCTGCGCGTTCTCCACGGTCATCGTCAGGGCTTGCTCGCGTCCTTGCAGTCGATTCTTCTGCTGTTGAGCCTGTTGGAAGAGTAGTTCCTGGGGTATCAAGGGTGGCCTTGGCTGATACCCTGCTGGAGCTGGTGGTAGGACTTCTTGAACTTCCGTTTGCGGTGCTTCCAATGCTGGAGAAGCTGGCCTCGCTTGCTGGTTACCCTTTGGTGCTCTGTCTCGACGCTCAGGGCATTCCTTTAATAAATGCTGACTGGATCCACAGACTATGCATAATCTCTTCTTTCGTCTGCACTCGTCTTCAGTATGGCCTCGCTTGCGACAATATGGACAAACAGGTATTGTCTGCAGAGATGCTTCTGGTGGCTGGTGTACGTGAGGTCTTTTTGCAACTTCTTCTTGTAGTGCTGAAGTGGAAGTCCGTTTCAGACTAGTCTCTCTCCTGATGATGCGCTCAATGCGTCGCGCTACAGCAAGAATGTCCGAGTATGATGTTGGTGCGACGGACCCAATTAGTTTCTGCAGCTCAATATTCAGTCCGTCGAAGAATTTCTCGGCCTTCTCTTCTTCTGTCGGGATCAATGTTGGAGCGAAGCGACTTAGACGAATGAACTCAGCGTTGTACTCTTCCACCGTCTTAGTATCCTGAGTAAGGTGATTGAACTTGTCCCGAAGTTCTGATCGAGCGATAGCTGGAATATACATCTCCTGAAAGAGCCTGGAAAACTCTTCCCAAGTGACTCGGTCTGGTCCGAGCCGTGCTTCCTCAGATAGCCACCAGTGATGTACATTGTCCGTCAACTGCATTCTGACGGCAGTCATCCAACGTTCCTTTGGAAGCTCAGATGCTTCTAATTGATGTTGAGTGTTGGTGAGCCACTCATGAACTTCAGTTGGCTCTTCCTTGCCTGAGAATGTACGGGGCTTCAGCTGTCGAAAGTCGGTGATAGAGCCTGTTGTTGGCCGTTGAGCTGGTAGGTTGGCCTGCTCCAGTGCAGTTATTAGGCTGCGACTCAACGCCTCTTATTGAGCTTGCATTATTGCATAGACCATTGAAAATATCTGCTGTCCGTCCATGGCCTGCCCTGGTGGAATTATGGGCATTGATGGAGTAACTGGCACCGTTGGTGGAATGTTATCTTGCTAGATTCTCGAGGCATGTTGTTGAGCTGACTGTCCTTCATCCACTGGTGTTACTTCATCTTCGTTGGTTACCTCAGCAACTCGTGGTGACGTTATGGGAGTCTCGTCGTTTGCTCGTGAATCCATAACCCTGCAACCAAAATAAACAATAAGAGGCGCACAGGAATCAAGGCAGGATGCAAGTCAAGGAATTAATTGAAGTCGATAGGGATACCAAAAAAGTTTCAAGCAAGTGGATGAGATCCTAAAAACTTATCATATCTTATTGCAGGCCTGTTCGGTCCCTAAGTTGAAACCGAACAATTTAGTCGTAGACCTGCATGGGCCACCACAAAAACCATGTCACGCCCCAGTCCCAAAATAACGAGGGACTGAGTACGTGGGCAATGGCCAGCAGCACGCACCGATGGACAACCCAATTTAATGGATCCATCAGGGCATGCCTAAGCTGTAGTCTAACAGTAAAATATTACATGACTTAGGTTATTCCAATCTCATCCACAACAGATAAACACAGATAAAGACAGGGTAATGCAAATAAAATAAGCTGATCTCAATAAATACCTCGAGAAATAATCCGAGAATATGTCTGGTACAACAGATACAAATAGGCAGGAAATAAACAACTGGAAATAGAAATAACTGACTACATACGGCCAATGCTCAGGAGAAGTCCTCTGGTGCGAGCTCGTCTTCCGGTCCTGGTACAGCTCCTGGAAGTGCTCCTGTACGGTATATTTCTGGATGGATCTCTTCGGCTATACCTGGGGACATAATCCGGATCCAGGTCCTCAGGGGACAGCAAGGTACAGAAAATATAAGCCAAATAAATGCAGTGCAGCAATAAATAAGCAATAGGGTAAACTAGATAACCAGCTAAGTGATATGCAATATGAGAGCAGTACAAGAACTCAGGCTGAAACTACTACAAGCTCTGTGTCGGGGAGCCGGTAGCAGTGATATCATGTAGTTGTCCAGCTCGTAGTGAGACTTAAGACGACGGCATAATATAACATCAACCTGTAGCCTGTGTATCTCTCCCCACCCAATGTAATCACGCATATCATGACCATAACGTCTCATGTCCATGTCAGCGGGATTATAGCTAATGCAGCAAGTCATAATGTCTATAAAATATCACTGTCAAGTCCTGTATCCTATACAGAATTACCATGAATGTCTCAGGAAGACTCTGTCTCATGAATAGTGTCAAGTGTCCTGGGTTCTGGAGTACTTGATAAGACAAGTACGAGAATTATCGGGTCTCGATATCCATCTCTATGTGACGTTACACAACTCCGCGTACGGAGTTGGCACCCGACTGGTAATCGGTCGCTAAGTACGCCACTCGGTCCTAGGTTTTAACAGTTAAACAGGTTTATGTGCATTTAAACAAGAATTTAGGCAAGTTCTAGTACAGGAATTTCTGCTAATGGCAAACTTTACTTGTCCACTGATGTATAAACAAGTCAATGAAAATAAATAGCAAGCTACAGGGTTTGGCAAGGTACACTTGCTTGTGGTTCCGGCTCTGATTTCGGCTCTGACTTCAGTTGGATTTGCAGACGGCACTTCGGTTGCTGAAACAAACATCACCATCAGATCCAGAAAATATCAATCAGCTAGAAACGCCTGTCCTTGAGTCCAATTTGGAGACAAGGGCAGAAACGGCAGTTTCGGGTCAAGACGGGGTCCATATGTGGGCCCATTTTGCACCGAAAAACGTGTCCGGGTCAAAGGTCTCCAAATTCACCAAACTTAGTGTCAACAGGTCAGGAACGATGATACGAACCCAACGGAACTTCCAGAATTGAATTCCGGTGAGCCGATCACAAAATCGCCCGTCGAGCGGGGCCTTTGGGGCCCACGACACGCGATTTCGTCAACGTTCTCAGAATCGAACCAAACTTGACCCACAGGACCAGCGTATTGCTATGAGTCCGATGGTGCAAGTTTCGTTTCGATCTGACGTGTGTACACAAAGTTAGGACACGTTCCAGAAAGGACGGATACGGGACGGTGTCCGCGGATACGCACTGATTTCGGTGTGCACGCACACCCGAATCGACTTCTGCGAAATCCCACACGTCCGTATCAACGACGCACACGTATCTGTGAAGACCGCGCACGACCAAGTCGTCCCGTTTGGCGGGGCGTACTCAGTTCCGGGGTGAAATAGGGTCTGGTTTTTCCTGTTTTTGGATCGCGGTGTGCGATCACCACAGGACGCGATGCCCCGAGCGGTTTGTCCAGGCACCGAGAGGGTCATACAGGCTTCGCGTAGAAATTTACGGAATCGAATTCCGAGCTACGAAAAGGAAATTACGAGTACCTGAACAGAGGCTGAATAACCGAGATCTCGTGTCCTCGTAGCCGTGTCCTGTGTTCAACTGACACAGTGTCCGACACGCACAGAGACTAGGGTTAGGGTTCTGCCACCGGAGCTGAGGCCGGCCGGAGGTGGGCTAGGCGGCGCTGGCTGCGGAGGGGGCCGGGGATAGCGTCGCCGGGGGCTCAGGAAGTGGGCGGCGCCGGCAGCGGGTCACCGGAGGCTCGGCCGCTCAGCTCGGACGAAGAGGAAGGAGGAGGGCTCGGTTCTGGCGGCTGCGGGAGGAAGTCGGCGCGGCAGGGTGGCCGGAGCCGAGGTCGGCGAGCTCGGGGGTGGGTAGCCGGAGTGGGGTAGAGTTAGGGCTAGGGTTTCGGCGTTATGGGAGTGAGGGCGGAGGAGGAAGCGAGGGGGGTTCTTATAGGGGCTGGTCGGGCGGACGTGAGGCCGGGGAAGGCGGGACTGGGGGGGTCGTGGCTGTTGGTTACGGCGTGGCGGCCGGAGTTCGCGGCGGGCGGCGGAATTCCCGGATCGTGGGGGAGACGGGGGACAGGGGTGACCGGCAAGTGGGTCGGGTCGGGCGGCGGGCTCCGGGTGAGCGGACCCGCCCGACCCGCTAAGGCGAGAGGCTGGGCTGGGCTCGCTAACGGGCTCGGTCCACTGGGCCGGGCCGGGCCGGGCCCAAAACCGAGAAATAATAAAAATAGGAATAATAATAATAATAATATTAATTAATTAATTAATATAGAAAATAGTTTTTAGGCTTTTAAAACTAGGTCTGAGGTCCAATAAAATCCCAGAAAATTATCCCAAGTCCGGTTTTCTATTTTACACCATAAAATCATATTTTTATAATATTTTAATATTGTTTATTATCTATTAAAAATTATTTAATAATTAAAATCCTGTTTTTAAATTACAGAAAAATCCTAGAAAATTCCAGAAAATTGTGAAAAATCCAGTTTTGAAAATTTTAAAAAATTAGGGGGTTTACATTGTCCATCGGTGCATGCTGCTGGCCATAATCACGCATCCAGTCCCTCGGTATTTTGGGACTGGGGCGTGACAATTGCTCCACGAGCTGTGATTCTTGATTTGCTTGACATGATTCTCGTTCAGTATTCAACTTGACATGATGGATTCCCCTAGTTCGGGGATTGACTTGGCGACCTAACGGTCCCGGATACTTGCAGGTTCATATTACACAGAAGGACTATTTGATAGTCTTTTGGCTGACAATATGCATGCACGATACAAATAGTGTTACTTGATTTATGGCATAATTTGTGTGGCAAGTATTGCAACGAGGCAACGAGTACAAACTAAAGATAAGCATGCAAGCATGCATTTATATGAAACATAAGCATTTATATTTTGGCACGGTCTAAGGGTAAAGCGATGAATGAAACCGTAAATGAACATACCGAGCGACATGATCTTGGGACGTGTAGTATAAACAGGTGAACAGTACACTACAAAGAGTATAACTAACAATCTACTCGAGGCATAGCGGGGTCTAGTTGCACAAGGCAAAGGTATCATGTCACGCCCCAGTCCCAAAATACTGTGGGACCGGACGCATGGCAATGGCCAGCAGTACGCACCGATGGACAAACCCAATTTAATGGATCCATCAGGGCATACTTAAGCTGTAATATAACAAGTCTACGACAATCATGGTATAACTAATCTCATCCACACCAGATATGAAATATGATCCACAGAGTAAATAAAGAAATATAAATCATCAATCAGTCTCACAAGTGCTTCGGGGAACAACCCGATAAATATCTAGTACAATGGTTCCACAAACCAGAATATGAAAGACTGAAAATAAATAAATAAATAAATAAATACTGAGCATGAAGCATGGATGCTCAGGAAAAGTCTTCGGCTAACACCTCGTCCTCGGATGGCGGTACAGCTCCTGGATCAACTCCTGCTCCAGTCCCGTATACCTCGGGATAGATCTCGTCCTCAAATCCTGGGGACACAATCCATATCCAGGTCCTCAGGGGACATAGCAAGGTACAGAAAATATACAAGCCAAAATATAAGCAGTGCAGCAAATAATGAGATAAATAGGGCAAGTAAGTAACCATCTAAGTGAAATGCAAGATGAGAGCATCACGAGTACTCAGGCTGAGCCACTACAAGCTCTGTGTCGGGGAGCCGGTAGTGGTAATAACAAGTAATGTGTCTAGCTCTGCTCCGAGAGTCTACGACCTCACAATAGTAGAAGATATATATAATAAAATAGCCTGTAGCCTGTGTGTCTCTCCCCACCCAATGTAATCACGCATATCATGACCATAACGTCTCATGTCCATGTTAAGCGGGATCATCTCTAATGCAACAAGTCATATGTATCTATAGAAATAGTATCTCTGTCAAGTCCTGTATCTTACACAGAATCACCACGAATATCTCGAGAATATCCTGTCTCATGAACAGTGTCAAGTGTCCTGGGTCATATGGTACTTGATAAGACAAGTACTAGAATATATAGTGTCACGAATATCCATCTCTAGATGACAGTACCCAACACTGCGTATAGTGTTGACACCCGACTGATAATCGGACGCTAAGTACGTCACACGGTCCTAGGTTGAGCATGCACAGCAATATAAATGAAGCAAGAAAAATATGTAACAATACTGCAGAGTTTGGCAAGGTACACTTGCCTGGGATCCTGTTGCTGGTATGAATCAGAGTCCAAGTCACAGTCCAAATAGCCTATGTATTACAAATTTATCACGTCAAAAGATAATTTATTTTAATTTATTTAATTCTGGAATAATTATTCTAAAATCCTATTTTAATCTTATTATTCTGATTTTTATGTTAATTCCTAAGTTTTGTCCAAAGAAACTGAATTTTATCAACTCGAGACTCATGGCACGCAAATCGAGGCGATCTGTTGACCAAAAAGTCAACTGACACAAACTCGACTTTCATGCATGATTTCCTATAGATTTCAGCATCAAAAATATACTGGAATTTATGGCTCGTCCGAATTCAAATTCGTTTGGGAATTATGGCACATACAAATTTTGTATTGTGCACCGATAGTTAAATTTTAACCTAGAAGTTCTACAGAATTAACAGTATGTAAATACTTCGAATTAAATTCTGGAAAAAATATATGTCGATGATCTCGACATTAGCTTTCTGAAACTTTAAACGGTTCATGATTCTGATTCCGGGTTCTCCCGAAATTGCGAAAACATCGAAACACGTCTATTTTCGGATATGCTGTGCTCTACGAATTTTCCAGAATTTAATACTAATAATTTCGAAAAAAAATTTATATAATCAGAAAGCTAACCTCAATATCTTTCTAACGCAAGAAACTATGCCTCGTTTGAAGTCCGGAGCTATGCGCAATGACTTCTGGAAGATGAAGAAACCCTAGATGACAATTCTCCCAAATCTCTCTCTCTCTCTCTCTAAAATAATGGGATAATTAGGGTTATAATAATATATATATATATGGATGTTGAACGGCTGAATGAAAGTTGATAGGGTGACACATGTCATGATTTGATTGGATGGTTTTGGTTATATTATTTGTTTTTGATTTGCCTTTATCAAAATATTATTTAAGTTATTTTAAATCTAAATAACTCAAAATAAACATTAAAAATAATCATAAAAATCTGGAAAAATTACAAAAAATATATTTTGAACCTAAAAACCCTAGAAAAATATTTGGAATAATTATATATTCACAGATTTTCTACTATAATTAGGAGAAGCTCTAAAAATTAGTTTTGCCATAAAACTAAAAATAAATACTAACATTATTCCAAAAATTCTGAAATAATTCCAGAAAATATATAATAATATTATAAACCTTAGTAAATAACGTGGGTCCATTCTATATTTCTGATCTTGCACCATAAATTCTACAAGTCCTAAAAATTAGTTATTAGCCTAAATAACTCCCAATAAATACTAAAAATACTCAGAAAATTCCCAAAAACTTCTAGAAAATATATTTTATTATTTAGAACCTAAAATAAAAGTTTGAAATATTTTTAATTATATTTGAATCTAAAATAAATTCTTTAAAATCCTAGAAAATTACAAAAAATTGTAAAAAATCCAAATTAAAAATTTCTGAAAAATCAGGGGGTTACATATCATGCGAGGGTCCATATATAAGCAAAGTTTCATTTCCATGTTCTAACACAAGCAATACAAGTTGGGATTATTCCCTTAGCTAGGTGTGTTGGATTCTTTATTAGCATGCAGGGGGTGATTCACCTAGCGACTAGCATGTATCGTCCATATTTTAAGTGTGCTGGCTAAGCAAAGACAAGTTCATTGTAGCCACCCACCTTAGCGATGATTCGCCTCGGTCGAACGATACTCCGAGCGAGCCTCTGAAAGTCTAAGTCTGAACTCATGAAGGTCCAAGTCGAGAAATCCTTTGCCTCAAACGAGTATTCTCGCTGAGTAAAGCGGGTCGGGTCGTTGCACTTTGGCCGTCTGAATCGGCTGTCCGCTTGAACGGAACAGGTCGTTA
Source organism: Iris macrosiphon (assembly GCA_036927795.1). Classification (NCBI taxonomy): domain Eukaryota; kingdom Viridiplantae; phylum Streptophyta; class Magnoliopsida; order Asparagales; family Iridaceae; genus Iris; species Iris macrosiphon. The sequence continues at coordinate 29,348,921 of JAYESA010000009.1, read as the reverse complement.
CACAAGCCCTCTCACATCTCTTTCCTTTGATTCAATTTTGCTTATTTACCATGCTCATCTATAGTTATTTCTTTGTAAATATAAATCTACAATAATTTATATACTTGTCATGAAGAAATGACATGGACACGGGTACCGATAGCAATACGGACATGTGGACACAATTTATGAGAAAAGATGGGCTTTAGGGAACCTTCTTTGTTTCCATACAATATTGTTTAGGTTTTGGTTCAATTAATTTCAGCACATTGTAACCCCCTTTAGGGCTAGTTCGGATCAAGATTTTGTATTCACATAAATTTATTTTCTATTTTTTTCTATGGAAAATAAATTTAATATTTTTATATTTGTTAATTTATTTAGTTTTTCATAAATATATTTTTATACTTTTATTATTTAAATTTATATGTTTGGAATAGAAGTTAAAATTTTGAAAGTAAAATGAAAATGTTATTGTCAAAACAAAATATTCAAGTAACATTCTTAAGAAAATAAAATTATTCTCAAGGGGGTCTTAGAAATTACTTTCCCACAACAATAGGAATATGAAGCCTCTCATATTTCTTCTAATTTTTACTTCTACACATATCAAACAAGGATAAAAAAATCTAAAATTTATTCCCAAGCCTAAAAAAAATTGAACCAAACGCCACCCTATCTAAGAAGTTGGCTCTCCTTTCATTTCCATAATGTCCAATCCTGTATAAAGGTCCTTGCTTATTATAAACTTCTTAACAATTTTTTTTTTTTCTAAAATAAGATATTTTATGTAAATATTCTGAATTCTATACATAAAATAATAATTTAAAATACGTATATTTTTGTTCAAATTTTGAAACAACAATTATGTGCATATGTTTTGAAGTCTAATTTTGATAATTTAATATCTAGTTTATTTTTGTGCCCAACTTTGAAATACAACAAATATATGTACAAAAATTGTATATTTTTAATATAATTTAACCATAATTTTAACTTTGGGTCCGATCTATTAAACAATAGAAATTGTTTAACCGAACAAATTGAATCGATTATATTGGTTCGGTTCGATTTTGGTTATAACTAGTTCGAATTTTATTTTGATTTTAGATTTTAAATTTTTTTATTTATTCGAGTTTAACTATTTTAATTTGGTTGAAATCGAATAAATTGGACGCTCAATCCTATTTGTGAGAAAGATTCAAAAGAGAGCTCATATGATATAGTTGGTAGAGATTAATATAGTTGGTTTTGACAAAACAAAGACCTGATTTTCTTCTCCAATAACTTTGTATTACTTTTCAATTTTATTCCTTGTTCTTCCCAGTTGTGCAGTTGTGTACTTCATATTTTGAATCAGGAAGCCGAGTGAGAAAATTAGAGAGAAGAAAACTTTATTCGCCATTGTTCACAGGATTCCGTCTTGCGAGAAATTATTTAATAAGTCGGTCGGATAAGACCATCCTCTTCTTTCATAATAACATTATTATTATTATTATTATTATTATTATTATTATTATTTCTCTAATTTAGTGATATATCTTAGTGTTTTTGTATTGCGATGCTACTATGATGTTCGTTCTTGGGGTGAATAGAAGGACAATAGATGACCACCACGTGACCGTACGTCGGTACGGTCATTCCAGTGAACGGATCGAATATCTTTTTCGTGTATTGCTATTGAAGGAGCAAAACCTCGTCACTGTTGAGATGTCCAAATTTTAATGTGGGCCTCTCCTGATTTTGTGTGTCCGCAAAACAACATTTTTTCTTAAAGTTCCATTACTTTCACAACGTATTAGTTGGGACGTTTTTAAATTTCCATTTATAACCGTCCAACCACTTAATTAAGCTACCCACGTCACTAATTTTTTTATTTATAGATCATAAACCACGATCTCCAAAAATATCAATTTTTGGACGGCCGAGATAGTGTGAGGCGCTCCACTAAACATAGGAAAAGGGTGGAACGCGTTTTTCCGGTGATGTCAGCGGAGTTCGTGCTGGCGGTTGACCGTTATTTGAAAAATTAGTAGCAAGTCCCTGTAAGTGCAGCAAAATACCACAGAGGTCCCAGGTCATCCCATCCCATCCCATCCCATTCCTGTTGGAACTTCTATTCAACCATCAGCAGCAGAGTTCTTGATTCTACGTCCAAACAAAACTCCTCCTCTTGCCGCTTCTAAATATTCTCCGTGTCAAGTTTTGCGTCGCCGGCCGCTGCAATCGTTATTTCGTCTCGCTGCACTTCGGACACAGGTACCATTATTTGCTTGTTTGATACTTGAACTTTTGGAGAATTTACAAGTTTTTTGCTTGAATTTGAGGACTGTTATGTGTTGATCACACACTAAATTGTAGAATTTTCTTGTAAACCAGCAGCACGAATCGGCATCCGCATCGGCGTCGTGGTCGTGGATGGAACAACTACGGCAGGTCGGAGAGGTTCTGGGGAGCCTAAAGGCCCTCATGATCTTCCGTGACGACATCAAGGTCGACCAGAGGCAGTGCGCCCTCCTGGTGGACGCCTTCAACCTGGCGTTCGACGCGATCGCGGACGAGATGAAGAAGCACCTCAGGCTCGAGGAGAGGCTGACCAAGTGGAAGGCGCTCGAGCCCCCTCTGAGGGAGCTCCACCGCGTCTTCCGAGAAGGCGAGCATTACGTCAGGATCCGCCTGGAGCCCAGGGACTGGTGGGGGAAGGCGGTCGCCCTGAGCCGGAGCGCGGACTGCGTCGAGCTCCACCTGCACAGCCTGCTGTGGTGCGTGCCCGTCGTGCTCGAGGCGATCGAGGCCGCCAGCGAGATATCGGGGTGCGACGACCAGGAGGAGGTGCTGAAGAAGAGGGTCGTCTTCGCGAAGCGGTACGACAGGGACTGGATGGACCCGAAGCTGTTCGAGCACAAGTTCGGGAGGCTCTACTTGCAGGACGTGTGCCGGAGGCTCCATTTGGCATCGAGGGAGGACCGGTGGCTTCTTTCGGAGGCTGTGGAAGAGTCGAAGAGGAGGAGCTCGGGGTCGCCGAGGCCTTCGCGGAAGCAGGAGAGCCGGCTGGCGGAGCTCTTGCTGGGCCCGAGGGGGAAGCTCCATCCGACGTCGATGCTGGTCGGGTGGCCGGACTACCAAGTTAGGCGTCGGTTGGGGTCCGGAAGCAACATCAAGGAGATCCAGTGGATGGGGGAGAGCTTCGCGATGAAGCACGTCATAGGAGACGTCGAGCGACTCAGGCACGAAATCGACCTCCTCTCTTCGCTCGCCCATCCAAACGTGCAGAGCTACATGTACGCCTTCTCCGACGAAGAGAGGAAGGAGTGCTTCTTGGTGATGGAGCTCATGAGCAAGGACCTCTCGGGACATATAAGAGAGGTCTGCTGCGCCAGGAGAAGGGTCCCCTTCCCTCTGCTTGTCGCGGTCGACATCATGCTCCAGATTGCCAGAGGAATGGAGTATCTCCACTCCAAAGCAATCTACCATGGAGACCTCAACCCTTCGAGTGTCCTCGTGAAGCCGAGGAGTACTAGTTCGTCGGCGGAAGGCTACATGCTGGCGAGGATCGCCAACTTCGGGCCATCGCCGGTCAAGAACTCCAAACCGAACCAAGCAGCAACGGCTAATCCTTGTATCTGGTACGCGCCGGAGGTTCTTTCTGAGCAGGAGCAGGCAGGGACGGCATCGGCCGCCTCCGCCAAGTACACGGAGAAGGCCGACGTCTACAGCTTCGCGATGATATGCTTCGAGCTCCTGACCGGAAAGGTCCCCTTCGACGAGAACCACCTCCAGGGGGACAAGATGAGCCGAAACATAAAGGCGGACGTGAGACCATTGTTCCCTTTCGCTTCCCCGAAGTACCTGGTCAGCCTCACCAAGAGGTGCTGGCAGAGCGAGCCGACGCAGAGGCCGGGCTTCGCCTCGATATGTCGGGTGCTACGTTACGTGAAGCGGTTCTTGGTGCTCAATCCCGACAACGGTCAGCCGGACCTGCCGCCGCCGGCTCCGCCGCTGGATTACTTCGATATCGAGACGAGTTTGTCGAGGAGGTTCCCGAGCTGGATCAAGGAGGAGGGGGAGGGGGAGGGGGAGCGTGTGTCGGAGATTCCGTTCCAAATGTACGCTTACAGAGTGGTGGAGAGGGAGAGGACCGGTGTGAATGTGATCAAGGACAGGAGTTCGGATTCGGGGAGCGAGGGGGCTTCAATAAGCGGAGAGGAGAGTGGCGCTCTCGCCTCGACTTTGTCGTCGGACGATACAGTGTCGACGTCCGTGGGATCGACCAAGTCGAGCTCTCGTGCCAGTTCTGAGAGTAGCAACAAAGGATCCTCAATTAAGAAGGTGGACGAGAAGAGTACACAAAAACAAACAGGTATACCAAAGCCTCCTTTTGGTTCTTCATAAATCAATCATTTTCGTATCCGTGTCTTAGGTCTGTGTTCGTATTAGTGTAACATAGGGTCAACTCTATATATAGAAACTATCACAGAAATTCTCCATAATGTCGGACTCTATTTTCAAACTAAAGCATTACATTAATCCTTTTATTTTCTACAATGAACTATAGTAGAGTATTTTTTTTTTTTTTTGATACAATTTCTTTGTAGAAACTCTGTCAAATGTCAACTATGATAGAAATTTTCTTAAAATATGATATAAAGTTGGATATGAATTCAATTTTAGAAATTTCCATTCGAGATAGCCTAATGTAGGTAACTACTTATGTAGTTATTTGAAAAGTCTATATTGATATGTCTGTATTTGTATACGTGTTCAGAAATCATAGATTTCTAGATAAACACGGTATGTGAGTGTAATTTGCAAGTTATGAGGCTAATTCTTTGCAATTTTTTTCTTCTTTACTTTTTTCAGTGCAACAGAAATCCAGACCAGTGAGACCACCGCAACAACTAACAACACCCCGGACGGCGAGAAGGCTAAATTCCGATAGCCGGACACTACCGGCGATGATGAGCCCAGCAAGACGGAGGACATCTGGGCATGCTTCAGATTCAGAGCTCTCATTGTAGTCCACTTTGGAAAACCGTAGTACGTAGCTCACTGCAGTACATACACATTAAAATGATCACAGCTCGTGTGCTTGTCATTGTTAGATGGAATGTTGATATTTTGAGTGTTGTACAGATAAAAGCAAGTTGTGTACCATGATGTCTTTGATCAAAAATCCATTTTCTTTTCTTTTCTTTTCTATTTTTTAGTTTGACCAGATGATCGACTCTTCGGCCCAAACTAGAATGATATTTGGGTGTAACCAATTTCAAACCTACTATAAATATAGGTATAAGTTGGATTTGGGTGGACTAGTTCTAAGAAAAACAATTGACATTGTTCTGCAACCAAGTTCAGTTGCAAGTCTGTTAAGGCATCTCTAAATTTGGGTTTGGGTTGGACCAGTCTAGGGGGGTTACTCAAGTCCGACGTGTTGTCAGACTTATCTCTAGACCGGCCATGAATATATTGTAAGCTGCAGAGTAGTGTAGTGTTATTCAGTAGCAGACAGTGACGCGCCTAACGCGATGACATAAATGAGCTTTTGGTTTAATTTTGGATGTCACCCGCATTCAAATGCTATAATCACCATTTCAAATAAATAATCCAATACAATAAAAAAATAATAAACCATATCACATCAAATAAGTCTATGAATACTCAATATTTGACAAAAAATCAGAGCATAGCCACTTGCAATGGAGTTGTAATGTCAAAAGCCAAACATGGGAACTCTCAGCAACAAAACCCCCCACTTGCAATGGAGTACCTCTCCCCTTCTCATGCAATAGAAAAATGAAGAAATGATGAGGACAACTACTCAAAAACATCACTTCATAGCAACTTGCAGTGGAGTTGCAATGGCAACCCAAACATAAAAATTGTCGGCAGTTAAAATAAAAGTGCAAGTTTAAATGCAGTTTCACCAACCCAAACAGCCCCTAGAGGAAAAAACAATAGGTAGCTCGAACAAAAAATGAACACCATATCTTTACTCAGTAGATAGTTTATCTTACTGTTGAATTCAAATATAACAAAGATTTTGTAACTGCATAATGTGGAATGAGCTGAATTAAGATTCCTCCATCATACTCGACTTAAAAAATATGCTGAACTATTCCAATTATTCACGCTAACAACAATCTGTGTAAAAACGGTATAATGCAAGGATGATATAATTTGATACAAAAATTTAGTATACACATCATATTATCCTCCTCTGGCTTCCCCCCATGCCTCCCATTAGAGTTGTTATGCTTGCCAACCTCTTATCAATCACGCAAGTCTTCAATGTCCTAATCATATTTGTGCATCTGCTTCTATACACAATACAAAAATGTTAACTCGGGAAATGTGACATGTCAAAGTTAACACGGGGACAGTAAAGAATCCACACAGCAGGCCATTGCATCAGTACTTAGCCGAACTTAAAGGAGTATACCCGGTGGAATTGTTAGAAACCGGCTCTAATTCTGGCTGTGTATTTGGTATGTGACACTGTTAACATTGAACACAAGTACAGAATTTCTCACTGTTGACAGCACGAGCAATTCTGTCCTTAGGAGGAGGTAACTCAACTTCCAGTAAAAGGAAAACTAAGAATTTCGAGAGCAGCAGTTCTGTGGCGCCTTCAGGAAAAAAAAAAGTGCTCCTTCTATGCATTTCCTCTTGAAATTCAATTATCTGGAACAGTTGACTTCCTCGTAGCAGCTGCAACTATTTTTTACGCCTTACTAATGTTTGCAGCAGCATATCTGATTTTCATCTGCAGCTGATGCTTGAAAAAACTTCATCCATCTGCAATTGATGCTTCCACTAGAGCTTGTAGCCACAGACATATTTGGTTTAGGTCCCAAATAAGAACTGGAAATAAATCAAACCATTCGCAATACTTCAATGTTGCCAGCGGAATTTGTAGCGACAACTATATTTGATTTGCTTCGCCAGCAGACACTCCAAACAAATTGACCATTGTCATCACCTGTCTCGTGACCCGTAATTGGATCAATGGAGCCAAACTTGTGAAACGTTATTGGCATTGGAAGTGTTCTGTAATAAGCATAAACCTGAACAAAAACAAAACCCAGCACATCAAGACCAAAAACCATAATGTCATATAATATTAGAACTAAACAATCGCTAATTTGAAAATAACTTCAACAGTCATTGGTTAGTATTATTTACTGTTTTTTTTCAACTTTCTAAATAGTGCAATGGATGCAACATGCTCAACTCAAATAATGTAAAAAAAAAGAAAAAAAAATCCAATTTATCAGATCCAAACCAAAAACTGAACATCAGCAGTTGCAACATAGTGATCTACTGTACATCAATTCTCCATATAAAAACCATCATAGCCAGAATACTTGAACCTACAGGCTCAAGTAGCCACTTGAATCAACCAGGTTGAGAGTTCAAGCTTTTGCAAAGAGTCGTCTCCAAGGAATAGATAATAATAACATTCATTTCCTTGAGGCTTATTTGCACTTAAATACCCTCAACTTGGGCATATGTTCACTTTGCTACCACGACCTTTTCTTCACATTTATACCTTAAACTTAAACTTTGTTTTATCACTTAAATACCATGAACCCTGTGAAATAGTCAACAAAAAGAAAGTAAAATGAAATTTATACCTATGTCAGTTAGTTCCATGAAGGTGGAAGGAGGGATAACATGGTGGTGCTGGGTTAGGGTTAAGGGTATTATCTTCACAAAAAAGTTTATCATTCTGAGAGTAAGTAGCAACATGATAATAAGTAAGAGTTCCTGGTAGTCATGTGATAAAAAAGAATCATGGTAGCAAAGTGAACATATGCCAAAGCTGAGGGTCTTTAAGTGCAAATAAGCCTTTGCCTAATTTTTAAGAACACTGATGGGATGATGTTGATTGCAAGCAAAGGCAGAAATCTCGCATCAGCTCAATCCATGTTAAACCGTCGAGATTCAAGGATCCCATATGATTTAGGAAATATTAGAATCGATGAAATGAATAAAGGCTGCTTGAAAACTATAGTTGAATCCTCAATTGACTTTAATATCGTCGTAGGTTCCATTTTAGCAATCCGCTTTGAAAACGGTGACTTATTAACCTGTACATAAACAGTCAAAATAGATTAGACCTGCAATTTGCTAGTTGGGAAGGTTACATTGGTATATAGCTACCAGGAAGACTTGTGTTCATCAATTAAAATGTAAACCAACCAAGAAGCCTATAAATGATATTTATCATTAAGCAGCTGAAAATGAAAACTAACAACACGTGATACAAAAAGAAAATCCAGTCAATCACGTAACCTTTCTGAACCAAGATAATGTTAATGTTTGATTAACTTGAGCAGATGACCAGATACACTTTAGTTCTAATTTCATGCCTAATTTTGAAAACTTGCGTCTGCTTAGCAGGCTACTAGTTGAGAAAATATTACATCAACTTGGAAATCCAAAAAGTAACTATTTGCTAAAGGTAAGACTAACTGCAAAACCATACATGTCAAGATTTGAAGATTTGAAGAGATTAACTAATTACACATTCTTAAAATATTTCCTGAACTGAACATGTCTTTTGACAATATTTGCTAGAAAGAATTATGATACTTAGGCACTTAGGGACTAAAGGATCGTAACATCCACCACGCTCCACAATTTCGACGTCTACACGGACTGGCTTTGCATTAGACTTAATCCTGGACGAACACATTCATTCCAACGGTACCACCCGTGTAGGTTATGATACCATTTAAAACGAATCTTGGAAGAACTCATCCAAAAAGCTAGCCTTTAGGAGGAGAGAGCCATAAGATTATATCAACCCACAACGAGTTCCCGATATAACCGATGTGAGATAAAGGATCGTAACATAGTCTCAATGCAGGTAGGTTCGGGGCATTGGGATTCTACATGCCCAAAGCAGCAAGCCATGCAAGCGGGGGGTGGGGTGGTGGGGGGGGGGGGGGGGATGTGGGGATCTTCTCAAATACCACCGGTTGATCGACAATACGGCCATCAGGCAATCGCACTGGGATAACATACCGGCAGTCGAGAGTGGCCTCTTTCTTCATAAGGACCGGCACATACGCTAGATGTTGTCGTCAGGCCGTGTCGAGGTCCATTCTAAGGGGGTTGCTAATAACACTAGCTATCTTGCAGATGCCCAAGCCACTACAAAGATGAAGAGGGAGCTTGGGCAGCCAAACCCAAGTAAGGATAGAGGCAAGAATATACTGCTCAAAGGAAACTAGAGGATCCTAATGCTTCACCACAACGAGATGGCAGTCCAGCAACTAGGGACTACCAGGTCAACGGCGCTAGAAAATTTGACAAAGAAGTAGTTAACCTGACCTAGTTGTGGTAAGGATAGAGGCAAGAATATACCTCATAGCCTGTTATATATGATTAGCCTGACTTTTGCTCGCATCATAGCTAACCAGATGGTTAGCCTGACCTCACTGTCACGACCCGCACCCGGAATTTGGGCACGAGTACATGGGTACGTCCAGCCTACGCCGCAGCATCGGCGGTAGAACGCTGTCTAGGTCACAATACTATCTAATCAATCTCACACGAATATCCAACTCCATAAGGAGACACAGATATCACAATATAATATGGAATACTCAATCACATAAACTAGAGAACGATAAGATCTCAAGGAAAATAAACGAAATACACACAAGTCTAAACAATAAAAAAATAGTCTAACCTGCAACAATAACATCCACATCTCCAAGTATGCTGGAAACAAGTCCTCTAAGGCGTAGTCTGGAAAAAATATCCAGTCAGAATTGGAGCGAAGTACAAGCACTAACAGCAGTTCCATGTATATTGACAAAAACTATAATACAGCGTAAAGAAATACAAAATGGATATAATACTAGAAATAAGAGATATTGGTGAGTATGAAATACTGAAAATAGAAATACTTGAGCATATGTCATCATCAATGGTATACTAGCAATGAACAGAAATACAAGTGCATGCTAGAACAATGAACTGGAATACAAGTGAATACTAGAACAATAACTAGAATATAAGAAAATGCTAGAACTATGATCTGGAAATACATGTATAGAATATTTATTTAAGTGTGTGAAACATCAGTATATCATGTGATCGGCTTGGGACTGATCAGGCTTGTTACATATGATTAGCTATGATTCATGTAAGGTCAGGCTAACCATCCAGTTAGCTATGATGCAAGCAATATTCAGACTAATCATATATAACAGGCTATGAGGTATGTAATAGTCAGGCTGCACCCGACGTAAGGTGTGGGGTGAGCTATGATTCATGTAGAGTTGGGTATGATCACATAATCTACTAATATTTTTCCATCCCCAGCTAGCACGATGGATTCTAATCACGACTCCTCGTGACTGGTCTCGATGATGCCAACTCGTGTATACATAGTGTCAGAATCATGTACGCTATACAACTAGAATCATAGAGATGATCAACATAATGATAACTGTCAGAGAATGTACTTGCCTGTGGTTCTGCTGCTGGCAATACCAATATTCTGTTTCCAAAGTCTTGTCTGAATAATCCAACAGTCCTATAGACATCATATAATAGTAATGCAGAATCAGTCGATACACTAACATACACACAATCATAAATACTCTGAACTCAAGTGCTACGCTAGGTATGACACTGGTCAACTAGCAGGGTCAAATGTGCGTCTAACTGCACGGGTGTCAGGTCCTTGATTACTGTGCATAATCAGACAGTCAAACACTAACATATGTCTCGCCAGTACGTCAGTGTACACAAGGCAGCCACTCACAATCACTCAGGGTCATATGGTCAAGTAAATACGGGATATCCACAGTTAAACTAGGGTCATACAGTATATATATATACATATAGTCATAACTAGCATTAGCATTTAATTACATATATATATATATATATACATCCATATATTTATATATATATCAATTAATATTATATGGATACACACACACACGTACGAGCACACTAGTCATTGGGTTCACCGACACAGGGTCTTATGATCAACCAACTAAACCTGTCATGACACGATATGCTAAAACCCTACACTATTCACGCATGCACATAAAAACACGGAGAGGGCATCTACGAACCTTGGTGTGTGCGCACGGGGACGACGATGTCGACGATATTGATGATGATGAAGGTGATGATGATGGTGATGATGAAGGTGATAATGATGGTTATGATGAAGGTGATGATGATGAAGGGGAGGAGGCAGGGTCGAGGCTTGCTGTCGGAGTCGGAGCTCAGGCAGGTGGTTCAGTGGGGACGACCGGGGATGCTCAGGCGGGTGAGACGAGGGGTGAGGAGAGTCAGAGTTAAAGGAAGAGGACAGGGAGGAGAAGAAGTCAGGGAGGAGACTGGCAGCGGGGCTCGGGGTCGACGTGGGTGCTCAGGCAGAGTCGACGGACTGTCGTCGGTGCAGGCGGAGCACAGCGGGCTCAGGGCTTCCGGCTGACAGTGGTGGAGGATGTCGTGGTGAGGCGTGGAGATGGCCGGGGAAGAGACGGTGGTGCCGTGGTCGAAGGGAAGATGATGAAGGAGGCTGATCCGACGAGGGGGAGGTCGACGGGATATCGGGGATGATGGCAGCAGGGTGGCTCGGCGGTGGGTCTGCGCTCGAGGATGGAGAGGTGAATGGTAGTGGTGGCTGGGAGCAGTGGTGGGAAGTTGTAAGCCCCCTGATTTTCAGGAATTATTAATTTGGACTTTTCACAATTTTTTGGAATTTTCGAAATTTTTCTGTAATTAAAACCTAGGCTCTTGATAATTAATTAATTTTTATTTGCTATTAATTACTATTAAAATATTATGAAAATAATATTTTTGTGTGTAAAATGAAAAACTGGACTTAGAGTAATTTTTCTGGAATTTATCGGGCCCCGGACCTATTTTTAATCACCTAAAAACTATTATTTATTATTAATTTATTTATTTATTTATTTAATTGTTTAATTAAACCCAAAAACTATTTTTATTAATTAATTATTCATAAACCCAGCCCAAACCCTAGGCCCGGCCCAGCCCAAGGCCCCCCACGCTATCGGGTCGGGTCGGGTCGGGTCCGCCCGACCGAACCCGACCCGCACCCGCGACCCGCTAGCCCTCACCCCCACTTCCCCCTGCGGCCCGATTCTTCCGCCGCTTCCGCCGCCTGCGCCGCCCGCCGCTCCGTCCGGCTCGCCCCCGCGCACCCCCGCCCGTCCCCGTACCAGTCGTCGCCTCCCTCGGCCGCCCCAACCGCCACCTTCCCCTATTTAATCCCCTAGGTCTCAGCCCCTCCGGCCACCCGAACACCCCGCTCCGTCCACCGCCTCCTCGCCGCACGCCGCCGTGCCGCCCCAGCGCCGCCTCGCCCCAGCGCCGCCGCTGCAGCCCCCGCCGATTCCCCTCTCCTCCTCCTTCCTCCTCCCTTCCGGTGCCCCGACAGAACCCCGCCGCAGCAGCAGCAGCCCGCAGCTCCCTCCGGCCGTCCCCCGCCCGCTCCGGCGCGCCGCCGCCTCCGGCCAGCGCCGCCAGCGCTCACCCAGCCGCCCTCGACCGCCTCCGGCCTTCCCCGCCACCCGAGCCGCCGGAGAACTCCGCAAACCCTAACCCTAGTTTTCCCTTGTGTCGGACATGTGTCGGACACGATTTTTCGGGTTTTTCGGACCCTGTTCATAACCCCATTTCTGATTTTGTCTTTTGCAACGCGTAGCCTGCATGACCCCCTCGATGCCCGGGCAAACCGCTCGGTGCATCGCGTCCTGTGGCGATCGTGAACCGCGGTCCAAAAACAGGAAAAAATAACGTCCCGATTCACCCCGGAACTGAGTACGCCCCGCCAAACGGGACGACTTAATCGCGCGCGGTCTTCACAGATACGTGCGTATCGTTGATACGGACGTGTAGAATTTTGCAGAAGCTGATTCGGATGTGCGTGCACACCGGAATCAGTGCGTATCCACGGACAACGTCCCGTATCCGACTTTTCTGGATCGTGCCCTAACTTTATGTACACACGTCGGATCGAAACGAAACTTGCACCATCGGACTCGTAGCGATACGCTGGTCCTGTGACCCAAGTTTGGTTTGATTCTGAGAACGTTGACGAAATCGCGTGTCGTGGGCCCCACAAGCTCCACTCGTTGGGCGATTTTGTGATCGGCTCATCGGAATCCAATTCTGGAAGTTCCGTTGGGTTCGTATCATCGTTCCTGACCTGTTGACATTAAATTTGGTGAAATTGGAGACCTTTGACCCTGACACATTTTTCGGTGCAAAGCGGGTCCACATGCGGACCCCGTTTTGACCCAAAATTGTCGTTTTTGTCCTTGTCTCCAAATTGGACTCAAGGACAGGCATTTCTAGCTATTTGATAACTTCTGAGTATGATGGTAATATTTATTTCAGCATCCGGAGATATTTTTGGAAATTTTCCGAGAACAGAACCGTAGTTGGGAATCCAAACATCAAGCAAGTACCTGCACTTCAAGTTTATTCTTTATATTATGATAATTAGTTCCTTGCTCTACTAGCACCCTTGGATGATTACACTTAGTGTTAGGTTTTGGATTTCATGTCTTGCTTTTCGTGTTGGGAGGGAGAATATTAGGAGGCATGTAGTTTACCCTTCCCCCTGTCCTGACTGCTAGCTGTTGGTACGCGACTGTACCATCAGCCTTATACTCGATTATTCCTGACTGCTAGCCGTCTATGACAGCCTTATTAGCCTTATAACCCCCTACATGCCAACTATGTATTCTAAATACACAATTTTATACACACATAGTTCCTGTTGTCTTGTTGCAGTTTTATTTTCTTGTCTCATTATAATCCTGTTTTACTTATATTCCTGATTTTTAGTGCTTAACCTTAGTTAATTTTACTACTTATTATGCATATTCTTATCGTGATGCTTAGTCAGTTTTTACTACTTGTCATAAATATTTAGTTTAAGCTTTGTTGTGTATTGGTACTTTGCTCCTTTCCTGACTGGATCCGTTAACATATTAGACGATGATGAGGACTATGCCCCCACCTTTTATGGCCCATATGACGTAGCAGATGATGCATTTGAGGAGCCGATTCCTACTCAGGAGACTACTTTTGAGGAGTAGTTAGTCAGTTAGCTAGTATTTTTCTTTCAGCATAGTACTCGAGTTTGTCCCCGATTTATCTTCTGCTTCTGTATTAAACTGTGGATTTGGATGTCACATTTTGTCTTATGAAATCTTAGCATTCCTACTTCCTGTTATTATCCTTGTCTATTTATTCTTGTGGATGAGCTAGATTTAAATTATCTGTGAATATGATCTAGACAGCGTACTACCGCCGACTCTGCGGCGTAGGCTGGACGTACTCGCGAACCGGTACCCGATTCATCTGGGTGCGGGTCGTGACACATTTTTATGGTGGCCCATGCAGGTCAACGACTAAATTGTTCGGTTTCAACTTAGGGACCGAACAAGCCTGCAGTAAGCATAGGATAAGTTTTTAGGATCTCATCCACTTGCTTGAATCGTTCTTGACATCTATCTCGGATTCGAATTAATTCCTTGACTTGCATCCTGCCTTGATTCCTGTGCGCCTCTTATTGTTTATTTTGGTTGCAGAGTTATGGATTCACGAGCGAACGACGAGATTCCTGCAAGATCACCACGAGATGCTGTGGTAACCAACGAAGATGAAGTAACACCAGTGGATGGAGGACAATCAGCTCAACAACATGCCTCGAGAGCCCTCACGATGACCGTGGAGAACGCGCAGACTCTTGGAGTAGCTAATGTGCGTAAGTGATTCGTAGATACCATTTCTAGTATTGTTTAGCTCGTGCCTATTGGTTCGTGACCTCAGCCCCAACCTAGTAATTTTGAACTTGCTAATAACCTGGTATGCTTTTATATTTGATAACTGTAGAGATTGTAGAGTCTTTTATTAATGTTGCTTATTTTGTTTTATTTTGTGAGCTTGAATTAAGTTGTACCTCCTTCCATCATCATCTAGCGTACTTATAATTATTGTACCACCTTGACTTATGCTGCTAATATAGTCTAGTTTTGCAAGCTTATCCTTTCATCAAGCTTGTTCATGATATATGTATTATTGGGTCGACACACTAATACAACTGTCTATTCAGAATCAGTGTATTACGGTCTGATATACCTTAATGCATTTTGGTTCACTCTTCGCACGACTACTTCACGTGGATTGAGATATATAGTTGACTAGTATACTTGCCCTCTAGATATGACTGAGCATATCGTATCAGTTACATAACTGTACTAATACGAGCAGGCGAACAAAGAATTACCAGAATAGGATTTCAATTCATAACTGCTTGAAAATTCCTAATTGAATTCTTTAAATGCCCTGATTCCGATACTTCTAATCTATTACCTCGCCCTTGAAACTCTTTATTATTGATCTCCGTCTTCCCTTATTTTGGAAAGACGAAACCTCGTGCTTGGTATAAGGTTGATACACGGAGAGTACTAGATATACCCCATAGGCCGATCACATATTTGAGGATTATTCTTCCGTAATTAAGGACATATCATATGTAATATGATCGGCGTTGAAGTTTCGAGGATTGAAGGACATGAGTAAATAAATTAAGGAATATTTTCTTAAGGTATATAGCCTTATGTGATAGTGTAAACACCCTATATTTTTAGTTTTTTTAAAATCAATTTTTGGAATTAATATGCAATTTTTCAGGAATTTACATAGGCCCTGTAGTGAGTTTGTAATTTTTAATTGCCAATAAATAACATTAAAATGAAATGAAAATATGATTTTATGGTGCAAAATAGAAAACCGGACTTAGGATAATTTTCTGGGATTTTATTGGGCCTCAGACCTATTTTTAAAAGCCTAAAAACTATTTTCTAATTAAGTAATTAGTTATTAGTTATTATTATTATTATTATTATTATTATTATTATTATTATTATTATTATTATTATTATTGTTAATAATCGGTCCGGCCCGGCCCAGTGGGCCGAAGCGCAGCCCGGCCCAGTCCCAACCGCTGTTAGCGGGTCGGGCGGGTCCGCCAACCCGGATCCGCGCCCGACCCGACCCGCATCCATCACCCCCAACCCCGTTCGGCTCGAGCCGAATTCTCCGCCGCCGCCGCGATTTCCGGCCACCACGTCGCCTCCCCTCCGCGAGAGCCGCCCACGTCGTCCTCCTCTCCGCCGACTCCCCCGGCCACGATCACCCGAGCCACCCCTATTTAAAACCCCCTACCCCTACCTCCTCCTCCCTCATTCCTCTCCCCCAAACCCTAGCTCGCCGGAGCCCGCCGTCCACCACCCTCCTCCTCGCCGACCGGAGCCAGCCGTCCACCACCCTCCTCCTCGCCGACCGGAGCCCGCCGTCCACCACCCTCCAGCGTCTCCCCCTCTCCAGAACCCTCCAGCGCCTCCTCCCCATCTCGGCCACCCTTGCCGAGCCGCCTCCGGCAACCCTCTGCCGTTGCCGCCTGCATCCCGAGCCCCCCAGCGGTACCTCGCCGACCGTCGGCCAGTCCCCCAGCCCCTCCGGCCACCGCGGTTCAGCAGAACCCAGCCCTAGGCCGGACACGGCCCTTCGTGTCGGACACAGTGTCAAATTGACACCAGGACGCGAGGAAACCAGTTTGCAAAGCCCTGTTCAAGTACTCCTAATTTCCTCCTCGTAGCTCGGAATTCGATTCCGTAAATTTTAACGCGAAGCCTGTATGACCCTCTCGGTGCCCGGATAAACCGCTCGGGGCATCGCGTCCTGTGGTGATCGCACACCGCGATCCAAAAACAGGAAAAACCAGACCCTGTTTTACCCCGGAACTGAGTGCGCCCCGCCAAACGGGATGACTTGCTCGCGCGCGGTCTTCACAGATACATGCGCGTCATTGATACGGACGTGTGGGATTTCGCGGAAGCTGATTCGGGTGTGCGTGCACACCGGAATCAACGCGTATCCGCGGACATCGCCCCGTATTCGCCTTTTCTGTAATTCACCCTAACTTCGTGCACACACGTCAGATCGAGACGAAACTTGCGCCATCGGACTCGTAGCGATACGCTGGTCTTGTGGGTCAAGTTTGGTCCGATTCTGAGAACGTTGACGAAATCGCGTGTCGTGGGCCCCATAGGTCACGCTCGACGGGCGATTTCGTGATCGGCTCATCGGAATTCAAATCTGAAAGTTCCGTTGGATTCGTATCAGCGTTCCTGACCTGTTGACACTAAGTTTGGTGAATTTGGAGACCGTTGACCCTGACATGTTTTTCGGTGCAAAGCGGACCCACCGGTGGACCCCGTTTTGGGCTGAAATTGCCGTTTTTGCCCTTGTCTCCAAATTGGACCCAAGGACAGACGTTCCTAGCTGTTTGACACCTTCTGAGCGTGATGGTACTATTTATTTTAGCTTTCGGAGACATCTCTGGAAATTTTCGAAACCAGGACCTAAGTGGAATTCAAATATCAGGCAAGTGCACCTTGCCAAACTTACAGTCATTATTTTCATATTTACTGTAAAAATACTCTGATGGATTTCTTGTGCAAATTCATATAAACTGATTTAAACTGCTTAACCTAGGGAACGTATGACGTACCTAGTGTCCGATCATAGTCGGGTACCGGCACCGTACGCGGTGTTGGGTTCGTCATTTAGAGATGGATTTACGATCCCCTGACTTTGTACTTGACCTATCAAGTACCCTACAACCCAAGACACTTGACGCTATCATGGACAGAATCCTCCTGAGGTATTCATGGTGATTCTGAATAGGGTACAGGACTTGACAGAGACAGTTATTTATAGACAGTATGACTTGTTGCATTAGTCATAATCCCGCTGACATGGACATGAGACGTTATGGTCATGGCTTGCGTGATTACATTGGGTGGGGAGAGACACACAGGCTACAGGCTGTTCTATATATATATCTACTATTATTGTGAGGTTGTAGACTCTCCAGCAGAGCTAGACCCTTTACGTGTTATTACTGCTACCGGCTCCCCGACACAGAGCTTGTAGCGGTCTCAGCCTGAGTACTAGTGTTGCTCTCATTTGCATATCACATAGATGGTTACTTAGTTTACCCTGATGTTCATTTATTTATTGCACTGCTTATTCATTTGGCTTGTTTTATTTTGTGCCTTGCTATGTCCACTGAGGACCTGTAATGGATTATGTCCCCAGGTTTAGCTGAGGAGCAGTATCCCGAGGTATACGGGACCGGAGCTGAAGCTATTGCTGGAGCTGAACCGAACACTGAAGACGAGGTGACTGCCGAGGACTTCTCCTGAGTGCCTGTCCCAGTACTCATTTATTTATTTCATGTTTATATCTTTTGTTCATGGCCTATAGAGCCAGCTTAATCAGACTATAGTCGGATTGTTCCTCCGACTGACTTGCTGTGATGTTGTTGCTACTTATTTCCATTTGATTATGCAGTTTATTTCTTTATCTTTATGGATGAGATTAGTGTGACTTGTTGTAGTAGACCTTATTTACAGCTTAAGTACGCCCTGATGATTCCATTAAATTGGGTTATCCATCGGTGCGTGCTACTGGCCATTGCCACGCATCTCCAGTCCCTCGGCATTTTGGGACTGGGGCGTGACATGGTTTTTGTGGTGGCCCATGCAGGTCCGATCTAAATAGTTCGGTTTCAACTTAGGGACCGGACAGGCCTGCACTAAGATAGGTTATAGGATCTCATCCATTGATTGAATCGTTTTTGAACTCTATGTCGAATTCAATTTAATTGCTTGAATTGCATCCTGTTTTGATTCCTCTGTGCGTTCTCATTGTTTTCTTTTGGTGCAGAGTTATGGATCCCAGAAGTGGTGATGAGACCCCCTTGGGTACACCGACTGAAGCAGGGTTTACCTGCGAAGCTGGAACGACGCCAGATACCAGAGGACAATCCTCTCAGAGCAATCAAACTGGCCAACCAAGTTCCAGGTTCAGGCGTGATGACATCCCGCCTCCTCCCCAGTTCCCTCCTGCGATGCCTGTCTTTCCCCCAGGACAGGCAATGGACGGCCAGCAAATGTTCCAGATGTTCTACGCCATGATGCAGGCACAACAACAGATTCAACAGGAGACCCAACGCCGAGAGGCCGAGAACCTAAGGAACAGCCTAGTCTCAGCATTGGAGCATGCAAATCCACCAAATAGGCGGCCAGCGACGGGATCTATTACAGATTTCTGCCAACTCAAGCCCCGTACCTTCTCGGGCAAGGAAGGACCAACTGAAGTGCATGAATGGCTTACGAACACACAGCATCAGTTGGAGGCCGCCGAACTACCAAGGGACAAATGGATGACTGCCGTCAGGATGCAACTGACGGACAATGCGCATCATTGGTGGTTGTCCGAAGAAAGAAGGCTCGGACATGATCAGGTTACCTGGGAGGAGTTCTCCAGACTCTTCCAGGAAATGTACATCCCTGCTGTGGCTCGGTCAGAACTCCGAGACAGATTCAACCGCCTGATCCAGGGCAACATGACGGTGGAGGAATATAATGCCGAATTCATTCGCCTGAGCCGCTTCGCCCCTTCGCTAATTCCTACCGAAGAGGAGAAGGCGGAAAAGTTCTTTGATGGGCTCAGGTTCGAGCTTCAGAAGTTAATCGGATCGGTCGCGCCCACCTCTTACACCGACGTCCTAGCTGCAGCACGTCGGCTGGAGCGCGTTACTCGGAGGGAATCAAGCCTGAAACGTCCCTTTTCCTCCGCACCGTCCAAGTCATCACCAGGGGAATCTGCTAAACGGCCCCAGAAGAGCCCGCCTCCAAGAGCAGCAACTAAGAACCTGCCTACTTGCCATTACTGCAGCAAGGTAGGACATATTGAAAAGGAATGTCGACGCAAGCTGGGACTCTGCCTGGTTTGCGGATCTGGACAACACTTCTCAAAGGACTGCTCGGAACGTCGAGAGGGAGTTCCGAATCGACCAGCTCCACCTACAGCTCTTCCAGCTGGGGAGCAACACAGACAGGGCCTGGAGG
Organism: Iris macrosiphon; assembly: GCA_036927795.1. Taxonomy (NCBI): domain Eukaryota; kingdom Viridiplantae; phylum Streptophyta; class Magnoliopsida; order Asparagales; family Iridaceae; genus Iris; species Iris macrosiphon. Next base: position 29,328,942 of record JAYESA010000009.1, on the reverse strand, counting down.
AACCAGGCCACCTCTACCACCTCAGGCAGCATTGTTCCAGCAAGCTCGTCAGCAAAGGGGTCCCGCTCAGGGACGAGGTCAGGCATATGCACTAGCAGTCACTGAGGAAGCTACTGCAGGCGAAGTGATAGCAGGTACCATATTAGTAGCTTCAATTCCTGCTGTAGCATTATTTGATTCTGGAGCTTCGCATTCATTTATTGCTGCTAGCTTCGTAGCCACACATAGAATAGCTACCGCACCTCTCTCGAAGATGAAGAGAATTCTAACGGGAGGTGGAATTATCCCGGTTAGTGATACTTGTAGATCATGTTCGGTAGTAGTCTGTGGCCGAGAGATGCGAGCCCAATTCCTGATCTTTTCTATGCCTGATTACGATGTTGTACTTGGTATGGACTGGTTAAGTCAGTACCATGCAACACTGGATTGCCGGCTTGGAAAAGTGATATTTAGACCCCCTAGCCTTCCTGAGTTTGAATTTCTACGAGGAGCTGTAGAACAAGGGGTCCAGCCAACTCTTAGGGTATTGACTGTAGAAGAAGATTCAAGTTACCCAAGAGTCATAACGGAATTTATGGATGTGTTTCCCGACGATCTTCCAGGTTTACCACCTGATCGGGAGATAGAATTCACAATAGACCTAACTCCAGGAGCCGAACCTATCACTTCATCGGTATATCGGCTAGCACCTAAGGAGTTAGTGGAGCTGAAAACATAAGTTGACGACCTTCTGGAGAAAGGATTTATCCGGCCCAGTGTTTCACCATGGGAAGCACCTATACTTTTTGTACCCAAGAAGGATGGATCTGTACGGCTGTGCATTGATTACAGAGCCCTTAATGCTGTAACTATTAAGAATCGGTACCCATTACCACGCATTGATGATTTGTTTGACCAATTGAGTGGTGCTAAGGTATTCTCAAAGATTGACCTTAGATCCGGTTATCACCAGATTAGGGTGAAGAAGGAAGATATCCCAAAGACGGCCTTCAGAACTAAGTATGGACATTATGAGTTCCTAGTTATGCCGTTTGGTTTAACCAACGCACCCGCCGTATTTATGAATTTGATGAACGGGGTCTTCCATCAGTATTTGGATAAGTTCGTGGTGGTATTCATTGATGATATCCTAGTCTACTCCAAGAACCACGAAGAGCACGAGGAACACCTTAGAATTGTGCTAGAAACTTTGAGAAGGGAGAAGCTATATGCCAAACTCAGCAAATGTGAGTTCTGTATGGACAAGGTGCCATTCTTAGGACATATTATCTCGGGTGAAGGACTGTCTGTGGACCCAGAAAAGGTCATTGCTATAGAAACCTGGCCTACCCCTACCTCTTTTGCAGAAGTGAGAAGTTTTCTTGGACTTGCTGGGTATTACCGGCGGTTCGTAGAAAAATTTTCAAGGATCGCAGAGCCGATGACTAAGCTGACACGGAAGGATCATGAGTTCCTATGGACAGAAGAATGCCAGAATACCTTTGAAGAGTTGAAGAGGCGACTAACAACAGCACCAGTCTTGACTCTTCCCTCAGGGTCAGGAGGTTTTGTTGTATATAGTGATGCGTCCGGTAGTGGACTAGGTTGTGTCTTGATGCAACATGGCAAGGTTATCGCTTATGCATCGAGGCAGCTGAAGGTCCACGAGAAGAACTACCCAACACACGACCTGGAGCTAGCTGCAGTAATTTTTGCATTGAAGATCTGGAGACATTATCTGTATGGAGAGAAGGTCGAGATATTCACTGATCATAAGAGCTTGAAGTATGTTTATACACAAAAGGAGCTCAACATGAGGCAAAGGCGTTGGCTTGAGTTGATGGTGGACTTTGACATCGATCTGCAGTACCACCCGGGGAAAGCAAATATTGTAGCCGACGCCCTCAGCAGAAAACCCTCGGCTTATTTCTTGACGGAGCAGCCCCAGCTATTACAAGACTTGCAAGATCTTCAGATAGAGGTTGTTCTACCTGGACAAAATGGTTTGCTGGCTAACCTCGAAGTGAAGTCATCGCTGGTGGAGAGAATCAAGGAAGCTTTGCCTAATGATGCCAGATTCCGAAGGCTGAAAGAGAGAACAGAAGCAGGCCTGCAGACGGGACTTCGCATCCACGAGGACGGAACATTAAGGTGCGGAAATCGCCTATATGTTCCAAATGGAGAATTAAGGCAGGAGTTGATGACAGAAGCCCATAGCTCCATATACTCGGTTCATCCAGGAGGAACCAAAATGTACCGGGACTTAAGACAATATTACTGGTGGCATGGAATAAAAAGGGAGATTGCCCGCTTTGTGGCAAAATGCTTAGTCTGCCAGCAGGTGAAGGCCGAGCACCAAAGGACTGCAGGTATGTTGCAGCCACTTCCCATCCCTGAATGGAAGTGGGAGCATATTACCATGGACTTCGTCACTGGATTTCCAAGAAGCCCTAGTAGAAAGGATGCAGTATGGGTCATCGTGGATCGACTCACTAAGTCGGCTCACTTCTTGCCGTTCAGAGTCAGACAATCCACGGAAGTACTAGCCGACATGTATATGCGACAGATCATAAAATTACATGGAGTGCTGGTTAGTATTGTATCAGATCGAGACTCAAAATTTATATCTCACTTCTGGCGAAGCATGCAAGAGAGTCTCGGCACCAGGCTCAAATTCAGTACTGCCTATCAACCTCAGACAGACGGACAGTCAGAGCGCACAATTCAGATCCTATAAGACATGCTGCGATCTTGTATATTGGACTTTGGAGGATCTTGGGAAGATCATCTGCACTTAATGGAGTTCTCCTACAATAATAGCTATCAGGCAAGCATTCAGATGGCACCTTTCGAGGCGTTGTACGGAAGGAAGTGCAGATCGCCTGTATGCTGGAGCAACGTTGGCGAACGTCAAATACTGGGTCCAGAGTTGGTAACAGAGACAGTAGAGAAAGTAAAACAGATTCAGAACCATCTCCGTGCAGCCCAGGATAGACAGAAGCACTGGGCCGATGCACACCGACGACCCCTGGAGTTCAAGGAAGGAGAGCATGTATTTTTGAGGATCTCGCCCACTAGAGGTACTATCAGATTTGGCAGCAGAGGCAAGTTAAGCCCAAGGTACATTGGGCCATTTGATATCTTAGAGCGCATCGGTGAGGTGGCTTACCGTCTTGCATTACCTCCGTCCTTAGAGGGAGTGCATGACGTATTCCACGTCTCACAACTGAGGAGGTATGTGACGGACCCAAGCCATATAGTTGATCATTCTGAGATTTCGGTGGGACCTAGCCTGAGATACGAAGAACAGCCAGTGGGTATACTCGACACCAGCGAGAAGACACTGCGAGGGCAGACAATCAGGCTGGTTCGAGTAGCTTGAAAGCAGCACTCTCCTGGCAAATCGACCTGGGAGCGAGAAGATGTTATGCGGCAGCGTTATCCACACCTATTTGCAGAATCAGGTAGAACCTAAGCATTCTTTAATTCTGTAAATCTTGCCCTTATAGTTTACCCTTCGATTGCGAGGACACAATCCTCTTAAGGGGGGTAGATTGTAAACACCCTATATTTTTAGTTTTTTTAAAATCAATTTTTGGAATTAATATGCAATTTTTCAGGAATTTACATAGGCCCTGTAGTGAGTTTGTAATTTTTAATTACCAATAAATAACATTAAAATGAAATGAAAATATGATTTTATGGTGTAAAATAGAAAACCGAACTTAGGGTAATTTTCTGGGATTTTATTGGGCCTCAGACCTATTTTTAAAAGCCTAAAAACTATTTTCTAATTAAGTAATTAATTATTAGTTATTATTATTATTATTATTATTATTATTGTTAATAATCGGTCCGGCCCGGCCCAGTGGGCCGAAGCCCAGCCCGGCCCAGTCCCAACCGCTGTTAGCGGGTCGGGCGGGTCCGCCAACCCGGATCCGCGCCCGACCCGACCCGCATCCATCACCCCCAACCCCCGTTCGGCTCGAGCCGAATTCTCCGCCGCCGCCGCAATTTTTGGCCACCACATCACCTCCCCTCCGCGAGAGCCGCCCACGTCATCCTCCTTCCCGCCGACTCCCCCGGCCACGATCACCCGAGCCACCCCTATTTAAAACCCCCTACCCCGACCTCCTCCTCCCTCATTCCTTTCCCCCAAACCCTAGCTCGCCGGAGCCCGCCGTCCACCACCCTCCTCCTCGCCGACCGGAGCCCGCCGTCCACCACCCTCCTCCTCGCCGACCGGAGCCCGCCGTCCACCACCCTCCAGCGTCTCCCCCTCTCCAGAACCCTCCAGCGCCTCCTCCCCATCTCGGCCACCCTTGCCGAGCCGCCTCCGGCAACCCTCTGCCGGCGCCGCCTGCATCCCGAGCCCCCCAGCGGTGCCTCGTCGACCGTCGGCCAGTCCCCCAGCCCCTCCGGCCACCGCGGTTCAGCAGAACCCAGCCCTAGGCCAGACACGGCCCTTCGTGTCGGACACAGTGTCAAATTGACACGAGGACGCGAGAAAACCAGTTTGCAAAGCCCTGTTCAGGTACTCATAATTTCCTCCTCGTAGCTCGGAATTCGATTCCGTAAATTTCTACGCGAAGCCTGTATGACCCTCTCGGTGCCCGAATAAACCGCTCGGGGCATCGCGTCCTGTGGTGATCGTACACCGCGATCCAAAAACAGGAAAAACCAGACCCTGTTTCACCCCGGAACTGAGTGCGCCCCGCCAAACGGGACGACTTGCTCGCGCGCGATCTTCACAGATACGTGCGCATCGTTGATACGGACATGTGGGATTTCGCGGAAGCTGATTCGGGTGTGCGTGCACACCGGAATCAACGCGTATCCGCGGACATCGTCCCGTATTCGCCTTTTCTGCAATTCACCCTAACTTCGTGCACACACGTCAGATCGAGACGAAACTTGCGCCATCGGACTCGTAGCGATACGCTGGTCCTGTGGGTCAAGTTTGGTCCGATTCTGAGAACGTTGACGAAATCGCGTGTCGTGGGCCTCACAGGCCCCGCTCGATGGGCGATTTCGTGATCGGCTCATCGAAATTCAAATCTGAAAGTTCCATTGGATTCGTATCAGCGTTCCTGACCCGTTGATACTAAGTTTGGTGAATTTGGAGACCGTTGACCATGACACGTTTTTCGGTGCAAAGCGGGCCCACCGGTGGACCCCGTTTTGGGCCGAAATTGCCGTTTTTGCCCTTGTCTCCAAATTGGACCCAAGGACAGGCGTTCCTAACTGTTTGACACCTTCTGAGCGTGATGGTACTATTTATTTTAGCTTTCGAAGATATCTCTAGAAATTTTCGAAACCAGGACCTAAGTGGAATTTAAATATCAGGCAAGTGCACCTTGCCAAACTTGCAGTCATTATTTTCATATTTACTGTGAAAATACTCTGATGGATTTCTTGTGCAAATTCATATAAACTGATTTAAACTGCTTAACCTAGGGAACGTATGACGTACCTAGTGTCCGATCATAGTCGGGTACCGGCACCGTACGCGGTGTTGGGTTCGTCATTTAGAGATGGATTTACGATCCCCTTACTTTGTACTTGACCTATCAAGTACCCTACAACCCAGGACACTTGACACTATCATGGACAGAATCCTCCTGAGGTATTCATGGTGATTCTGAATAGGGTACAGGACTTGACAGAGACAGTTATTTATAGACAGTATGACTTGTTGCATTAGTCATAATCCCGCTGACATGGACATGAGACATTATGGTCATGGCTTGCGTGATTACATTGGGTGGGGAGAGACACACAGGCTACAGGCTGTTCTATATATATATCTACTATTATTGTGAGGTTGTAGACTCTCCAGCAGAGCTAGACCCTTTACGTGTTATTACTGCTACCGGCTCCCCGACACAGAGCTTGTAGCGGTCTCAGCCTGAGTACTAGTGTTGCTCTCATTTGCATATCACATAGATGGTTACTTAGTTTACCCTGATGTTCATTTATTTATTGCACTGCTTATTCATTTGGCTTATTTTATTTTGTGCCTTGCTATGTCCACTGAGGACCTGGAATGGATTATGTCCCCAAGTTTAGCTGAGGAGCAGTATCCCGAGGTATACGGGACCGGAGCTGAAGCTATTGCTGGAGCTGAACCGAACACTGAAGACGAGGTGACTGCCGAGGACTTCTCCTGAGTGCATGTCCCAGTACTCATTTATTTATTTCATGTTTATATCTTTTGTTCCTGGCCTATAGAGCCAGCTTAATCAGACTATAGTCGGATTGTTCCTCCGACTGACTTGCTGTGATGTTGTTGCTACTTATTTTCATTTGATTATGCAGTTTATTTCTTTATCTTTATGGATGAGATTAGTGTGACTTGTTGTAGTAGACCTTATTTACAGCTTAAGTACGCCCTGATGATTCCATTAAATTGGGTTATCCATCGGTGCGTGCTGCTGGCTATTGCCACGCATCTCCAGTCCCTCGGCATTTTGGGACTGGGGCGTGACAGATAGATGGGTAAATTCTAAGTTGGGTAGCAGTGCATTGTCAACTCGAGAGGAATTTCTTTTGGATTGTGATCGAGTAAAGCTTAGATTGGAAGAGGTTCAAGCCATTTCAATTTTGAGAATTTTAGAAGAATGACTAAGATGATGGGGATTAATGAATACATTAGGTACATGATTTAAATTGGAATAATGAAGGTAAAATCATCAATTTGACTTTAGAGGATAAAAATATAGAATTTCAGACTTGAACTTTGGTGGATTGCATTTAAATTATTTTTAATTTGATGATTGGAATTAAACGTTAAGGATGTGAATGGAGTTTAAAAAGTCGAAGCATACAAAAAAAATTTATAAGTGAAAATAGGAATAATATTGGACTCGGATTACTTCTAGAGGAGATTATGATAGTTAGAGATCGGGAGGTGAAATTTACATGCTTATTTAAATTTTGAAGATGTTATAAGAATTTAATCTAAATTTGGATATGGATATGGATAATTTGAGAAAGTGAGAAGAGATAACCATAGGTGGAAATTTTGATTGGAACAGTGGTCATCTTAACCTTGAAGTGATTGCAATGGATATGATTAGAATTTTGATTATCGCAAGGAGATTGCGATTGACTTGCCTTATGTACATAAAAGATTAATAGATTATGCCATATTTTAATTTTGAGGACAAAATTTTATAAGTTGGGAAGATTGTAAGCCCCCTGATTTTCAGGAATTATTAATTTGAACTTTTCACAATTTTCTGAAATTTTCGAGATTTTTCTGTAATTAAAACCTAGGCTCTTGGTAATTAATTGATTTTTATTTGCTGTTAATTACTATTAAAATATTATGAAAATAATATTTTTGTGTGTAAAATAAAAAACTGGACTTAGGATAATTTTTCTGGAATTTATCGGGCCCCGGACCTATTTTTAATCACCTAAAAACTATTATTTATTTATTTATTTATTTATTTATTTATTTATTTATTTAATTGTTTAATTAAACCCAAAAACTATTTTTATTAATTAATTATTCATAAACCCAGCCCAAACCCTAGGCCCGGCCCAGCCCAAGGCCCCCCACGCTATCGGGTCGGGTCGGGTCCGCCGGACCGAACCCGACACGCACCCGCGACCCGCTAGCCCTCACCCCCACTTCCCCCTGCGGCCTGATTCTTCCACCGCTTTCGCCGCCTGCGCCGCCCGCCGCTCCGTCCGGCTCGCCCCCGCGCACCCCCGCCCGTCCCCGCACCAGTCGCCGCCTCCCTCGGCAGCCCCAACCGCCACCTTCCCCTATTTAATCCCCTAGGTCTCAGCCCCTCCGGCCACCCGAACACCCCGCTCCGTCCACCGCCTCCTCGCCGCACGTCGCCGTGCCGCCCCAGCGCCGCCGCTGCAGCCCCCGTCGATTCCCCTCTCCTCCTCCTTCCTCCTCCCCTCCGGCGCCCCGACAGAACCCCGCCGCAGCAGCAACAGCCCGCAGCTCCCTCCGGCCGTCCCCCGCCCGCTCCGGCGAGCCGCCGCCTCCGGCCAGCGCTCACCCAGCCGCCCTCGACCGCCTCCGGCCTTTCCCGTCGCCCGAGCCGCCGGAGAACTCCGTAAACCCTAACCCTAGTTTTCCCTTGTGTCGGACACGTGTCGGACACGGTTTTTCGGGTTTTTCGGACCCTGTTCAGGTACGCGTATCTCTCTGCTCATAACCCCGTTTCTGATTCCGTCTTCTGCAACGCGTAGCCTGCATGACCCCCTCGGTGCCCGGGCAAACCGCTCGGTGCATCGCGTCCTGTGGCGATCGCGAACCGCGGTCCAAAAATAGGAAAAAATAACGTCCTGATTCACCCCGGAAATGAGTACGTTCCGCCAAACGGGACGACTTGGTCTCGCGCGGTCTTCACAGATACGTGCGCGTCGTTGATACGGACGTGTGGGATTTCGCAGAAGCTGATTCGGATGTGCGTGCACACCGGAATCAGTGCGTATCCACAGACAACATCCCGTATCCGACTTTTCTGGATCGTGCCCTAACTTTGTGTACACACGTCGGATCGAAACAAAACTTGCGCCATCGGACTCGTAGCGATACGCTAGTCCTGTGACCCAAGTTTGGTTCGATTCTGAGAACGTTGACGAAATCGCGTGTCGTGGGCCCCACAAGCTCCACTCGACGGGCGATTTTGTGATCGGCTCATCGGAATCTAATTCTGAAAGTTCCGTTGGGTTTGTATCATCGTTCCTGACCTGTTGACACTAAGTTTGGTGAAATTGGAGACCTTTGACCCTGACACATTTTTCGGTGCAAAGCGGGCCCACATGCGGACCCCGTTTTGACCCGAAATTACCGTTTTTGCCCTTGTCTCCAAAATGGACTTAAGGACAGGCATTTATAGCTATTTGATATCTTCTGAGCATGATGGTAATATTTATTTCAGCATCCGGAGATATTTTTGGAAATTTCCCGAGAACAAAATCGTAGTTGGGAATCCAAACATCAGGCAAGTACCTGCACTTCAAGTTTATTCTTTATATTATGATAATTAGTTCCTTGCTCTACTAGCACCCTTGGATGATTACACTTAGTGTTAGGTTTTGGATTTCATGTCTTGCTTTTCGTGTCGGAAGGGAGAATACTAGGAGGCATGTAGTTTACCCTTCCCCCTGTCCTGACTGCTAGCTGTTGGTACGCGACTGTACCATCAGCCTTATACTCGATTATTCTTGACTGCTAGCCGTCTATGACGGCCTTATTAGCCTTATAACCCCCTACATGCCAACTATGTATTCTAAATACACAATTTCACACACACATAGTTTCTGTTGTCTTGTTGCAGTTCCATTTTCTTGTCTCATTATAATCCTGTTTTACTTATATTCCTGATTTTTAGTGCTTAACCTTAGTTAATTTTACTACTTATTATGCATATTCTTATCGTGATGCTTAGTCAGTTTTCACTACTTGTCATAAATATTTAGTTTAAGCTTTGTTGTGTATTGGTACTTTGCTCCTTTCCTGACTGGATCCGTTGACATATTAGGCGATGATGAGGACTATGCCCCCACCTTTTATGGCCCATATGACGTAGCAGATGATGCATTTGAGGAGCCGGTTCCTACTCAGGAGACTACTTTTGAGGAGTAGTTAGTCAGTTAGCTAGTATTTTTCTTTCAGCATAGTACTCGGGTTTGTCCTCGATTTATCTTCTGGTTCTGTATTAAACTGTGGATTTGGATGTCACATTTTGTCTTATGAAATCTTAGTATTCCTACTTCCTGTTATTATCCTTGCCTATTTATTCTTGTGGATGAGCTAGATTTAAATTACCTGTGAATATGATCTAGACAGCGTACTACCGCCGACTCTGCGGCGTAGGCTGGACGTACTCGCGAACCGGTACTCGATTCATCTGGGTGCGAGTCGTGACAGAAGTCCAGGCGATCGGGTTTGTGTCGTCGAGGGAGAGGCTGACAGGGGGGTCGGAGACTGTTGCCGGAGGAGATGACGGAGAACGGGGAGGTGGTGCTGGCGGGGCTGGGGCCGTGGTCCAGACCGGCTCCGGCGGAAAGGTGGCCGGGGTAAGGAGGTGAAGTGTTGGGTTAGTTTTAGGGTTAAGGTTTTCGGTTTGGTTTGAAGAGGGATGTTGATGGTGATGTAAATTAATGGAAAGGAGTTTTGCATGGGGATGAGAGGTTGATGGTGACATTCTAGGGATTAGGGCCGGCTGAGATGGGATGGGGTTGGCATTGGAAAAGGGTTAGGCTATATATATATATATATATATATATATATATATTTATATAAGGGTGTGTGTGGTGTAGATGATGCTCCCTTTGAATGTATGGCCATACTTAATCATGAGTGAGAGAGTACAACAAAAGGGGAGAGAGAGAGAGAGTGGACCGGTCAAAGAGGGAGGGGTTGGTTCTTCATGTGCCTTGACCAATAGGATGATGACACCTCATTGCATTTTTGCATAAAAGTCCTCAATAATTGGAAAATTGCACAGAAAGGGGGAATTTGGATTTGATGAGGAAAAATACCATATTTGGTGTGATGTAGTGGCTAAAAAGGGTGTATGATATTTAGTATGAGTCTTGAGGGTGTAAATGAGGGTTTGGTTTGGTGTTGGGTGTAGTTTGGGTCAAGTTGTGTCCTTACACCAATTTAATTAAAATTAATGTAAATGGTATTCTAAAATTAATTGGAAGTACATAAAATTAAAATTAGGTGGGACACAAGTATCATGGACGTAGAAGACTCAAAATAGAATATTGTCATAATTTAGGTTGCACAAAATGGGTCAAGATTGTGTCTCTAATTTTGATTGGAACACACAAAGATACAAAGTTGAATTTATTTAGAATTAAAAATAAACGTCTGCGACGAATATTGTTCCACTAAAATGAAGCACAAGTGAGCATATTCATGAGTTACACAAAGGTCAGAATGGAAGACGGGTACGTCTAGGACAAGGGTATAAAATTTGTTGGAAGGCAAAAGCTAGGGTAGCGCTTTAAATATCGAAGCAACAGTAAGGCACAACAATTAAATAAAATCACAATAATAAATTATAACCCTAAATAATTAATCTCGAAATAATACAAATTAAATTCATAAGCCTATATTTCGGTCAGGGGTTCATCCAGTGGACTTCTAGTCTAGTATACTAACTCATGCATTAATGAACAATATATATATATATATATATATATATATATATATATATATATATATATATATATATATATATATACACATGTCATGCAATTATTTAAAAATAAAAAAATATACACAATATTTATAAATAATAAAAGACACAAATACCCCTATTTCAGAATGTGGTAGTGACAAGTCTACCTTCCTTAGAAAAATTTTGTCCTCAAAATTTAATATCCTCAATAGTTGTATTTATTATATTTATTTATTTTCATCAAACCATATAATCATGAAGTAAATCCATATTGTTATTTCACAAAATTTTCAAGATTCTATAAATATGATATTCTTGAAAATCTTTAAAATTAAAATCAAATTCCATTCTTATCACAATCTCCTCCAAATTTTTTAAGTTTAATAACTAAATAATCAAAAAATTAATATCCAATCTTCTAATTTAAATCCAATCAATGTATATTCAGAAAATTTAAAATCTCATCCCAAAATTTGAATTCAAGCTCTAATCCATTAGTGATCTTATTCCTCGATTTTTTTTCCACACAATACTCGAACACTGTAATACTTACGAAGTCTTCAAATACAGCATTCAAAATATAAGTTTTAAATTTTATATCTTGCTGTCAAATAAATATAATGATAATCTTCTTAAATTTCTCAAAATTTAGTGACAAATTCAATCATATCGTAATCTTAATAAAAATTAATGATTTAACAAAATCGTCAATTCTGCCATATTAAGTTCTCAACTCTTTATTTAAATTAATGTTTATCCTCAAAATTTAAGGCATATTGTCTCTTTCTGTCCAGTTATAACATCTTCATTAATTCTTCACTACTGTCAAACCCTCAACAATCAAAGTCTAAGAAAATCCTACCTACAGTCACACAATATGCAATCTAGAGAAAACATTCATGGTTATGGTCACTTTTGTCATGGTATTTCAGTTTTTGCCAGGGTATACTACTAACTACATTCTAACAAGAGAATCATTGATACAAACTACGATACTAAGAAATCAATCAATCAATCAAACAGACGAAAAAGGAACAGAAGGAAAGAACAGAACATAGCCTTCTAACCCATTACTTGGACATCTTCAACCTCTATCATACACTTAATTCTGGCACATTCATTCACAAATTCCTATCCCTATACGCTGATACCTATATCAACTAATCACTAGTCCACAAGATATCCATGGATACATCCACATGGCATACACATGTCTATTAATACCAAAATCTGATACCAAGAACCTTTAACACAACCATAGGTCAAATTGCATCCAAGTTTAATACCTCTATCCCTTGGTACCACTGTTTCTACTACAAGAACACCCACTGCTAGCTCTCTTACCTACTATAATTGTTTATACTAGTTGTCTTATCACTCAAGTGCACGCCAAGTGCAACACACCACACTAAGTACTACTCCCTCTAATACAACTCTAGATGGACACCCAAGTCAGTTTGCAGTGCCATCTCAATCATGCTCAAGCCACAGATCCTTACACATGTACTTCATCCACTCATATACTGTTATACATTTCTTACCCACCATAAAATTTTATCCTCAAAATAAAATCCTCAAAATTTAACTTCTCGAACAATTTAAAATAAAATGTATATACTTTCCTCAAAAGTCAAATATTCAAATATTAAAATAAAATTTTAATCACTTCCAAAAATCTTTATAACTTTGACTATATTTATTGAATTTGAATCCTCAAAAATTTTAATAACATAAAATCTCAACTCCTCAAAAATTCTTAAAAATTAAAATTTATTTTGAATGATCAAATTATAAATTTAAATCCACATCTATCTAAGTATACATATAAATACTCACAGTCTCTAACACTCAAGGTACACACAAATGCACCAATTGTCTACACTCCTCAACTGTGTACTGAATATTGCACTGCCTGGATTACTTGCACTATTACTTCCAATAAATTTTTATCCATATTAACTGATACACCAATCTAATATTATCACACAAGGTACTTATTGTTACTAGCACAATTCTCAACTAATCCTTGATATAGAAACATTAACACTCTTGGTATGGTAACACTAGCTTCCTCACTACACAACATATGCCCTTAATGTTCTAGGATACTAGCTCCATCATTAGATCGCCTCATCACACTCTCTAGAACTCATGATCACTTGCACTTTTTATAATACACATGTTTCACTTCACTCTCAAAAGCAGGCATATGGTTCCATATCTCGATGGATGTATACGTATATTCTCTTAAATCTTTTACAGGCTGATACACTAATCTGTGATACACTTCATACCTTTCATGACCAATCTTGATATTTCTCTACCCATGGCATCTCATTAATACCCTTTATGCATATACATTTCTTTACTCTTGACACACCCAAGTATCAACTATCAAATTGAATATCATGCTTCATTAATTTTTAACAAAATTTACTTGATACTTAATTATTTACATGGATCACCCAATTACATGAATTTATGACTATCCAGGACTGGCATGCTGACTCTGATACTAACTCTTGGAACCATCACTGATACTCCTTACTCCTTCTTCTACCTATAGTACCGATACTAATTATAATGACACCTTATCATAGAACCATTGCAACAAGGTACTACGCTATGGGTTAACTCTAGATTGATGCCTACTGCTCACATGTCCAACCAAGAAACACTTACAGACTCACAAGTCACACTCTCAACAGTCAACACTGATACAAGACACAGACCAAATTATAAGTCACCAACTATCACACTAACAAGGAACCCTAATGGAAAGAAGCTCTCTATAAAAAATTGGACAAAGGACTGAAGGTATCTCTACGGCTATCAAAAGGAAATGATGGAACAAAGTCCTAGAATAACAGAAACGGATAAGTATTGAGATAATACTTTAAGAACCAATTTAAGATACAACCTGATAATCATACACGTCTGTCCGAAATTATGACACTCAGAATCCTCGCCACGCCAGTAAGCATAGCTGCGATAAACAATAGGTTCCATAACTAAGGTATGCAACTCTATAATCACGTCATCTAGAATCCTCGCCACGCCAACCAGTATGGCTGTAAGAAACTCTAAATTTCATAACTAAGATATGTACATCCAAGGTCAGGTTCCTACGTTTCTGCCATGACAGCTAATGTGGCTGCGATAAACTCTAGGCTCCATAACCAAAGTAGACGTTTTACCTTTCTCACTGTCCTCATCAACATATGTCATCAGATGATACCATAATTTAGTCTGTAAAATTTATCTCGACATGAAATCAAACTCAAAAACGACACCAAGAATTAAATTTAATAACCGATCAACAAGAATCAAATTCAATAACAACAAGTGAGAACGGACGGAAATAAGAGAAGATTTAAATTGGAAATTATAATAAGATTCTCAAGGGTCGTCCCAGGAATCTCTCAAGGAATTTTGTGATTGAGTATCCTCTCTCATCCTAGTATCCTATGTCCTATATTCTTTCGCAGGCACGCTGTAGTACAACTAAGACGTCGCAGTACCATGACATCGCACTACTTGCAAAGCCTGACCTGCATGGGCCACCACTAAAAAATGTGTCACGACCCGCACCTGGAATTTGGGCACGAGTACGTGGGTACGTCCAGCCTACGCCGCAGCATCGGCGGTAGAATGCTGTCTAGGTCACAATACTATCTAATCAATCTCACATGAATATCCAACTCCATAAGGAGACACAGATATCACAATATAATATGGAATACTCAATCACATAAACTAGAGCACGATAAGATCTCAAGGAAAATAAACAAAATACACACAAGTCTAAACAATATAAAAATAGTCTAACCTGCGACAATAACATCCAAATCTCCAAGTATGCTGGAAATAAGTCCTCTAAGGCGTAGTCTGGAAAAAATATCCAGTCAGGATTGGAGCGAAGTACGAGCACTAACAGCAGTTCCATGTATATTGACAAAAACTATAATACAGTTTAAAGAAATATAAGATGGATATAATACTAGAAATAAGAGATACTGGTGAGTATGAAATACTAGAAATAGAAATACTGGAGCATATGTCATCATCAATGGTACACTAGTAATGAACAGAAATACAAGTGCATGCTAGAACAATAAACTGGAATACAAGTGAATACTAGAACAATAACTAGAATATAAGGAAATGCTAGAACTATGATCTGGAAATACATGTATAGAATATCTAGCTAAGTGTGTGAAACATCAGTATATCATGTGATCGGCTTGAGACTGATCAGGCTTGTTATATATGATTAGCTATGATTCATGTAAGGTCAGGCTAACCATCCAGTTAGCTATGATGCAAGCAATAGTCAGGCTAATCATACATATAGGCTATGAGGCATATAATGGTCAGGCTGCACCCGACGTGAGGTGTGGGGTGAGCTATGATTCATGTAGAGTTGGGTATGATCACATAATCTACTAATATTTTCCCATCCCCAGCTAGCACAATAGATTCCAATCACGACTCCTCGTGACTGGTCTCGATGATGCCAACTCGTGTATACATAGTATCAGAATCAAGTACACTATACAACTAGAATCGTAGAGATTATCAACATAATAAAAACTGTCAGAGAATGTACTCGCCTGTGGTCCTGCTGCTGGCAATACCAATATCTTGTTTCCAAAGTCTTGTCTGAATAATCCAACAGTCCTATAGACATAATATAATAGTAATGCAGAATCAGTCGATATACTAACATACACACAATCATAAATACTCTGAACTCAGGGGCTACGATAGGTATGACACTGGTCAACTAGCAGGGTCAAATGTGCGTCTAACTGCACGGGTGTCTGGTCCTTGATTACTATGCATAATCAGACTGTCAAACACTAACATATGTCTCGCCAGTACGTCAGTGTACACAAGGCAGACACTCACAATCGCTCAGGGTCATATGGTCAAGTAAATACGGGATATCCACAGTTAAACTAGGGTCATACAGTATATATATATATATATATATATATATATATATATATATATATATATATATATATATATATATATATATATATATATATATATATACACACATATAGTCATAACTAGCATTAGCATTTAATTACTTATATATATATATATATATATATATATATATATATATCAATTAATATTATATGCATACGCACACACACGTATGAGTACACTAGTCATTGGGTTCACCGACACAGGGTCTTATGATCAACCAACTAAACATGTCATGACACGATATGCTAAAACCCTACACTATTCATACATGCACATAAAATTACGGAGAGGGCAGCTACGAACCTTGGTGTGTGCGCACGGGGACGACGATGACGACGATGTTGATGATGATGATAATGATGATGATGATGATGATGGTGGTGGTGATGATGATGATGATGATGATGATGATGATGATGGTTATGATGAAGGTGATGATGATGGTAATGATGAAGGTGATAATTATGGTTATGATGAAGGTGATGATGATAAAGGGGAGGAGGCAGGGTCGAGGCTTGCTGCCGGAGTCAGAGCTCAGGCAAGCGGTTCAGTGGGGATGGCCGGGGATGCTCAGGCGGGTGAGACGAGGGGTGAGGAGAGTCGGAGTTAAAGGAAGAGGATGAGGAGGAGAAGAAGAAGTCAGGGAGGAGACTGGCAACGGGGCTCGGGGTCGACGTGGGTGCTCAGGCAGAGTCGACAGACTGTCGTCGGTGCAGGCGGAGCACAGCGGGCTCAGGGGCTTCCGGCTGATAGTGGTGGAGGATGTCGTGGTGAGGCATGGAGATGGCCGAGGAAGAGATGGCGGTGCCGTGGTCGAAGGAAAGATGATGAAGGAGGCAGATGCGGTGAGGGGGGGATGTCGGGGATGATGGCAGCAGGGTGGCTCGGCGATGGGTCTGCGCTCGGGGATGGAGAGGTGAACGGTGGTGGGGGAGCAGTGGTGGGAAATCCAGACGGTCGGGTCTGTGTCGTCGAATGAGAGGCTGACAGGGGGGTCGGGGACTGTTGTCGGAGGAGATGACGGAGAATGGGGAGGTGGTGCCGGCGGGACTGGGGCCGTGGTCCAGACCGGCTCCGGCGGGAAGGTGGCCGGGGTAAGGAGGTGAAGTGTTGGGTTAGTTTTAGGGTTAAGGTTTTCGGTTTGGTTTGAAGAGGGATGTTGATGGTGATGTAAATTAATGGAGAGGAGTTTTGCATGGGGAGGAGAGGTTAATGGTGACATTCTAGGGATTAGGGCCGGCTGTGATGGGATGGGGTTGGCATTGGGAAAGGGTTAGGCTATATATATATATATATATATATATATATATATATATATATATATATATATATATATAAGGGTGTGTGTGGTGTAGATGATGCTCCCTTTGAATGTATGTCCAAGATTAATCATGAGGGAGAGAGTACAACAAAAGGGGAGAGAGAGAGAGTGGACCGGTCAAAGAGGGAGGGGTTGGTTCTTCATGTGCCTTGAGCAATAGGATGATGACACCTCGTTGTATTTTTGCATAAAAGTCCTCAACAATTGGAAAATTGCACAGAAAGGGGGAATTTGGATTTGATGAGGGAAAACACCATGTTTGGTGTGATATAGTGGCTAAAAAGGGTGTATGGTGTTTAGTATGAGTCTTGAGGGTATAAATGAGGGTTTGGTTTGGTGTTGGGCGTAGTTTTGGGTCAAGTTGGGTCCTTACACTAATTTAATTAAAATTAATGTAAATGGCGTTCTAAAATTAATTGGAAGTACATGGGATTAAAATTAGATGGGACACAAGTGTCATGGACGTAGAAGACTCAGAATAGAATATTATCATAATTTAGGTTGCACAAAATGGATCAAGATTGTGTCTCCAATTTCGATTGGAACACACAAAGATACAAAGTTGGATTTATTTAGAATTAAAAATAAACGTCTGCGACAAATATTGTGCGACTAAAATAAAGCACAAGAGAGCATATTCATGAGTTACACAAAGGTCAAAATGGAAGACGGGTACGTCTAGGACAAGGGTGTAAAATTTGTTGGAAGGAAAAAGCTATGGTAGCGCTTTAAATATTTAAGCAACAGTAAGGCAAAAAAATTAAATAAAATCACAATAATAAATTATAACCCTAAATAATTAATCTCGAAATAATACAAATTAACTTCATAAGCCTATATTTCGGTCAGGGGTTCATCCAGTGGACTTCTAGGTCTAGTCTACTAACTCATGCATTAATGAACACTTTATAATATATATATATATATATATATATATATATATATACACACACACACACACACACATGTCATGCAATTATTTAAAAATAAAAAAATATACACAATATTTCTAAATAATAAAAGACAAAAATACGCCTATTTCAGAATGTGGTAGTGACACTCACATGTATCATAACCAATCATATATAATAAGCATGATCTAGTCCCAAGTCGATCATATAGCAATATAATATTTTACGACACTTAGCCAGTATTTCTATTCTTTATTCTAGTACATTCGTTGCTAGTATTCACATACATCTGTTTCACTGCTAGATATTCCTCTATGATGATTACATGTCTCTCTAGATTTTTCTTATATTCCAGTATTTTCTTTCATCAGGTATTTTCTTACACTGCTTATAGTTTTTATCAATATAATTAAAATTGCTGTTAGTGTTTGTGCTTCGCTCCAATCCTGACTGGATAACATTTTTCAGAGGATCTTGAGGACTTCTGTCCTACCCATTATGGTCCAGGAGTAGATGACGATTACATCTCGGAGATTCCAGAGGAGCCACTCTATATAGAGGAGACACCACTCGCAGTTGTTTAGACAACACTTAGCTTATTTTCATGTATTGGATTGTTCCAGACTTATAAACTTGAGTTGTATTATGTTGAGACCTATTTTGTGTTGAGATAGCTAGACTCTTAGTCTCTGCCTTGTTGAGACATATATTATTTTGCCTCTCGTATTTCTTTATATCTTTATCGTATCATTTACCTTCTTTATAGTTATTATGATTGAGTACATTATGAGTTGATGGTCATATGCATATTCATTGTCCTTCGTTTGGAGTTGAGATATGTTGACATGATTAATATCATTGTTAGATAGCTACGTTGGACCTAGACATCGTTCTACCGTCGATGCTGCGGCGTAGGCTGGACGTACCCACGACTCATGCCCAATTTTCGGGTACGGATTGTGGCACGTTTTAGTGGTGGCTCATGCAGGTCTAGAAGAGTAAGATTAGGTTGCAACTAGTGCAGTATCGTAGTAGTGCTCAGACTTAGAGTACTATTACGATCATGAGATAAGGTATAGGATGAGAGTATGCTCAATCACAACTAAAAAATTTCCAAATTTATTTTGCTATTCTAAATAATTGCTTCCTTTAAATTTTACTATCCTTCTTTGATGATATCATATATTTTGCCTTAATTGATTTCTTTTTGTTTTGATCTGTCTTCAGGATGCCGCCGAAGACTAGGTCGCAGAGATCGGGATCCGCAGCTTCCGTGAGGTCTTCCACCTCTCGACCTGCCATCCAGACAGCTGGGGTTGCTCCTCCTACTTTACCTGTTCATGTAGGAGTTTTCGTAGCCTTCGGGGGTCCTTCTCTTCCACCTGTCCAGAGGGTTGTTCCGATTGTTACGGAGGACTTTCTACCACCACAGATTTCGTTTCCATGAGGTATGCCCGTTGACGGGGCACATACGTTCGCATTGATCTAGGGCATGGTGGATGCTCAGAGGATGTCGGCAGAGGCTCAGCGAGTTCAGGCTGAGGCGCAGAGGGTGCAGGCAGAGGCACACCAAGCGCAGACTGAGCTGATGAGAGAGCATAGAAAATGCTCATCAGGTGGCTCTTCAGGCAGTGGAAAGAGTCGCACAGCAGCACCCTGGCCATCCGTATTATTAGAGGCCAGGTACTATATTGGACTTCAAGAGGATGATACCTCAGGAGTTCAAGGGTTTTAGGGGATACTCTACCCCGACGACTAGCTGGAGGACATAGAGAGAAACTTGAGCTTGTCTCATATTCCAGAGAGTCTGTAGATCGAGGCCTCCGGCAGCCAGATGTTCGATATTGCGCTTATTTGGTGTCGTACCGAGCCGAGACTTACTGCTAGAGGACTTTCTTGGGAGGCTTTCAAGGAGCTTTTCAAGGAGAAGTTCTTTCCTGACGTGGCCCTGAGAGCCTTGGAGAGTCAGTACCATGACTTGGTCCAAGAGAACATGTCGGTCGACGAGTACGCCGCAGAGTTTTGCCATTGAGTTATTTCGCACCGTCGATGATTCGGGACCCATGAGACCGAGCCCGGAAGTTCAGGAAGGGGTTGATGAGAGAGATCAAGTATCGTACTTTTGGACGTCTCACTGCTACCTTTGAGGGCATTCTGATGGATGCCCAAATCGCTAAGGATGATCTGGACCTCAGGCCCAAGAGAGGACGTGATATTTCTGGAGGAGCGAGTGGTAGCGCGGGCCGACCAAGCGTCCCAACTTTCAGTAGCAGCACCAGCTCAAGGACATATCCAGCAACAGCCGCAGAGGCAGACCCAACCCGCTATCCAGTGTACGTACTGCGAAAAGGCGGAATACACGAGAGACATCTGCAGGAAGAGGCTAGGTACATATTTGTCTTATGGATCATCAGTGCACCGGTTGAGAGATTGCTTATCTATTCATACTCGTCCAGGTCAGGGTGGAGCAGACGCTCAAAGGGGACCTGCCAGAGTACCTATTACACTAGGAGGCCAGCAGAGGGGACCTCCACTCCCGCCATAGTAGCAGAGGTTTGCCCAGCACCAGAAACAGCAGAGAGATGCACCCCAAGGACGAGCGTATGCCATGACAGTCAAGGAGGCCGAACCAGCTGGAGACGTGATATCAGGTTCAGTTCTTCTCGATTCCATTCCAGCATTTGTATTATTCGATTCTGGCGCTTCCCATAGTTTCGTATCGATATCTTATTCTCTTAAGCATCGTTTAGAGGCGGAACCCTTAGATAGGACTTGCAAGATCACGATTGAGGGAGACATTATCTTAGTTAGTAATTTTTGCAAGGACCAGAGAGTTTCATTGGGAAGCCGAGAGTTGAGTGTATGCTAAGTCATAATGCCACTTCCGGGATACGATATTGTACTCGGGATGGATTGGTTGAGTATGCACCATGCTACTATAGATTATCGTAGAGACAGAGTAATATTTCGACCGCCAGGAGAGCCAGAGTTTGAGGTCGCCAGAGGAGCAGTGGAGCAGAGCATGAGCATCTTTTGTGGAGCAAGGGTGGAAGAGAAGGAGTTGCCACATCCTTTGATAGCGGAGTTCCTGGATGTCTTTCCAGAGGTGTTGCCAGGATTGTCGCTATACAGAGATGTCGAGTTCTCTATAGACTTGGTGCCAGGCGCAGAGCCAATATCACAGCACGTCTATAGTGTCAACAACAGCGAACTGGCAGAACTGAAGAAACAGGTTGATGAGTTGCAGGTCTAGGGCTTCATCAAATCCAGTTTATCACCGTAGGGTACTCCAGTATTGTTTGTACCAAAGAATGATGGGTCGGTACGCATGTGTATTGACTACCGAGCTCTGAACAACCTCACTATCAAGAACAAATACCTGCTGTAGAGGATAGATGTAAACCCCCTGATTTTCAGGAATTTTTAATTTGGATTTTTCACAATTTTCTGTAATTTTTTGGGATTTTTTCTATAATTAAAACTAAGGTATTTTGTAATTAAATAATTTTTAAATAATGTTAATTAATATTAAAATATTAGAGAAATAATACTTTATGGTGTAAAATAAAAAATTAGACATAGGATAATTTTTCGAGAATTTATTGGACCCCAGAAGCATTTTTAAAGCCCTAAAAACTAAGTCTAAATAAACCAAATTAAACCCTAGAAATAAATCCGGTTCAATTGAACCAAACCAACCCAAACCAACCCAGACCCGGTTCAACTAAACTGAACCCAACCTTAGCGGGTTGGGTCGAATCTAAACCCGACCCGAAATCCGACTACCCGAACCCGCACTTAAACAATAGCGGATCGGGCCGGATTCAGATTGAACCCGACCCGGACCCGGACCCGTTACCTAATCGGACCCGTAACCCTAATCCTAATCCGACCGACATTACTGTTTCGGCCGCCCCTATATATATTCCCCTAGCCACTGGAACCCTAATTCCCCTCCGCCTCGATGCCCTAGCAACCCTCGAGCCTCGCTCCTACCACCGCCCAGTTCCATCCTCCGCCGACTCGAACCCCATCTCTCCCGACCATCTCCGCCCTACTCTCCGCCCTAGCCCAGCCCAGCCCCACCACCCCAGCCCTCGACCCTGCTCGACCCAGACCCCTAGCCGCCCGTGTCCGCCTCACTCCCTTCCCCAGCTGCCTAACCTAGCTCCGCCGCTCGAATCCATCACTGCCACTGCCGCTCGAATCCAGGACCTCCTCCTCCATCTCCACCACCTCTCCGCCCTAAGCCCCGAGCCCCCGCCATCATCCCCGGTCGTCCAATCGCCACCACCACCAATACGAGCACCCCGCCTTCCCTCCTCTTTCCTCCGCCTCGATCACGAACCCGCAGCAGCAGCCGAGGCCTCCCCCGCCTCTGCCCGGCCGCCTGAGCACCAGCCCCTCCGCCTCCGACCGAACATCTCCGCCCCGAGCCACCTTCCTCCGGCCATCCCCCAGCAAAGAAACCCTAAACCTAGACCGGACACGGCCGCATAGTACCCGGACACAATTTGTGTCGTGTCGCAACTCCTCGCGGACACGAAGAATATCGTTCCACGGAGCCCTGTTCAGGTAACCCGTTCTCTCTCCTTGTTGTTCTATTTTCTATTCCGTCAGTTGTGACGCGTAGACTATGTAACCCTCTTGATGCCCGTGCAACCCGCTCGGTGCGTCGCGTCCTGTGGCGATCGCAAATCGCGATCCAAAAATAGGAAAACAATACCCCATTTTACCCTGGAACTGAGTACGCCCGGTCAAACGGGACGACTTGGTCGCGTGCGGTCTTCACCAAAACGTGCGTACCATTGATACGGACGTGCAGGATTTCGCAGAAGTTGATTTGGATGTGTGTGCACACCGAAATCAACGCGTATCCGCCGACAACGCCCCGTATCCGCCTATTCTGGATCTCGTCGTAACTTTGTGTACACACGTCGAATCGAAACGAAACTTACGCCATCGGACTCGTAGCAATATGCTGGTTCTGTGACCCAAGTTTGGTTCGATTCTGAGAACGTTGACAAAATTGCGTATCGTGGGCCCCGCGGCTCCACTTGACGGGCGATTTTGTGACCGGCTCATCGGAATCCAGTTCTGGAAGTTCCGTTGGGTTTGTATCATCGTTCTGGACTTGTTGACACTAAGTTTGACGAATTTGAAGACCTTTGACCTGACACATTTTCGGTGCGAAGCGGCCCACATGTGGACCCCGCTTTGACCAGAAACTGTCGTTTTTGCCCCTGTGTCCAAATTAAACTCAAGGACAGGCGTTTATAGCTATTTGTTATTTTCTGAATTTGATGGTGATGTTTATTTCAGCAAACGAAGGAGTACCTGTAAATCACACTGAGACCAGAGCTACAGTTGGAGCCAGAACCCCAGGTAAGTGTACCTTGCCAAATCCTGCAGTTCTTGTTACATATTTCTTTGACTTATTTATATATTGTTGTACATGCTTGACCTAGGATCGTGTGACTTTACTTAGCGTTCGATTAATAGTCGGGTGCCAATACCGTACGCGGAGTTGTGTAACGTCATCTAGACATGGATACCGAGACCCTATACTTCTCGTACTTACCTTATCAAGTACGTTATACCCAGGACACTTGACACTATTCATGAGACAGAATCTTCCTGAGATATTCTTGGTGATTCTGTATAGGTTACAGGTTTTATGACATATTTCTTTTGCTTAGATATTACATGACTTGTTGCATTAGTTATGATCTTGCGTGGCATGGACAGGAGACGTCGTGGACATGAGACGTATGATTACATTGGGTGGAAAGAGTCACACAGGCTACAGGTTGATTATATTATGCCGGCATCTCAATCTCTTTCTGAGCTAGACAACCACATGATATCACTGCTACCGGCTTCCCGACACAGAGATTGTAGTAGTTTCAGCCTGAGTTCTAGTGATGCTCTCATCTTGCATATCACTTAGTTGGTTATATAGTGTTCCCCTATTATTTCATTTATTGCTGGAGAGTCACACAGGCTACAGGTTGACTATATTATGCCGGCGTCTTACTCTCTCTCTGAGCTAGACAACCACATAATATTACTACTACCGGCTCCCCGACACAGAGCTTGTAGTTGTTTCAGCCTAAGTACTAGTGATGCTCTCACTTGCATTTCACATAGATGGTTACATATTTATCCTATTTATTTTATTTACTATTGCACTGTATTTATTTTGGCATGAGTTATTTTGTACCTTGCTATGTCCCCTGAGGACCTGGATCCGGATTATGTTCCCAGGATTAGCAGACGAGATCGACCCAGAGGTATACAGTACATGAGCATTAGCAGAAGCAGGAGCAGGCACTGGAGCAGTATCAGATCCGGTAGACGAGTGATCTCCGAGGATATCTTCTGAGTATATGCTTTATCCATACTCAGTATTCGCAGTTGTTATCATTATTTTTGTATCTTGACTATTGTATCAGACTCATTATCGGGTTATTCCCCGAGTTTATATTTTATTGAGATTGATCTTGCTTTATGATTCTGATATTGTTGTATTCATATCTGTGGATGAGATTAGTATATTTAGACTATTATTGTTGTACTACAGCTTAAGTGCGCCCCGATGGATCCATTAAATTGGGTTTGCCCATCGGTGTGTGCTGCTGGCCATTGCCACGTGTCTAGTCCCTCGATATTTTGGGACTGGGACGTGACATAGTTTTTGTGGTGGCCCATGCAGGTCAACGACTAAATTGTTCGGTTTTAACTTAGGGACCGAGCAAGCCTGCAATAAGAATAGGATAAGTTTTTAGGATCTTATCCACTTGCTTGAAACGTTCTTGATATCTATACCGGATTCGAATTAAATTCTTGACTTGCTGTAAACACCCTAAAATTTTCAGATTTTAAAAAAAAAAAAAAAATCAATCTTTGGGAATTTTTCTACAATTTTCAGGAATTTACATAGGTGCTGTGGTGATTGTATAATTTTTAATTGCTAATAACTAATATTAAAATATAATAAAAATATAATTTTATGATGTAAAATAGAAAACCGGACTTAGGATAATTTTTTTGGAGTTTATTGGGCCTCAGACCTATTTTTAAATGCCTAAAAACTATTTAAGCTAATTATTAATTAATTAATGATTTTTATTATTATTATTATTATTATTATTATTATTTATTGTTTTTTGGCCCAGCCCGCAGACCGGCCCAGCCCGTTTCCTATCGGGTCGGGTCGGGTCGGCCACACCCGCACCCGCCAGACCCGACCCGCTGCACCCCTCACCCCCACGTTCGTCCCGCCCCGATTTCTCCGCCGCCCGCCGCGATTTTCGGCCGCCACGACCCACCTCCCCCTCCGCTAGCCCCGTCGCGTCCTCCACCCCTCTCGGCCCCCTCTCCCTCGCCCCTCTCCTATATATATATCCCCCCCCCGGCGGTCGACCCCCACCGCCTCAGACCCCACTCCGCCGCCACCTCGCTCCACCACCGTCAGCCGCCGCCGCCCGGACCCGCAGCACCCCCGCAGCCCTCGCCTCCGCCAGGCTCCTCCGGAGACGCCGCCGCCGCAGCTCCCCTTCCTCCTCCTCTTTCTGCCTCCTTCCCCGACAGCGCCGAGCAGCAGCAGCAGCTAGAGGTGAACCCCGCCGCTGCTCCGGCCGCCTCCGGCCCCTGTGCCGCCTCCGCCCAGCCTCGCCGGCGCCGCCCGAGCCCCCTCCGACCGGCCTCCCCCACACGTGTCGGACACGACGAGAACCCTGTTTTTTGACCCCGTTCAGGTAAGTGCATCTTCTTGCTCGTAGCTCGGATTTCGATTCCGTAAATTGCAACGCGTAGCCTGTATGACCCTCTCGGTGTCCGAACAAACCGCTCGGGGCATCGCGTCCTGTGGTGATCGCACACCGCGATCCAAAAACAGGAAAAATCAGACCCTGTTTCACCCCGGAACTGAGTACGCCCTGCCAAACGGGACGACTTGGTCGCGTGCGGTCTTCACAGATACGTGCACGACATCGATACGGACGTGTGGGATTTTGCGAAATCTGATTCGGGTGTGCGTGCACACCGGAATCAACGCGTATCCGCGGACATCGCCCCGTATCCGACTTTTCTGTATTTTACCCTAACTTCGTGCACACACGTCGGATCGAAACAAAACTTGCGCCATCGGACTTGTAGCGATACGCTGGTCCTGTGACCCAAGTTTGGTTCGATTCTGAGAACGTTGACGAAATCGCATGTCGGGGGCCCCATAGGCCCCACTCGACAGGCGATTTTGTGCTCGGCTCATCGGAATTCAATTCTGGAAGTTTCGTTGGGTTCGTATCAGCGTTCCTGACCTGTTGACACTAAGTTTGGTAAATTTGGAGACAGTTGACCCTGACACATTTTTCGGTGCAAAGCGGGCCCACCGGTGGACCCCGTTTTGGCCCGAAATTACCGTTTTTGCCCTTGTCTCCAAATTGGACCCAAGGACAGGTGTTCCTAGCTATTTGACACCTTTTGAGTATGATGGTAATATTTATTTCAACATTCGGAGACATCTCTGGAAATTTCCGAGAACAGGACCTTAGTGGAATCCAAACATCAGGCAAGTGCACCTTGCCAACTTGCAGTCTTTATTTTCATATTTCCTGTGATAATATTTTGCTGGATCTCTTGTGTAAATTCATATAAACTTGTTTAAACTGCTTAACCTAGAAAACGTATGACGTACCTAGTGTCCGATCATAGTCGGGTGCCAACACCGTACGCGGTGTTGGGTTCGTCATTTAGAGATGGATTTACGATACCCTTTACTCTTGTACTTGATCTATCAAGTACCCTACAACCCAGGACACTTGACACTATACATGGACATAATCTTTCTGAGATATTCATGGTAATTCTGTATAGGATGCAGGACTTGACAGAGATATTTATTTATAGACAGTATGACTTGTTGCATTAGTTATAATCCCGCTGACATGGACATGAGACGTTATGGTCATGGTTTGCGTGATTACATTGGGTGGGGAGAGACACACAGGCTACAGGCTGTTCTATATATATATCTACTATTATTGTGAGGTTGTAGACTCTCCAGCAGAGCTAGACCCTTTACGTGTTATTACTGCTACCGGCTCCCCGACACAAGAGCTTGTAGCGGTCTCAGCCTGAGTACTAGTGTTGCTCTCATTTGCATATCACATAGATGGTTACATAGTTTACCCTGCTGTTTTATTTATTTATTTGTACTGCATTTATTTGGCTTATTTTATTTTGTGCCTTGCTATGTCCACTGAGGACCTGGAATGGATGATGTCCCCAGGTTTAGCTGAGGAGCAGTATCCCGAGGTGTACGGGATCGGAGCTGAAGCTATTGCTGGAGCAGAACCGAACCCTGAAGACGAGGTGACTGTCGAAGACTTCTCCTGAGTACCTGTTCCCGTACTCAGTATTTATTTCATGTTTATCTCTTTTGTTCCTGGCCTATTGAGCCAGTGTATTCAGACATAAGCCGGATTGTTTCTCCGACTGACTTGTTGTTGCTATTTATTTCCATTTCATTATGCAGTTTATTTCTTTACCTTTATGGATGAGATTAGTGTGACTTGTTGTAGTAGACCTTCTTTACAGCTTAAGTACGCCCTGATGGTTCCATTAAATTGGGTTATCCATCGGTGCGTGCTGCTGGCCATTGCCACGTATCCAGTCCCTCGATATTTTGGGACTGGGGCGTGACATGGTTTTTGTGGTGGCCCATGCAGGTCTCAACTAAATTGTTCGGTTTCAACTTAGGGACCGAACAGGCCTGCAATAAGATAGGATAAGTTATAGGATCTCATCCATTGATTGAATCGTTTTTGGACTCTATATCGAATTCAATTTAATTGCTTGAATTGCATCCTGATTTGATTCCTCTGTGCGTTCTCATTATTTCCTTTTTATGCAGAGTAATGGATCCCAGAAGTGGTGACGAGAATCCCTTGGGTACACCGCCTGAAGCTGTGGTTACCTGTGAAGCTGGAACGACGCCAGATACCAGAGGACAATCCTCTCAGAGCAATCAATCTAGCCAGCCCAGTTCCAGGTTCAGGCGTGATGACATCCCGCCTCCACCCCAGTTCCCTCCTACGATGCCTGTCTTTCCTCCAGGGCAGGCAATGGACGGACAGCAAATATTTCAGATGTTCTACGCCATGATGCAGGCACAACAACAGATCCAACAGGAGGCCCAACGTCATGAGGCCGAGAACCTAAGGAACAGTATAGTCGCAGCATTGGAATATGCAAATCCACCAAATAGGCGACCAGCGACGGGATCTATCACAGATTTCCGTCAACTCAAACCTCGTACCTTCTCGGGCAAGGAAGGACCAACTGAAGTTCATGAATGGCTTACGAACACGCAGCATCAGTTGGAGGCCGCTGAACTTCCAAGGGACAAGTGGATGATTGCCGTCAGGATGCAACTGACAGACAATGCGCACCATTGGTGGCTGTCCGAAGAAAGAAGGCTCGGACATGATCAGGTCACCTGGGAGGAGTTCTCCAGACTCTTCCAGGAAATGTACATCCCTGCTGTGGCTCGGTCAGAACTCCGAGACAGATTCAACCGCCTGATCCAGGGCAACATAACGGTGGAGGAATATAACGCCGAATTCATTCGCCTGAGCCGCTTCGCCCCTTCTCTAATTCCTACCGAAGAAGAGAAGGCGGAGAAGTTCTTTGATGGACTCAGGTTCGAGCTTCAGAAGTTAATCGGATCGGTCACGCCCACATCTTACTCCGACGTCCTAGCTGCAGCACGTCGGATGGAGCGCGTTACTCGGAGGGAATCAAGCCTGAAACGTCCATTCTCCTCAGCACCGTCCAAGTCATCACTTGGGGAATCTGCTAAACGGCCCCAGAAGAACCTGCCTCAGAAAGCAGCATCAAAGAACCTACCTACTTGTCATTACTGCGGCAAAGTAGGTCATATTGAAAGAGAATGTAGACGCAAGCTGGGACTCTGCCTGGTTTGCGGATCCGGACAACACTTCTCAAAGGACTGCTCGGAACGTCGAGAGGGAGTTCCGAATCAACCAGCTCCACCTGCACCTAGGCCAGCTCTTCCAGCTGGGGGAGCAACTCAGACAGGGCCTGGAGGAGCCAGGCCACCACTACCACCTCAGGCAGCTTTGTTCCAGCAGGCTCGTCAGCAAAGGGGTCCCGCTCAGGGACGAGGTCAGGCATATGCACTAGCAGTCACAGAAGAAGCTACTGCAGGCGAAGTGATAGCAGGTACCATATTAGTAGCTTCAATTTCTGCTGTAGCTTTATTTGATTCTGGAGCCTCGCATTCATTTATTGCTGCTAGCTTCGTAGCCACACATAGAGTAGCTACCGCACCTCTCTCGAAGATGAAGAGAATTCTAACGGGAGGTAGAATTATCCCGGTTAGTGATATCTGTAGATCCTGTTCGGTAGTAGTCTGTGGCCGAGAGATGCGAGCCCAATTCCTGATCTTTTCTATGCCTGATTACGATGTTGTACTTGGTATGGACTGGTTAAGTCAGTACCATGTGACACTGGATTGCCGGCTTGGAAAAGTGATATTTAGACCCCCTAGCCATCTTGAGTTTGAATTTCTTCGAGGAGCTGTAGAACAAGGGGTCCAGCCAACTCTTAGGGTATTAACTGTAGAAGAGGATTCAGGTTACCCAAGAGTCATATCGGAATTTGTGGATGTATTTCCCGACGACCTTCCAGGTTTACCACCTGATCGGGAGATAGAATTCACAATAGACCTAACTCCAGGAGCCGAACCTATCACTTCATCGGTATATCGGCTAGCAACTAAGGAGTTAGTGGAGTTGTGCATTGATTACAGAGCCCTTAATGCTGTAACTGTTAAGAACCGGTACCCCTTACCACGCATTGATGACTT
Source organism: Iris macrosiphon (assembly GCA_036927795.1). Lineage (NCBI taxonomy): Eukaryota > Viridiplantae > Streptophyta > Magnoliopsida > Asparagales > Iridaceae > Iris > Iris macrosiphon. The sequence goes on along the minus strand of JAYESA010000009.1, from coordinate 29,298,669 downwards.
GTTTGACCAATTGAGTGGTGCTAGGGTATTCTCAAAGATTGACCTTAGATCCGGTTATCACCAGATTAGGGTGAAGAAGGAAGATATCCCAAAGACGGCCTTCAGGACTAAGTATGGACATTATGAATTCCTAGTAATGCCGTTTGGTTTAACCAACGCACCTGCTGTATTTATGAGTTTGATGAACGGAGTATTCCATCAGTACTTGGATAAGTTCGTGGTGGTATTCATTGATGATATTCTAGTCTACTCCAAGGACCACGAAGAGCACGAGGAACACCTAAGAATTATGCTAGAAACTTTGAAAAGGGAGAAGCTGTATGCCAAGCTCAGCAAATGTGAGTTCTGTATGGACAAGGTGCCATTCTTAGGACATATTATCTCGGGTGAAGGACTGTCTGTGGACCCAGAGAAGGTCACTGCTATAGAAACCTGGCCTACCCCTACCTCTGTTGCGGAAGTGAGAAGTTTTCTTGGACTTGCTGGGTATTACCGGCGGTTCGTAGAAAAATTTTCAAGGATCGCAGAGCCGATGACTAAGCTGACACGGAAGGATCAGGAGTTCATATGGACGGAAGAATGCCAGAATGCCTTTGAAGAATTGAAGAGGCGTCTAACAACAGCACCAGTCTTGACTCTTCCCTCAGGGTCAGGAGGTTTTGTTGTTTATAGTGATGCGTCCGGTAGTGGACTAGGTTGTGTCTTGATGCAACATGGCAAGGTTATCGCTTATGCATCGAGGCAGCTGAAGGTCCACGAGAAGAATTATCCAACGTACGACCTGGAGCTAGCTGCAGTAATTTTTGCATTGAAGATCTGGAGGCATTATCTGTATGGAGAGAAGGTCGAAATATTCACTGATCATAAGAGCTTGAAGTATGTTTATACTCAGAAGGAGCTCAACATGAGGCAAAGGCGTTGGCTTGAGTTGATGGTGGACTTTGACATAGATCTGCAGTACCACCCGGGGAAAGCAAATGTTGTAGCCGACGCCCTCAGCAGAAAACCCTCGGCTTATTTCTTAACGGAGCAGCCTCAGCTATTACAAGACTTGCAAGATCTTCAGATAGAGGTTGTTTTACCTGGACAAAATGGTTTGCTGGCTAACCTCGAAGTTAAGTCATCGCTGGTGGAGAGAATCAAAGAAGCTTTGCCTACTGATGCTAGATTCCGAAGGCTGAAAGAGAGAACAAAAGCAGGCATGCAGACGGGACTTCGCATCCACGAGGACGGGACATTAAGGTGCGGAAATTGCCTATATGTTCCAAATGGAGAATTAAGGCAGGAGTTGATGACTGAAGCACATAGCTCCATATACTCGGTTCATCCAGGAGGAACCAAGATGTACCGGGACTTAAGACAATATTACTGGTGGCATGGAATGAAAAGGAAAATTGCCCGATTTGTGGCAAAATGTTTAGTCTGCCAGCAGGTGAAGGCCGAGCACCAAAGGACTGCAGGTATGTTGCAGCCGCTTCCCATACCTGAATGGAAGTGGGAGCATATTACCATGGACTTCGTCACTGGATTTCCAAGAAGCCCTAGTGGAAAGGATGCGGTATGGGTTATCGTGGATTGGCTCACTAAGTCGGCTCACTTCTTGCCATTCAGAGTCGGACAATCCACGGAAGTACTAGCCGACATGTATATACGACAGATCGTAAAATTACATGGAGTGCCGGTTAGTATTGTATCAGATCGAGACTCGAGATTTACATCTCACTTCTGGCGAAGCATGCAAGAGAGTCTCGACACCAGGCTCAAATTCAGTACTGTCTATCATCCTCAGACAGATGGCCAATCAGAGCGCACAATTCAGATCTTGTAAACACCCTAAAATTTTCAGATTTTTTTAAAAAAAAATCAATCTTTGGGAATTTTTCTGCAATTTTCAGGAATTTACATAGGTGTTGTGGTGATTGTATAATTTTTAATTACTAATAACTAATATTAAAATGTAATGAAAATATGAATTTATGGTGTAAAATAGAAAACCGGACTTAGGGTAATTTTTCTGGAGTTTATTGGGCCTCAGACCTATTTTTAAATGCCTAAAAACTATTTAAGCTAATTATTAATTAATTAATGGTTTTTATTATTATTATTATTATTATTATTTTTTATTGTTTTTCGGCCCAGCCCGCAGACCGGCCCAGCCCGCACCGGCCCAGCCCGTTTCCTATCGGGTCGGGTCGGCCACACCTGCACCCGCCAGACCCGACCCGCTGCACCCCTCACCCCCACGTTCGTCCCGCCCCGATTTCTCCGCCGCCCGCCGCGATTTTCGGCCGCCACGACCCGCCTCCCCCTCCGCTAGCCCCGCCGCGTCCTCCGCCCCTCTCGGCCCCCTCTCCCTCGCCCCTCTCCTATATATATATCCCCCCCCGGCCGTCGACCCCCACCGCCTCAGACCCCACTCCGCCGCCACCTCGCTCCACCACCGTCAGCCGCCGCCGCCCGGACCCGCAGCACCCCCGCAGCCCTCGCCTCCGTCAGGCTCCTCCGGAGATGCCGCCGCCGCAGCTCCCCTTCCTCCTCCTCCTTCCGCCTCCTTCCCCGACAGCGCCGAGCAGCAGCAGCAGCTAGAGGCGAACCCCGCCGCTGCTCCGGCCGCCTCCGGCCCCTGCGCCGCCTCCGCCCAGCCTCGCCGGCGCCGCCCGAGCCCCTCCGGCCGGCCTCCCCCACCGCAGCGCCGCCCCTCAGCCGCCGCAGCCCCTCCTGGGAAGCCCTAACCCTAACCCTAACCCTAATTTGATCCCCGAGTCCGACACGTGTCGGACACGACGAGAACCCTGTTTTTCGACCCCGTTCAGGTAAGTGCATCTTCTTGCTCGTAGCTCGGAATTTGATTTCCTAAATTGCAACGCGTAGCCTGTATGACCCTCTCGGTGCCCGGATAAACCGCTCGGGGCATCGCGTCCTGTGGTGATCGCACACCGCGATCCAAAAACAGGAAAAACCAGACCCTGTTTCACCCAGGAACTGAGTACGCCCCGCCAAACGGGACGACTTGGTCGCGTGCGGTCTTCATAGATACGTGCGCGACATCGATACGGACGTGTGGGATTTCGCGGAAGCTGATTCGGGTGTGCGTGCACACCGGAATCAACGTGTATCCGCGGACATCGCCCCTTATTCGACTTTTCTGTATTTTACCCTAACTTTGTGCACACACGTCGGATCGAAACAAAACTTGCGCCATCGGACTTGTAGCGATACGCTGGTCCTGTGACCCAAGTTTGGTTCGATTCTGAGAACGTTGACGAAATCGCGTGTCGCGGACCCCACAGGCCCCACTCGACGGGCGATTTTGTGCTCGGCTCATCAGAATTCAATTATGGAAGTTCCGTTGGGTTCGTATCAGCGTTCCTGACCTATTGACACTAAGTTTGGTGAATTTGGAGATAGTTAACCCTGACACGTTTTTTCGGTGCAAAGCGGGCCCACCGGTGGACCCCATTTTGGTCCAAAATTATCGTTTTTGCCCTTGTCTCCAAATTGGACCCAAGGACAGGCGTTCCTAGCTATTTGACACCTTCTGAGCATGATGGTAATGTTTATTTCAGCATTCGGAGACATCTCTGAAAATTTTCGAGAACAGGACCTTAGTGGAATCCAAACATCAGGCAAGTGCACCTTGCCAACTTGCAGTCTTTATTTTCATATTTCCTGTGATAATATTTTGCTGGATCTCTTGTGTAAATTCATATAAACTTGTTTAAACTGCTTAACCTAGAAAACGTATGACGTACCTAGTGTCCGATCATAGTCGGGTGCCAACACCGTACGCGGTGTTGGGTTCGTCATTTAGAGATGGATTTACGATACCCTTTACTCTTGTACTTGACCTATCAAGTACCCTACAACCCAGGACACTTGACACTATACATGGACATAATCTTTCTGAGATATTCATGGTGATTCTGTATAGGATGCAGGACTTGACAGAGATATTTATTTATAGACAGTATGACTTGTTGCATTAGTTATAATCCCGCTGACATGGACATGAGACGTTATGGTCATGGTTTGCGTGATTACATTGGGTGGGGAGAGACACACAGGCTACAGGCTGTTCTATATATATATCTACTATTATTGTGAGGTTGTAGACTCTCCAGCAGAGCTAGACCCTTTACGTGTTATTACTGCTACCCGGCTCCCCGACACAAGAGCTTGTAGCGGTCTCAGCCTGAGTACTAGTGTTGCTCTCATTTGCATATCACATAGATGGTTACATAGTTTACCCTGCTGTTTCATTTATTTATTTGTACTGCATTTATTTGGCTTGTTTTATTTTGTGCCTTGCTATGTCCACTGAGGACCTGGAATGGATGATGTCCCCAGGTTTAGCTGAGGAGCAGTATCCCGAGGTGTACGGGACCGGAGCTGAAGCTATTGCTGGAGCAGAACCGAACCCTGAAGACGAGGTGACTGCCGAAGACTTCTCCTGAGTACCTGTTCCCGTACTCAGTATTTATTTCATGTTTATCTCTTTTGTTCCTGGCCTATTGAGCCAGTATATTCAGACATAAGCCGGATTGTTTCTCCGACTGACTTGTTGTTGCTATTTATTTCTATTTCATTATGCAGTTTATTTCTTTATCTTTATGGATGAGATTAGTGTGACTTGTTGTAGTAGACCTTCTTTACAGCTTAAGAACGCCCTGATGGTTCCATTAAATTGGGTTAGCCATTGCCACGTGTCCAGTCCCTCGATATTTTGGGACTGGGGCGTGACACTTGCATCCTGCCTTGATTCTTATGCGCCTCTTATTATTTATTTTGGTTGCAGAGTTATGGATTTATGAGCAAACAACGAGACTCCTGCAAGATCACCACGAGATGTTTTGGTAACCAATGAAGAGGAAGTAACACCAGTAGAAGAAGGTCAATCAGCTCAACAACGTAGTCAAGCAAGTCAGCATGCCTCGAGAATCCAGCAAGATGACGTTCCACCATCAACGCAGTTTGCTCCACCGATGCCTACCGTTCCACAAGGGCAGGCTATGGACGAACAACAAATATTTCGAATGTTCTACGCGATGATGCAAGCCCATCAGAAGGTTCATGAAGAAGCTCAACAAAACCAAGCGGAGAAGTTCATCGACAGATTTAGCTCTGAGCTACGGAAGTTAATCAGCTCCGTTGCAACGAACGTTCTTACAGCAGCACAGGCCATGGAGTACATCACCAGGATAGAGTCCAGCCAGAATCGGCCGCATGCACCAGACCAAGCACAACAGGAAAGAGCTGCAAAGTGACTACAGATGAATCCACCACCGAGGGCAGCACCAAGAGCCTTAGTTTTTCCTACTTGTCACTACTGTGGCAAGATAGGCCATATTAATAAGGAGTGCAGACGCAAGTTGGGACTGTGCTTGATTTGCGGATCCAGCAAACATTTAGCCAGAAGTTGCACAATGCATCGAGGAGAAGCACCAATGGTTAACCGACAAGTATTACCAACACCGAGGCCAGCTTATCCAGCATTGGGAGCACCGCAGACGAAAGTTGGAGGAGCCAGACCACCAGCTCCAGGAGGATATCAGCAGAGACCACCATTGGCACCACAGGCAGCACTCTTCCAGCAGGCTCAACAGCAATAGAGGAATCGACCGCAAGGACGTGAACAAGCTCCAGCGATGACTTTAGAGGACGCGCAGATTCATGGAGTAGCTAATGCGCGTAAGTTATTGTAGTTATCTGTTTCTAGATTTGTTTTATCTCGTGCCTGTTGGTTCGTGACCCTAGCCTTAACCTAGTAATTTTGAACTTGCTAATAATCAATAACCTAGAATATTTTATAATTGTTAACCTAATATGTTTTTATAAGTGGTAAACTGTAGTTTTCTATATTTCCTTCATCCGAGAAATTGTATAACTTTTAATGCTTAGAAAAATGATTTTTCCTAGGTATTTTGCTTAAACCCTCATCCTTGATTCTTCTTGATAGTGATGTGCTTCAAACAAATGTTTGCAACCGTGTCATCTCTATTGACCGGTTATTCTTTGATTGTGAGGACGCAATCCTCTTAAGGGGGGTAGATTTTAAACCCCCTGATTTTTAGGAATTTTTAATTTGGATTTTTCATAATTTTCTGTAATTTTCTGGGATTTTTTCTGTAATTAAAACTAAGGTATTTTGTAATTAAATGATTTTTAAATAATGTTAATTAATATTAAAATATTAGGAAAATAATATTTTATGGTGTAAAATGAAAAACTAGACATAGGATAATTTTTTGAAAATTTATTGGACCCCAGAAGCATTTTTAAAGCCCTAAAAACTAAGTCTAAATAAATCGAATTAAACCCTAGAAATAAACCCGGTTCAATTGAACCAAACCAACCCAAACCAACCCAGACCCGGTTCAACTGAACCGAACCCAACCTTAGCGGGTCGGTTCAAATCTAAACCCGATCCGAAACCCGATTCCCCGAACTCGCACTTAAACAATAGCGGATTGGGCCGGATTCAGATTGAACCCGACCCGGACCCGTTACCCAATCGGACCCGTAACCCTAACCCTAATCCGACCGACATTATTGTTCCGGCCGCCCCTATATATATTCCCCCAGCCACCGGAACCCTAACTCCCCTCCACCTCGATGCCCTAGCAACCCTCGAGCATCGCTCCTACTACCGCCCAGTTCCATCCTCCGCCGACTCGAACCCCCATCTCTCCCGACCATCTCCGCCCTACATTCTGCCCTAGCCCAGCCCAGCACCACCACCCCAGCCCTCGACCCCGCTCGACCCAGACCCCTAGCCGCCCGTCTCCGCCTCACTCCCCATCCCCAGCCGCCTAACCTAGCTCCGCCGCTCGAATCCATCACTACCACCGCCTTCCTCCTCCAGGACCTCATCCCCCATCTCTACCACCTCTCCGCCCTAAGCCCCGAGCCCCCGCCATCATCCTCGGCCGCCCAGTCGCCATCACCACCAACACGAGCACCCCGCCTTCCCTCCTCCTTCCTCCGCCTCGACCACGAACCCGCAGCAGCAACCGAGGCCTCCCCCGCCTCTGCCCGGCCGCCTGAGCACCAGCCCCTCCGCCTCCGGCTGAACATCTCCGCCCCGAGCCACCTTCCTCCGGTCATCCCCCAGCATTGAAACCCTAAACCTAGACCGGACACGGCCGCACAGTACCCGGACATAATTTGTGTCGTGTCGCAACTCCTCGCGGACACGAAGAACATCGTTCCACGGAGCCCTGTTCAGGTAACCCGTTCTCTCTCCTGGTTATTCCGTTTTCTGTTCCGTCAGTTATGATGCGTAGACTGTGTAACCCTCTCGATGCCCGTACAACCCGCTCGGTGCGTCGCGTCCTGTGACGATCGCAAACCGCGATCCAAAAACAGGAAAATAATACCCCGTTTCATCCCTGAACTGAGTGTGCCCCGTCAAACGGGACGACTTGGTCGCGTGTGGTCTTCACCGAGACATGCGTGCCGTTGATACGGACGTGCGAGATTTTGCAGAAGTTGATTTGGATGTGCGTGCACACCGGAATCAACACGTATCCGCCGACAACGCCCCGTATCCGCCTGTTCTGGATCTCATCGTAATTTTGTGTACACACGTCAGATCAAAACAAAACTTGCACCATCGGACTCGTAGCAATACGCTGGTCCTGTGACCCAAGTTTGGTTCGATTCTGAGAACGTTGACAAAATCGCGTATTGTGGGTCCCGCGGCTCCACTTGACGGGCGATTTTGTGACCGGCTCATCGGAATCCAGTTCTGAAAGTTCCATTGGGTTCGTATCACCGTTCTGGACTTGTTGACACTAAGTTTGACGAATTTGGAGACCTTTGACCCTGACACATTTTCGGTGCGAAGCGGCCCACATGTAGATCCCGCTTTGACCAGAAACTGTCATTTTTGCCCCTGTGTCCAAATTGGACTCAAGGACAGGCGTTTCTAGCTATTTGATATTTTCTGAATCTGATGGTGATGTTTATTTCAGCAAACAAAGGAGTACCTGCAAATCACACTGAGACCAGAGCTATAGTTGGAGCCAGAACCCCAGGCAAGTGTACCTTGCCAAATCCTGCAGTTCATGTTACATATTTCTTTAACTTATTTATATATTGTTGTACATGATTGACCTAGGACCGTGTGACTTTACTTAGCGTCCGATTAATATTCGGGTGCCAACACCGTACGCGGAGTTGTGTAACGTCATCTAGACATGGATACCGAGACCCTATACTTCTCGTACTTACCTTATCAAGTACGTTATACCCTGGACACTTGAAAATATTCATGAGACAGAATCTTCCTGAGATATTCTTGATGATTCTGTATAGGTTACAGGTTTCATGACATATTCTTTTTGCTTAGATATTACATGACTTGTTGCATTAGTTATGATCCTGCGTGGCATGGACAGGAGACGTCGTGGACATGAGATGTATGATTACATTGGGTGGGGAGAGTTACACAGGCTACAGGTTGATTATATTATGTCGGCGTCTCAGTCTCTCTCTGAGCTAGACAACCACATGATATCACTACTACCGGCTCCCCGACACAGAGCTTATAGTGGTTTCAGCCTGAGTTCTAGTGATGCTCTCATCTTGCATATCACTTAGCTGGTTATATAGTGTTCCCCTATTGTTTCATTTATTGCTGGAGAGTCACACAGGCTACAGGTTGACTATATTATGCCGACGTCTTAGTCTCTCTCTGAGCTAGACAACCACATGATATTACTGCTACCGGCTCCCCGACACAGAGCTTGTAGTTGTTTCAGCCTGAGTACTAGTGATGCTCTCACTTGCATTTCACATAGATGGTTACATATTTACCCTATTTATTTCATTTACTATTGCACTGCATTTATTTTGGCATGAGTTATTTTGTACCTTGCTATGTCCCCTGAGGACCTGGATCCGGATTATGTCCCCAGGATTAGCAGACGAGATCGACCCAGAGGTATACAGTACAGGAGCAGGAGCAGCCACTGGAGCAGTATCAGATCCGATAGACGAGTGATCTCCGAGGATATCTTCTGAGTATATGCTTTATCCATACTCAGTATTCGCAGCTGTTATCATTATTTCTGTATCTTGACTATTGTATCAGACTCATTATCGGGTTATTCCCCGAGTTTATATTTTATTGAGATTGATCTTGCTTTATGATTCTGATATTGTTGTATTCATATCTGTGGATGAGATTAGTATATTTAGACCATTATTGTTGTACTACAGCTTAAGTGCACCCCGATGGATCCATTAAATTGGGTTTGCCCATCGGTGTGTGCTGCTGGCTATTGCCACGTGTCTAGTCTCTCGATATTTTGGGACTGGGGCGTGACAATAGATGATCCCTTCGACCAGTTGAGCGGAGCGAAGGTATTCTCGAAGATAGACTTGAGGTCAGGCTACCACCAGGTGAAAGTAAAAAAGAAGAATTCCAAAGACAGCTTTTTGGACTCGGTATGGCCAATTTGAGTTTATGGTGATGCCATTTGGGTTGACTAATGCACTGGCGATATTCATGAACCTGATGAACAAGATGTTCCATCAGTACCTTGACAAGTTCGTGGTGGTGTTCATCAATGATATTCTTATGTATTCAAAGACCCCGGAGAAGCATGAGGAGCACCTGAGGATGGTTTTAGAGACTCTCAGGAAGGAGGAGATTTACGGAAAGCTTTCGAAGTACGAGTTCTTCCTTGACAAGGTTGAATTCCTTGGGCATGTGGTGACGGGTGATGGGATCTCAGTTAACCCAAAGAAGATCGCGGCAGTAGAGTCGTGGACTACTCCCAGTTCAGTGGCTGAGATTAGAAGTTTTCTCAGACTAGCAAGTTACTACAGGAGGTATATATATAAGACTTCTCCAGGATTGTTTAGCCGATGACTAGGCTGACCAGGAAGGATATGGATTTTGTCTGGACGGAGGATTGTCAGGCCACATTCGATGAGCTGAAGAAGATATTAACGACAGCTCCAATTTTGACATTGCTATCAGGGACAAGTGGATGCACTACCTATAGTGATGCTTCAGGGAAGGGTTTGGGTTGCGTTCTTCAACAACACCAAAAGGTGATTGCCTATGCTTCCAGGCAATTACGTCCTCATGAGTAGAACTACCCCACCTACGATTTGGAGTTGACAGCGGTCATCTTTGCTCTAAAGATATAAAAATACTATCTGTATGGAGAGCGTGTGGAGATCTTCACAGACCACAAAAGCTTAAAGTACGTATTTACAAAAAAAGAGCTGAACATGAGGCAGAGGAGATGGTTGGAGCTGATGAAGGACTTTGACATTTTATTGCAGTACCACCTAGGGAAGGCCAATGTAGTCGTCGATGCCTTGAGCAGGTATCCGATAGCTATGTACTTAACGACAGACAGACACTTGTTGGCTGATCTTGAGAGCTTGGGAATTGAGGTGCTAGTTCCTGGTATCGAGATTCAGATGTGGGAATTACAGATACAGTCCAAGCTGATGGACAGAATCAGAGCTACGCAGTATGATGATGAGGCTCTGAGGAGTATCAGGGCACAGGTTCGGACAGGATTATCAGAGGACTTCATTATTGCTAATGATGGATCGTTGCAGCAGGGTACTAGGATATGTGTGTCGAGCGGGGATCTGCGTGAGAAGGTTTTGCAGGAGGTGCATCGCTCTCAGTACTCGATGCATCCAGGTGCCAACAAGATGTATTGAGACCTGAGGGAGCATGTTTGGTGGTATAGTATGAAGCACGAGGTAGCACGCTTCGTATCCAGGTATTTAGTGTGCCAGCAGGTAAAGGCGGACAGACAGAGGTCGGGTGGATTGCTTTATCCTTTACCTATCCCAGAGTGGAAGTGGGAGCATGTGTCTATGGATTTTGTTTAGGGGCTTCCGCGTTCTCCAGGAGAAAAAGACGTAATTTGGGTCATTGTAGACAGGTTGACCAAATCAGCTCATTTTTTACCATTCAAAGTGGGTACGTCAACGGAGAAGCTAGCGGAGATGTATATACGGTAGATTATCAGATTACATGGGGTTCAGGTGAGCATCGTCTCGGATCGAGATAGTCGTTTTACTTCCCACTTCTAGAGGAGTTTGCAGGCTAGCTTGGGCACTCAGCTCAAGTTCAGTACCGCATATCACCCCCAGACAAATGGGCAGTCAGAGAGGACTACTCAGACTCTTGAGGATATGCTTCGCACTTGTGTTCTGAATCTCGAAGGTTCTTGGGAGGATCATCTATACCTGGTAGAGTTTGCTTACAACAATAATTACCAGGCCAGTATTGAGATGTCACCATTAGAGGCTCTATATGGACGGAGATATCTCTTGGGATGATATCGGAGAGAGAGTCATGTTGGGACCAGAGATGGTCGTGGATGCAGCTGAGAAAGTAAAGCTCACCAGGGATAGACTTTGAGTGGCGCAGGACAGACAACGACATTGGGCTGACAACCATCGTAGACCCTTAGAGTTTGAGATATAGGTTTTGTTGTAATTGCTTGTGATTGCCTTATTTTAGATTGTGTGTTAAGGTTGTATTTTGTTCTAGGTTAGCGATTTGGTGTTCTTACGGATTTCTCCGACACGGGGCACGATTCGCTTTGGTGGAGGAGGGAAGCTTAGTCCAGGGTACATCGGATATTTTGGTATTCTTGCGAGGGTCGATGTGGTGGCCTATAGACTAAACTTGTTGCCTACAATAGAGGGAGTATATGATGTGTTCCACATGTCATAGCTGAGACGGTACGTGGCAGACCCTAGTCACGTACTATATCACTCGAAGATCGAAGTTGGTCCGACTCTCAGCTATCCAGAGCAGCCAGTAGAGATTTTGGATCGCAGGGAGAAGGTATTACGGAACCAGACTATTCATTTGGTTCGTGTCGCGTGGAGACATCACTCTCCAGGTGAGTCAACCTGGGAGAGGGAGGATAAAATGCGTGAGCAATACCCCTATCTCTTTGAATCTTGAGGTATTGTTCTGGTTATATTCTTGTGCTAGTTTAGTTCAATTTCGAGGACAATTTTTTTTTAGGAGGGTAGACTTGTCACTACCATATTTCTAGAATAGGAGCATTTTTGTTATTTACAATATTAATATATATATATATATATATATATATTATTTATTAGTTTATATGACGTGTATTATAGATATATCGTAATTATTAATAATATGGGTTAGTGGGCTAGACTTGATGTGACCGTTAGACTCAACCTTAGACTAGTTATTTTGGACCAAACTAGTCATTTTTCTTCATTAATTAGAAACTAGTTAAACAACTCATTAGGAATGAAACCCCACTAATGAAATAACTCTCCATGACAACTATAGAGGGCACATTAGACATTGTGTATTAGCTAGACCTAGGGTTTCACTTGGCCGGCCCTATAAGGAGGAGGGGCCTCCCTCAAGCTTCATTTAATGTTCATGAAACCCTAGCTTGAGTTCTTCCCCGAAATCTCTCATTCCTCCACCAAATTTCAGAAAATTAATCACAAATCTCTCTCATTTCCCTCATCTAAGAAGCCTAGAAGCTAGGGTCTCAAGGAGCATTGGAGGAGAAGAAGTTTGGCTAGAGAATCCTTGATTTTGTATTGAAAATCCATATCCCAATAGGTGAATCCTCAAATATCTCTTTTAAATTCTATTTTTATTATTTGCTTGGCCATTAGGAGCTCACCCATGGATTAGGAATACCCACAAGGGGAGAGAATGAGTTCTATTAGCTTCCATTATGATTTTTTTTTCATGGTGTTGTGTGCATATTTGGGATTTTATGATTATGGGTGTATTTTCTCCCTTTTTTATGACAACTAATTACATTAGATATATATAATTATATTTGATAGGTATATATGTCATTAGTTGTATATTAGGAATTTTGGCATGAAGATTGGTTGTGTATCATGAGTATCTTGTTTGTGCACTCAAAGTATTTGTTGAAATGACCAATAGGGTGTGCACCTATCCATAGTATCATATTTGTGTGTTTATATATAGTATTAGATATATAAATATATGTATACGTGTTTAAGTGTGTGTTCTAGTGTGTGGTGTGCTTGTTATGCACTGTCGGGTTCACTGTGGGAACAATTGTGGTGATGAGATGTGGTGCCATGTGCATGTGTGTGTCGAGCTATGCACGGTTGTTTGTGTTGATGCTCAGGTAGCACTATGTTGTGTATGCATAGTTATATATGAGTGTGAGTAGTGAGTGCAAGTGTAGACTAGTGTGTGCAAGTATGAACACTTGAATGTGCAATGAAGAGTGTTTACGATACCAGGGTGATGTGTGTAGAGATTACAAGCACGGGGAGTAGCAATGCCACTTTGTGTTGGATTATGGTGTTTCCATGTGTGTAGATGATAGGATTGCATGTGTGACTGTAATCTAGTTTGTGTGTACATATATAGTAGTGAGTGTTGATAAGGTGGGAGGTTAAGGTGCAAAGGGGTGCAGGTGTTAGTATTGGATGTTGGTGTTCGATTGTAGATGAGGTGGTGTACACTTATATGTACAGTGAGCAAGCTTAGGTGTAGATACTTGGAAGAGTGTCAGGACAGTTATGTGAGAGGGGAGGGGATGAAACATCAAGTGTATCAGTTATGTTGATAGCTTAGTATCAGTGAGATATCGGGGTACTTGTAAGTATCAGACAGTGTGTCATTTAGGAACTGCAGGACAGCAACCTGGCAACTGCAGGCATGCAGTGAGAAGTTTGTGTGCTGCCTTAACAGCAGGCCAGAGGGTTCAAGGTGGAGGCAGTAATAAAATACAGTATGGGGAGGTGGCTCAGGTTTGAACCTTGCTACAGTGATAGAAATTACTTGCATTGACTCAAAACTTGTTGGCATCAGGTGTAAGGCCCTGGGTAATGCAGGTCTGTAGAAATTTGGCAAAATAATAGGGGGGTTAAGTGCAGACAAATAGTAGATGGGGCTCGAGAGCCAATATCTACAAATAGAGGGACAACTGAATACTGATACATTTGTATCAATAAAGAGGGAACATCAGTAAGGTAGGTATTGGAGCCTTCAGTAAGGGAAAGGGAAAGGGAAAGATTTATGAGGTGCAGTCAAGTGTTAGCATGGTGTCAGTCTTGGGAGTGGCCTGAACTGGGTATCAGTTACTGTCTTGTGTGGTGTTGTTGTGGTGAAGGTGTATTAGATGGATTTGAGTATCAGTCCAAGTTCAGACCTGTGGGAAGGGTTGTGATTCCAGTGAGATATTAGAGATACATGGGTTTAGATAACAGGTGTAAGGATATCAATGTGCTGTTGTGCATTAGAAATGGTGAGAAAGAGTATCAGATTCATGAGTGGTTTGGCATAAGTATCAGTTGAGGCCAATAGGTAAGTTGGGGTATATATATATATATATATATATATATATATATATATATATATATATATATATATATATATATACCTGAGTTGGGGTTATTAGTTGGGGGTAAAAGTAGGTATCAACATAAGTTTAAGGTTAGGAATTAGAACATTGGTTAATGTAGAGTTATATAGTAAGGTATAAACTTAGTATCATATATATAAGCTATATATTAGTAGTGGCTAATAAAATTAATATTAACTAGTAATAGTCAGGTAATAACTGGTAATGACTATTATGGACTAGTTGACCTTGGTATGACCTAGAAAATCTAGAATAACAAGGTATTAACCTAGTATGGACCTAAAAGTGGCCTAGAAACATCACGATTAGCTAGTTACAAATGTATATCACTTCAAATCACTCTTTAACATTAATATTTGATATTTAGATGTTCGTTATCCCATCTTGGACATCGATCCTCATTTGTTGCTTAGGACCATAGGCGAGTACATTTTCTGACAGTTTTATTATTTTGATCATTATTATGATTCTAGTTGTAGTGTATATTTGATTCTGTCATAGCGGATATATGGACTAGTATCATAGATACCTGTTATGAGAAGTCATGATTGGATCCATCGTACTAGATAAGGACGGAAAAATATTAGCAAGTTATGTGATCATACCCCATCTTACATGCATCATAGCTCACCCCACATATCATGTAGGGTGTAGCCTGACCATTTACATACCTCATAGCCTGTTATATACAATTAGCCTAACTTTTGCTCGCATCATAGCTAACCAGATGGTTAGCCTGACCTTACATGTATCATAGCCAATCATATATAACAAGCCTGATCTAGTCCCAAGTCAATCACATAGCAAATTAATATTTCACGACACTTAGTCAGTATTTCTATTCTTTATTCCAGTACATTTGTTGCTAGTATTCATATACATCTGTTTTACCGCTAGATATTCCTCTATGATGATTATATGTCTCTCCAGATTTTTCTTATATTCCAGTATTTTCTTTCATCATGTATTTTCTTACACTGCTTTATAGTTTTCGTCAATATAATTAAAATTGCTGTTAGTGTTTGTGCTTCGCTCCAATCCTGACTGGATAACATTTTTTAGATGATCTTGAGGACTTCTGTCCTACCCATTATGGTCCAGGAGTAGATGGCGATTACATCCCGGAGATTCCAGAGGAGCCACTCCATATAGAGGAGATACCACCCGCAGTTGTTTAGACAACACTTAGCTTATTTTTATGTATTGGATTATTCCAAACTAATAGACTTGAGTTGTATTATGTTGAGACCTATTTTGTGTTGAGATAGCTAGACTCTTAGACTCTGCCTTCTTGAGACATATATTATTTTGCCTTTCGTATTTCTTATAACTTTATCGTGTCATTTACCTTCTTTATAGTTATTTTGATTGAATATATTATGAGTTGATGATCATATACATATTCGTTGTCCTCCGTTTGGAGTTAAGATATGTTGACAGGATTAATATCATTGTTAGATAGCTACGTTGGAACTAGACAGCGTTCTACCGCCAATGCTGCGGCGTAGGCTAGAGTACCCACGATTCATGTCCAATTTTTGGGTACGGGTCATGACAGGAACAACCGACTCATGTTCTATCAGAACGTAGTCCACATCTGCGAGTTGAAGATTAAGGCAGACCTTCATCTTCCAAGCGTTGTAATGATCCCCATCAAACTTCTCAAGTTTGTAAAAACTAGTGTCGAGAAGTTTCGCAAGATTGTTCTCCATCTTTCTCGGATCTTGCTTTGAGATTGTTAGTCCTGAGACTTAACCAAAGATGGAAGAACGCGTGGTCGAGATCAAAGGTTCACACAAAAGTTTCCACTCTGACTATTCTAGATTTTCCCGAAGAACTATAAAAGGATTCTGATTACAACTTGCTCTCAAGATTACAAAAGAATCAGAATTAACCAAACTTTTCGTTCTTTCTTGCAATCGCAGTTGTAGACGGATAGAACAGAGTTACAATAAAACCAAAACTACCTTCATTTTTTCTTGCAAAATGCAGTTGCAATCAGATAAAATAAACCAAGAAGAAGGAGAAGAAGACAGAATAAAAAATTATTCTTGCTGGATGGTGAAGAACACCGTTGCTCAAAGGAAGATTTGTCCTCTATCGGCGATCTGCTCCCAGGAGCCAGCAAGTTCACAAGAGAACTTCTGGAACGCTCGTAGTCACCTCTTTGTGTGACTCAAACGGACTCCTTTGGACTCCTCTTTCCCAACTTTTGGTGTGACTCAAAAGGAGGCTAGAGGGCTCTTTATATAGGAAAAGATGGAAGCACATCCTCCTCTTCTTTTCGATGTGGGACTAAAAAGCCAATATACAAAATTGATATCCCGAGTCCGTGGGGCTTAGCTCCTATGGAATAATTGTCACGCCCCAATTTCTGCTAAATCGATAATCGTCCCCCAGGCGTGATGCCGTGCACGCGTAAGACGCGCATGCACAAGGCCTAGGCATAATGATATACTTTAAAACACATGCAACAGAGTACGCAAATAAGATATCAAACAATGTGATATAGAAAAGTTCTCTTTTATTGATAATGAACATCTGGTTACAGACTCTCGACCCAAAAGTAATAAAGACGTCGCATGGGCTTACAACTTGGACGCAAAATGAGATAGATGATCCATACATTATATCCCTTACTAATATTTTAAAAGCGCAAACCACCTTGGGTGCGAGTTAGCACCATCTCCTATGAGCTTCAAAAAGGTATGTGCGAGCTCCTTTCTTGATTATGTACTTGGGCTCCAAAAGTCACAACACTAACGCGCCTGATCAGGGAAAGGTTGGAGAAAGATTTAGCTCATCGCCTTGTCGTCTCGGCTCGGGGAACCTGTTGCAACGAGGGTCAGTACTTCAAAAAGTACCGGTGAGGGTGAGCTAACCAACATACCAAAATCGACAACGTATTTATGTGAACATGCAACATTATTATTATGTGATCTTTCTATCTTGCCTTAGTTCAATTCTTTATATACGATAGAATGGAATAACATAACAAAATGTGCCACCATTCGGTGACTTTACCTGTACCGTCTGAACCACCTGTATAAAACTTACCATGAACTTCCCTGCCAAGAAGACATAGTTAGTCTGCACAGTTTAAATATACATAAGGATCACTGTCTTGACTAGTCGTCATGGACTATAGTCTGAATAGACGGCGATGCTTGCAGCGCAGGTAGCGAGCCTCGCTACAAATTTCTGCCTCACCCGTGCTAAGTTGCTAGCACGACTATCTGATGTTCCGTCCGGGACGAATCAGCCTTGGTGCCGCGGCTACCGTTTGCAGGAACTATATACCTTGTGCATAAGTTATCCATAATCATTGACGATCTGAACACTAAGTTAACATACGAATCATTTTAAGACATCAATATGAACATAACTACTTTAGCACAGTACGATGGCATAGTCTACTAGCTGATATGATCAATTCACAAGTTATGTAGTACTTATTGAACAGTTATAGATGAATAAGTTCTAACTACAACTTAACACAAAATAGCTACAAGTATAACGGACAAGCACTCTACAATGTGATCGTTGAGAATTTTATGTGACAAGCATTATAAGTGTTTCAAGTCTACTTCTTCTTTTATCTGACTCAATTTTATTCTTTTGGTATCGTTGATCGGAATGCACAAATGAGTCAATTTATTAGGACTGAAGACTTGAAAGAAGGGCGCAAATCGGGAGTAAGGCCACCCACAAGTTAGTGAATCGGGAGAGAGAGAAAAGAGAGATCTTCAAGACTCCGCTTGTGTGTCACCTACACGATCACCTGCATGCACCAACAGATGATGAATATCTCCTGCTTCAGTCTCCAAGGGTTCAAAACAAAGTGTGAAATCCAAAGAACGAAGACAACGAAATCCATCAAAACCGTTTAACGAAAATATAAGTCACAAAACCAACAAGAAAGCAAGCAAGCGACATCAAAAACGGGCAAGAAAACCAGCGCAATGGAAAGGTCCCTCTCGACTCTGCCGCCGAGTCCTTCTTTGAGGCACGATCCATTGAATGTGGGACATGATTCTGAAGAAATTAATCCATAACGAGGAAAGGATCTTGATTCAATCTATCATAATCGAACGATACCAAGTATTTCTGAGCCGCGCTCCCCGAATAGGGGGAATGGGGCACTACATCTTAACCAACTAAAAAAAAGTTTCTTCCTCAAAACTTAGGAATAGAACCTACCCCTAAGAAATAATGAGAGAAACTTTTCCTTTATGTCTGATTCGAGTTCCCGGGTCGATTCCTCGACCGAGTGGTTCCATCAAAGAATACGCACAAGTGAGACTGCATGGTTTTGTAACTGCTTCTCTTTCTGATCTAATATTTGAACGGGTTCTTCGGCGTACGACAAGTCTGCCTGCAGATCCAGCTGACCAACATCTACCACGTGGTTCGGGTCATGCACGTACTTCCTAAGCTATGACACATGGAAAATATCGTGCACGTCTGACAGGGCTGGTGGTAATGCAATTTGATAGGCAACTGAAGTGACACGTTTGAGGACTTCAAACGGGCCAACGAATCTCAGACTTAACTTTTTATTTACTTCGAATCTCATAACTCCTCGCATGGGCGAGAACTTTAAAAACAAATTATCACCTTCATAGAGCTCAAGGGATCAACGACGAATGTTAGCATAGCTCTTCTGCCAGCTTTGTGCTACTTTTAGTTGCTCTCGGATCAACCGAACCTTTTGGACTGTTTGTTCAACTAGTTCCGGCTCAAGAATTTGATGCTCCCCAACTTTATCCCAACAGATCGGTGACCTACACTTCCACCCATATAGAGCCTCGTACGGAGCCATTTAGATGCTGGACTGATAACTGTTGTTGTATGCAAATTCGGCCAATGGTAGGTGGACGTCCCAACTTGACTTTAAATCGATTTCACAGAGACGTAGCATATCTTCGAGTACCTGATTCACCCGCTCTGTTTGGCCATCGGTTTGAGGATGGTAGGCTGAGCTGAACTTCAACTTGGTCCCCATCGTTGACTGAAGGCTCTCCCAGAAATATGATAGGAATCATCCGTCCCGATCTGATACTATAGAAACTGGCACTCCGTGCAGCCGAACTATATCATCAAGGTAGGTCTGGACGAGGCGATCGATGCTCCAAGTAATTTTAATGGCAATGAAGTGCGCTAACTTGGTTAACCGGTCAACGATGACCCAGACTGCATCGTTCCTCCGTTGCATCTTTGGCAAGCCAACAATGAAGTCCATGCTTATGTGCTCCCACTTCCATTCCGGGATAGCAAGATTCTGCATCTCTCTGTCCGGTCTCTGATATTCTGCTTTCACCCTCTGACATATTATGTATTGCGACACGAAGAGTCTTCATGCCGTGCCACCAGAAAATAGTGCGAAGATCTTTATACATCTTCGTACTCCCGGGATGGACTGTATAGGCTGCATAGTGAGCTTCCGCAAGGATCTTCTTTCTGAGTTCTGTGTCGTTGGGGACGCATAGCCTTCCCTTAACTCGCAATACCCCATTCTCATCTACTGCAAAGTCATTTCCCTTCCTCGCTAGAATTTGCTCGCGCATTTTTCTTAGGAATGGGTCGTCCCTCTGAGTATATGTGACTCTCTCTAACAGGTTGGGTACGAATCGCATCTGAGCAACTCGCGTGCCGCGATATCGAATTCAGAGTTCAATGCCCATTTCCTCTAAGTCCCTTTGTAACCTGCGATCAACGGACAGGGATCCCACAAACACTCGACTCAATGCATCCGCTATAATATTTTCTTTGTCGGGTGTGTAGTCAATCATCAAGTCATAGTCTTTGATTAATTCTAGCCAATGCCGCTATCATAGGTTAAGGTCCGTCTGGGTGAATAGGTACTTCAAGCTTTTGTGATCAGTGTAAATTCGGCAAGCCACTCCATAGAGGTAGTGTCGCTACAATTTTAGCGTGAACACAATTGTCGCTAGTTCCAGGTCATGCGTAGGGTAATTCTTCTCGTGCTTTTTTAGTTGTCTGGATGCATAGGCTATCACCCTATCCTGCTGCATGAGTACACACCCCAAGCCCTGTCCTGGCACATCGCTGAATATTTGGAATCCCGAGGTCTCGTCTGGTAATGCAAGTAGTGGGACATAGGTGAGACGATGCTTTAACTCTTCAAACGAGGCTTCGTAGTCGGTGGACCACTCAAATACGACTCCTTTCTGTGTGAGGCGAGTCAGAGGTAATGCTAACCTAGAAAAGTCTTTCACGAAACGCCTGTAGTAACATGCTAGCCCGAGAAAGCTTCGATTCTCACCAACGGATGCAGGCTGCTTCCACTCAACGATGGCTTCAACTTTCTTTGGATCGACTAAAATGCCTCCCACAGAAATAATGTGCCGGAGGAAAGATACACTACTCAGCCAGAATTCGTACTTACTCAGTTTTGCGTATAGCTTGTTGTCCCGAAGAGTCTGTAGCACGATCTCAAGTGCTCTGCATGTTCCTCCCTATTCTTGGAGTACACCAAGATATCATCAATGAACACTACTACAAACTTATCGAGATATGGCCGTAACACAAGATTCATTAAGTCCATAAAGACGGCAAGGTCATTGATCAGCTCGAATGGCATTACCAAAAACTCATAATGGCCGTAGTAAGTGCGAAAGGCTGACTTTGGCACGTCGTTCGGCTTAATCTTGACCTGATGGTAACCCGAGCGAAGATCAATTTTCAAGAATACCATCGCACCTTATAGTTGATTAAAGAGGTCATCGATCCTGGGGAGGGGGTACTTGTTTCGAGCAGTGGCCTTATTCAATTCAAGATAGTCGATGCAGAGCCACAACGAGCCATACTTTTTTATTTACAAACAATACATGCGCACCCCACGGAGACACGCTAGGATGAATATACACATGATCTAGCAATTCTTGCAACTGAACCTTTAACTCTTTTAGTTCTGCCAGGGCCATTCGATACGGAGCTTTGGAAATTGGTCGAGTCTTTGGAAACGTATCAATAGTGAACTCTATCTCTCGGTCGGGTGGCATGCCAGGCAACTCATTGAAAAACACATCAGGAAAATCCGCCACAATGAAAATAGACTCAATGTTTGCGCAATCTCGCTGCGTGTCTCGAACAGACGCCAAGTACCCATGACAGCCGAAATGTATCATCCATCGAGCAGACATTGCAGAGATCACCATGCAGGAATTTAGCGATCTCGACTGTGGACTGCACGCATAGCAAAATTTGATCTCGCCAGGTAGAAGAAACACGACTTTCTTTTCCGCACAATCAATAGTATCCGAGCAAGCGTCGAGCCAATCCATCCCCAGAATGACGTCGTAGTCCCTGATGTCTAAGACTATCGAATCAAGTGATAATTTTCTTCCTTCGATGCAAATATTACCTTCACGATAAGCTAAGTGAGCCGGCAAATCTATGCCCGATGGAGTACTGACGCTAAGGTTTAGGCCTAGCGGTGTCATAGGAAATGTTCTCAACGGCAAAATTTGCCGCAATGAAACTATGTGTGGCACCATAATCAAATAATACTCGAGCAGGTATATTATTGAAAAGTAATATACCTAACACCGTCATGTTCGATGCGAACGCCTCTTTCCGAGTCAGAGCACAGACCCGGCCCTGAGCGTTTTGCGGTGTCGTCTAGTTCGCTCGAGGTGCTTGACCCTGATTCTAAGACGGACGATACTGCTGCTGTGGACGGCGCAAAGGAGGATCATTGGGGCGATCCCGACAATCGTGAGCTACGTGGCCAAGCTTGTCACAAACGAAACATCCCCTTTTCAAAAATATCGAGGGACTAGCCACATGGCAATGGCCAACAACACAACTCCAAATGGCAAACCCAATTTAATGGACTCGTTAGAGAGTACTTAAGCTGTAATAAATATAAATGCAGTCTACACCATCTAACATAGAATAATTTTAATCTCATCTACAGAAAGAAACATAACTCAATATGATAGACTAATCAAGATAATAGATAAAGAAAATAGTTCGTTATTAAGTCAACATATGTAGTGTCTCAGGGAACAACCCAATCAAATAAGAAAAAAGAATAAGTCAATACATAAGTCCATGAGTCAAGATATGAAATAACTGTAAGCATAAATAACTGAGTATGTAACAGAATACTCAGGAGAAATCCTTTGGCACAACCTCGTCTTCTGGTGTCAGTACTGCTCCAGCGTCAGCTCATGTCCCGTATATCTCGGGGTATTCCTCCTCTGCTGTACCTGGAGATATAATCCGGATCCAGGTCCTCAGGGGACATAGCAAGGTATACAAATAACTCAAGCCAAATAAAATACAGTATATAAAAATAGATACTCAGGGAAAGCTATGTAACCAGCTAAGTGAAATACAAATGGGAGCATCACTAGTGCTCAGGCTGAAACCACTACAAGCTCTGTGTCGGGGAGCCCGTAGCAGCAAGAATATCACGTAATGGGCCAAGCTCTGGAACAGAGACTAAAGTACCTCAATAATAAAGTATATATGTATATAATCAGCCTATATCATGTATGTCTCTCCCCACCCAATGTAATCACACGTCTCATGTCCACGATATCTCATGTCCATAACACGCAAGATCGTGACCTCTAACTAGTACAACGAGTCATAATGATATCTATATATATGCAAGTCTCATATCACGAATCTTGTAAGCCTATACAGAATCACCATGAATAACTCAGAAAAGATTCTGTTATATGAATAGTATCAAGTGTCCTATGGTATGACGTACTTGATAAAGCAAGCACGCAAAATAATAGGATCGAGGAATCAATTCTCTAAATAACGTTACACGACTCCGCGTACGGCGTCGACACCCGAATTTTATTCGGACGCTAAGCAACGTCTCACGGTCCTAAGTTGAACAAGTACATCACAGAAGTATATAGAAAGAATACAAGCAAATAATATCACAGGATCTACTGCAAGTTGGCAAGGTACACTTGCCTATGTTCTAAGCTCCGTCAGTTGCTCCGATATAAGTGGAATCTCCAAGTACACCTCCAGATGCTGAAACAAACATTACTATTGCTTTCAGAAAACTTAAAATATCTAGGATTGACTACCCATAAGTCCAATTTGGATACAGGGACAAAATTGACAGTTTCTGGTCAAAGCGGGGTCCACATATGGCCCACTTCGTACCAAAAAATGTGTCAGAGACAAAGTTATCCAAATATATCAAACTTAGTGTCTACGAGTCCAGAACGATAATACGAACCCAACGGAATGTCCAGAACTGGATTCCGATGAGCCGGTCATGAAATTGTCCGTCAAGTGGAACCGTGGGGCCGCAAAATGGTATTTCGTCAACGTTCTCAAAATTGAACCAAACTTGGGTCACAGGACCAGCATAATGCTGCAAATCCGATGGCGCAAGTTTCTTTGTAAAACGACAAGCACACACGAAATTATGGTGAGTGTCAGAACAGATCGATACAGAGCTTTTCGACGGATACACATTGATTCCGGTGTGCACGCATATCCAAATCAACTTTCACAAAATTTTACGCGTCCGCATTGACGATACGCGCCTTTCGGTGCAATTTGCATACGATGAAGTCACCTTGTTTAGCGGGACGCACCCCGTTTCGAAAAATTTAGGTTTAAGAAGCCAAGTTTTTGACAGATTTCAACAGCAATTAAAACACAACATACATCGAATTAAATAAACTAATTGAAGAGATTAAAACTCGGTTGTGTTGTCTAAATTACTGTTCAAGTAGAATTTTAGTATCGCATGCCGTTACGAAGATAACGGGACTCAAACACGCGTACTTGGAAGTTTCTGATCTACAAATTGGGTCATTTTTTTCCTATTTTGCGTCACGAATTACGATCGACACAGGATACAATACACTGAACTAATTACACAGGGTTCAAGGGGGTCATGTGGTCTTCGCATAGGATTCGACGGGTCGATATTTAGTTAACTGTGCAGAAAGATATAGGGGATAGAAGTAGTGTACCTCGCTGTGTGTTGTTGCTCGGAATGCTGGCAGGCTGTGCGGCGGCGTCTTGCGGCGTGCGGCGACGACTGTCCAGTGGTCGTCGGCGGCCTTGGGAAGGTCAGGGTGGTAGAGGAGATGATAGTGGTGGTGGTGGTCAGCTAGGCTATGGTTTAAATAGGGTGACGGGGAGGAAGTTACTGGAAGATGAAGAGGGGGTGTCAGATCAATTTAGGAAGGAGAAGTGATAGAGTCGGGCGGCTGTGGGGGTTTGGGGAGGAGCACTATAGCAGTGGGTATGGGTTCGGGTCGAGTATGGGTCTCGGGTCGGGTATGGGTCCGGTTTGGTCTAGTTTGGTTTAACATCGGTTTGGTTTGGGTTGGTTTATTTTATATATATATATATATATATATATATATATATATATATATATATATATAGTTTTGGACTCCAATAAATTCCAAAAAATTATACAATACTCTAATATTAGTTGTACACCCAAAAATATATTTTTTGCACTATTTTAATAATTAATTTAATACACAAAAATATAAATCTATGAACGAACATTTATTATAATTAGCTAAAAATTATAAAAAAATCTTAATCTCAAAAATTCCTAATTCCAATAATTAAAATTCTAAAATTAAATTCTAAAAAAATCAGAGTGTTTACACAATGAGATATAGAGAAGTTCTCTTTTATTAATAATGAACATCTGGTTACAGACTCTTGATCCAAAAGTAATAAAGACGTCGCACGGGCTTACAACTTAGACGCAAAATGAGATAGCCGATCCATACATTACATCCCTTACTAATATTTCAAAAGCGCAAACCACCTTGGGTGTGAGTTAGCACCATCGCCTAGGAGCTTCAAAAAGGTATATGCGAGCTCCTTTCTTGATTATGTACTTGGGCTCCAAAAGTCACAACACGAACACGCCTGATCAGGAAAAGGTTGGGGAAAGCTTCAGCTCCTCACCGTGTCGCCTCGGCTCGGAGAACCTGCTGCAACAAGGGTCAGTACTTCAAAAAGTACCGATAAGGGCGAGCTAACCAAACATACCAAAATCGATATCGTATTCATGCGAACATGCAACATTATTATTATGTTATCTTTCTATCTTTCCTTTGTTCAATTCTTTATATACGATAGAATGTAATAACATAACAAAATGTTCCACTGTTCGGTAACTTTACATGTACCGTCTGAACCACTTGTACAAAACTTACCATGAACTTCTCTGCCACGAAGACATAGTTAGTCTACACAGTTTAAATATACATAAGGATCACTGTCTTGAATAGTCGTCATGGACTATAGTCTGGGTAGACGGCGATGCTTGTAGCGCAGGTAGCGAACCCCGCTACAAACTCCTGCCTTACCCATGCTAAGTTGCTAGCACGACTATCTGATGTTTCGCCCGGGACGAATTAGCTCCGGTGCCCCGGCGACCGTTAACAGGAACCATATACCTTGTGCACAAGTTATCCATGACCATTGACGATCTGAACACTAAGTTAACATACGAAGCATTTCAAGACATCAATATGAACATAACTACTTTAGCACAGTACGATGGCACAGTCTACTAGCTGATATGATCAATTCACAAGTTATGTACTACCCATTGAACAGTTATAGATGAATAAGTTCTAACTACAACTGAATACAAAATAGCTACATGTATAACGGACAAGCACGCCACAATGTGATCGTTGAAAATTTTATGTGACAAGCATTATAAGTGTTTCAAGTCTACTTCTTCTTTTATCTGACTCAATTTTATTCTTTTGGTATCGTTGATCGGAATGCACAAATGAGTCAATTTATTAGGAATGAAGACTTGGAAGAAGGGCGCAAATCGGGAGTAAGGCCACTCACAAGTTGGTGAATCGGGAGAGAGAAAAGAGAGATCTTCAAGACTCCCCTTGTGCGTCGCCTACACAATCACCTGCACGTACCAACAGATGATCAATATCTCCTGCTTCGGTCTCCAAGGGTTCGATACGAAGTACGAAATCCAAAGAACGAAGACAATGAAATTCATCAAAACAGTTCAAGAAAACATAAGTCACAAAACCAACAAGAAAGCAAGCAAGCGACATCGAAAACGGACAAGAAAACCAGCGCAACAGAAAGGCCCCTCTCGACTCTGCCGCCGAGTCCTTCCTTGAGGCACGATCCGTTGAATGTGGGACCTGATTCCGAAGAAACCAATCCATAACGAGAAAAGGATCTTGATTCAATCTGTCCCGATCGAATGATACCAAGTATTTCTTAGCCGCACTCCCCGAATAGGGGTAACGGGACACTACAATAATATCCAAGAGCATAACAAAAAGCATAAATGCTTTCATGAGCAGTTAATCATTTTTTCTCCTACAAAAATACCCCTACATGGCACCCATGCGCCCCACCACACCCCATGTGCACACCTCAACACATACAAAGTATTATATTGAGATTTTGACTTGGTGGTGTAGCCAATATGAGACTATTTTTACTAGTCCAAAGGTAAAAACACCGATATATTCTTCATGTTAATGATATATTTCTATTTTTACCAAAGGACTCGCAACTAAATTATAGTGATTTGAGGGACCTCTAACCAAGTAACAAAGAATTGTGAACGACCCAACTCGAGAATTACCTGAGTTAAGCTGGCCCGAGTAAACAAGGACACGGACACCGCTGCCGGCCTAACGAATCCGGAAGGAAAGTAATCGAGAAAAACAGCAGACCGTCAGTGGTGGTCTCCGTAATTTCCTCGTAACATCGAGGGCAGTTTCTGTCCGTTAGATTCCAAGGACCAAAGCGATACGGTCACCAGGTCACAGTCCCTCTTCCTCCTGCTCCACTGGAACTCCAACGCTTGCGAGGTTTTACTCTTTTGCCCCTCATGTTCGTTTTATTATTTATTTATTAATTCAATTCAAGTACTGATTAATTAATTACGAATAAAAACAGCTAGCTGCGACAACTGATTCATTTTCATTTATTTCTCCAGCTCTCCTCCTCTTCTTCTCCACCTCCTCCTTGGAAGTCACTGAAAGAGGACGGAAGTGAGTTTTTTTTTTTAATAGAATTTCCTGAGTTTATGCTGTTCATTTGGTTATTTATTTATGAGGAATCTGCTGAATATAGTTATAACTCTTCAGCATGTCGATCGAATTGTGTCCATATATCGATTCTTGATGGAAATTTCTGAGCAACTCTTTGGATGTTTCATTGTCTAGGGAAGTACAGTTGCAATTTTTTTATTTTTTTCCTTCCAACGTTAATTAATTAATAGTATTGTGAGAAACTGGATTTATTTCTTATTTGAATTCAATAGCAAAGGTATAGGAAATTTTGAAGGAATCTACAATAATTCTGGAGGTTATATGTGTTTTGGGATCCAAATCTTGTATTTCCTTTGCTAATATGTATGTTATGTCTCATCTATGTCACTTGTTCATTAGGGAATTGTTATTCGTGCTACAATTTGTACTCCAGCACTCCACCTGGTGGAGTGCCTATAACATGGAGTGCCTATAACAATAGAAAACGGGGTTTGTTATTAGCGCTCCAACATGTACTCCTGCATTTAGGTGGAGTGCTGGAGTACAGATTAGAGCGCGAATAACAATTCCCTTTTCATTAAGAGATATATGAATATTAAAGAAAGTCACTGTTATCTTCTTCTTGGGAGAAGGAAATCGAATCGGAACGGAAGTCAAGGCGAGTGCAGTGAGGAATCCGCACCCCCCTTAATTAGGTTTAGTGGATAAGCCACAACCTTTATCAAAAAGGGAGGGCGTAGGATTATTTGCAAGTTTCCCTTCTCTCCGCGAGAGTAGTCAAATAGATAATATATAGATCCATCAACCATGCTAGGCTTTTGAGTTGTTGCTTGTCTTATCTCTATCTCTACTATTACAAAGAGGCTTAGAAACGGCTCTGAAATGAGCCGTCTCTAAGCCGTATGTATATCATCATTTAAATAAATTAAAAAAATTAGTAAAAGGATAACTAAATAACTACCTAAATACTTAATTAATTATTAAAAAAAATTAACCAAGCATTTAACTATCTAATATGATATATTTCTAACTAAATAACTCTTACTCAAGTGGTTAAGGTGGTATGTATTTTCTTTGATTGCTTGAGTTCAATTCCTAGGAATGGTATTTTTTATAATAAATCCATGTTTAATTTTTTACAATATTTTTTTCATGCACGTGCATGCACATTACTAGTTGAGATAAATAGGATACTGGTTTGCTTTTTCTTAGGAGTAAGTTGTGTTCAATTTGGAATCAGAGTTAGTCCTGTTAATCATGTGATTTACTCAAATAAAAACAACATGCAAATTATTAAGAAATGCTTTTGGGACCGATATTATGTAAGGTTGCTTTATACTCATATAATCTTATACAAGTTTCCTTTGAAACTTAGGTTGTGGAGATGAAGAAAAAACACAGATTGGAGAAATTTTTCTCCTCGGTCTTTGGCACTCATGTTGATACCGAGAATTCTGAAACACTGCCAAACAAGGAAGGTAAATTCCAGATCAAGAACTTTTTGTTCTCAATCCTTTGTTGCACCGTTATACTTTTAGTGAGGATTGGTTCTATGAGCTTCACCTTCACATTTTGTTGTTTCCTATGATAAGTCACTGCATATACACCAAACTGATGTCCTGTTAAGTAGGAAATGGTCTAATAGAAATTGTGTAGCTCTGTAAAAATTTCCCTGTTATATGTACATGAAGATTGTTTTACTTCAAATATATCAACATTGTATATATTTCTGTGATGCTGGAGCACCATAATGCATTTTTTTTTATACCATCGACATGCTTATTACCCTCTTTTCTCCATTAAAAAGGGATAAACTATGAAGAAGAATACTGACTTACCATGGGATGATTGACCAAACCTTAGGACCAGCTATGGAACACACGTTAAAAAACCTGAGGAAATGCCAGTTTTTTTTTTTTTTTTTTTTGACTGAAAATATTGACAAAAGAGGACCATGTAACAAATGACCTGGAAGGTCGATTAATATTAGGAAATTTATCTTATTGATGCACAGTTAAAGCTCTCAAGGGGCATTTTTGTAATCTTCTGGAAAGCTTAATGAATAAGGTACTGCACAATAATTTCAAATAAAATGAAATCATTCATGGAGAATAATGGTCACAGAAACACATTGTTCATGAAGAATGAGAGATACAGACAAGCTAAATAGCAAATGCCAATGCATCTTGATTATCCAATAGAATAAATAGGACTAAATATGTTATTATATTATTTTATCATATATCTAGAATAAAGTAGTGTATGCATAGGAATATACTTAATGGACGGAGAATTAAGAAACAATCCACCATATTATTAGGAATAGAGTATGAAATATAGCATAATATTACCGTTCCCTACCAAAATAAAACCTATGAGAACTGAACTAAATCGTAGAAACCTCTAGATGCACAATATCGCAATACAATATAAACACAACGATATTTACGTGGAAAATCCAGAGAGCAAAAAACCACAGGACAATCGAAGTCTAACCCAGAAAAAGCTTCCTACTGAAATAAAGGAATATAACGGCTCCCCCAACTTCTTCCACCGATCCAAACAAGATCACTACAACTACACAATACTCAATAATAGGAACAAATTACAATGGAGAAATATAGGGTTTACCGAAAGCGAGAACACGAAGACGAACCGATGTGGATCTCCTTGAACGATCTCCTTCTAATCAAGCTGAGAAACTCTCCCAATCTTCTTTTCATGTTTTTTGAAAGTTGTCTAACCACCACTTGTGATAGTGTTAATCTCTCTTAGAAATTAGGTCATGAACTAGTTTATAAACCCCTACCTAATCCCGAGATAATCCTGGTCGTTGAATTTGATCGAGCGGCCTCGATCCAAACCCAAATTCGGCTCATCCTGGGCTCAATGGCGTTCTGCCGGTATATCGGCGATATCCTCAGTAAGCCCCAAATTTGTCCAGAATTTTACTGGACGATTTGATGTATACCGGCAGTATACATACCGCCAGACCTGATATAGCTCTGATACCCTCTGAAATTACTCCAAATTAAGGCCAGCTTGTCGCCGTCGACTTCCCAAGCTTCTCCGATACACAGATGATGCTCGTCACACTCAAGGAAGTTCTCCACATAGGAAGGGAACCCAACCCGAATACATATAATGCATATTCAAAACTCGTAGTCTCAGCCGTCGCACTGAACCTAACCCATTTCTGGTCCACCTAAGCTGATGGCGGTTCAGTTTAATAGAAATTTAAGAATTACTTTTCTGTGAGAGTTGATTGGATTCTAGTTCCCTGCATATATGTTGCTATTTGTTTTCAACTTATCCCTATATTCATTTCCAATTATTACACAACGCAGTAGTGCGTAGAAGTATCAGTTTTATCAAAGTATTTCGATAGACATTTATTGTTGTTTCTATTATAGCATGAGTAAAATCTGCAATATTGTTGTTGCAGATGTTGAAAAAGATATTGAGAGAATATTGCAGATACTGCGCAGTGAGAATGGTCATATCTCATCTGAGGATTCATCTGATAGATCTGAACTAGCTTCCCGTTTGGAATATTTTCAGAAAGGATACCGAGATGTTCACGGACGCTACAACCATCTGTTGGGAAAAATAACGAAAAAGTTCCGCCGAAAAGGCAATGATAATGGAAGCTTCTCAATTGACTTCAGCTGCTCTGATTCTGAATCCTCAGAATCAGAACCAGAACTTTCTCATAATAAGTCAAGTAGGATTCAAGAAAACAAAGAAGACCAGATCCCTATAGAAGATTACTATACTTTGCAGCGCCAGCTCGACAATGCAAACATCAAAATCCATGAGCTTGAGACAATGGCAACTGCAATGAATACAAAGCTTGAAGAAGCACAAACTTTAACAGCTAAATCGGCAGAAAGGGAGGCATGGATCATAGCATTAAAAGATGAACTCCAAACTATGTCAGACAGCGTTGAGGCCTTACAAGCTGAGAGAGATGTTCTCAAGATAGAAGTGGCGACTCTACTTGGGAAAGGAGATGGTATGAATCAAAGAATCACAAACTTGCAGGAAGAAAATGAAAGTTTGAGATCAGAAAATGCCGAAGCTTTCAGCAGGATAAATGAGATGGAAAAGTCTAATGAAAAATCTGAAGTTGAGCTTGAACAAATAAAATCTGATATACAGAGGGTAAACTTTGAAAATATGGGGTTGAAGGAAGAACTGGAGATAACAACTAAAGAAGTAGCAAATTTAACTCAGCAACTAATGACTTCAATTGAAGAAAAGACAGCTTTAAGATCAGGAAACTTCACATTTCTGAGCAGGGTACAGGAGGCGGAGAAATCTTTGGCAGACTTCAGATACGAAGCAGAACAAAATCTCAAATTGGTGACTGAAGAATTGAATTCCCGGAATGCAAGCTTGTCATCTGAGAATGAGAATCTTAAATTTATGTTAGAAGCTTCTGATCAGAGAAACTCTGATCTGATCCAGAGGGTATCTGCTGCAGAAGATGAGCTCAATTCACTGAAATCTGAGATTTTAAGGTCATCTTGTCAGATCGAGGAGGCTGAGAAAACAATAGAAGTCATGAAAACTGATATAGAAAATCTAAAAGTTGAGAACCTAAATTTGTTGAACATGAACAATGATTTGAACCAGCAGTTGGGAGTTATAAAAGTTGGAAAAGAAGCTTTGGCATCTGAACGTTTGGATGCTGTTGAAGCAATGCATCGGGGAGAAGAAGAGATCTCAGTTTTATCAAACGAAATAGAAAAGGTGAAAGATGATAACTCCAAGTTGTTGGCTCAATATTTTAATATGGAGCTAGAGCTGGCAGAAACAAACGACAAATTTTCTAAACTAAAACTACTTCTGGAAGCAACACAAGATGAGAAGCAGACCTTGGTTACAGAGAATTCAGCACTCTCAAACAAGATACAGCAGGCTGAGAAGGTCATTGATGATTTTAAAGCTGAGACAAACCAGCTTGGCATTGAAAAATCTGAAATGCAGATCAAAATAAATGATTTGAGTCTTGAACTACATGCAGCCAATCTCCAATCAACCAATCTGAAAATAGCAGTTGAAGCTGCAGAGGAAGAAAAAAGAATATTGACCTCACAAAGCTATGAGGTTCTTAGCAACTTTCAACTTTTGGAAAACAATATGAAGCAACTACAAGAAGAGCTGGGAATTTTGAGAGAAACTAATTCCATGATGCAGCAGAAGCAAATCAAGTTACAGGAGGCTGAGAATGTCATAAATGTTCTCAAGGCTGAAACAGAGCACCTTAGAGCTGATAATTCTCAACTGAAGACAGATGTTAGTAATCTAGATCTTGAGCTAGAAGCATCGAAGCTCCAATTGACTGATCTAAGTGCAAAGATAGAACAAATGCAGGAGGAAAATTCCACACTTGAGCATTACCATAATGACCTGCAAAGTCAGAAACTTGATCTGGAAGTTAAGTTGAATGAGAAGTTGTCTGAAATTTTGTCCCTTCAGGCAGAACTTGGAACGGTCCAGGAAGAAGCTACTAATCAGATCAGACCTTTCACAACACAAGTACATGATCTTCAAAGGGAGAGGGATCTGCTTAACAACCAGAAGAATGATTTGGAGGAGCATATTAGGTTATTAACTTGTCGCTCTGTAGAAGATGAGGAGATGATTAAAAACTTGCAAGAGGAGCTAAAAGGTAGAATTCACAGCGAGGAACATACCCTAAAAATCCAGAAGGATAGTTTTGATGAATTGTTAGGCAACTACAAGAAACTGGAGGCCTGCTTTCAGGAATCCTGTGAAAAGCTTCAGTTTGCAGAGAGGAAGTCTGAGGAATTGGCAAGGAAAGAAGAGACAATCCAATCTCTGGAGGCTGCTAATGAGAAGCAGAGGAAGGAGAGAGCCAAACTGGAAGACATCCGTACGGAACTCTTGGAAAAACTTGAACTCGTCGAAGCAGAAAAGGCAGATGCAGATAGAGAGACTGCAAAGCTTCATAACCAAGTCCAGAACTTGGAGGTGCAGATACGCCTATCCAGTCAGAAGCTTAAAATCACTGAAACTGAAAACAAGGAGAAGGAAGAAGGCTACAAGACCACAATGCAAGCATTGCGAGAAGAACACAAAGAACTCGAAGGGAAATTTGTAACGTTATCTGGAAAGTATGATGTTCTGGACAAGGAGCTCAGGCAATTAAAGAAGCTAGCAGATGTTGAGATTTCAGCTTTAGCCAATGGATACCTGAAGCTCGAGTCGGTGTTCAAAGAGAAGAGCGCGCATATCCCAATGCAACTATTTGAATGTGGCAAAGAGTTGAAAGAATTGAAGAATTGGTTTGCACTGCTGAAGAATGAAAAACTGGAGCTGTCAGTTAGATTGGAGTACAAGGAAGGCATCATATCGATGATGAAAGGTGAGGCAGAGAGCATCGAAGATAAATTGGTGAAGGCAGAAAAAGAATTGGCGATCCTCGGGACAAAAGAAGAAGAGTCCGAGAAGAGAATCAAGGTATTAGAGGAGATGTTGGGAGAGAAGAAGAAGGAGGTGTCAGACAAAGATGAGGCTAAAAGGGAGGCGATAAGGCAGTTGTGCTTGCTCATTGAATACCACCGCGAGAATTGCGTGCATCTCAGTCGATATATCACATCTGTGCTTAAAAGAAGTCGATAGTCTTCATAAGATACTTATTTTCTTTTTGAAACTGCCCTTTGCCCTTTACATTGTGGGAGTTCATAAGCTTCCATCTTCTGGAATTCATTCATTTTGGAATTTACTTGGTGGTATTCAATTACTAGTTGTTGAGATCAGAGTTGCTATTTAGAGTTCTTGTTTGTTCATATAGTTACAGTGTGTTAACAATTGTTTTGGACTTCCTATGACTCCTTCATAATGTTTTCCAAAAAGTAAAAATGATTAGTACTTTACATTGTGGGTGTTTTAACACTAGTTGTTAAGAAATCAGACTTTCTATTTAGAATTCGTATATTGGTATTTTGTTCGTGGAGTTGTGTGAATAATCATTTTGGACTTCCCATGGCTCTTTTATGTAGTGTTTTCTTTTCCTGAGAGAAAGGATGGGTATTGAAACAATGATGGGAAGGATTTAAGTTTATATAGCCTATCCCTAAAGCTAGCTACTGTGACTAGTTAATATTTCAATAGGATCACAAGATCCGTCACTTCAAGGAGAATAAGATTTCAGGAAGTGCAATATCTATGATAATCCCTTAAATCATAAACTTCAGCGTTAAACTATATAGCATGATTATTGAACTTCAATAGTATTTCTGCAGCGTTACTTGAGGAGAACAAGTTCCTACTTTTGCTCCACTCGAGGATGCCAAAGATCTGTATCTCGTTGATTCTGACACACAAATTATTGGTTTGTAGCTATCTCTTCCTTCCATTACCATTGCAAATTTGTTCTTTGAGTCAAAAAAAGGGACCGAACGCTACATTGCAGTGATTGCACTATCAAACAACAAGTGCTCACCAACAGTTGTACCACATCTCTACTATACTACTATTATAATGCGATTTAGAAATAATTTAAAAATTAGTTGTCGAAAACAGTGTTCCTAAAAATCAGACCATACTGGCCAATTCAATCGGTTCATCCGTAAATCAGTCACTTTTTTGGTCCGATTCGGTATTGACCCACTATTTTTTTTAAATTTTATTATAAATAAATATTTTTGTAAAAATTAGTGTACATAAGAGATTAAACTTGGATCACTTATGTTAATCCAGTGGTTGAAACCACTGGTTGAACCGATTTGACCCGACCCACTACCTGGACCGAGTCGATCTTCGGTCCGATTTTTAAAACATTGGTCTAAACCATATGTATATCATCAATTATTAAATTTTTAAATCTCTACTATTATAATGCAGCTTAGAAACGGCTCAAAAATGAGCCGTCTAAGCCGTATGTATATCATCAATTATTATTTATTTATTTTCAAAAATTTAACTACCGCTTTCTTCTTACGTAATTGAGAAAAAATTAAAAATCATCTAAACATATAATAAATTCTAAAATATATTTAAATTTTAAATTATATTTAAACTAACTATAAGTTATTATCTAATTAAATAAATATCCAAAATTCAAAAAGAATATTATCAAATCTCTACTCTTATAATGCGGCTTTCAAACAGCTTAAAAAAAAGAGCCGTCCAAGCCGTATCTATGTCCTCCACCAAAAAAAAAATCAAAAATCAAAATTCAAAAATCCTTCTAAGCGACGTATGTACCTCCTCACGTACTTAACGATAAATTTTTTTAATCTTTCTAACTACCTTAACATATAATAAATCATAAAATATATTCAATATTTAAATATTCAAATTATATTCAAATTAAGTACATAATATTATCTAATTAAATACATATCCAAACTTCCAACTACCGAACTTGAGTGGCCCTTGTGGTTACCGGAAAGAGGTATAAAACCTTAGCTGGGTGAAAAAAACAGTGGATCGAGTCACGGAAGCGTTTTATTCATTTCATTTATTTGATGGAAGTTAGAAGACAGTGAGCCCAAAAGATATACGGCAGCGTGCACGAGAATCAAAAAAAAAATTATATTTAAACCAAATACATGGAATTATTTAACTAAATACATATCCAAAATTCTAAAAACATATTTATAATAAATCATAATTAAAATATATTCAAAAAATATTTAAAATATTTTAATATCAAAGATTGTTTTTTGGGTACTTGCATGAAGGTAACTAGTAATACTATAAACACCTTGTTGCAAAAACTTTCTACCACTATCCATTCTCAACAGCTAGTGTGCGTCTCGTCATAAATTTGCAGAGCACTCAAAAGTTTCGGAAAGACAAGCTAGAAAGTTCAGAAAATGCTGAATGGCTTGCCATATTAAATTGAATTTTAATTCACAATGGAATTACTATGCAATGCAACTCATAGCAATCCATAGAAAAAATCACAACCAAATCCAGTTACCTGGAATCTGCATCAATGAACAGCTCCCTTTACTCCCCATATTCCATGCAAATAAGCATAAATACTGGATCTTCTGCTAACATTAGCTCCATATGAATACAGATGAGAGAGAATCAGATGGCTTGGACCTCAGGAAACTGATGGCAAGTGACAATTGTAAATAAATATAACGGGTTGAAACAATAAAAATAATCCACATTTTTTTAAACAACAGATCTTAAGAAACTAGGTTACTTCTTCACTTGCCATACAAGCCAATTTATTGCTCTGAATTGAGGCATGAATCAGGGATACTCAGATGTCGACCAACATGAGCAGTGGAGCCTTTAACAGTGATCCCCTTTCGTACTCTAATATCCTCTCCCTAACCATCCACCTACAAAAATATCATCCAAACTTCCCCCCTTACAAAAACAATTAACGAATTTCGTGCTCTTAATCTGATATTCGCATTTCTACTCCAAGAACATCCTTCACGACCTCGTAGGTCACAAATGCGATAGCTATAGATGGCACAACCTGAAAAATGCATGAGAATTTCAATAATTAGCATTTCTAAATAACAGGCTTCTTAATACAATTTCCAAGAAAATGGGGGTTGTTTGTTAAAAAGGCATATAACTAACCTTCACTGAATTGGGAACAAGACCTTTGTATAAGGCTCCAAAGCCCTCGTTACGCACCGTTTTCCTGAAAGCATCGACCATCCCAGAATACTCCACTTGGCTCTTCCCTTGACCTGTGATGATAGTAGAAGCATCCTTCCAGCCCCCCATTTGCATTCTTCTACGGATCACATCAAGTGGGTAGGCAACAGTCTGACCAACCGTTCCAGCTGCACCTCCGCATGCAAGCCTTGTCCAGACAGTAAGGTCAGTGTCTTCAACAAGTCCAAATGGCCTGGATTTGATCAGCCAGTCCTTTAAAGATTCATATACAGCAAAATTCAGGCCAACATATGGGACCTGCTAATACCAAAATTAATTATGAGTTCTGAAATGCCGGAACCTGGAGTGAGTGAGCACAAACAGCAATGTAAATCAAGCTGAAAATAAAGCACTTGGGTCAATTATCAAAAGGGAATTTATATCATAGATCTGGAACAACTGCCGACCCCATAAATTTGGGATAAAGGCTTTGTTGTTGTTGTTGTATCTAGAACAACTCATGTGGTAAAACTGACCGGTACCATTTCCAATTGACGTAGACCCAAGGAACTTTGTGAATTGGCTAATTGAGAACATAAGAAAAAATGTGTATAGACCAAAAACTTACGACTCCAATAACAGAGGGGAGCCAGCCTTTGTAGAGAGCACGAAAGCCTTCTTGCCTATAGACTGTGCTTAATGCATGGAACATTCCTCTATACTGGTATACGGACTTCTCATTCTACACCACAGAAAGAAGAAGACTATTCATATGAAAGAAGACTTGAATAAAAGCTGAATTTTACTTTATTGCCAAGATCTTGAGGTCTTGAATAAAATATCTTCGCAAGTTACAGAGAAATTTACAAAAGGAAACTTGAAATATTACCTGGACAGTTATCCTTCCTCGTACCATGTCCATAGGATAAGTGGCAGACATAGCAATGATTCCAGCGCAAGCACCAGCTCCAAGGCGTAATACAGGAGTGAGCTGTGCATCCTCTGGATGTAGTGACATAAAATGAGCATTATCTCAGATCATGATTCGTTTGATCATCTAGAAAAATAGACAAGCTATGATATATGATATATGATATGAAAGCCTTTTAGAAAACACAGTTTATTTATCAACTAAAGATCTTAGAAAGATAAGTTTATATCAACTAAAGATCTTAGAAAGATACCCGTTGGGATAATACAGCACCAGCCAAAAAGAATTATCCATCAGCAAGCAATATACATACAGAGAGATGGATATGGGAGAAGACATGCCAATATGCATTTTATGGGTGGTACTGATGTGATGCAAACGCATATCACTGATGAGTCGGATATGAAAAGGTAGAGTATGTTTATGGATGGACAATAATGGAAGTATAAGGAGTCACTGAAGCCATAGACTGCCGAAATCCAGAGTGCATTCTCCACAACCTTAACTGGGTAATGCGAGCTTGGGTCTGGGGACACTCACCAGGGTTTCGGACAAGGATGGTGTCCATAAGGGCAATCAAGGTTGTGATAAGCCCTAGGCGCTAGTCGGATGGACATCTAGGCGGCCGCCTATATCTAGATGGTTCACAAAAAAAAAAATCCAAAAAAAAAAACTACTGAAAATTGCAGAAAAATCCATAAAACCCAAAAACATGCATAGTCGGGCCTTGGGGGGACTAGGCAGGCGCCTAGGCAGACGTCTAGCACTAGGCGCCTAGGCGGACGCCTAGACCGCCTTTTAGAACACTAAGGGCAATGGTTGGATAGTTGAGACAACCGGGGTCTTTGAGCCTCGTGTCACAGACTTAGTGTTTTTACTACACCTTGCTCTATGTGGCGCATAACTGCCTCCTCGAAGACTGTACAAGCCTTCCCCAAACGCTTAGCTAGATTGTTAAGACGAGAATGGAAAAAATGTGGAGTAAAAGAGAGGGAGTTTGGAAGTTAAAAACTTTACTACGCTAGAGAAGATAACAAACTTTTGGGTGGCGAGGAATAAATGAGGCCTCCCCCTTTTATATAAGCCTCAAGGGCTTTACAAGATTGGCTAAGATTGTGCCATGTGTCTACCAGTGAAAACTTTCTAGAACCTAGATATTTATAATGCTCCTTATTTAACATATTTACATAGTAACCATCTATAAATGGTAGGAATCCTCATGAAGCTTCTAGATGCAAGGAATATCCCAAGAATCTTCCAAGAAATATCCAAGAGAAATATCTAAGGAATCTTTCCAAAATACTATACAATTCTAGGGTATTAAGGAGGCTTCCCTCAAGTAGCCCCTTCCTTGGCTTGATAGGCTTGTGCAAACCGTCTAGGTTGAGCGTCATATGCGTGTCGGAGAAGCTCGGGAAGACGATAAGGGGACTCGATTCAAGTCAATATCATATGCTATACTAAGCAATATCAATGCTAGCAGTAAAATCGCAATACACTACAGCATACTGGAATTCGCTCCAAGTTTCCAACAAGTACTCTGGGCTAAAGTTTGACGTCGAAATTAACGAGTTTCAGTATTTTATTTCGACCGTTAAATCAAATCAAACGGTCGGAATTGCCTCAGTATTATGGTAACTTAAATAGGAAATTCCTAACGTAATTCTAAGCAGCAATTACAAGGGAGAGAGTTCTCAAAGACTACAACTTTCAAAAGAATAGGAAGAAGGGTTTCGGAGTTCACGGTTGATTCGGAGAGGAATTTGTTCAAGAAGATCACAATAGGTTCGTTCTCGTGATCTCATTTTTGGTAACTTGCTAATCTTATTGTAGTCAATGTATTTTTCTAATTGAGTAGTTGTGGTGATCCAGTTTGGATCGGCGGAAAAAGTTGTAAGGGGAGTCTGTATTTTTCTTTATTCATCGGTGAAGCTTTTTCAAGTTGAACATGATCTCGTCCCGTAGTTTTTTTTTTGGACATGATTTTCCACGTAAAACTGACGTGATTGTGTTTGCGTTGTGGATTTGTGTGGATATTGCACTTGTATGCATGTGTATGCATGTTACACGCTTTATTTTAGTCCTCGTCATTTCTTCCGATTTTAGAACAGTTATATTCCGCACGTTCTGTGCTCCTTTCCCAACACACTTCCACTAAAGAAAAAAAAACTTTTAAATGTGCTAGCCATTTTTCTATCTTCCTTCTTATATGCAAGCATAGTGCTTTGATTAAGAATTCAATTCATCTTTTGTCAAAGTGATGATCAAACATACAAATGGCAGGAAGACTCAGGACCCCAAAACAAGCATACCAACTAGATTTTTCTTCAACTAGGCATTTAGCACCGTATTGACAGCTACAACTAAATTGCTCAAGGTTGGAGGAATAATAAGAACAGATTTTGACTCAGTAACCATGTAACTTAGGTATCAAGCTTATATTCGGATGTTGAAATGAATGTACTTCTACAGTGGCACAACCCCTTATAAGAGATGTGCACCCATATTGAGTGGGAATCATCAATGCTAGGAAAGACTTTCTGCTATTGGATTTCATTAGAGTTTACAAGCACATAGCGTCTACAAAAAATGCCATAATCAATAGAAGGATAAATAAGGATTCCAAACAGTAAAAATCAGAAGGCTTATAACAAAACAGAACAGTGATCATACCGTTGCCTGTTTGCTGACGATAAAGCCACAAAATCCCACTGCAAAGTTATCAAGAAGTGGTCAGAGAGATGGAATGAAAGTACAATCTATTTATCATGATTCATACCCAACAATTTTTACATAATTGAACTAAACAATACAAATATTTATCAATCATATATCATTTTGGAGCACAAATCAAAAGTAGCTCAATTATAGGCATCATCAGTTACCAAACTTCATAACAGTGTTACCAACTCTAGCGAAACATACAAACTAAAAAATTTAAATAGGCAAATGCAGTTGTAATTTGACACAATTGTCCTCTTGCACACGCATGCAAAGTGTCTGTATACTCATCCTCAGGGTAAAAGTTATTTAATTTTTTTTCCCTTTACAATATCCAGTGTGGCAAATCAATTTCGCTACAAACACCAAACAGACACCAATGTAGCCAAAGGCGCAAGGCACACTCCAGACGCAAAAGGTCCATATCGTCCAAGGCGCAAGGCAAACTCGAGACGCAAAAGGTCCATATCGTCCGAGGCACAAGGCGTAGTTAAGACGCGTGTCCGAACGAAGCGAGACGCAAATATAAAAAATAATAAAAATATACATAGATAAATAAATAAATTAGTAAGGTAAGAAATAAAGTCAACAAAATTACGTTAAAACATAACCAAGTGAACTAGCTGTGTAACAGTAGCAGTCAATAGAACTAACAAGAGTTTGTATTATCCCTACAATACTTTTAGTAAATTTTAGTTTTTCCAGTTCAACTATAACCAACTACTTGTATGAGGTAAGGATTATCTCAATGCCAAGTTTTTTGTATAAAAAAAAATCATAAGGCGCACATAGGCGCGCATTTTCTTGGTTGCGCCTTGTAGAAAGGCGCCTTGCCTAGTGAGGTGTGAGGCGTACATATGCACCTTTCTGCGAGGCGCGCCTTTGACTACCAAGGCAGACACGACTAATTGTCTCCAAAGGATTGTAAGACAAATACTGTCAAGTAAATTCCTCAAAGAGTAATCTCTTACTTCTGATGAATATCAAACAATTTTAATACAAGCCCAATAATTCAGATATCAAACACCATGCAAACGTGTGTAATCATATTCAAAGAATTTTAAGACAAATACCTTCAAGTAAATTGGTTACGAAAATACCTTGACGAGAGTTATAAGACAAGAAGGCAATCAAGATGTCCACGATATTGAAACTATTACAATATTACTACAAAATGAACTAGGAAATGCGAAAAATAAGAAGTCCTTACTATTTAAAGTGCACTTTAACACATTTAAGTATTTACAAGTCTGTAAAACTACAAAAACATTGGCATGGATAGTTCTTGGAAGGTTCATCCTATTGAGATTAAAATGAACATCTCAAAGTCAACGGTATCATGGTAATGATCACAACTTGGGAAAAAGTTTAAAGATCATCAAGAATACACCATGCTAGAAATGATGCAAGAGACTATGTAGTTCATGTAGATAGACTGAACAGTAGAGATTTGCAATGGAGGATAAACTAGCCAAAAACTGTCTGGGGTACATCAATAAGCTATGACAGTCAAATTAAAACCCGTAGGGTGATCAGCTAAACCTTGAAAACTATAGTATAAACTGGGAAAGTAAAAGAATTAAATCGGTATTAGACTAGAAGAACTGCCACAGAGGATAGAGATGAGACTGAAGAAATCTATCCATGACTAGAATTTTTTTTAACCACAACCCATAAGATAGTCAATCCTGAGTAAGGATCAAGTTACATTTCAAGCATAAACTCAGGCAATTATCATAGAAAACTGCACGATTTTGATATCTTTTTTCCAATAAAGAAAATAATAAACAAAAAGTATCAACTCACAAAGAAACTGTAGAAAAGACAAATACCTTTATTCCAAGAAAAACAAAACAATTATAAGTTCAAGGTATGTATATATAAACAATGATGGGTAGGAAAGGCCCTATCCTGAGCATTGCTCTGATTATGTTGCAGACGTCAAGTCTGGAGAGGACTTGCAGACACGCTATAGCTTTCGGCCAAGACCAAAGAATTGGTGGTAAAATTTGTTTCGCTGGCCAGACCCATTGATACCCTGAAATCTACAAGTTGACTCTAGTCCTAATCAAATTGGATGGCACCATATGATTGAATGAGAAAAGGCGGATTTTTTTTTCCCTTTCACCAAGAACTTGAATGTTTGTAAGTAACTTTAACTACTACAGCACATTTCTAGGATTGGCACATAATTATAAATCTTATATCACATTGGGAAGACAGATATTGTTAATGAACTCCTAAAAGATTACCACACCACGACCGCTCGTGGAATGCTTTATCTGTCTGGAAAAGATAGTCCTGTTCGTACGCTCGGCAGGACTCTTTTCTCGTATGCCCGGAAAATGTTGTTTCGATACAACTCAGCTTGCTGCATAGCCTTTCTTTCTTCTAACGTTCATCGAGGATCTAGATGATAACAAGGCAAGTAACAGTTACTCCGCATTCATGCAATCTCATGTGCATGTTTGAGGAATTAGTCCACTTCCATATTCCGGGCATCAATCCCATGTGGACAAAAAGGCATTTGCTCTGTATCTCCCTAACACCCTACTCTATTCCGAACCACACATGTTCTATTCCT
The DNA here is from genome assembly GCA_036927795.1 of Iris macrosiphon. Classification (NCBI taxonomy): domain Eukaryota; kingdom Viridiplantae; phylum Streptophyta; class Magnoliopsida; order Asparagales; family Iridaceae; genus Iris; species Iris macrosiphon. Next base: position 29,255,394 of record JAYESA010000009.1, on the reverse strand, counting down.
CAAGTCCCACAGGGCATTCTTCGACTGGCCATTTGGAAGATGAATCTATACTTTCGAATAAGGTTGCCTCAATTTTATTTTTGAACAGTATGCATCCAAAGGTGCACATACGGTTCGTAAGGGATACAATTTTGTACTAGTCAACCGCCTTCCTCGAGAAAGATTACTTTTTTAAGACAAGAGGTTGATAGCAAGATCTCGAATCAACGTGTTCCTCTCATGGTATATCTTAGTATAGAAGATGATACTAAGGATATTTATTTGTTTATGAACTCTCCCACTCAGCCATACCTCCAAGTGTTGATCGGAATTGGATGTGCCAGGAAAAAGAAAGAAAAGAGAAGATCGAAGAATCCATGTGCTAATGTAAAAGCAAAATGGAGAGGCCGCGTTCAGAACCTTTTCATGCGATAGAAGTAGCAAGTGGCTTCAACCCGGCCTAACATAACAAGGCACTACTGGGTACTTTTTATTTGGCATGTTCATTTCTTGACTTGGTAAGGTGAATTGTCTGAATTTCTTCATGAGCTACCCTTACCAAGTCAGTTGGATGGTTAATTATACATTCAGTTGGGTAATTGATTGATGTTCTGTATGGCTATGAACCTATATAAAGGTAACTTACAACCCAGTTTAAAGATACTTTCCTATCATTTGAACCATTAGCATTTCAAGCCTCAACTCCATAAAACTGCAAGCTATATGGTAGAAATTAGAAATAATACCTAGACGCTTTCTCATAGCTGAAAAACTTTACTGCTGAGTTTGGGACAATTCGTGCACAGTTAGTACCATTGCCTTTGAAGAGTCCTCGAACACCCTCAGTTCTCCATATATACTTGAGGCCTTGAATAGTTCCATTGTACTGAACATTGTGAGCGTTTTGAACCTGTATTTTGAAAGAAGCAGCAAAATACAGTTTAGTATAAAGCGCAAAATAAATGACAATGAGTAGCTACAGACAGCAACCCAAATATAAGCTTGAAGGGAATCAGTATGAGTAAAACTATCTTATGGATATTCCTCAGCCACAGAGACCCCATAATAGCATCCCAAATATCGAGAGCTTAAAGAAATCTCATGACTAGCTGTTGAAAAACTGCACCACGAAGTATAAAGCTTAAATGAAGAGCCTAAGAGTACTCACAAACAGCATACAAGTAGGACAAAAAACTATATCTAATATACAAACCCTTAAAATAATATGAACTACCTTGGTGAGGGATGGGGGCTATATTTATATTATTCAACGACCTAAAGACTATCTGAGACGTTTACATTTATAAAGATATACAGAATGGAATGTTTGATTGCAGACTACAGATGCAAAACAAAAATAATAAGAACATTTTGTCTGTTCAACAGCTCTGCTTATATAGTAATTGTTATTCACTACATTCAGTCAGAACATTAGATGATAACATACATTTCATGTCAATGCTACGATAGATTCACAAGAGTTGACAGGACTCTTTTAGATGTTCTAAACGGCGGTAGGTGGGTGCGCGGCAGAAAGGGTCCGCCTACCGCCTAGGACACCTAGGCGCCGCCTAAGAGCCGTCTAGGCGTTTGATGCATTTTGGGTATTTTTTTACTATTTTATCACTGTTTTTGCATAATATGCGTATTTTAAGGATTTTTTATGCATAACTAAGTTGTAGAACAGAGATTTATGAAGTTTAAGTCATGTAAAAGTGATTCATAGGTCCATAATGCTTGCAAAACTATTTTGCCAAAACATCTAGTCAGGTATTGCTCCGTCTAGGCATTCGCCTACACCGCCACCTAACTCATTCTACTACAGAATTTGAATTATAGTACACCGCGTGCCACATACTTACCTCCGCTTATAACGCCAAACCTCCACTGGCCGTCTACTCCATTGCCAAGGCGCCAACGGCAAAAGCGGTGCGGAGAGCGACCGCCTACCGCTTAGGCGCCGCCTAGGCGGCCGAGGCGGGCACCATTTAGAACACTGTTTTAGACACAACGTCAGAGAAGGAAAAGAAAAAGAAAAGGAAAGGTAGCTTTGAGACATCTGACACACGTACTCTTGTGACAGCACAACTTAGGACATTGCTTAGGTAGATTTATTTCAGGACTGAATAAACTGAGCTACTTGCATAGTTCCAAGGCTGAGCGGAAGGTTCCTCTGTTCCCTTTCATTTCTAATAAATAGAGCATTCTGTTACTCCTTCCTATGCGTATTCCTATTCCTAAGAAGAGAAGGTTCTGCAAGACCTACTTCTTCACTGGGACCTTAGTATGTTCCCAGGGCTGGGATACTCGACCTCCAAAGCAGTGCTACTGTTTTTGTTTTCTTTTTCTTACAATCTTACTTCGAACAATGTTGCCATTATGTCTAACAAGTGCCTACACAAGCGTATCACGCCGTGCCCAAGACGTGTCGAACATGGCCAAAACCACTCTTGTAAGTTCATTCAAAGTCAAACTAGCCAAACGCGAGTTACTATCTAAATTCATATCCTAACCCAAATAAACAGAAAACTTGAGTACATTGTTCTTGCTTCCCAAAAGTTACCCAATCATCTAATCTGCTGAACATTACTTTTGCAATACAAGGCATAAGCATATCAACGCCACAATATAAATGCTAGGTTGGAAATTGCTAAGATGATGGGCTTCGTAATATCTTAACATGAGTATAATAAAAAAAAGATTCGACTATGACTGAGGGTAGGTAGATGAGGTATGGCTGCAAATCCAAGATCAGGCATAAATTCATGTCCCAAACCAGACTTGATCTAGCCTACCAGGTTACCTGACATATGCCTATTAGAGGATACAATGTAGTGCTCTGTTCCGCACGGTGCACTATGATGGCTGGGTTGGCTCGAAGAAACCAGTTGGACTTGGGTTATGCGGAAGGATCAATTCAGGAGGCTATGAGATCGTGCTGGAAAGTCCCTTCAGATTAATGTTAGTGGTGTTGGTTCTTCAATCATTCATCTTCACACTTAAAAAAATGATTTAGTTCATGTTTGCGCAAGTTGTTACTTGAAGCCATCTAGCAAAAAATCACAAAAGCTAAAGAATCACGTTACTATAAACTGGATTGCTATAGTATAATGGATTATGTGGCAAAGACCCTGGACTGGACGGTAAGTATAAGTCCTTGGGCTGGGACAGGCATAGATCATGGACTGGAAATAATAGACCCTGCACTGGGCAAGAAAGTATTACTAGTTGCGGCTCAAGACAGGTGACAAAACAAATAAGAGCAGTGGGGTATTCAAATACATTTTCTAGCACCATGCATTATATATCTTCTTTATAGCTAAGTTGTATATGTATGTATAGTCATGGACAACTTGTGCACAAGGTTTAGTGTTCCTTGAACGGTACTCCGGGGTCATAGACCCGATTCATCCTAGGGGGAACAAGGGGGGATGCCGAAGTACTGGCATCCGGAATTCGGGACTTCCAATGAGGCTAGATCCCTGTACAGAAAAGGACGTTGAATTCCAGCGTGCTGAAGTGATAGCACAGTGGATTCGAAAACCTTCCGGTTGGACTTGCTACCCTTCGATGAGGGGAGTCGTCTAGCCACGAAGTCCAAGATGACGCGAAATCAGTGACCTTCATGTAGACATGGTGCATGCTAACAATGTCTTATGCAGGCAGAGTAAGTTATTACTCATTTCACATGGATGGCTAAACAACCGGGGGTAAGAATCACCGAATGGTGATAACAATAGATGTTTTACATACTTATGAGATATGAATAACATGCATGCTTTAGATTCCTTTTGGTTATGAATAACTACATGCTTGCTTTATTGTCGCTTCCGATTACTACATGCATGCTTTACATTCTTGTCGTATGAACTGAAATTGGCCCTAAGGCAACAGATCAATATCACACTCAAAAATGTTCCTATCACATGATTACTTAGTGTTGATTTTAGGTGAGTTGGGTCAGCCCTCTCGCAAGTACACGGCAATGTACTGACCCACATTTGTTGACACTCTTTCGGGTACTTAGGTACGAGGACAGCTTGATGAGTCTTGAGGCATCGCAGGACGGTTGGGTGTGCAGAAGCTTCTCGTGGAGATGATGACTTCTGCTATATGGGACATAATGTATGGAACAGGACATTCGTTGTACCGGTGATGTTGTAAGCCGAGTTGGCAAAGTTCATTGTAAGCCTAGATGGCATGTTTCAAGTTGGCTATTAAAATCTTGTACTTCTCTGCAAGCCTTGTAATCATTTGAGAATATCAATAAAAGAGATACTTTCCTTTATATCTTGCGTGACTTCAATTTGTCTGCTTACTTCTGCTGTAGTGTTGTTGTTTCTGAGATATATCAGAGATTGTTGATCGTCTTGTCTTGTACAAGTGCAACCTAGACTTGTACGACATCACACCCAGTGACTACATTTCGATTCTACTGAATCTGGACGTGTCATACAGCTACAAAAAATAGTTTTCTGTTGAGCAACCGTATAGTCAAATCCAAAGTAACAGGGAGAGGAAGGGCCCAAATGGCAGCAATATTCAATAATAAAGTCATCCAAAGACACATATAACACATTTATGTACACAATAAATAGTGGAAGACAATGGGTATATCATGGGAGCTGTAGCCTTATCTATAGGATTCTAGCCAGAACCATACAATGCTGAGCATTTGCAGGTTACACAAACTGAAGATTTTAAATCATTAATCGCAATCTACAATGACAAAAAATATGATTCCTGAAATTTTCATGATTTGAAAAAAAAAATGGAGGCATAGTAGAGCATCCAATGGTTATGATCAAAATATATTTTCCTAATTAATTTAGCTTTTATGGTGAGGCATGTAATCAAGAATCCTCACCACTTCCTCTTATTGACCAAATTAAGAAAAATACAGAGATTTCAAAGTTTACATCACATCAAATGGTTAATGTTAAGCGACAAGTTGGACGATTTATATACAGGTGTAAAAGAAAAAAGTTTGTTTCCAGTTTAAAATTAAAATATGTTCTATTAAAAAATTAAGAATGACATAAAAAAACTAAATAAAGAAAAAAAGAATAATAAGTCCAAGTTAGGTATTACAGGGATTGCGACAGAATCAGAAACTCTTGAAGTAAACATGCTTTAAGGAAAATATGCATAGGGACCTATAACTTAATAATATCCCAGTGAGGTTCTATAAGTGTACGAGGGCCAAAAAAGTTAGCATGGCTATCTTCAACAAAAAATCATACTGTAAGGATCAAGAAAATGTAAAATGGATGGAGAAGATTCTTACTTATAAAGTTAAAGAAGTATACAGAATTATAGGCTTATAGCGAGTATAACAGAATTCAACCTATCACTCTATGGATCTCGCAAGGAGAAAGCAAAGATTAATAAAAAAACAATTTGCTTTATGCTAGGAAGGTTTCCATTCAAGGAAAGAAACGAGACTAGAGAGAGGTCATACTGTCATATGGTTCCTAAGGAGATCACAGGATTTTAGAAAAGCAACAAGTTTTTTATATTGAAGTCACTAAGAACACATATGATGGGAGTTGTAACTAGTGTCAAGGATATTGGAGACACATCCACTTCTCGTCGTCGTAGGTTCTAAGGCTCATCAAATTGGGACATTAAGATTTTACCTCTTCGCATTAGTTCTGGTTCTTCTGGAAAAACTTACAAAACAAATTCATAATGACATTACTTAGTCTGTGTTGTTTGCTCACGGTATTTTGTTAGTTGATGAGACTAACAAGGTTTAATTTCTATGATGGAGATACGTTTTGAATTTGATAAGTTAGAATAGTTCAAAGGAAACAAATAAAAGAGCAAAAAGAATATCATTATGATTTTAATCCTACTGAATAAAGACAAGAAAGAAAAAGGAAAAACTACCTGAAGCAAAATTTTTAATCGCTCCAGTGGAGCAACAGCAGTCCGTGATCTGCAATACAACATAATACCATTGTAAGGTAAATGGTCCAGAGATTAAATGTTTTAAGCCAAACTCAAATAACTATGGCAGCATAGGAAAGAAAAAAATAGGTATATATAACTTATCTAGCTAGAAAATTTTACTAAGGTTTTGGATCCAGTCTGCAAGAATCCCCGTCTCCCATGAGGCGGCCCTGTTAAGGGCCTCGTCTCAAACATTAGGAAAAGTAATATCATTTTTTCAGTCTCAATCCAAGTTTAGGTTTATCCTGCTTCTAAGGGCTTCTTTAATTAACATCCTATCCCTCTTAATTGGGGCAACTATTGGTCCTATTTTACATGAATTTTCTTATGCTTTTATATGATGGAGTAACCAAAAAATTAAAATTTCTTCAAATTCTTGTGTATTTTGAGTTTTATTGAAGAATTGAAGTTATAATGGTTGATATTTTCAGACTCATAGTTGGTCTAGGTTCCCAAAGAATTACATGTTTAAGATTAGTCAAAAACTCGTAACGTAATATATTAGCTGCTCGATAGAACCAAATTTGGGATTTTCATTCCTTCACTCTTTGGCGTAATGTGTCATAGATATGAATGCAATTTCCTATAGCAAATTGTATAATCTTACCTCTTCGTCTATACTCTTTATAGTCTAGGAAAAATTGGAGGGTACTCCTTGATTGCATGAGCTTAAACTGCAATCCAAAAGGTAGGTCTACCTATCTACCAACTGGCCACATAAGTTTATAGCATGGCCCTCTAAAGCTCATGGCTAGCTTGGCTAAAAATTTGACACCAATATAGAGGGTTGAAGTCAAGTCGACAACCGGCCATAAAACTTTGTCTAAGTCTTGAAATGAGCTTTCTTATGCTCCATAGCCGATCCCGTATGCTAGGAGAAGGCTTGGATGACGACGACGACGACCGAGTTTATCTAAACCTCTTTCAGGATTGGCATTTAAAATTTGTACTTTTTGTATGTTAGTTATGTCCAAACTATTAAAATTATACTGTAATTATTCGGAACAAAAAAATCACCTTCCCCAAATCGTATCCATATCAGAAAGCTTTCTTTCTCCGTATCCAATGTTTTTGCGTGAGGCTAGAGATGTAAGCAACCTTAACCTTATATATGTGAAGAGATTGTTTCTGTGATTCAAGTAACAAGCCTTGTCATCATGCATCCTTTTGCATTTCAACCCAATTTTGTGGCTGAAAGGTTTCATCTTCAATACTTGTTTGTAAGGACAAGTAACTCTCGAGTCATTTCCTCATAACTCAAGGCATTTCAAAGACACTAGTGTAAGAACCAGCAAACTGGAAATGGATCCTTGAGACTAGTATAATAACAATGGCATGTGCTAGGAAACCCAGACACTTCAAAAATCGGTTTCGTGTTGCATTGAACACATATTGGGCACTTCACGGACACTACATAATATACTAGGACACGCCAAAACTTCATGTCATGATGTCAGTGCAAACACAGGTATGTGCATAAAAGGCCAATTACTAAGAATATAGCAGTTCAAGTAGCCCAAATCTAAAATCCAAGAACAAAAGATTTTCTAAAGTTTGCATTTTAGTAAATAAAGCATGGACTTTGACAGGCTAAGATCAATTCGATCCAAAAGATCCTAACTTCAACAAACACATAGTAATAAGAATCTAAGATCATCATATGGAAAGGAGAGGAGATGAGCCAAGGGACTGACACTCCACCAGCAACTCCGCCGGCGACGAGGGACTTGCAGACGGAGAGGATGGCGTGGCCGGGGGCCTTGACGCCCTCCCTGGCGAGCTTGGCCTCCTCCGCCAGGTTGACGATGGTCGTCACCGCCGACTCCCCGGCGCTGCTCTTCCCCACCACGTCCTCGGAAGCCATTGACAACGAATCAATTAACAAGAATCAAGAAAGAAAGGATCTTTATTGATTCGATTGGGATCACGAAGAGAATGAGAATTAGCTAGGGTTTATGCCGAGAAGAGGAGGAGCTCCATCAGAGAATGGAGAGCATAGGAGAGAAAGGGGTTTGGCGGCTTCTGATTTGGTGGTAATTGTGTTGTGTTTTCTAAAAAGTTGTTTTGGGAAACGGATACCTAGATCCGTCCTTTCCTAAAGCCTGCGCCCGGCCGTTTACTCGGAAGGCAAGGGAAGGCAAGAGGGGACATTTTTCCCTTAGCCCACACATAATAGTGAAATGACATATATGCCCCCTTGGGATTCTAGTTTTCCCACCCAAGGCCAACACACACCTCAGGGTGCCTAACGGTCCGGATCGGCCCAATGTTCACCGGATTTGCCGGTTCTGGACCGGGCTAAGTCAGCCCAGAGAAGAATATGGGTCGGGTCGAGGAAGCCTAAACCCAAATTCGACCCGGCCCATAAACCGGGAAGTAGTCGGCCGGTCTTGATCCGGCTGGGCTCGGGCCGATTATCGGGTCGAGGAAGCCTAAACCCAAATTCGACCCGGCCCATAACCCGGGAAGTAGCCGGCCGGTCTTGATCAGGCTGGGCTCGAGCCGGTTACAGGTCGTCTAGATTGGCCTATGGTAAATAAAAAAAAAAAATTTAATGTCCTTTTGCCGTAAAAAAAATGACTTTAAAAAAATGGACTACAATATAAAAGATGTATTTCATACAATATTTTAAAATAACGTCAATATATTATTTTATTTTTATTTTTTTACATAAGTTGGTGTTTATTGATACAACTTGTATTTGGGTTTACCACAAAGAAAGTTTGTAGAGATGTTGAAAGCAGAATCTCAAACATAAGTCGCATACAAAATATATAACTTATGTTTGAGTTTTGATTTTCGGACTCTTTTCATGATTACTTTGTAATACCACAACGGAACCTTTATAGAGAGTATGAAAGTAAAAACTCAAATATAAGTCGCATGAAAATATGCATATTTAACAATAATAACACATATTAAAAATTAGTACATTTTTTCAAGAATATGTAGGATACTAGATACACTTATTTAGATGCCTACGTAGATTTTCTATGTCACAATTAGACTTCTATTGGAGTCATTTTCCACAATGCAAGTATTCAACAAGAATTATGTGTGAGATTATTATTTCAGTATCACGCTCATTATAAACTCCGCTAAAGTGATACAAAATTTTGGATCTCATCAAGTTATGATTCATTCCTTCTTTGTAGCCTAGTGCCCACTGAGGTTGTGCAGGTTGAGGTCATTGTAGTACTTGAGGTTGCGGTGTAGGTTGAAGGTGTTGTTCTTATGGTTGTTGTGGTGGTTGTTCATTTTTTATGGCAACAAAAAAGATAGCATTTTCATCGAATATCACTATATTACTTGTAAGTATTAGAAAAGATGGAAGAAAAATTGTTCTGTAAATTTGGATAAAATATTCCTTATTTATAGAAATTTTCGAGTGCCAAATGACCACCAATACCCTTAAAAATATAGCCGTTATATGGATATTTTAGTTATTTTCAACAAAATAACCAAAATACCCTTGATCAATAGTTAAAAATGAAAAGAATTTGGCTGTATTTTGGTAAAAAAAAATTCTTATTATATTAATAAGGTCGTTGAGAGAGATTTTTATCAAAATATTCCTCCCAACATTTTAATAATGAATATATTGGGGGCACTTTGGTAAATTATTCTCTAAAAATTAATATATGGGGGCCCCGCGGGGTGGGGGAACATGGTTAACAAGGCTTTGCCAGGGTCACTGACCGGCCCGGGCCGGGTTGGAGGGGGGTGAATCCGGTTCGGCCTGGATTTTTCGGCTAGGCCGGTATGAGCTATCGAGCCACAAATTATAATCAAGCTTGAATCTGGGTACACTGTGAGCTAGACCGGGTCGACGTGTTGACCAGGTCTGGGTCTGGGTCCGGGTGTCATGTTCCAGTCCCAAAATACGTAGGAGTAGGATACACAAACATGCCAGCTACGCATTCAACCAGACTCTTGTTCGACTCGAATACGTATAAGCTGTCTATATTATAATATAATATCTAGCAAGGTAGGTCAACTATATCTCAATCCACATAAAGAATAAATATATCAAGAATGAACAATATGTAATATAGTCGGTCGCCCTATGATACACATGTCCGAACAAGCTCATGACAAGAATAAAGCTTGCAAAACTAGGCTATAGAGCAGAATAAGTCAAGATAACTCAAAAATATAAGTAGGTAGGATTATGATTAATGAGAGTACAAATAGTTGTAGTTCACCAAGAATCTAAGATTCGTCCAGTAAAAATAAATCCACTACTAGTAGACGAAAATAAAAGACAAAGAAATAAAACTAAATCCATGCTAAAAATAGACTAAGCATTTACAAGACCATCAAATATTGTCGTACCCTCGGGTCCCGGTCCATACGTATGTGGGTAACCCTCGTCAACTAAATATCTGAAAAGAAACCAGATCCTAAGTGAGACGTAACAAGATACATATATAAACATGCCAAAAGTACAGTATAAAACATGCAAGTGTGACAAGAAAATAAATACGAAAGAAATAACTAAGGCACAAAGAACACTAAGATAGCGGCCTGCCATAGAGAAGCATGGTACTAGACATGGCTAACAAATAAATCAACATGCCTGATTGGTGCTAACGGTCCTATAGAGTAGCCATGTGTGAGACTACCACCTATAGTAAGTCTCTATCGTAGCCCTGGGTGGGACTTCCGAGTCGAGAGTGGTCAAGGTATATCAATCTCCTCTCCTAAAGGAATACAAAGTCAAGTCAAGTCGACCTCATATGGAGTCAAGTCAAAGTAATACGGAGTCACAAAATCATGTCGAGTCGTATGCACAAAGTGGAGCATATATCAAATACGTGATAAAAAATTAGAGATGAGCAGCATATATGGAAGGCAAATAATATACGTGCACGTAAAACAAAAAAAATAAGACTAGAGCAGCATGTGACAAATCAAATATGACAAAGAGCATAAATAAATTATATACGAAAAAAATAATAGCTAAAACGGAAAGCATGCAAATATTGTACAAGCGTTGGCAATGTATTTTGCCTATGAGGTTCGTCCAAAATTCCATGATGAGGTTGTTGTTACCAACGTCAAGTCCAAGTCTAGATAATTCAAAAAGACCATTAAATATTTATCATAGGTGATATAAGTAGAATTCCCGTTAAATTTTATAGGTTTTATATTTATTATATTTATTTTAAATATATATCCAAAATTCTAAAAACATATTTGTAATAATTTTTAATTAAAATTATATTAAAATAACAAATAACTTAATTTTGGTTTTATGAAGTTACAATAAACTAATGGTATAGAAGCATGGAAAATCTGGATCCATGAGTCCAACAACCATGCGTCCCAAGATCAACTCAGAAGAAATTATGTCGCAGAATGACCATGCGGCCAAGAAAAAGCAGCATCCATGCACCCCAAATATTGACTGCATAAAGGTCCGACACAAAGATTATGTCTGACACAGAATCATGACAAAAAATAATTTTCTAAACGTCTCGAAAGATGTGAGTTCACTAAGAGACAATAAGCTCTCGTCAGACTAATAATGACTTCTGACCGGCGTGCAGCGCCACATGTACAACACGTCAAAGACTCCATGTGTTCCATGCGTCTCTGGCCCCATGCGTTTCAGACTCCATGCGTTCTATGCGTCTCTGACCCCATGAGTTCCACTCTATGTATTCCATGCGACTCTGGTCACATGCGTCCCATACTCCATGTATTCCATGCATCTCTGGCCCATGCGTTCCATGCATCTCTGGTCCCATGCGTTCCAGATTTCATGCGTTCTATGAGTCTTTGGCCCTATGCGTTCCAGACTCCATGCGTCCCAGACTTCATTCGTCCAAAGTGGTAGGTTCTCCGAGACAAAATCTTTTTGTTGCGACTGAAGTGATTCTCTCCATCTAAATGCGGTCCATGTGTCAAGATGACCAAGTCACGCAAACAAAATGAGAGAATCGTCCAGATCATCAGCAACAACAAATCTCAATAAACGTCCACGTGGCAGCTTGGCCTGGACCCAACTACATCATATTAAGGATGAAGAACACACGATAGCCTGCCCATCATATGCCACTACCAGAAAAAGTTAAATTAGCGACGCCTAAAAATATCGCTAAATGACAAAAAAACGTCGCTAATCACGTTTAGCGACGTAATTAGCGACGTTTTACAGAAGTCGGTAATAACCACGTCGTTGGAAAAAACCCTCACTAAACGTCGCTATACCGACATTTTTTAGCGACTTAGACGTGTCGCTAACTTAGCGACGTTTAGCGACTCAGAGTCACTAATTAGCAACGTAATAAAATGTCGCTAAACGTCGCTAATTAGCGACTTATATAGCGACATAACAGCGACGTCTTCAATGACCTGGCAGTACTGTCATGTCAGCAATTTGCGACGTACAACGACGTACAACGATGTATTTATCGACGTTTAGCGACGTCATTAGCGACAGCTATTAACGTCGCTAATTAGCGACTTATTTAGCGACTTAGAAAAACGTCGCTAAATACGTCGCTAATTTTACAAAAAAAAATTACTAAATTGTTCCAAACTATTATTCCTGCAATTTATAAATTTTTAATTAAAAATAGAGCCGGAGCAACCCTCCGTTGAATTCTCTGGGTTCGCCGACCACTTCGGTGGAACACTCAACACCGGTATATTAACATCATTTAATTTGAACAAAAGTAACACAGTCATACAATTAATACACACAAATATTATAGACAGATAATAAAAGTATCACATTCATACAATTAATACACACAAATATTATAGACAGACAATAAAAGTATCACAGTCATACAATTAATACACACAAATATCACAGTCACACAATACACACAAAATAAAAGTATCACAGTCACACAAAATGCATAATATATAAGTATCACAGTCACAAAATAGGCATAATATATAAGTATCAAAATCACACAATAACCACAATAAAAGTATATAAAACATCACAGTATCAATTTCGAGGATATCCAATACGCTGGGGCAGATACCAGTCCCTCAGATACTGCGCATAAACAACGTTTATGTTATCAATCTCCGCTATGGGTGCTGGGTGACTGGAACTCCCCGTCTGAGATACAACCGCTATAGGTGCTGGGTGACTGAAACTCCCCGTTTGAGATACAGCAGGTGGTATCTCTTCCTCCTTAACAGTAGGAGGCATCACTTCCTCCTTAACAGTAGGAGGTGTCGCTCTCTTGGGTGCCATCTGGTAAGATAGATGAAAACAAAGAATATAATAGATGACTCACAAAGAATTAGCTGTTTGTTGCAGTATAATAATGATAGTAATAATAAAACTACTTGGAAGAATTAGATGACTCACCTCCTCCTTTTTTTTATATTTTTTTAAATCTTCACCCATGTTTGTTTAGGTCTAATTCTACTCCTAGCATCTCCCTTTAACTACTATCTTATTCCTCTTCCATACCATAATATCTATTGCTCAATATTTTGTCCTAACAATAAAAATTCAAAAATGTGTACCTCACTTCGTTGAAGCGCACACCTCTATGAGAATCTTGCACCTAGGCTCCAGAGTAACCTAGTGCCTCGAGTGCGCCTCACCCCTTTTAAAACATAGGTTGTGAACACAAACATTTACTGGTAGTTCCTCACTTCAATCAATAGTCGCCTTTACAGTGTATCAACTAGTTGCAAAAATAAGCCCACAACTATGGCGTATAGTGGCACTTTTATGATATTGTTGGCTTAATATGTAAAATGCAAGCTCTTGGAAAAGATATTTTCAAGCACAAAAGTAATGATGAAGCTTTGAGTTATTGTCGAGCATACAATTACTTTTATTTAGTTTCTTTAGTTCTAATTTGAGTTATTTAGTATTGGACTAGATTTGGAACTTTAGTTGGAAATTGAAATCTTCATTAACGAGGAACATTTAGTAAATGTTAAACTGGAATGTAGTTGTATATGTATATATGTGGGAATGTACAGATACAAAGATGATACAAGAAAAGGTTTTGTACCTTTTTCTTGCATAATTATTCATACTAAGTTTCACTTTTGACACATTCATGTAGATTAAATGCCATAATGACAAGCATAGTCTCCTTTTAAGAGCATGACAAGTGATGGAGGCACAGGGAATTTGTTAGTATATAGAGACGTACACATCGTATCCGTGCTTGCATCCATACTTGTACTGTACTCGTGCAACATAGACTTTAATTTTAGTTTCTTTCCAATAATTTATAAGCTTCTTTACCATGGGAAATTTTTGTTTCCAGAGAAGAAAACAAGGAGATGGTACTTGATAATTTTAACCAAGGGAAATTTTTATTTCTAATGATTTTAAAGGAGATGCTACTTGATAATTTTAACACTTTTGAGAGAGATTCGACCACTGAATAGTGTCTGCTACTTCTGAAATCCGTACTCGAAAATATACTATAGTATGAGGATGTCTTTCTTATGAACTTTATCATGATGTAGACATCAGATATTATCCTGTTTGTGTTATATCCATGATGTCATTACTTATGTGTTACTCTCATCATCTTTTCCTTGGTTAATATTTAGGAACTACTCAAACATTATGAATATTGGTTAAAATAACTCAAACCTTTAACATGTCTTCTATGCTTGACCAGGGCTGTTTACATGCTTTATTTGATCGAGAGAGCTAAGAAGTGCTTGGACTTTTCTGCGACCCTCTACATTATTCCTCTCTTTGTATGCATCATATATGGGGGGCACTCCATCTTCTTTTACTTGGTGGGTAGTAAATCTCACTGGTTTAGCTTTAATGGCTTTGCTCGGAGAATGGTTGTGCATAAGACGTGAATTGCGGGAAATTCCTATTACCCGACTTCGCTCAAGTAAGCAGTCTTGTTTCCCTTACTCGCCATTATCGTAATGATTTTTTTTTAGGAATATATGCAAATTTTTTGGTAATTCCTAGTATTTTTGCTAGTTTGTAGTGTTTATTTTAACGCTCAATTTTATGCCAAAATAAAAGTTATGTGTCTGTCCTATATCCTTTTGCCGTTATTTTTTATGGCCTCCATTTTCATACATAAGTATATCAGTATTTGTGATGAAATTGACCTCAAAATTGTTCACCATCGCTCGTCGACTAGGGCCAGTCGGCCCTAACCCTAACCCCAACCCTAACCCCATGTCAAAAAACCTAACCCTAACCCTAGGTCCTTATCAGTGTATGTGTCAGTGTCTGTGTGTGTGTCGTGTATGTGTCTGTGTCACTGTCTGTGTGTGTGTGTCGTGTCAGTGTCAGTGTCACATGTGTTCTGTGAGAGAGAGAGAGAGAGAGAGAGAGAGAGAGAGAGAGAGAGAGAGTTAGGGTTTACCTAGAGCTCGAGGAGGAGGAGGGGGATGCCGGAGTAGCCGCGGTGGAGAGGCGGTCGACGGAACGGGCGGGGGGGCGGGGGAAATTTTTTTCTTTTCGAAATTTCGACAGATGGGGAAAAACGAAATCGAGCCCTAATTAACCAAATTTTTGCGATGTTTAGCGACGTCCAATAAAGACGTCGCTAAATTAAATTTTAGCGACGTTGAGGACGTCGCTAAAAATGTTGCTAATATTTTTAATATAAACGTCGCTATATATGTCACTAAACGTCGCTAAATTAGACATATTAGCGACGTTTAACGACCTTAATTGAACTTATAGCGACTTATCTTTTAAAATCTTAATAAAAGTCGCTAAACGTCGCTAAATGTCGCCATTTAGCGACGTCTAGCGACGTTTTTATAATAAGTCGCTAATTTCTAAATAATTAGCGACGTTTATTTTGACGTCGCTAAAATACGTCGCTAATCCCGCTTTTTCTTGTAGTGTGCGCCTACAGTTGCAACCGTATTCTGTTGAAGGAGCCCCATTGCGGCCACCAAATAGAAGCACATGCAGCACCTATAATCCATCAACACAATGGCTATAAATAGGAAAAACTTAGACATTCCAATGGCTGACTAATTTTTCTGCTTCAGAGACTATACTCCTCCAGGTGAGCTAAGTACGTGCACACAAGCTCAAGAGAGAGAGAAGAGAAGAGAGCATCCCCCATTCACTCGTCGGACCGTCAACGTAGTAAAAGAGTCGTTTTAGTACTCGATCTCCATATTCACATTACCCAGATAAAAAATATTGTACTTAGATTTTTTGTCTATGAATTTTTTGTACTTTTTTGTTTGTTGGTAAACGAAAGTTTTTTCAAACTCAATTTACATGGCAAACAAATGGTAGCTAAAATTGAAACAAGAAGATTTTATAATACAAAGATATTTGAAGAAATGAAAATTGACTCATGTTATGGACGAATTCGTATTTAATTGGCACACGAAATCTTATGTCTGTGAAGTTGTTATAAATTTATTGTCCACACTACAAAGAGAGAGTTTGTAATAAATAAAATTTGTATATTAATGGGTATTTTGAAGAAATTTTGTAAGGTTTTTTGTATTCAAATTCACTGGAAAAAATTCAGAAAACATAGAAATTTAGGACATGAGGTTTACATTGCTCGAGAGAAAGTCCCAGCTCCAACATAGTCACATGTTCAGTCCCAGCCTCAGGTTGACAGTCAGTCTTCAAGTCATGCTCTGAGACGATTGAGCGCAATATTACTCACTTAACGGAGAAGGCGATTACAATGCACAACTTGTGTAAGCTTAAAAAATGGCCAAAGTTCCACTCCGCGATCTCAAAATCTTCCAAGATATATCACTCGACAGCTGGGTCATGAAGCGTCCGACAGGAGGCATGAAGCACCCATCCATAGGGGTTTCGCTTCCTATTCAATGGAAGGGGGTCGAGGGGACAACACCCCTCGTGGTGGTGGTCGTGGTGGGGGAGGGGGGGGGGGGTTGAGGACGAAGCCCCTGTTAGATTTCTTAACATCATGAAGAAGGAAAAAAAGTAATTTTTTCTCGCATGAAATAGACAAATAGTATCCCACTATAAGCTATCTCCAATAGTCGCATGAAGCAGACACATGGCTTTCTACTGCTCGAATTTTTTCGGGAAGTAAATAAACCAAACCATGTTGCTTCCGTTGCAAGAAGCCATCGAGCGTCAGGCTGCTCCAACTGCGTGAAGACATCGAGCATTAGGTTACTCCCCCGCACAGGAAGCATTATAACGCACCAACTGACATGAAATCGTTAGTCTCATCACATCACATCACATAGTTGCGTGTGTCACGTCAACCACGCACGCAGACTGGCGTTGAAATTGGGTCTTCTCTCTCCACGAAATTTATCTTGGCCTCCAAGTAAAGCTTCTTTCTTAGATATACTACTTTCTCATAACCTCTAGTAGATGTGTCATTGAAGAACACTCATCCAAGGATCGTCGGATCGTCAACGGAGCAAAATGATCACCGTCGATCATACCTTATTTGCCACACTTTCCCAAGACTATTATCCTTTGTAAAAGAATTTATCTTATATTTACACACTTAGCAATAATTGTAATATTAATTCTTTACAAACACAAGTTTCATGTAAGAGAGAGATCGCTGTATATTTCTTCACTTTTCCTACGAAAATACAGCTGCTTCAAATCCATCAATGCAAAATTAAAAGAATTTAGAATTATCACCCTTCACTGCCAACGCAGATGACGACGGAGTACTTGGCCAAAATCATTTGAGGCTCTTAGACGTTCCCATGATCCTTCTCCACGTCAGCATTAGCAATGTATTTGGCTTATTTGTCCTATATTCGGTTCTAGTTGGATTTGTGTGGTATCATAATATTCTTTGATGACATTATTATCAAACTTTATGTTTGTGCGTTGTGACTATTTCAAAGATATGGTGAGTGGTGGTTATTATAGTTGCTTTGTGAATTTTGGTTGATGCGATGTTGGTTTGTGAGTTGTTATGAATTATGAAATTGTTTTGTAATTTTATTTTGTATGTGCTATAATATATTGTATTTGAAATATGTTCACTGATGTTTACAATAAATTATTAGTAATTTTTTTTTGTATTTTAGTGACGTCTTTGCGATGGTTAGAGACGTATAACGACCCAAGCAATAGTAACTAACTGATATCAAAATGATGGTAACTGGTATCAGAACATAGTTGTATATCGTTAACACACCAATAACTAAAAACTAACTAGGTAAATGTGTCACCGGTGTGCTGTGAGACTCGTCAAATTCTTTGACACGTCAGACTGCACACGCTAGCGCTGGCGTCCCTAATGTGTCACTGGATTGTCACGGACATGTCGCTAATAAATTCGACATGTCGCTAATAAATTCGGCATGTTAAGGCATAGTTAGTGGAAATGTGCCGCTTAACTGTCGTGATTGCAACATTGTTAATATGCGATTTCGTTCTTTGTTGCCATCGCGACACCCAACAACGTTTTCAGGTCCACGACTAGCTTATATCGCGACTCAACCTCGATGTCGTTAAAATTGTCGTTAAGGCCACTTGGCTGCGGCATGAGTGGGTTGAGCAACGTTTTGCGGCGTGGCTAACCCCGTATTTTTTTAAGTAGAATTTTTCCATGATGGATGTCTGGGAATGGGATGCCTCATTCCTTTCACCAGTTTTGTGTCATCACATTGAGTCCAAGAGAGGAGTTAGATTGTTTGGTGCAGTCATCTGGCACGCGCGCGCGTTTGATAGAAGAAGGCTTCTTGGGTTTCTCCACACATTAGTCAACTATGCAAGTGAATGGTCAGTCGATTGTATTAACAACTGACGCGCGGAAGATTTAGAGAACATTAGCTTGGTTGAATTTTTTATGGTTTCAACTTTGAAATATGTAAATAATTATTTTATTTCATCTTCCACATGACCACAAGAACCTGTTTTGTTTTCTCAAACGCTTTTTAATTTTCGGTCTAAAACCGACATATGCGTGCCCTGAAAGGCACCGTAATAATAGTGACATGTTTTTCCAAGTGCGGTTCCATCCTTGGGTAGGGGTAGGCTCTCCACCACCCTAAATTTAATTTCAACTTTATGACTCAACTATTCAATTTTTTTTAATTTGATATTGTAAACTTTAATATCGGCAATAGATACCTTGAACTCTTGAATATTTTTGAATTCAAAAATATAAAAAAACTCTTGAATATCTTCAAATTGATACCTTCCGTCAGTTAGAAATCAATTTTTCTGTTTCAACAAATATAAATAATTTTCTGCTTCAAATTGAATTAAAATTATTTTTTCTCTTGAATATTTTTTTTCTCCTTCTCGCTGTCGTCTTCGCTTCCCGATTCGCGGTCGTTGTCCTACTGCTGTTGTCGTTGTCGCCGCTTAGAAAAGAAAGAGGGGAAGAGAATGGAGGATATTTTTGTCATTTAGAATTTTAAGGTAACATTGTTGGATTATTAAGTTGTATAATTATAGTTAAAATATTAAATTGTCTAATATTAAAATTTAGAATATGAAGTTAATATATATATATATATATATATATATATATATATAAAAGTCAGTCCATATGTCAGCAGCTCACTGTAATTTATCACAGTCTATTTCAATTCGAATTTCCAGTTCCGTGTTTTTGTGCTTACTCACATATTCATCCGACACGTGATTTTTTCACAGTTTCATAGCGAGGTGGTAGTCAAAATCTTGCGTGGTTAGGCAGACGATTCAATCCTTAGGAAACGAAATAGAACGTGCGTTTTAATGGCACTTGGGTTTCTTCCGATTGGACCATATTTTGTAGTGTCGAGCTGTGACTTGTTTCTTTCTCTTTCTGCCGGCTCCACTGAAACTGGATTCGATCTTCTCTTACTCTCAAGCTTGTTTTGCAAATGCATGTGACCAATATTTGGGTGCATTTTCCTAGGAATTTCCAGCTTGTCCTCCCTATAAATTAGAAGCGTAAAGGCACAAGGAAGAGTAGAGAGGAAAATAATAACTCTTTCCTTCTCATTTGAAAGTTTCCTAGTCAAATCAAGAAGGCCTTGTTTGGAAACCTCTTCGCTTCAATGTAAGAATTTGGATGGTGTTTTTTCAATGACTATATTGTTCTTCATCGCTCTGATGTTCTAATTTTTTTAACCATATTATTTTTTTAGTATGCTGGTAGGCATGGCAAAATAGAGGAGGAGAGTGTAGAATCTTGGTTTTCTCCACAGAATTTATTTTTGTTCGTCAAATTTGGATTATCCACTTCTTATTCTCCATCTCTCAAGTAAGAGCGTCTCCAACCATGTTGTGAGATGGAAAAAAAATAATTGTCACGTAGAATTTACAATTTCTTATATCAAATTTTTTTTTTCAATGCAAATGTGAAACTGGTTGTAAAGTTGACACGACAATGATATAAAAAGGACAATGTGAAATTGATTGTTTAGATTTATAAATAAAAATATTTATAAAAAAAATTAGAAAATATGTTTTAGATGTTGGAAAAAGTAGTTTTTATTGTCTTTTCAGTACTTTTGCATTGAAGTACACTTTTTCATCTCATTGTCTTGTGTGAATATAATATTGTCACATAAGAAAGATGTTGTCTTCTGCCTCATGCAACATAGGAATCACAACACAAACAACACAATAAGGCTGGAGATGCTCTAATTAATATGACAGTCACTCCAATATCTTAACTGTCACTAAAAAAAATAGTCTAAATTATTCTAATGTCATCTCAATTATAAGTGTGGTAATACCTCAATTTTTTACTGTTTTCATTTTTTTTTTTTTTTCTTCTTTTCTTTTCTTGTTAAGCTCCTAATTAAAGATGAGGGTCTTCAATCTCGACAAAGAAATAGAGCAATTCGAAACGGCGACGAAGAACGCCGGTCAGGTCCAGAGGGAGACGCTGAGAAAGATCCTCGAACAGAACGGCAAGGTGGAATACTTGCAGAGGTTGGGCCTAAGAGGAAGAACCGATCCCGAAAGCTTCAAATCTTGCGTTCCGATAATCACTCACGAGGATGTCGAGCCTTACATGCGAAGAATCGTGGAAGGAGATTCGTCGTCCTCGTCGATACTCACGGAGACGCCGATCACAGCACTATCCTTGAGGTACGATTATGCCTGCTGATCTGCATGCACAAGTGATCACCTGATCTTAGTTTGTACATTCAATATTTTGCTGAGATCTAAAGGTTTTTGCAAACTTTTCGTTGATTGTTATTAGTACGGGCACTACCCAAGGAAAATCCAAGCTCCTAATATTCAACGAGGCCACGTTGGAGTCCACAATGCAGATCTACCGAACGTCATTTGCTTTCATAAACAGGTAAATAAGTCACCGCGTGCCTGTTAGAAAATTATGCTTTTTCTTCTTCCAGTTAACAGAATATAAAAGAAGAAGAAAAAATTTAGTGTTATTGGTCTTGGGGACACTAGTCATGTAAAAAACATGAATATTCAAAATTTATGTGCAGGAATTTTTTTTTTTACTAACTTTTAGTCACTACACAATAATTATAAAAGCCCAAGGCCAGAAGAAAGTAAGAGGAACAAAAAATATTAAATCGATTAGAATTCGACTTGATATTCAACGCCAGAATTATGTGGTTTGAACGGCCAGTAGGCACATCCCACATAAGCCCAACAAATAGTTAAAGGAAGAAGAATTAATATAGAGACAATGAAATGAAGAGTTGCAGCCGATGTGGGACTCAATCTAAATTGAGTTTTTTTTTCTCCCCATTTTCAAAATACAACAGTGTGCTATATATATGCAAGATGAACAAGTAGCTTTCTTTCGAACTGCGTTATTATTACGAGTGGATTGTTACTTTGTTAGTGTTTGCAAATTAATCAAATTGATATGTTGAATATATATGCAGAGAGTTCCCAATTGGAGAAGGAAAAGCTCTCCAATTCATCTACACAAGCATCCAGTCTACAACAAAAGGAGGACTCGTCGCTACGACAGGCACAACAAACATATACCAAAGCAAACGGTTCGCGGACACGATGAAAGAGCTTCGATCCGAATGCTGCTGCCCGGCCGAAGTCATCTTCGGTCAGGACTACGATCAGTCTCTGTACTGCCATCTCCTGTGCGGCCTGATCCATTCGACCGAGGTGCAGTTCGTGGCATCTCCCTTCGCCTACAACATCGTCCACGCGCTCAGGACATTCGAGCTGGTCTGGGAAGAACTCTGTGATGATATCAGAGAAGGAACTCTTTCTCGTAGAGTTACTGTTCCATCGATACGCGAATCAGTCAGTAAACTTCTGGCAGTACCTAACCCCAAATTGGCCGATTTTATCTACCAGAAGTGCTCAAAATTAAGTTCAGGTAATTGGTATGGTCTGATACCAGAGCTCTGGCCCAACGCAAAATTTGTGTACGGGATCATGACGGGGTCGATGGAGACGTATGCGAAGAAACTGAGACATTACGCTGGAAGTTTGCCGCTAATTAGTGCTTACTATGGGGCTTCTGAAGGATGGATTGGTGCTAATGTCAATCCAGCATCAGGACTGGAGTCGGTTGCCTATGCAGTGTTTCCGGATATCGGTTATTTTGAATTTATTCCTCTGAGCAGAGAATTGGAGGACTATGAGGAGAGTTCTACCATTGGATATACAGAGTCGGACACGGTTGGGCTCACAGAAGTCGAGATTGGCAAAGAATACGAAATCATTATGACCAACTTTGCAGGTAATCTCTGCTCTTATAAAAAAAAGGTTTGAAAACAGTTCAAAATTGAGTCATCTAAGCCGTTTGTAAATCCTCTATCATTTATTACAATATTTATGGAAACAACTCTCTCCTCTTCTTACAAATATATATTTAAAAACTAAAATTTTAAAAAAATATCAAAAATATTTAAACTATTTAACAAATCTTATTTCAAATATATTTAAACTATTAAATTATTTTTTAACAATATTAGAAAAATATTTATTTTATATTAAATTTACTAGTACTAGTAATGAACCAATACAAGAACGGTCATTAATCGATGTCCTTATCTTAAAAAAAATAAAATAAAGAAAACTTTACACATAGTTTATTAGCACAACAAGTCTAAACCTAAAATATGGGTCCTCGTGTCCTTACCATGTTGTACCATATCTGTTTCGAGGAAACATAGGTTTTTTTGCTTACTAGTTCTTTTGATTATCCAACTGTGTCGGAAAGATGTTATCATTGGAATTTTTTTAGCAACTTGTATCTATATAATAGTTTACAGTATCCACCTATATCTATCCGATACGGCTTCGCATGTTCCGATCCGATATCTGATAGTAACCGATACGGACATTGGGATCTCTTTTCCGATCTATTTGGTAACGAAAGTTGAACGAAAAAGACCAATCGACGAGGACGTAAAAGAATAGTAAAGCTGTAAAAGCATAGAAAGAATTTTTTTATTTTTATTTATCGTATGTAAATCAATCGACAAGGGTTGCTACTATTTCATTCAATTTCAAAACTACTAAGAAATAACATAGGAAGTACTTAAAATTATGTTTAAATGTATAAAATATTTCTTCTAAAATATTAATACTACTTATTTACTTTCCAATACCAAAATATCCGATATTTCGATTCGAACCCGTCAATAGTGTCAATTCCGATATTCATAGAAATGGTCCGATAGTATTCCGATACCGATACTAGGAACCTTAATCTACAAGCCTAGGTGGAAATCTAATCTCGACTTTCCAATGACAGGGTTATATCGGTACAGGCTCGGGGACGTTGTCAGGGTCGCTGGCTTCCACAACTCTACACCAGAGCTGCAGTTTGTATGCAGGACTAACCTGCTGTTGAGCATCACCATCGACAAGAACTCCGAAAAGGACCTGCAGATCGCCGTCAACGAAGCCTCCGAGCTCCTGGCAACAAGGAAGGTCGAGGTGATCGACTTCGCGTGCCAAGCCGACGTCTCCTCCGACCCGGGCCACTACGTCGTCTTCCTCGAGCTGCAGAACACCGCGGACTCGGACGACGACTTCCTCGGCAGCTGCTGCGACCGCTTGGACCGCGCCTTCGTGGAATCGGCGTATGTCAGGTGCAGGAAGGACGGGACGATCGGACCCCTCGAGCTGCGGGTGGTCGAGGAGGGAACTTTCCGGAGAGTCGCGGATCACTACATCGCCGCCGGGGTTACGGCGAACCAGTTCAAGATGCCGAGGTGCGTGCGCCCGTCGAATGGGAAGGTGTTGCAGATCTTCTGTGATCATGGTGTCAAAACCTACTTTAGCACTGCGTATGACTGAGGGGCTGTTTAGTGTGGCGACGTGGGCATTGCCGAGAGGAGTGGACAATCTTTTGTTTGGATGCTTTCAGTCTTTGACCCACGGCATGATGGGCTACTGTTAGGGTTGCGCCGCATGGGTCGGGTCGGATCCGACCGGCCACATATATATATATATATATATATATATATATATATATATATATATTTCAGGTCGGACCGTTCCGGTTCAGTTTTTATTTATATATACTAGTCTATATGCACGTGCTTTGCACGTATCTTGGAGTGGATGATTTTGATGAGTTGGTTTAACTTTGCTGCTTTTAATTATATAGGTTAAGAGTTCAACCATTGGAATTTCTTGGTAATAGCTTAAAAAACTTAGCAAGTAGTATGAACTCTTTGATTTCTATAATATATTAATGCATCCATTAAATGGTTGTCATTGGAATTTATTGTAGGTATTATTTTTAATTAGTAAATATAATGAAGGGTATTTTTGGAAAGAAAACTTTCACGGTGAAGCCTACTTTCCTATATATATATATATATATATATATATATATATATATATATATATATATATATATATATATATATATATATATATATATATTATAATTATTATTTTTTATGAACTGATTGTACAATAAAAATTATTGAAAAAAATTTAAACTTATATATATATTAAAGTAAATAAAATAACCGAGCCAGTCCGGTCAAATCCGAAACCGGTCCGAGTCCGCAAAGTTGCACATCGTTATGGGTCGATTTTACCGATCCAGTCCGGATCCCCGGAAGAGGTGGGCCGAGCCGGTTCGGATCATTGACCGGATCCGGATCGGTCTAAACTGCGTTTGACCGAGTCAGACCCGTGGCGGTGTCCAAGCTGGCCCGCCCATTTAGAAACCTTGATTCTTGCATTGCATGTGTTTAATATGTACACATTTTTATAAACCATTTGAATTGCTTGTTGCCTCTACGACTAGAGCAATATTGTTGTCTTCTATTTATCTTCTATTTATGTTTCATATTGCTGTTTTCTCCCTATTATATGTGTCATTCTTTTTATAATATATGCTGGAGCCCACATATAATAGGGTGATAACAAAAATATGGAACACCAGATCTCATGGTGTGTATTGGGCCGGTCTGGACCGACCCGCGGTTCGAGTCAACCGGGTTTGATCGAGTTTGGTCCGAACCGGACTCAATCTGAAAGGAGAGGCATGCCGGGCTGGACCGGTCTGGTCAGAATTTTTTTTGACCCAGGCCGGACCCATGACCCAGTCAGGAAAGGACTAGGCCGAACCGGTCTGGGTTCGGACCGGCCCGTCCGATTTTTTTTTTTCGTTTATTAATATATATTTTATATATAATCTATATGATATAGCTTATATGTTAAAAATGACCAAAACATTTCTAAAACGGACAAAATACTGCCATTAAAATGGTGGTATTTTGGTAGAAATATCCCAAACAGCTATATTTAAAAAAAAAAAATTAAAATACAGCCGAATTGAATATCATCCGGGCCGGTCAAATCGGACCGTCCGAATTTAACTTTGTCCGAACGGAGCCGACAATGGGCTGGACCGGACCTGTGAGTCGGATCCTCCGACCCAGCTCGAACCCGTAGGAGAGAGTGGACCGGAGCGGACCGGTCCGGGCCGACCCGAACCGGATTTGACCGAACCGAATCCAGACCGGATTCCGGACAGCCTGACCTTTAACACACCTTGAAGCAGATCTGCTCTGCTCTACAACGGGCTACTCGGCACCTGCGTTTTTGCATGGTCAACTTGTTATTAAGTGCCTGGGGTGGGTTATCGACAAACGATTAAAGTAGAGCCAATTGAATGAGGTAGACCGACTTCCTCTTTCCATCCTACCAAGCCAATTGCCATGACAAGCCATGCCATCAATTCTTATGAGCCATGCTATTGAGCTTTTGACATAAGAAGCAATGGAAGCTTCTTGTTATGCATTAGAATGCCTGCACTTGATTCTTTAAGTTTTGATGTTGTGTCCCTCTTTCTGCTACCAATCCCATTCTTACTTCTGTAAAGAAACTCTTGAGCAGCACGAAACATATGCTGGGAGTAAGGGAGTGGGTGGTCCTAGACATGGAAAAGTTACGCATGGTGGGGCCGGGTCTCGGGTAGTGCCGGATCAGATATGGATTTCGGGCTGTGTCGGAACGAGTCTATCTTATGGACCGATATATATGATCCAACACGTTCTAATATCCTGGATCGGCTAGTCCAAACCTACAATTAAACGGATCGGACCGATACATGGACCAATTTATCGGACCGAATTTCTGCTAGGTTGGACTGGTCCGACCCAATTGACGAGTCTAGTTGAGTGTAATGGTATCAGTAACCTTGTTTTTCTTCTTCTTAGATAAATTTGATTATTATCATTATTCTAGGAAATAAATTCTGGGAAATTAAATAGAATTATAGCTATTATTCTCAAACTTAAAGGGAAGAAACATACTCCGATGTGATCCGGTAATTTTTAACTATGTGATTTTTCATTCTAAATAATGACAGAATAGGGATTTAAATAGCGTTACATTTGGAAAACTTAAATCAATTTAAAGGCCATATGTATCAGGTATGTTATTGTTGGGAACGAAAGTCCAATTTTTTTTTTTTCCAAATCAGAGAGTACCTGCGAGAGAACCAAGCAATACAATGCACAAACCAAACACCAAATCACAGAAAAATTATCCATGTAAACACAGAAATTTTTGACGTGGAAAATCCTTGAGAAAAAAAACCACGGGACGATCGGAGTCCAATCCTGAAGAACCTCCACTAACGGAATAAAGAGAATACACCCTCTACAACCTCCTCCCAATCCAACACGGATTACCACAACACTTAGGAATATAAAATAGATCACACCACGAAGATAGAAGACAATGAAAAATTATCCAAAATGATCTCCTCCTCCGAAACGGTTTTCAATCCTTATTTCTTCTTCCCAAAGTTGCAATGGCACTATTGCCACATTTTTTTCTCTTTCTTGAGATGATATGTTATGTGTTATATTATGAATTAGGGTTAGAAAAACCTAATATATATAACCCATGTATGTATGTATATGTTAGATAACCAAGAACCCATCCATGCATGATCAAGAACCCCATCCCTTCTTGTATATAACCCATGCAACCTACTAGTTGATCATGCAAGCACATTCATAGGTTTTGTTAAGTTGTAGCATACAATATGAGTTGTTGTATTTTAAAGAATTTAAATTCAGATTTTAAAATTAATTTCAGAAATTATTGGATGTTATTTCAGTTTTTATATATATATATTAAATCATGTATATTAGGGTCTTAGACTATGGACAATTGATCACTAAATTGTAAGGAACTTGTACGTGTGTATTGCATGTATAAAATAATGAATATATATATATATATATATATATATATATATATATATATATATATATATATATATATATATATATATATATATATATATATATATATATATATATGCATACAATTATAATGTTAAATTATATATATTATATACGTGTATGCGTGTTCTCCATGTTACGGTTGAATGTAACATGTGGTGTACGACAACGTACGACGTATCGCACTAGTCATACGTAGTGTCATTGGCACCAACAACACGACGTGGTTGACGAGCGCGTGAGGAGTCTATAATTTATATAAAAGTAGTAGATATTAGAATTAAGTATTTATTTATATATTACTGACATGGCACATTGGAGACACAACACCATCGGACGTAGACTTGGGACTCGCTACATCGCAGCAGCAGACATAAGGCAAGTGTACTTTGCCTTGTTCACAGTAGATTATGCTCTAGTTATTTTATTTTTTGTTGTTTCTTTTATGGCTTATAATTGTGATGACCTAGGACCGCCTCTATACTTAGCTTCCAGATTACATTCGGGTGCCGACTTCCGTACGTGGAGTTCGGGTATCGTTAGTTGCTTTGTCAGCGCTTACCTACTCGTGCTACTCTTGCATGATTTAACATAGGACACTATACTCGACTTTCATGCACATGAGCCACTCTTTATATATTCAAGGATCCCGGCTTCTGTTTTAGGATAGGGCTGGAGACTTGTACTAGTGCTATTATTTACACCTTGACTTGATAGATAGAGATTGTCTTGTGTTTCGTGATATGAGACGTAGGATACATGGGGTTAGAAAGAACTTACCGTACCGCTGGGCTACCAAACTCTACTAGTATTATAGTACTGCAGGTACCTTGACGGGGCTTGTACGTACCTACTACTATTATTACTACTATCACTAGTATCCCTAGTATATGTATGAAACCCGGTGGTTTAGCGGACGAGTACGTTTTCACTTGCATACACATAGATGGATTATGTTAGATACCCTGAGCATACCTCTTTTCATTATTTCTTATCATTTACTGTACTTGGCTTAAGTTATTCTTGTACCTTGCTATGTCCCCTGAGGACCTGGATCCGGATTACGTCACCAGGTATAGCTGAGGAGAGTTGTCCCAAGGTTTACGGGACATGAGCTGACGTTAGAGCAGTACTTGCATTAGAGGACGAGGTTGTGCTTGAGGTCTTCTCTTGAGCGCAGTTACTATTTTATTTACTTTTCATGTTCTTTACATATTGAGACTTGTTACTGTGACCACTGGATAGATGTACTCAGTTTTATTTTATTTTTTTAGTTTTGATGACGGGTTGTTCCCCGTGACATTATATAGTTTTTGACTTATGATGGACAATTTTATTTA
This sequence comes from Iris macrosiphon, assembly GCA_036927795.1. Lineage (NCBI taxonomy): Eukaryota > Viridiplantae > Streptophyta > Magnoliopsida > Asparagales > Iridaceae > Iris > Iris macrosiphon. The sequence continues at coordinate 29,226,532 of JAYESA010000009.1, read as the reverse complement.
TTTATTTTCTTGACTGTTCTATCTCCTTGTATTGTGATTACTCTTTGTGGATGAGATTAGTTTAGATTATATAGTGTGACACTAGTAGTAGACTTATTTATCTATATTACAGTTTAATTGCACTCTAAAATGTCCATTAAATTGGATTTGTCCATTGGAGTTGTGGTGCTGGCCATTGCCACGTGGCTAGTCTCTCGGTATTTTGGGACTGGGGTGTGACATCATTTTTGTGGTGGCCCATGTAGGTCCATGACTTATTGCATTGGTTCCAACTTTGGAACCGAGCTAGCCTGCAAATTAAGATAAAATAAAATTATAGCATCTCATCCACAAATTAACACGTTCTTGGTCTCTGTACCGAATTTGAAATAATTATTTGACTTGCTTCATTCTTTGAATTATTGTGCGATCCTCATAGTTTACTTGTGTACAAAGTAATGGATCCACGAGCCAACAATGAGACTCCCGCGGGTACACCACAAGGTGCTGTGATTACCTACGACGATGGGGTGATGCCACCGAATGGAGATCCCTCCACTCAAAAAAGCAATCAAGCAGATCAGAGCGCCTCGAGGTTCCGACAAGACGATATTCTACCACCACCGCAGTTTACTCCACCGATGTCAGTTTTTCCACCAGGATAGCCTATGGAAGGACATCAGATGTTCCAAATATTCTACGCAATGATACAAGTACAACAACAGGTTCATCAAAAGGCTCAGCAATGCCAGGCGGAGAACTTGAGGGACAACATAGTGACAACACTGGAGCATTCGACCCCACCAACAAGGCAACAATCGACGGATCCATCTTGGATTTTTGTCAGTTGTAGTAACGTACCTTTTCAAGCAAGGAAGAGCCCACTGAAGTTCATAAGTGGCTCACAAACACGCAACTTCAATTGGAAGCAGCTAAGCTTCCTAGAGAGCGTTAGATGATTGCTGTCAAGATGTAGTTAACAGGCAATGCGCATCATTGGTGGCTATCCGAAGAGAGTCCGCTAGGATCAGACCGAGTTACTTTAGAGGAGTTCTCTAGACTCTTCCTGGAGACGTACATTCCAGCCATTGCCAGAGCGAAACTTAGGAAAAAGTTCAACCGCTTCACTTAAGGCAACATGACAGTAGAAGAGTACAATGCGGAGTTCATCCGTTTGAATCGCTTCATCCCTACTCTGATTCCGACAGAAGAGGAGAAGCAGAGAAGTTCTTTAATGGACTTAGCTTTGAGCTACTGGGATTGATTGGCTCCGTTGTACCTACTTCATACACTGACGTCCTTGCCGCAGCGCGACGCGTGGAGCGCGTCAACCGGAGAGTGTCCAGCCAGAAATGGCCGTGCCTACTAGCACTAGCCAGAGTACCCTAGGGAGGATCTACAAAGAGACCTCACATGCATCAGCCACCTAGAGCAGCCTTGCAAACACCGCCAATATGTCAATATTATGGCAAGCAAGGTAATATTGAGAGCGAGTGCAGACACAAGTTGGGAATATGCTTGGTTTGGGGATTAGGACAACACTCAGCATATGACTGTACGAGGGCACCTATGATTCACCAACCAGCCTTACCAGCACCGAGACCAACGCAACAGCCACCTAGGCCAGTCTATCCAGCACTAGGAGCGCCCCAGGCAGGAGTTGGAGAAGTCAGACCACCAGCTCAAGGAGGATATCAGACGAGGCCACCCTTGACTTCATAGGCAGCGCCATTCCAGCTGGCACATCAGTAGAGAGGACCAACCCAGGGACGTGGACATGCTTTCTCCATGACTATTGAGGAGTCAGCTACTGCAGGAGAGGTCATGGCAGATACCATATTAGTAGTTTTATTACCTGTTGTAGCTTTATTCGATTCAGGAGCATTGTATTCTTTTAAAGATGCTAGTTTCGTAGCCACAAATAGAGTAGCTACCGCACCCCTTCCGAAGACCATAAAAATTCTTACGGGAGGTGAAATTATTCCCGTTAGTGACACTTGTAGATCTTGTTTGGTAGTAGTTTGTGGCCGAGAGATGAGAGCCCAATTTTTGATCTTTTTTATGCCGGACTATGATATTGTACTTGGTAAGGACTGGTTGAGTCAGTACCATGCGACTCTAGATTGTCAGCATGGACGTGTTATCTTTAAACCACCTGGTCATCCGGAGTTTGAGTTTCTTCGGGGAGCCAGAGAACAAGCTGCCCAGCCTATACTTAAGACATTCACTGCAGAAGGAGAACCAGAGAACCCAAGAGTTGTAGCAGAATTTGTGGATGTATTTCCTGATGATCTTCCAGGATTACCACCTGATCAGAAAATAGAATTCACTATAGACTTGACACCAAGAGCAAAGCCTATAACCTCAGCTGTGTACAAATTAGTACCTAAGGAGTTAGTAGAATTGAAGAAACAGGTTGTTGAACTCTTAAAGAAGGGTTTTATTCGATCTAGTGTCTCGTCGTGGGCAGCACCCACACTATTTGTGCCGGAGATGGATGGGATGGTACGCCTATGTATTGACTATAGGGCACTGAACACCGTAACCATCAAGAAAATGTATCTCTTGTATCATATTGATGATCTGTTCGATCAGTTGAGTGGTGCCCGTATATTCTCAAAGATCGACCTCAGATCCGGCTACCATCAGATTAGAGTACGAAAGAAAGATATACCGAAGACAACCTTCAGGACCAAGTATTGACACTATGAGTTCCTAGTCATGTCGTTTGGTTTAACCAATGCGCCAGCTGTATTTATGAGTCTGATGAACAGAGTCTTCCATCAGTACATGGACAAGTTCCTAATTATGTTCATTGATGATATCTTGGTATACTCCAAGAACCACGAAGAGCACGAGGAGCATCTTAGGATCGTGTTAGAGACATTGAGACATGAGAGGTTGTACGCCAAACTCAGCAAATGCGAGTTTTGTATGGATATAGTTTCTTTCTTAGGACATATCATCTCAGGAGTAGGACTTTCAGTTGATCCAAAAAAGGTTGCAGCAATAGAGACTTGGTCCACACCTACATCAGTTGCAGAGGTTATGAGTTTTCTCGGACTTGTCGGATATTATCGGAGGTTTGTTCAGAACTACTCGAGGATTGCAGAGCCTATGACGTGATTGACGTATAAGGACCAGGAGTTTGCATTGACAGAGGGTTGTAAGAAGGCCTTTGAGGAGTTGAAGAAGCAGTTAACGACTGCACCAGTCTTGACCCTTCCTTCACGATCGGGAGGATTTGTAGTATATAGTAATGCGTTAGACAGTGGATTGGAATGTGTTTTGATGAAATATGGCAAAGTTATCACTTATGCATCAGGATAATTGAAGGTGCATGAGAAGAATTACCCGACACACGATCTTGAGCTAGCAGCAGTAATTTTTGTACTAAAGATATGGAGGCACTATCTTTACGGAGAGAGGGTAGAAATTTTTACTGATCACAAAAGTCTGAAATACGTATTGTCATGCCCGAGTCCCAAAATAGCGAGGGACTAGCCACGTGCCAAGTGTTGTTCCGATCCATAAATCAAGCATAGTCCCAACTTGCGTTTGCACTCGCTCCCGTGAGGGCCTTGCTTGCCATAATATTGACATATAGGCAGTGTCAGTGGCGTTGCTCTGGGTGGTACATGTGAGGTCTATTTGCAGCTTCTCCCTATTGTGCTCGGTCTGGTGCTAGTTCATGCGGCCGCTTCTGGCTGGACTCTTTCCCGTTGACGCGTTTCATGCGTCGAGCTGCTATAAGGATGTCCGTATAAGAAGTAGATGCATCTGCGCCAATCAATCTTTGTAACTCAAAGCTCAGTCCGTCAAAGAATTTCTTTGTCTTCTCTTCTTCTGTCAAGATCCTTATAGGGTCGAATAGTTGAATCAAGCATGATGCAAGTCAAGAAATTAATTCGAATCCGATATAGAGGTCAAGAACGGGTCAATATGTGGATGAGATCCTATAAATTATCCTATCATAATTTGCAGGCTTGCTCGATTCCTTAGTTGAAACCAAATAAATATAGTCGTAGGGTGCATAGGCCACCACAAAAATTATGTCACGCTCAGTCCCAAAATATCGAGGGACTAGGCACGTGATAATGGCCTGCAGCACAACTCCAATGGGCAAACCCAATTTAATGGATCCATTAGAGTACACTTAAGCTGTAACAAACATAAATACAAGTCTACACCATCTATCTCAGCATAATTCTTATCTCATCCATAGAAAGTAAACACAAATAATATGATAGACCAGTCAAGATAATAGATAAAAAGAAATAGTCCATCATCAAGTCAACATAAGTAGTGTCTCGAGGAACAACCTGACACAATAAGAAAAGAGAATATTACCAATACATATGTCCATAAGTCCAGCTATGAAATAATAATAAACATAAATAACTGAGTAAGTATTGAGTACTCAGGAGAAATCCTCTTGCACAACCTCGTCCTCTAATGCCAGTACTGCTCCAGCGTCAGCTCCTGTCCCGTAAACCTCGGGGTAATCCTCCTCTGCTGTACCTGGGACATAATCCGGATCCAGGTCCTCAGGGGACATATTAAGGTACAAGAAACATTCAAGCCAAATAAAATATAGTAAATAAAACAGATCCTTATGGCAAGCTATGTAACTAGCTAAGTGAAATAAAAAATGAGAGCATCACTAGTACTCAGGCTGTGACCACTACAAGCTCTGTGTCGGAGAGCCTGTAGCAGTAAGTAATATCATGTATTACAGTAATATAGTATGTATATAATCATCCTATAGTCTGTGTGTCTCTTTCCACCCAATGTAACCTCACATCTCATGTCCACAACGTCTCATGTCCATAACACGCAAGATTATGACCTCTAGTTAGTACAACGAGCCATAATGATATCTCTATATATGCAAGTCTCATATCACGAATCCGGTAAGCCTATACAGAATTACCATGAATAACTAAGGAAAGATTATGTCACATGAAATAGTGTCAAGTGTCTTACGATATGGCATACTTGGTAAAACAAGCATGTAAAAATAGGATCGTAGAATCAACTCTCTAAATGATGTTACACGACTCCGCGTACGACGTCGACACCCGAATCTTGTTCTAATGCTAAGAAATATCTCACAGTCCTAGGTTGAATAGGTGTATCACAGAAGTATATATATATAGAAAGAACACAAGCAAATAATATAACATGATCTCTGCAGGTTTGGCAAGGTACACTTGTCTGGGCTCTGAACTCCATTAGTTGCTCCTGTCAAAGTAGAATCTCCAAATACGCCTCTGGATGCTGAAACAAACATCACTATTGCTCTCAGAATACTTGAAATAGCTAGGATTGACTACCCATAAGTCCAATTTGGACACAGGGGTATAATTGACAGTTTCAGATCAAAGCGGGGGTCCACACGTGGCCCATTTCGCACCAAAAATATGCCAGAGATAAAGTTCTTCAAATTCATAAAACTTAGTGTTTACGAGTCCAAAACGATGATATTAATCCAACATAATTTTTAGAACTAAATTTCGACGAGCCGATCACGAAATCACCCGTCAACTGAAATGTAGGGCCCAGAAAACGATATTTCGTCAACGTTCTCAGAATTAAACCAAATTTTGCTCACAGGACCAGCGTAACGCTGTGAATCCGATGACGTAAGTTTTGTTGCGAAAAGACAAGCACACACGAAGTTATGACCAGTGTCAGAATAGACCAATATGGTATTTTTGATCGATAAACGTTGATTCCGGTGTGCACGTACATCCAAACCAACTTTCACGAATTTTCATACGTCTGCGTTGCCGATACGCACCTTTTGGTAAAATCCTCACACGACAAAGTTGCCTCGTTTGGCGGAATACACCCCATATCGAAAAAAATTCGGTTTAAGAAATCAAGTTTTTGGTCAAATTCGACAGCGAATAAATCACATCATACATCGAATTAAAAGAAAGAGTTTAAAGGAATTTAAACTAGGTTATGTTGTCTAAATTACTGTTTAAGTAGAATTTTAAAATATTAAATAGGTTGGAAGAAAATTAGGCACGAACATGGAAGGTTGGAACCGTTTCTGATCTAAAAACTGGGTCATTTTTTCAATTTTATGTCATTAATTACGATCGACACACGATCGACACAGGACACGATAAGTAAACTAATTAGACATGGTTCATGGGGGTCATATTGTCTTCACATAGGATCCGACGGTTAGATACTAGGTTTACTGAGCAGAGAGATACAGAGATGGGAAGAAGGGTACCTCACTGTTCGATGTTGCTCGTGATTTGGGTGGTTGCTCTCGGCGGCGTGCAACGACGTTCGTCGACGTCGGCGGCAGTTGACGATGGTCGACTGGAGGCCGAGGAGAAGGGTAGTGGTGGTGTCTGCTGTGTGTTGTATAAATAGGGGTAAAATGGGGGTTTCGGGGAGAGGAAAAGAGGGGGTCGACGTCGGTTACATGGAGGGGAAGTGAGCTGTCGGGGGCGGTTACTCTAGGGGTCGGGGAGCTGCACGGAGGGGTACGGGTATGTGGGTTTCAGGTCTGGGTTGGTGGATTTAGGGTATGGGTTTATTTAATTTATATATATATATATATATATATATATATATATATATATATATATATATATATATATATATATATATATTATATATATATATATATATATATATATGGCCATTAAGAATAGGTTAGACCCCAAATAATTCCCATAAAAATTCTACAATACTCTAATAATAGTTGTACACCAAAAAATATATTTTTTATACAATATTATTAATTAATTAACTACACATAAATATCAATCCATGAATATATATTTTCTAATTAGCTAAAATAATAATAAAAAATTCTCTCTTACCATAATAATTATATAATACCAATTTAAAATTTTATTCTAAAAAATTAGGGTGCTTACACGTATACACTCAGAAGGAGCTCCACATGAGGCAGGGGCGCTAGCTAGAGTTGATGGTCGATTATGACATAGACTTGCAGTATCATCACGGCAAGGCGAACGTTGTAGCTGACGCACTTAGTAGGAAGCTCACAGCTTATCTCTTGATGACGTAACCCCAGTTATTAGAGGATCTTCAAAAACTTGGGATCGAGGTCATCATGCCAGGACAAAGTAGACAATTGGCTAACCATGAGGTTCAGTCGTCACTAGTAGAGAGAATCAAGGCAGCATTGACTACGGATGCTTGATTCCGGAGACTTAGAGAGAGGACGAAAGTTGGTATACAGATGAGACTTCAGATCTATGAGGATGGAACACTAAGGTGTAGAAATCGCTTAATTTTTTAAATGGAGAGTTGAGACAAGAGTTGATGACAGAGGCACATAGCTCTATTTACTCTATTCATCCAGGAGGTACGAAGATGTACCGAGATTTGAGGCAGTATTATTGGTGGCATGGAATAAAAAGCGAGATTGTACGATTTGTGGCAAAATATTTGGTCTGTCAGCAGGTTACGGCCGAGCATCAGAGGACCGCTGGTATGTTACAGCCACTTTCCATCCCTGAATGGAAGTGGAAACATATCACCATGGATTTCGTTACAGGATTTTCGAGAAAGCCCCAGTGGAAAGGACGCAGTTTGGGTTATTGTGGATCGACTCACCAAGTCGGCAGATTTCTTGCCGTTCCAAGTTAGGCAGTCCACAGAGATTCTAGCCGATATGTATATGCATCAGATTGTGAGATTACATGAAGTACCAATGAGTATTGTATCATATCGTGACTCTAGATTCACGTCCAATTTTTGGCGAAGCATGCAAGAGAGTCTAGGCACCAGACTCAAGTTTAGCATGGCTTATCATCTACAGACAGATGGCTAATCAGAGCGCACTATTAAGATCCTAAAGGATATGCTGAGGTCGTATATGTTAGACTTCATAACGTCATGGGAAGACCATTTGTACTTAGTAGAGTTCTCTTACAATAATAGCTACTAGACAAGCATCCAGATGACACCTTTTGAGGTACTGTACGGCAGAAAGTGCATGCCACCGATATGTTAGAGTGACGTTGGCGAGAGTCAAATACTCGGTCCGGAGTTAGTGATGGAGACAGTTGAGAAGGTGAAGCAAATTCAGAGTCATCTTCGTGCAGCTCAGGATAGATAAAAACATTGGGCTGACACACACCGTCGACCATTAGAGTTCAAGGAAGGCGAACATGTGTTCTTGAGGATCTCACATACTCGAGGTACTATTCGATTCGGGAGCAGAGGCAAGCTGAGCCCAAGGTACATTGGGATGTTTGATATTTTGGAGCGTATTGGTGAGGTGTCGTACCGTCTTACATTACCTCTATCTTTAGAGAGTGCATGATGTATTCCATGTCTCACAGCTGAGAAAGAACGTGACTGACCCAAGTCACATAGTCGATCATTCTGAGATTGCAGTGGGACCAAGCTTGAGGTATGAGGAGCAGCCAGTTGGGATACTTGACATTAGTGAGATGATATTACAGGGTTAGATAATCAGACTGGTTCGGGTAGCTTAGAAACATCACTCCCCAGGCGAATCCACTTGTGTCACCCTCATATTTATATATATATATATATATATATATATATATATATATATATATATATATATATATATATATATATATATATGGCCATTAAGAATAGGTTAGACCCCAAATAATTCCCATAAAAATTCTACAATACTCTAATAATAGTTGTACACCAAAAAATATATTTTTTATACAATATTATTAATTAATTAACTACACATAAATATCAATCCATGAATATATATTTTCTAATTAGCTAAAATAATAATAAAAAATTCTCTCTTACCATAATAATTATATAATACCAATTTAAAATTTTATTCTAAAAAATTAGGGTGCTTACACGTATACACTCAGAAGGAGCTCCACATGAGGCAGGGGCGCTAGCTAGAGTTGATGGTCGATTATGACATAGACTTGCAGTATCATCACGGCAAGGCGAACGTTGTAGCTGACGCACTTAGTAGGAAGCTCACAGCTTATCTCTTGATGACGTAACCCCAGTTATTAGAGGATCTTCAAAAACTTGGGATCGAGGTCATCATGCCAGGACAAAGTAGACAATTGGCTAACCATGAGGTTCAGTCGTCACTAGTAGAGAGAATCAAGGCAGCATTGACTACGGATGCTTGATTCCGGAGACTTAGAGAGAGGACGAAAGTTGGTATACAGATGAGACTTCAGATCTATGAGGATGGAACACTAAGGTGTAGAAATCGCTTAATTTTTTAAATGGAGAGTTGAGACAAGAGTTGATGACAGAGGCACATAGCTCTATTTACTCTATTCATCCAGGAGGTACGAAGATGTACCGAGATTTGAGGCAGTATTATTGGTGGCATGGAATAAAAAGCGAGATTGTACGATTCGTGGCAAAATATTTGGTCTGTCAGCAGGTTACGGCCGAGCATCAGAGGACCGCTGGTATGTTACAGCCACTTTCCATCCCTGAATGGAAGTGGAAACATATCACCATGGATTTCGTTACAGGATTTTCGAGAAAGCCCCAGTGGAAAGGACGCAGTTTGGGTTATTGTGGATCGACTCACCAAGTCGGCAGATTTCTTGCCGTTCCAAGTTAGGCAGTCCACAGAGATTCTAGCCGATATGTATATGCATCAGATTGTGAGATTACATGAAGTACCAATGAGTATTGTATCATATCGTGACTCTAGATTCACGTCCAATTTTTGGCGAAGCATGCAAGAGAGTCTAGGCACCAGACTCAAGTTTAGCATGGCTTATCATCTACAGACAGATGGCTAATCAGAGCGCACTATTAAGATCCTAAAGGATATGCTGAGGTCGTATATGTTAGACTTCATAACGTCATGGGAAGACCATTTGTACTTAGTAGAGTTCTCTTACAATAATAGCTACTAGACAAGCATCCAGATGACACCTTTTGAGGTACTGTACGGCAGAAAGTGCATGCCACCGATATGTTAGAGTGACGTTGGCGAGAGTCAAATACTCGGTCCGGAGTTAGTGATGGAGACAGTTGAGAAGGTGAAGCAAATTCAGAGTCATCTTCGTGCAGCTCAGGATAGATAAAAACATTGGGCTGACACACACCGTCGACCATTAGAGTTCAAGGAAGGCGAACATGTGTTCTTGAGGATCTCACATACTCGAGGTACTATTCGATTCGGGAGCAGAGGCAAGCTGAGCCCAAGGTACATTGGGATGTTTGATATTTTGGAGCGTATTGGTGAGGTGTCGTACCGTCTTACATTACCTCTATCTTTAGAGAGTGCATGATGTATTCCATGTCTCACAGCTGAGAAAGAACGTGACTGACCCAAGTCACATAGTCGATCATTCTGAGATTGCAGTGGGACCAAGCTTGAGGTATGAGGAGCAGCCAGTTGGGATACTTGACATTAGTGAGATGATATTACAGGGTTAGATAATCAGACTGGTTCGGGTAGCTTAGAAACATCACTCCCCAGGCGAATCCACTTGTGTCACCCTCATATTTTCAATCAAGGATAATTTAATAATTGATACGGGTATTTTAATTTTAGGATTTATTGTATTTAAATATTGTGCATGTGTGATTATTTATTTATTGTATTATTTTATTATTGTTAGATGCTAGATTATTTTAGACATGTGTAGTGGACCCAACTAATTAAAATAGATGCATAAACCCAATATTTTAGTTTACTTTAGATTGAGCCTATTAATTAGGCCCATGTATTAGGATAATTGATTAATTAGTGAAACCATTAAACTAGAATATTTCTCCTTAATTAATTTCTTCATGAGAGGCCCCAAGGTGTTTTGGACATTTTACAATGGCTTGAGAGAGGGGTATATGGCCGCCATTAGAGGGAGGAGAGGGAGTGTCTCTCATTTCATTTTGTTCATTCCATTTAGATCTATATTTTTTCCCTTTCCAAATTTCTTTATTCCCTCACCATTCTCTCACAAATTTCTTTACAGATTCCTTCCCTATTCTTCAATTGAGGCTACTACAATAAGGATCTACAAGAAGAGAGAAAGGAGCAACAAGGAGGAGGCCAAGATCTACAAGGAGGAGGCTACATTCAATATTTGAGGATTTTATATTTGGAATCCATCTCCCAATAGGTAAATTTTAATTTTTTCTCTTGTAGTAAATTCTAAATCTGAGATTTAACCATGAAAAATTATCCCACATGCATAGGCTACCCATAGAAATTGGTTTTAGGATCATAGGAGACCTATGGTGGAAGTTATGTGTGTTTTGGTGTCAATATTGAGGGACTTCCGAGATTGGCACATGTAGTGTTTGTTTTATTGTCTTTAATTCTAAGTATGCTAGTGTATAGTATATATAAGTGTATATAGCTACATATCTATAAGTGTATATGTATCTATGTGTATAGCTATATGTATATCTAGTATATATATGTATGTGTTTATATATATATGTATGTGTTTATATATATATATATATATATATATATATATATATATATATATATATATATATGAAGAATTGATACATATAAATAGATTGGTGTATAGATATACATAGAGGTGTAAGAGTGCAAATATACATATGTATGTGTGTGCGAGTGCGTGTTAGTGAAGTGAGCAACTAAAGGGAGAGCAGTGGCAACACACTATCAATCTCCAACAACAAGGAGTTCAGTGTAGAGCAGTTGCCTCGAGGCAGGGGGAGGAGGCAGCAACCAACTGCCAGTGGAGGCTCGGGCACAGTGGAAGCAAGAGGGGGAGCTCGAGCAACTGCAGGGAGCAGTTTTCAGTAGCAACCAGTACAGTTCAAGCAGACAGGCATCCAGCAAATATGCAGTAAAAAATACTGCATTCAGCAATGTGTACAACAAGAGTATTAGCTCAAGGCATCAAACAAAATATTGTATTTAGTGACAGCAAAGGGGAGGAAACAGTGCACCAACTGGCAGTGGAGCTCGGGCATAGTCAACAGCAAGGATTTGCACTACACTGAAGACAAGGAAGCTCGGGGTGCACACTGCTCAACAGAGGAGCTACTGCAGTAGCAGTGAGCATGATACTCACTGCAGGATGTGCAGGTGTGAAGGGATAGTATCACTTACTGCAGGATGTGCAGTACAGTAGGGAGAGTATCACTCACTGAAATAGCAACAGGGATACAGTCAATGAGCAATTGAAGACAACTCCACACTGAGAGAACTGAACAGTATCTGCACAACACTTGAAGAAGCACAGGTGCACAATATCAGCCTTCCTCAGTTGTGCACAGTACCTGCAAGGTATCAATACCTGTATCATTTAGTTTCAGTTTTCAGTATCAATAGTTTAGTTGAGGTATATGTAGTATTATATATATTTAGTTAGATATGTATGCTTGTATGTAATATCTGTCAGTAGGTTAGTTTAGTTAATTAGGTAGTGGTTTATGATAGTTAGTGTAGTGAATAGTTAGTAGTTAGTGATATACTGGTTTATATATAGTTAGCTATATGTATATGCAGTTGTGATGTTGTATTGTAGTTAGTATCTATGTATTGTATTGATATATATTATAGTACTTAGTATGTGATAGCTTGTAGTTTGGTATATGGGGTTATGTATATATATTAGCTATACTCAATAGGTTTTGAATTACCTTGGGATACCAAGGTAAAGTCAATGTAATGGGTCGATACCAAGGTATAGGTTTGGGTATCGAGATAGGTACTGTGATACGCATTGGTGCAAGGCCAAGGTATCCTGATTTCAATAATTAGTTAAGATACTATAATTATTGACTTGTATCTATGTATAAATTACTATTTTTATATTTAAAACTTGCGTATCTTAGGATACGGCTTTTTGTGTGTCTCATAATATCTTAGATGGGCTAGTGTAGCTTAGTTTCATAGTGTGTAGACCTTGTATCCTAGAGTTGGACTCATATGACCTAGAAATAGTTGGTTTGACTTAGAAATGGCTTTATGACTTAGAATTGTGTCGGTTTAACTTATTTTTATGTCAGAACCTTGTATTAATACAACGTAACATATATAGGTCTTTGTGACACCAGCTTGGACATCGAGAGACACACCTTGCTCAGGACTTCTGGCGAGTATATTCTCTGACTGTTTTTATTATGTTAATTATTACTATGATTCTAGTTGTAGTGTATGCTTGATTTTGACACTGTGGATATACGGCTAGTATCATAGATACCTGTCATGAGGAGTCATGATTGGAATCCATTGTGCTAGCTAGGGACAAAAAAATATTAGCAAGATTATGTGATCATATCCCACATTACATGCATCATAGCTCACTCCACATATCACATTGGGTGTAGGCTGACCATTTACATGCCTCACAGCCTTTTATATATTATTAGCCTGACTATTGCTCGCATCATAGCTAACCAGATGGTTAACCTGACCTCACATGTATCATAGCCAATCATAAATAACAAGCCTGATCTAGTCCCAAGCCGATCACATAGTAAACTGATATTTCACAACACTTAGCTAGAATTTATATTCTTTTTCCAGTTCACTCATTTCTAGCATTCACATATATCTGTTCATTGCTAGTTAGTACTATTGCTGATTACATGTCTCTCCAGTATTCCTTATTTTTCTAGTATTTTTTTATCATGTATTTTCTTACACTGTCTTATAGTTTTTGTTAATATAATTAAAATTATTGTTTAGTGTTTGTGCTTCGCTCCAATCCTGACTGGATAATATTTTTTAGAGGACCTTGAGGATTTCTGTCATACTCACTATGGCACAGGAGTAGAGGGAGACTACATACCGGAGATTCCAGAGGAGTCACTCTCCTTAGAGGAGACACCACCCACAGTCGATTAGACAGCTTCTTGGTCTAGTTATCTATGTATTAAATTATTCTAACTTGAGATTTGGATTATATTATGTTGAGACTATTTATGTTGGGATAGCTAGACTCTAGATTATGGACGTATTTGGGTTGTATGCTAGACTTATGTCAGAACTTTCTTATCTTATCGTACCAACTACTTTCCTATAGTTATTGTGATTGAGTATCTTATGAATGATAAAATGCATTATTCATTATCCTCCTTATGGAGTTGAGATCATTGACATGTTCTTTTGTGAGTTATGACTAGTAGTCTTGAGAGACCTAGACAGCGTTCTACCGCCGATGCTGCGGCGTAGGCCGGACGTACCCACGGTTCATATCCAAATTCCGGGTGCAAGTTGTGACACATTTTAGTAGTGGCCCATATAGTTCTAGATTCACAATTAGAGTGATATCGTAGTAGTGCTCACTTAGAGCATTGCTACGAGCCTACTTTAGGAAATAGGATTTAGGCTGAGAGTTTACTCAATCATAACTAAGAAATTTCTAATTTTATAATATTATTCTGAATAATTATTTTCTTTAAATTTTACTGTCCTTCCTTGATGATATCGTATATGTTGCCTTAATTGATTCTTTTCGGTCTGTCTTCAGGATGCCACCGAAGACTTGTCGTTGAGATTGGGACCCACAACTTTAGAGAGGTCTACCATCTCTCGACCTAACCCAAAGACAGCTGGAGTTGCTCCTCCTACTTTACCTGTTCATGTGGGGATTTTAGCAGTTTTTAGGGGTCCTCCTTCTCCACCTGTTTCGAGGGTTGTCCCAGCTGTTACAGAGCACCTTCCTCCACCACTGACTCTGTTTCCCGGAGGTATGCCCGTTGATGGGGCACAGATGTTCGCACTATCCAGGGCATGGTAGATGCTCAGAGGACGTCGGCAGAGGCTCAACGAGTTCAGGCTGAGGCACAGAGAGTGCAGGCAGAGGCGCACCAAGCTCATACAGAGCTGATGAAGAAGAGCATAGAGAATGCTCATCCGGTGGCTCTCCAGGCTGTGGAGAGAGTCACACAACAGTAGCAGCAGCATCCTGGCCAGTAGCACCAGAGGCCAGGAACTATAGTGGACTTCAAGAGGATGATGCCTCAGAAGTTCAAGGGCATCGAGGGGATACTTTACGTCGATGACTGGATGAAGGACATAGAGAGAAACTTGCGCTTGGCACAGATTTCGAAGATTCTGCAGATTGAGGCTGCCAGCTGCCAGATGTTCGATATCGCGCTGACTTGGTATTGTACGGAGCTGAGACTTACTATTAGAGGACTTACTTAGGAGGCTTTCAAGGATATTTTCAAGGATAAGTTCTTTCCCGACGTGGCCCTGGGAGCCTTGGAGAGTTAGTTCCATGACTTGGTCCAAAGGAACATATCAGTCGACGAGTATGCCGCAGAGTTTTGCCGCTTGAGTCATTTTGCGCCGTCGATGATTCGGGACCCAGGAGACCGAGCCCGAAAGTTCAGAAAGGGGTTGATGAGAGATATCAAGTCTCGTACTTCTGGACGTCGCACTGCTACCTTTGAGGGCATTCTGATGGATGCCCAGATTGCTGAGGATGATTTGGACCTCAGGCCCAAGAGAGGACGCAACATTTCTGGAGGAGGAGTGGTAGCGCGGGACCGGCTAAGCGTCCCCACTTCTAGCAGCAACATAGGCCGTATCAGCACCAGCAGCACTAGGCACCAGCTCGAGGACACACACACACAGCAGCAGCAGCCCCAAAGGCAGACCCAACCCGCTGTCCAGTGTGCATACTGCGGGAAGACGGGACACACGAGGGACATCTGCAGGAAGAGGCTGGGTACATATTTGTCTTGTGGACCGTCATCAGACCAGTTGAGAGACTGTCCTTGTATTCAGACTCGTCCAGGTCAGGGTGGAGCAGTCACTCAGACGAGACCTGCCAGGGTACCTACTGTACCAGGAGGCCAGCATAGGGGACCTCCACTTCCACCGCAGTAACAAAGGTTTGCCCAACACTAGCAGTAGCAGAGAGGTGCACCCCAGGGACGAGCATATGCCATGATGATCGAGGAGGCTGAGCCAGCATGAGACATGATTTCAGGTTCAGTTCTTCTCGATTCTATTCCAGCACTTGCATTATTCGATTCTGGTGCTTCGCATAGTTCCGTCTCTGTATCTTATGCTCTTAAGTATCATTTGGAGGTGGAACCCTTAGATAGGACTTGCAAGATCACGACTGGCGGAGGCATTATTCTAGTCAGCAATTTTTGTAAGGACCGGAGAGTATCGTTGGGAGGCCGAGAGCTGAGTGTGTGCTTACTCGTAATGCCACTTTTGGGATACGATATTGTACTCGGAATGGACTGGTTGAGTAGGCACCATGCTATTATTGTTTGTCGTGGAGGCAGAGTGATATTTCGACCGCCAGAAGAGCCAGAGTTCGAGGTCGCCAGAGGAGCAACGGAGCAGAGCAGGGGCACTTTTTGTGGATCCAGGATGGAGGAAGAGGAGTTGCTACATCCTCTGATAGTAGAGTTTCTGGATGTCTTTCCAGAGGAGTTGCCAGGTTTGCCTCCAAACAGAGATATCGAGTTCTCTATAGACTTGGTGCCAGGAGCGGATCCCATATCACAACATGTCTATAGGGTCAACAACATCGAACTGGCAGAACTGAAAAAGCAGGTTATGAGTTACAGGACAAGGGCTTCATCAAATCCAGTTCATCACCATGGGGAGCTTCGGTATTGTTTGTACCAAAGAAGGATGGGTCGGTATGCATGTGTATCGACTATAGAGCTCTGAACAATCTCACTATCAAGAACACATACCCATTGCCGATGATAGATGATCTCTTCGATCAGTTGAGCGGAGCGAAAGTGTTTTCAAAGATATACTTGAGGTTAGGCTACCACCTGGTGAAGGTAAAGAGAGACTTGAGGTCAAGATATATAACATATTCTAACCTAGGGATTCTACCCCCATGCAACTAGCAGCCGACCCCCTCCCTCCTTTTCACGTGTTCTTTTTTACCTTCTTCTCATCTTCTTCCCATCTTCTTCCCCATCTCCATCTCTCATCTAATCCAACAACTACACCACCACCACCGACTATACCAGCACCATCGACCGCTTCCCCTAACCAGTGGCCCACAACAGCGGAAACAACCCCTGGCAGCAGTGCACCACCTTTCCACCTCCCTACGATCGCTCTCCGTCGACTACGGGTCGACCTAAAGGCGGAGTAACTCCTTCGTGAAGTCGGAAAGCAGTCGGACTTCAATCGAACCCCGTAGGCATCAAGACTTGGTAAGTTGATCAAACCCTCCTTCCTTCATGTATGTATGTATATGTTAGAGAACCAAGAACCCATCCATGCATGATCAATAACCCCTTCCTTCTTGTATATAACCTATGCAACCTACTAGTTGATCATGTAAGCACATTCATAGGTTTTGTTAAGTTGTAGCATGCAATATGAGTTGTTGTATTTTAAAGAATTTAAATTCATATTTTAAAATTATTTTCAAAAATTATTGGGTGTTATTTCATTTTTCTTGTATATTAAAGCATGTATATTAGGGTCTTAGACTATGGACAATTGATCACTAAGTTGTAAGAAACTTGTACGTGTGTATTGCGCATGCGTAAAATAACGAATATCTATAAATAAAAATATACATGCAATTATAATATTAAATTATATATATTATATACGTGTATGCATTTTTTCATGTTATGGTTGAACGTAACATGGGGTGTACGACAACGTACGACGTACCGCACTAGTCATGCGTAGTGTCATTGGCACCAAGAACGCGACGTGGTTGACGAGCGCATAACGAGTCTATAATTTATATAAAAGTAGTAAATATTAGAATTAAGTATTTATTTATATATTACTAACAGGGCACGTCAGAGACGCAGCACCATCGGACGTGGAGTTGGGACTTGCTACATCGCAGCAGCAGACAGAAGGCAAGTGTACCTTACCTTGTTCACAGTAGATTGTGCTCTAGTTATTTTATTTTTTGTTGTTTATTTTATTGCTTGTAATTGTGATGACCTAGGACAACCTCGATACTTAGCTTCCGGATTATATTCGGGTGCCAACTTCCGTACGTGGAGTTCGGGTATCGTTAGTTGCATTGTCAGCGCTAACCTACTCGTGCTACTCTTGCATGATTTACCATATGATACTATACTCGACTTTTATGCACATGAGCCACTCTTGAGATATTCGAGGATCCCGACTTCTGTTTTAGGACAGGGCTGGAGACTTGTACTAGTGCTACTGTTTACACCTTGACTTGATAAATAGAGATTGTTTTGCGTTTCGTGACATGAGACGTGAGATACATGGGGTTGGGGAGAACTTACCGTACCGCTGTGCTACCAAACTATACTAGTATTATAATACTGCAGGTACCTTGACCGGGATTGTACGTACTTACTACTATTATTACTACTATCACTAGTACCCCTAGTATATGTATGAAACCCGGTAGTTTAGCGAACGCGTACGTTTTCACTTGTATACACATAGATGAATTATGTTAGATACCCTGAGAACACCTCTTTTCATTATTTCTTATCATTTACTATACTTGGCTTGAGTTATTCTTGTACCTTGTTATGCCCCATGAGGACCTGGATCAAGATTATGTCCTCAGGTATAGCTGAGGAGAGTTACCCTGAGGTTTACGGGACATGAGCTGACGTTGGAACAGTACTTGCATCAGAGGACGAGGTTATGCTCGAGGACTTCTTTTGAGCATAGTTAGTATTTCGTTTACTTTTCATGTTCTTTAGATATTGAGACTTGTTTCGGTGACCACTGGATAGATGTACTCAGTTTTATTTTTTATTTTTAGTTTTAATGACGGTTGTTCCCCGTGACATTATATAGTTTTGGACTTGTAATGGATAGTTTTCTTTATTTATTTTCTTGACTGTTCTATTGTCACGCCCCAGTTCCATAGATAAGGAACTGACTCACGTGACAATGGCCAGCAGCATTTCTGCGGGCATCCCAATCAAAAGGGCCCGTCGGAGTGTACCTAAGCTGTAAAGTACAATGAATAACCCAACACATAACACATAAATAATCAATCTAAATCTGTCACTACCACATTCCGGAAACAGAGGTATTTTTGACTTTTATAATATTTAATATTATGGTAGTTGCAATTAATTAATTTCATGATAGTATATTTGATTTAAATAATTATGTGATGTGTAATTATATATATAATTATATGTAGTGTTCATTTGTGTTTGAGCTAGTAGACTTGACCTAGAAGCCAGTAGACGAACACCTGTCAGAATTATGGAATTTTGAGGTTAATTGTTTTATTTTAGAATTTATTTATTGGAGGTTGTAATTAATTACCGTATTTATTTAATTATTGCGCATTGCCTTTGCTTCGATATTTGGAGCAGTATCCTGACTTCTGTCTTCCAACAAATTTCACAATCTTGCCCTAGAGATGCCCGCCTTCCATTCTGCTATTTTTGCAACTCATAATTATGCTCTCTGTGCATTATTTCTAGCCGCACAAAAACTGTCGCGGACGTTTATTTAATAAATTCCTATTTTGTATCGTTGTGCGTTCCAATCAAAAATTGGAGGCAATGTTGACCTATTTTTCGTGCGGCCCAAATTAGGATAATAATCTGTTCTGAGTCTTCTTCATTATTGGTATTGATGACCCGACCTGATTTTGGTCCCATGTACTCCTAATTAATTTTTGAACACAGCATGCATTTTTCTAATTAAATTGAGGATAACATTTTGACTCATTTCATAAATCCTAATTTAATTCTAATACCCGATTAATTAAACCCGTGCCTAACGCACCACACCCTCTCACCATAAAAATTTCTAAACATATTTTTCTCCACAATTTTTGTGTCATTTTATGTGTTCGTGCAATTTCCCAAATTTAAGGGGCTAAGTTGCAATTAATGAATTAGGTGCCCTCACCCCATTGGCCAAAACCAAATGGAAGGGGGTCACAAACTTGGGTCCAATTTACACTCATCCTTTCACCACTCCTCATGAAGAAACTATTTCTCTTCATGACAAATCCTATCCCTCCATTTAAGATGGAGCCATCCTCACCACACAACACCCCTAAAAATCCCTCAACACTCTTCCCAAAGCAACTCTACATGCAATGCTTGGCCGGCCCTAATTTTTGGTAGCCACATCATCCTCTCCATACAAAAGAAGAACCACCCTCTCCTTTAAATTTCTTCACACAAAACCATCCAACACCATCACCAGAATCATCACCAACACCAAAACATTCACCACCATCATCACTGCTACCACTCCGGTCCGGCCGACCGCCGGAGTTCGACCCAAGCGGTGGGACTGCATCCCCACCACGGCTCCGATCCTCCCTGCACTGTCCGGCCGGGCTGTACTCTGACCCCGGCCTGCCGTCAGCCGCTGCTGCCCAACTGCTGCTCTGCCGCCGGCTGCCACTGCTCGGCCGCCGCTGCTGTTCGGCTGCTGCGTCGGCCGGCTACCCCTAGAACCACCACCATCAAATCCCGCACACATCATAATGGGGTTCCTGTGGAGGTTGCCGTTCGTTTTTTTGACCGGATTTCCATATAATTGGGAAGTTTATGCTGATGAATTTTTTTGGGAACAAACCCTCTTCTACGTTCAATTCAAAAAGAGCTCACAATGCTGACGAGCAGCTTAAGGTTTCATCTGATGGTTCGTGTAGTATATATCCAGTTCACCTAGATGAGTTCCCAATGAGTAAGCTCCTTGATGTTTTAAACTCTACTCCGGGGACATCTATAGATGATTTGTTGAAGAAAAGCTTCACTCCAATGTCAAAAGGAAATTTAGATGAACAACAAACTACAAATTCAGCTGAATTTAGAACCAGAAGGCTATCAAATGATTTATTACCGGAAAGAATTTTATGTCACCTCCACCGCGCCGACGCCGGGAAACCCCTCTCCCAACGTGAGCCCCTCCTTTCTCTTCCCTCTTTCTTCTGTTCTGTCAGTTAAAAGTTACGGTTTAGTTAATTAGTTAATATATGATTAATTAGTAAATTAACCAGTTAATTAATTAATCAATTAGTTAAATTATATTAGTTTAGTTTAGTTAATTATTTATTAATCAGTAAATAAATTCTTAATCAGTTAATTAATTTATTAATTAATTAGTTTAGTAATTTCATGTAATTAGTTTATTTTTATGTATTAAATATAAGGGTTTGATTATGTAAAATATAATAATTTGTTGGGGTTTATATTATTATTAAAGAAATAGTTTCAATAATCAAAATTTGTTCGAAATTGGTTAGTTGGATTGGTACTGAAATTACTAGAGATATAAATACATTGGCTTTTACATAAATTCTAGATTTTTATAAATAAACTTTTAAGTGTAATTTTGTTCGAAAGGGAAGTTTTAACAATTATTGTTCAAATAATTTCGAAATAATTTTCATTAAATTAAGGTGTTTTCTCTATGTATTGAGGACTCGGTATCCTTATCTCGATTTTCGTGCCGAGCTCCGATCTTGGACTTCTTTATATAGTTTCTAGCTATTTGGACTGCTCCGGACCCATTGGAACTAACTGCTATTTTATTTGGGATCACCTTGAGAAGTGTGGTATTATGTACATTCTTTGATTTGCTAATATACATATATAAAATATTTGATTGATATATATATATATACAAATATGTATTTTGGTATAAAAATATACATTTATAAACATCTATTAGTGTATATAAACAAATATATATTTTGTACAAATACTAAGAGACACTTATATATATATTATATACGTTTGTATTGGTATATACTCTGAGGGTAAATGTGTATTTATATACGTATCCCTACTAGATGACCCTAGTTGACTAGAGCCATGCCTGGCAGAGCCCCTGAGTTCATGTATTTGTGATGTGTTAGTGTAGCACCTGATGCAAATGTTGTATTGATATATTTTAGGACTGTTGGATCCTCCAGACGATACTCTGGGACAGGACATTGGTTTTACCAGCTAAGGACCCAAGGCGAGTACATTCTCTGATTAGTTTCTAATTTATGATATCTCCTATGTTCACTGTATCTACTGTAAATATCCATGTTCTTGACACGTTGGTTACACGGATTGGTATACACGGATCTCGTTATGAGATGTTATTCCTTATTCATGGTGTAGCTTGTACAAGACTTGTTTTTCTTGTTATCTTGTGCATGTACAGACACTGATTCCCGGGGAGATTTGCTACCTTCCTAGGGAATTCCGTGCCATAGCGTACCATGATTGGATCTATTATACCAGTCGGGGGTGGGGAGTATTTTAGTGTAGATATGTGATCATACCCAACTTTTCATGTATCATAGCTCACCCCACATCTCACGTCGGGTGCGGCCTGACCATCTCCGTGCCTCATAGCTGTTACGTGTGATTAGCCTGACCTCTACATGCATCATAGCTAACCAACGGTTAGCCTGACCTTCGTGAATCATAGCTAATCACATGTAACCAGCCTGATCAAGTTCCCAAGTCGATCACATATTAAAGCTAGTACTCACACACTTAGTCATAGGATTCCTGCTCATTGACATATTGTTCTTTTCCTGCATTTACTTACAGTATTCCAGTATTTCTCTCATTGTACATTTCTCATACCTATACATGCATCTGATATATTTCCATCTAGAACTGCACATAGTTTATGTCATTTATATAGAACTGCTATTTAGAGATGTACTTTGCTCCTTCCTGACTGGAAATATTTTTCCAGACTGTGACCTTAGTAGACTGGTTTCCGACACTTGGGGGATTGGATGTTACTGATTGCAGGTATAATTATTGTGTCATTAGACTTGTGTTGTATTCTTTTATTTCTTCATTTCCTATCGTGCTGTAGTTGTGATTGAGTATTTCTAGATTTATTTTATGATATCCACGTCTCCTTATAGAGTTGGATACTAGCGTGAGATTGTTTAGATAGTACTTGACCTAGACAGCGTTCTACCGCCGATGCTGCGGCGTAGGCTGGACGTACCCACGCTCTCGTGCCCCTAAACCGGGTACGGGTCGTGACACGTTTTTAGTGGTGGCCCATGCAGGTCAGACTTCGCAAGTTGTGCGATGTCGTGGTAGTGCGACGTATTAGTTGTACTACTGCGTGCCTGCTATAGAATATAGGACATATGATACTAGGATGAGAGAAGGATACTCAATCACAAATTCTTGAGAGATTCCTGGGACGACCCCTTGAGAATCTTATTAAAATTTCTAATTTTAATTCCTTCGCCCTTGTTTCCGTCCGTTCTTACTCGTTGATATTGAGTTGATTCTTGTTGACCACTTGTTAACTTTAATTCCTGGTATCGTTGTTGAGTTGATTTCATATCGAGATGAATTTTACGGGCTAAAATTTACGGTATCATCTGATGACATATACTGATGAGGACAGTGAGAAAGGTAAAACGTCTACTTTGGTTATGGAACCTAGAGTTTATCGCAGCCATATTAGCTAGCGTGACGAGAACGTAGGAACCTGACTTGGATGTACATACTGTAGTTATGAAACTTAGGGTCTCTCGCAGCCATACCGGTTGGCGTGGCGAAGATTCTAGATGACATGATTATAGGGTTGCATACCTTAGTTACGGAACCTGTAGTTTATCGCATCTATGCTTACTGGCGTGGCGAGGACTCTGTGTGTCATGATTTCTGACAGACGTGTATGATTATCAGGTTATATCTTAAATTGGTTCTTAAAGTATCATCTCAAGACTTATCTATTTATGTTTTTCCAGGACTTTGTTCCATCGCTTCTTTTCTTTACTAGCAGTAAAGATACCTTCCGTCCTTGATCCAGTTCCTTTTTGAGCTTATTTTCTTTGAGGATTCCTTGTTAGTATGATTGTTAGTGACTTGCAATTTTGGTTGTGTCTTGAGTGTTAGTATTGGTTGAGTGTTGTTAGTGAGTTATAAGTGTTTCCTAGTTGGACATGTGAGCAGTAGGTTTTAATCTAGAGTTAGCCCTTAGCATAGTACCTTGTAACAATGGTTCTAGGAGAAGTGTCATTAGAGACTGAGAGTTAAGGAGAGTATAGAGTATCAGTGATAGTTCTCAGAGTTAGTATCAGAGCCAATTACCCGTCCTGGATAATCATGATTATGTAATTGAGTGATCTATGTAAACGATTAAGTATCCAGGAATTGTGTTAAGAATTAATGGAGCATGACGTTCAATTTGATGATTGATATCGGGTGTGTTAAAGGTAAGGAATTGTATATAAAAAAAAAATTTAAGTTAATGAGCTGTCATGAGTAGAGAAATATCGGAATTGGTAATGAAATTGGTGAGGCGTATCACAGATCAGTTTAACAGGCTGTAAAAGATTACAGGGAAATACATATACAACAATCAAGATGAGGAACCATACACATACCCATAGAGTAAAGAAACATGAGTGTTATAGTAGATACATGTAATCATGAGTTATAATGAGCTTGATGAGATGATGCATTAATGAAACTAGTGATATAATACCAAGAGTGCTAATGATTCTATATCGAGGATTAGTCGAGAATAACGTTACTAACAGTAAGCACTCTGTGTGATGATAATTAAACGATATACCAGTTGACATAAATTGAAATCATGAAAGAAAATACAGGTAATGATAACTTTGATCATTGGAGGTAATAATACAAGTGATTCAGGCAGTACAATTTTTATTACACAATTATAGACACTAGATGCATTGAGTGCACCTCGAGTATCAGAGACCGTGAGCACTGATATGTACATTTGTGGAATTATAAATTTAAAAGGTGGAAATAAAAATTTTATTTTTAGAATAATTGAGGAGTTGAGATTATGTCATTAAATTTTTTGAGGATTTTAAATATTGATTCAATAAAAATGGTCAAAGCTACAAGGATTTTAGAAGTGATTAAAATTTTTATTCGATGTTGAGTATCTGACTTTGAGGAGGCATATGCATTTATTTTTAAGTTGATCGAGAAGTTAAACCTTGATGATTATTTTTGAGAATTAAATTTATGGTAGATGAGAAATATGAATATTAATATGAGTAGATGATATACATATGTAAGGATCCGATGACTTGAGCATGATTGAGGTGGCACCGCAGACTGACTTGGGTGTCCATCTAGAGTTGTATTAGAAAGGGTTTAGCACTTAGTATGGTGTTACACTTGGTGTGCACTGGAGTGATGAGAACAAATAGTATGGACAATTGTAGTAGGAACGGGAACTGACAGAGGGTATGGTACTAAGGAGATAGAGGTATCAACTTAGATGTATTATTGAATCATGGTTATATTAGAGATTCTTGGCATCAAATTAAGTGTTAATAGACATGTGTGTGCACATGGATATATTCATGAATCTTGTGGATAAATGACTAGTTGATATGGGTACCAATGTACAGGAATAGGAATTAGTTAGTGAATATGCTAGAGTTAAGTGTTAGTTAGAGATAGTAGATACTACAAGTAATATGGTAGCAGGTTCTTTTTCCTAATGTTCCCGTCTCTTGATTGATTGATTTCCCTAGCGCTGTAGTTCGTATTCATGATTTTCTTGTTAGAATATAGCTAGTAGTGCACCCTAACAGAGACTGAATTACCATGACAAAAGATACATGACCTATATATTTTCTTAAATTGCATGGCTGTAGGTAAAATTTTTCTTAAACCACGATCATTGGGATTTAGACCATAGCAAAGATTTTGAAAAGGTTATGACTGGACGAAAGGGACAAGCTGATTAAGAATTTAAGGATAAGCATTCATTTAAATAAAGAGTTAATGGGTAATATAACAAAATTGATGGATCCTTGGTAATTACGAAGATCGAGGTATGATTAAAATTTGAGGATAAACATTAATTTAAATAAAGGAAAAAAAAATTCACATGGCAGAATTGATGATTTATTAATTTCAGGAAGGTTGGCTATGATATAATTTATCATTGAAAATTTGAGGAAAATTTGGAAAATTATCATTATATATTTGATTGCAAGATGGTAATTAAAATTTTTATAATTGCGGACATTACATTGAAGGATCCATAAGTATCGTATTGTTAAGTATTTTGAGGAAAAGAGGAAACTGAAGAATTAGATCATTGATGGATTATTGTTTGAATTCAGACTTTTGGGACGAGATTCAATACATTGATTGAAATTAAATTTGAGGAACAGATATCAAATTCCGAGTATAAATATTTTTAAATTTAAAATTCGTGGAAATTGTGAGGAAATGGAAACTGATTTTATTTGAGGATAATTCAGGAATATAGTAATTTCAAAAATTTTGAAAATTGCGAAACGACAAGGTGGACTATTTCAGGATTATGTGGGTTGTTGAATTTACCTAATTATGAAAAATAATAATGTGTATGAGTAAACACTACTATGAGGACTTTAAATTTCGAGGACGAAATTCTTTTAAGGAGGGTAGACTTGTCACTTCCACATTCCGGAAACAGGGGTATTTTTGACTTTTATAATATTTAATATTATGGTAGTTGTAATTAATTAATTTCATGATAGTATATTTGATTTAAATAATTATGTGATGTGTAATTATATATATAATTATATGTAGTGTTCATTTGTGTTTGAGCTAGTAGACTTGACCTAGAAGCCAGTAGACGAACACCTGTCAGAATTATGGAATTTTGAGGTTAATTGTTTTATTTTAGAATTTATTTATTGGAGGTTGTAATTAATTACCGTATTTATTTAATTATTGCGCATTGCCTTTGCTTCGATATTTGGAGCAGTATCCTGACTTCTGTCTTCCAACAAATTTCACAATCTTGCCTTAGAGATGCCCGCCTTCCATTCTGCTATTTTTGCAACTCATAATTATGCTCTCTGTGCATTATTTTTAGCCGCACAAAAACCGTCGCGGACGTTTATTTAATAAATTCCTATTTTGTATCGTTGTGCGTTCCAATCAAAAATTGGAGGCAATGTTGACCTATTTTTCGTGCGGCCCAAATTAGGATAATAATCTGTTCTGAGTCTTCTTCATTATTGGTATTGATGACCCGACCTGATTTTGGTCCCATGTACTCCTAATTAATTTTTGAACACAGCTTGCATTTTTCTAATTAAATTGAGGATAACATTTTGACTGATTTCATAAATCCTAATTTAATTCTAATACCCGATTAATTAAACCCATGCCTAACGCACCACACCCTCTCACCATGAAAATTTCTAAACATATTTTTCTCCACAATTTTTGTGTCATTTTATGTGTTCGTGCAATTTCTCAAATTTAAGGGGCTAAGTTGCAATTAATGAATTAGGTGCCCTCACCCCATTGGCCAAAACCAAATGGAAGGGGGTCACAAACTTGGGTCCAATTTACACTCATCCTTTCACCACTCCTCATGAAGAAACTATTTCTCTTCATGACAAATCATATTCCTCCATTTAAGATGGAGCCATCCTCACCACACAACACCCCTAAAAATCCCTCAACACTCTTCCCAAAGCAACTCTACATGCAATGCTTGGCCGGCCCTAATTTTTGGTAGCCACATCATCCTCTCCATACAAAAGAAGAACCACCCTCTCCTTTAAATTTCTTCACACAAAACCATCCAACACCATCACCAGAATCATCACCAACACCAAAACATTCACCACCATCATCACTGCTACCACTCCGGTCCGGCCGACCGCCGGAGTTCGACCCAAGCGGTGGGACTGCATCCCCACCACGGCTCCGATCCTCCCTGCACTGTCCGGCCGGGTTGTACTCCGACCCTGGCCTGCCGTCAGCCGCTGCTGCCCAACTGCTGCTCTGCCGCCGGCTGCCACTGCTCGGCCGCCGCTGCTGTTCGGCTGCTGCGCCGGCCGGCTACCCCTAGAACCACTACCATCAAATCCCGCACACATCATAATGGGGTTCCTGTGGAGGTTGCCGTTCGTTTTTTTGACCGGATTTCCATATAATTGGGAAGTTGATGCTGATGAATTTTTTTGGGAACAAACCCTCTTCTACGTTCAATTCAAAAAGAGCTCACAATGCTGACGAGCAGCTTAAGGTTTCATCTGATGGTTCGTGTAGTATATATCCAGTTCACCTAGATGAGTTCCCAATGAGTAAGCTCCTTGATGTTTTAAACTCTACTCCGGGGATATCTATAGATGATTTGTTGAATAAAAGCTTCACTCCAATGTCAAAAGGAAATTTAGATGAACAACAAACTACAAATTCAGCTGAATTTAGAACCAGAAGGCTATCAAATGATTTTTTACCAGAAAGAATTTTATGTCACCTCCACCGCGCCGACGCCGGGAAACCCCTCTCCCAACGTGAGCCCCTCCTTTCTCTTCCCTCTTTCTTCTGTTCTGTCAGTTAAAAGTTACGGTTTAGTTAATTAGTTAATATATGATTAATTAGTAAATTAACCAGTTAATTAATTAATCAATTAGTTAAATTATATTAGTTTAGTTTAGTAAATTATTTATTAATCAGTAAATAAATTCTTAATCAGTTAATTAATTTATTAATTAGTTAGCTTAGTAATTTCATGTAATTAGTTTATTTTTATGTATTAAATATAAGGGTTTGATTATGTAAAATATAATAATTTGTTGGGGTTTATATTATTATTAAAGAAATAGTTTCAATAATCAAAATTTGTTCGAAATTGGTTAGTTGGATTGGTACTGAAATTATTAGAGATATAAATACATTGGCTTTTACATAAATTCTAGATTTTTATAAATAAACTTTTAAGTGTAATTTTGTTCGAAAGGGAAGTTTTAACAATTATTGTTCAAATAATTTTGAAATAATTTTTATTAAATTAAGGTGTTTTCTCTATGTATTGAGGACTCGGTATCCTTATCTCGATTTTCGTGCCGAGCTCCGATCTTGGACTTCTTTATATAGTTTCTAGCTATTTGGACTGCTCCGGACCCATTGGAACTAACTGCTATTTCATTTGGGATCACCTTGAGAAGTGTGGCATTATGTACATTCTTTGATTTGCTAATATACATATATAAAAATATTTGATTGATATATATATATACAAATATGTATTTTGGTATAAAAATATACATTTATAAACATCTATTAGTGTATATACACAAATATGTATTTTGTACAAATACTAAGAGACACTTATATATATATTATATACGTTTGTATTGGTATATACTCTGAGGGTAAATGTGTATTTATATACGTATTCCTACTAGATGACCCTAGTTGACTAGAGCCATGCCTGGCAGAGCCCCTGAGTTCATGTATTTGTGATGTGTTAGTGTAGCACCTGATGCAAATGTTGTATTGATATATTTTAGGACTGTTGGATCCTCCAGACGATACTCTGGGACAGGACATTGGTTTTACCAGCTAAGGACCCAAGGCGAGTACATTCTCTGATTAGTTTCTAATTTATGATATCTTCTATGTTCACTGTATCTAGTGTAAATATCCATGTTCTTGACACGTTGGTTACACGGATTGGTATACACGGATCTCGTCATGAGATGTTATTTCTTATTCATGGTGTAGCTTGTACAAGACTTGTTTTTCTTGTTATCTTGTGCATGTACAGACACTGATTCCCGGGGAGATTTGCTACCTTCCTAGGGAATCCCGTGCCATAGCGTACCATGATTGGATCTACTATACCAGTCGGGGGTGGGGAGTATTTTAGTGTAGATATGTGATCATACCCAACTTTTCATGTATCATAGCTCACCCCACATCTCACGTCGGGTGTGGCCTGACCATCTCCGTGCCTCATAGCTGTTACGTGTGATTAGCCTGACCTCTACATGCATCATAGCTAACCAACGGTTAGCCTGACCTTCGTGAATCATAGCTAATCACATGTAACCAGCCTGATCAAGTTCCCAAGCCGATCACATATTAAAGCTAGTACTCACACACTTAGTCATAGGATTCCTGCTCGTTGACATATTATTCTTTTCCTGCATTTACTTACAGTATTCCAGTATTTCTCTTATTGTACATTTCTCATACCTATACATGCATCTGGTATATTTCCATCTAGAACTGCTACATAGTTTATGTCATTTATATAGAACTGCTATTTAGAGATGTACTTTGCTCCTTCCTGACTGGAAATATTTTTCCAGACTGTGACCTTAGTAGACTGGTTTTCGACACTTGGGGGATTGGATGTTACTGATTGCAGGTATGATTATTGTGTCATTAGACTTGTGTTGTATTCTTTTATTTCTTCATTTCCTATCGTGCTGTAGTTGTGATTGAGTATTTCTAGATTTATTTTATGATATCCACGTCTCCTTATGGAGTTGGATACTAGCGTGAGATTGTTTAGATAGTACTTGACCTAGACAGCGTTCTACCGCCGATGCTGCGGCGTAGGCTGGACGTACCCACGCTCTCGTGCCCCTAAACCGGGTGCGGGTCGTGACAAAATCTCATCCACAGGCAACAGATATAAGAGCACATAGAGATAATCACAACAACTAATGTGCAGAAAAAAAATGTCACGAAATAATGTATCAAGTACAAATACTAAATTAGTCACACGGGAACAAACCCGCTAGTACAAAATACTGGAATAAAAGCAAGCAATAAGATAACTTAGGACGGCATCAGATAACTAGATAGTAATACCGTCCCAAGGAAAGAGTCACTACCAGTGATCAGGCGAAGTCCTCTGGAATGACCTCGTCCTCGGCAGTGGGTCCTGCTGCTGGATACGTACCCGGACCGTACTCCTCTGGGTAATCCTCGTCGCCTAAACCTAGAAGAAAACCAGGTCCTCAGAGGGACGTAACAAGGTACAAAAAATACAGCATGCCAAGTATAACAGAAAGTATAAGTACAACGACAGGATAATCTATCAAAATCAAACAAGTGAGACACAGTTTAAAGACAATGTTCGATGCGTGGGCTGTCCAAAATAAAACCGTAGCTCCGGACACGAAAATACACGGGACGTACCGCAGCTCCGGGCAAAGAGTCACACGGGTGATATAACTACACTAGATACAGGATCACTATAGATACAATACATATACATATATAAGCGCGTGCAGAGGAGCCCAAACGTCTAGTAACTGTCTTCCCCTTCCCAAGCGGTCAACGATGGTGCGCTGAACCTGAACCTCTATCTAACAGTCTTGACACACAGAAATAACTCAACAGACGCGACCCTAAGGTCGTCCCAGTCTCTGGTCATGATGTCAGTATCAGGATACAGGAATCTGGCACGATCACAGTGTATGAGTGTGTCCTGGGGTGTCAATATACTCAGGTACGTACTGTCACGCCCCAGTCCCAAAATACGTAGGACCAGGAATACGTGACACGCCAGCTACGCATTCGACCAGACTCTGGTCTGACTCGAATACGTATAAGCTGTAATATAAAGGGCACTATCTAGAATTTTCCATAAATGTAAACCTCTATGTCTCAATCCACAATGTACATCAGTATACAAGAAAGAGCTAAATGTGCTAAGGTCGGCCGCCCAATAACACACTAACTCGAATAGACTCGAGAAGAAGTATGAGTCTACAAAACTAGGCTACAACAGCAGGTGAATAATCAATGTAAAATAACCATAATGCCGGTAGATATAATGTGAGTACCTGGTACCATGCTCGCAAGATATGCCACTCCATCAGTATCTCCAAGTGCTCTGTAATCGTCTATGCTGCAAAACTGGCAGGGAACCAGGTCCTCAGAGGGACGTAACAAGGTACAGAAATATAGCAAGCCAAGTAAACAGAAAGTACAAGTGCACGACAGGGTACTCTATCATAACCATCTAGTGTGACACAATTTAAAGACAACGTTCGACGCGTGGGCTTTCTAAAATAAAACCGTAGCTCCGGACACGGAAACACACGGCACGTACCGCAGCTCCGGGCAAAGAGTCACACGGGTGAAACAGCTATACTAGAAACAGGTATCACTAGAAACAGGTATCACTAGAAAATACTACATATATATAAGCGCGTGCAGAGTAGCCCAAACGTCTAGTAACTGTCTTCCCCTTCCCAAGCGGTCAACGATTGTGCGTTGAACCTGAACCTCTAACTACAGTCTCGACACACAGAAATAACTCAACAGACGCGACCCTAAGGTCGTCCCAGTCTCTGGTCATGATGTCAGTATCAGGATACAGGAATCTGGCACGATCACAGTGTATGAGTGTGTCCCGGGGTATCGATGTACTCAGGTACGTGCATCGAGGTGCTATGAAGCATCTAGTATTTATTCTAAGACGTTAAGTCGAATGTCATCACCCGGTTGCGATCCGGACGTGGAGTATCGAACGTCAACATAACTACGTGCACAATGTACATAATGGAACAATAAATATCTGTAAACTGAAATACAGGGTGGCAAGGTACACTTGCCTGCGTGCGGCTGCTGATGACGGGGATCGGGTACTGCGTCCAAGTCCTCAGGTCCCGCAATACCTAGAGAAGAGATACGAATCTGGATTAATAATTTACTTAAGACAGACGGTGTGCTACACACAGCTACACTAGACTCAGTCTCAAACATTATCTAAACATTTTACCGTCCTCAATCTTTGACTCATGATCCGATATAATACCTATTCCAAAATAAAACACCCGTACAATATCATCAATTATTATCTCTACAAATAACCACTGTTTTGTTATCACTGTATCATTATACTCCCATTTAACATATTCCTCAATTAACCATCAATTGCTTGGAACAATCATATCATCCCTTAAAACTTGATACACTCATAACCCTCATTTAACCATATCCTCGCCAACCATATGAAACCTGGATTAAACCTAAATATCAATCCTGTAGTTTAACCATCCATTCCCTATTTATCCGTAAATATTTGATTAGCATTTATTTTCAACCATGCGAAATTTTCATAACCTCTAATTGACAACAAACCCTAAACCTACATTAACCATTTATATATATTCAAAGACCTTCTTTCTAATGTAATTAATCCACATGTAATTTATTTACTATTTCCTTCACCCATGCATATATCCATGACACATTATTCATGTTCTTATTTAATCATCATTAGCATAACCTTATCCAGGTTCTTATTTAATCATCATTAGCATACTCAATGCAACCCTTTAATCACTTAGTTCAAATACTCCTCCCATTAACCATACATATCCACATAATATATATCACCCTAACAACATATTAATATTTCCATAATTAGCATCATTCCATAATTAATACTACCTATTTAAACATAATTAATATTCTGGAATTTAATGCAAAGAAGGTGGAGGAATGAACCTCAAGGTGGCTCGCCGGAGTTGAGGGTGCTCGTGGTGGTGGTGATGAAGATTGATGGTGAGGGGGGGGGTTGGCCACGTGGGAGTGGGCTGTGCACAGTCCACGTGAGGAGTGAAGGTGGTGAGGGTTTGAGTGTGGTGAAGGTGGTGGAGAAGTTGGTGTAGAAGGAGGGAAGGAGAAGAAGAAGAAGAAGAAGAAAAGAAAAGAAATGAAATGGGAAGAGGGGTTCGGCCGGATTTGTGGAGTGGGGAGGAGAGAGAGTGAAGGAGGGAGGAGTTTTCTATGTTCCCTAGAAATTAGGGCCGGCCTAGGGATGAGTGTATGAGGGGGAAAGTTATATAGGAGAGTGTGTAGGAATGAGTGGCTAGGAATGCTTTGAATTAATTGAATGGGTGGTTGAGATTCAATATGGATATGAGTGGGATTCCTTCATGAGGGAATGGGATTGGGACCCCATTTTGGGACCCTAATTATTATCATGACCAATGAGGTATTGCCAACAATTTGCTAATTGCAAATAAGCCCCCGTAAATTCGGGAATTTGCATGGACACATGAAATGACGCGAAAATTGTGCCGAAAATTACGTTTATTAAATTGTATGACGAGGGGGTAGTGTGGGTGAGGAACGGGTTTAATTAAATGGGCATTGGGATTAATTTAGGATTTAAATAGGATTTACCAAGTTGGTAATCCCGAAATAAATAGAAATAAGCGTCCCGTGAATTTAATTTAATTTGGGGCACTTGGGGTCAAAATCCGGAAATGGCACAAAAGCCAAATATGGTGGGGGCTTGGAGTCAGTCTTGGACCCTTTTGTTGGTCCGGCTCAACGGGCTAAGTTGGTATCCCAAAATTTAGAGTAACGACACAGGTGTCCGACACCGAATTAAATATGGATTTCGGATTCAAAATTTTTTGCAATTAATTTAGTGCACAACTGAATCTGACTTTTTGTGACAGAAAAGTCCAGTGCCTAATTTGGCGAGTTGAGTCGAGTGTACAATATTTGTACAGAATTTATGGGCTGAAATTGGGCTCCGAATAATTTGACAACGATAGCGCGCGCCAAGGGTTTTAATTAATTAGATTAAAATTCCAGATAAATATACTCTATTCTAAACCTCAATATTTTCTATAAAAATTTTCCCGGTCCACTCTAACTATCCACAGAATAAAATGAGGGGGTTTACACGTACATCGAGGTATTACGATCATCTAACATTCATTCCAAGACGTTACGACGAACGTCTGCACCCGGTTATGATCCGGAATCGAAGTATCGATCGTAAACAAAATACGCGCACAATGTACATAAAGAAATAATAAATTCTGTAATCTGAAATACAGGGTGGCAAGGTACACTTGCCTGCGTCCGGCTGTTGATGACGGAGATCCGGTACCACGTCAAAGTCCTCAGGTCCCGTAGTACCTAGAGATGAGATACAAACTCAATCAATAAACTATCACACGACAAACAGGGATGTGACATACATCTATACATATGCTCAGACTCAGCTATAACTCACAGGGACAATACGCTAGATGGTTGACCCCGATTGACTATTGGTACGATACATTAAATCAACTAGTCATATGTACCATATCATCAAACCATCCTCAAAAACACAATTAATGATTATTAACCTTTCGTCTCATATCATCGTTACCAAATCACAAAAGTACTACTCTAATTTAACCCATCATTAATTTCCAGTCCCCAAATTACCGATTAATGGTTTTATACTACAAACTAGTTCACAATCAAACACGTGCTCCTCAGTGTTCTTCAATGTTCAATTATCAGAATCTTATTTCTCAATAATTTAAATCTGTTCCCACAATAATCAATTTGTATTTAATTAGGACGACACCTAAAAATCTTATTTGGCATTTTAAATCCCCACTTCATTATTTATGCCCAAAATCCATCCATCATGTAGATATATTCCATGTCCTTATTCAAAATATTTTTAAACCTTAATTAATTGATTTAGCATTTTTCCTACCATGTATAATATCCAGAACATCTAGTTAAAATCAAGCCCTAAACCTACGTTAAACCCTAATCATCCATCCTTAACACAAGATCAATAAACTATACTAAATCTTCATAAACCCTAAAAACACATTAAACCCTAATCTTATGTCATTATCCCATGCTCATCAAACTATACTACAATTACACCAACATGATATACATAAACCCTAGCTAATAACTCAATAAAATAAATATAGAGAGGGAGTGGGAGTCGTATACCTCGACTAGGCTCGCTGGCCGGAGTAGGGAGGTGGTCGAGAGGGCAGTGTTGGCTGGAGAACAAACTGGAGGTGGTGGTGGCAGTAGATCAATAGGAGGTTTGGGTGATCGGCGTGCCGGACTGGAGGTGGGAAGGAAGCCGAGGATGCAGCAGGCCGCCGGAGCAAATGCCGTGGAGACGAACGACGGTGCGGCGGACCTCGTCGGAGAAGATGCAGACGAGGGTGGTACGGGGAGTGGCTCGTGGGGATGCTCGTCGGAGTAATGTGGTTAGAGGCCGGATCGGGGACAGTGGTGGAAGCCGCGGGGAGCAGTGGGGAAGAGGTGCAACAGTTCGTGGAGAAACCGCCGGAGCTCAGGGAGACGAGGGTGGTCGAGAGGAGTAACCGGCGCTGCAGCTCGACCGGAGAAATGGCGGTGCGGATCGTTTGACAGCAGGCCGGAGATCGGGGGGATGGAGTGTCAGCTCGTAGAGCTGGAAGGATGCGGCTGAACCGGGGGGGGGTGGAGAAGACCGGAGCGGGTGATGGCCGGCCGGAGTGGGCTAGGCTTGGCCGGAGTAATGGCTTCTCCAGGAAGAAGAAGAAAGGAAGAAGAAGAAAAAAATATGGAGGGGGGCTCGATTTTCAATTTAGAGGAGGGAGGAGAGAGAGGGGGGTGAGGTTTCCTAGGTTTTTGGGGATTAGGGCCGGCATGGGGAAGAGGGATGTGATGGGGATATTTTATAGGATAGAGTGTGATGATTGGAGGGTGGGGATTTTCCCATTTCAAATGTGGGGTTGAGATCTCACATGAAGAGAATTAGTTTCTTCATGAAAAAGAAGGGGATGAGGGATGTTAACCACGGTCAAAGAAGAGGGTGGCCTCTTCATTGGTCTTGACCAATGAGGGTGTGCCACATGTCACAATATTTATAATTTAGCCCCTTAAGTTTGGGTAATTGCACAAACACATGAAATGATAGAAAAATTATGGGAGAATTGGTGTTTGGTATTTTGTAGGGTGAGGGGGTGTTGTGTGTTTGGCATGGACTTAATTAAATGGACATTGAAATTAAATAGGGATTAAAATAGGATTAGTCAAAGTTGGTATCCCCGATTTAATTAGAATAAAATGTCCCGCTCTTTTAAATTAAATGGGGACACTTGGGGTCTCAATTTGGGAGTGACACAAGTTCAAAAATGGTGTAGGCTTTGTGTCAGTCTTGGACCTTTTAGTTGGTCCGGCTCAACGGATTAAGTTGGTGTCTCAAAATTGAAGGTAACGACACAGGTGTCCGACATGGAAATAAATATAGGATTTTGGATACGAGAAGTTGTGCAATTAATTTATTGCACAATGGATTTGATTTTGAGTGACGGAAAAGTCCAGTGCCTAAATTGGCGGGTCAAGTCAAAAGTACAATAGTCCGTTGGAATTTATAGGCTGATGTTGGGCTCCGAATAATTCAATAATGGTAGGACGCGCCAAGGGTTTAATTAAAATAATCAGACATATGCAACCTTACTCTAAACCTCAAACATCTACTGCTAAACCAAAATTTTCTAACCCATACCAGACTATCTATAAAAATAAATGAGGGGGTTTACATCTATCTCCTTGTATTGTGATTAATGTCTGTGAATGAGATTAGTTTAGGTTATATACTGTGACTGGAGTAGTAGACTTATTTATCTATATTACAGCTTAAGTGCACTCTAACGGGTCCATTAAATTGGATTTGTCCATTGAAGTTGTCGTGCTGGCCATTGCCACGTGGCTAGTCCCTCGGTATTTTGGGACTGGGGCACGACAACAGTTCCTCTTGATGTGGCCCTTCTTGCCATAATGGTAATACTTCGAGTCCTCGTACTGACCCTTGGACCTTCTCCTGCTTTTATCTCTGCCATCGCCTGGACCCCTACTTTTGTCCCTTATGCGGCTCTCTGAAACAAGCGCCTCTGAGTGGGATGTGGATTAAGTACCCTGAGAATGTCTCCGCATCTCTTCATTCAGTACCCTGCTCTTGGAAAACTCCAGACTGACTACGCCTTCCGGAGCAGAAGCTATCACAGACACTCGTACAGTCTTACACGAGTTTGGTAATGTACACAGCAGCTATAGTCCCTCAACCATGTCGTCGAACTTGACTCCCATCGAGGATAGCTAGTCAACCACGTCCTAGAACTCACTAAAGTGATCCATAATAGACGCCCCATATTTGTACCGCAGACCCATTATCATCCGGATCAAAAATAATTTATTTATTCCGGTCTTCTTTGCATACAAAGTTTCCGGCTTATCCCATAGTGTTCTCGCGTGCTCAATACTAGCAACGTGCTTGTACACGTTCTCGTCAATGAACTTTCTGATGTACCCACACACCTGTATATGCTCGAAATTCTAGTCCTCTTCGGATTTGTCACTGGGCCTCTCGGAAGCAAATACCGACAGATGCAGCTTCTTGACAAATAACAGATCCTTCATCTTGCTCCTCCAGTAATGATAGTTGGTACCGTTCATGTTTACCATGCGTACCGGCTTCGCATCCATCTTTCCTCTCTGGTTTGCCTGTCAACTCCTGACACCCTTCTGAAAATTTTAGAACATGGCTCTGATACCACACTGTTAGAAATGAAAGTGAGAAAACTTTTTCCCAAACCAGAGAGTATCTGCGAGAGAACCGAGCTATACAACGCACAAACCAAACACCAAATCATAGAAAAATAATTCACGCAGATAGAGAATTTTGACATGGAAAACCCTTGCGGAAAAAACTACGGGACGATCGGAGTCCAACCCTGAAGAACCTCCACTAATGGAATAAAGAGAATACACCCTCTTCAACCTCTTTCCGATCCAACACGGATCACCACAACACTTAAAAATATAAAATAGATCACACCACGATGATAGAAGACAATAAAAAATTATCCAAAATGACCTCCTCCTCCGAAACGGTCTCCAATCCTTCTTTCTTCTTCCCAAAGTTGCAATGACACTCTTGCCACATTTTCTTCTCTTTCTTGAGATGATATGTTATGTGTTATATTATGAATTAGGGTTAGAAAAATCTAATATATACTCTATAATCCTGCAGTTAATCCTGAACCGTATGATAAGATCCAAGGGTGTATAAAATACCTTCAAAATTTTGTTCAGTCCGCCGACCGAACTCGGACCGACTTCGATTTTGAGGTTCTGGAACACCACATCGAGTTCGGCCCGATTTTGGTTTTGAGGTTCTA
The DNA here is from genome assembly GCA_036927795.1 of Iris macrosiphon. Taxonomy (NCBI): domain Eukaryota; kingdom Viridiplantae; phylum Streptophyta; class Magnoliopsida; order Asparagales; family Iridaceae; genus Iris; species Iris macrosiphon. The sequence continues at coordinate 29,187,914 of JAYESA010000009.1, read as the reverse complement.
GAATACTACGTCGAGTTCGGGTTCAGCCCAAACTTTGTCTCCCCCTGTACAGCAGCTGCTTGGCCCCCTAATCCCGCAGCTAATCCTAGACCGTAGGATACGATCCAACGGTGTATAAAATACCTCTGAAATTTTGTTCAGTCCGCCGACCGAACTCGGACCGACTTCGATTTTGAGGTTCTGGAACACCACACCGAGTTCGACCCGACTTCGGTTTTGAGGTTCTGGAATACCACGCCGAGTTCGGACCGAGTTCGGCCCAAACTCTGTCTCCCCCTGTACAACAGCTGCTCCTCCTTCCTCTTGTGTTTCTTCGACCTCTCGAATAGCTCTCGTCGCCTCCCCGAACTTCTCTGACCACAGACGACGCTCGTCGCACTCCGGGATGTTCTCCACATAGATTGAAAATTTCATCCACTCCAACAGTTATACTATCATATTTTATTATCGATTCAAATCAATAAAAAGAACTTGTACCAAAAACGGAAGAAAGAAAAAAACATACACTTCATTTGAATGTACCGTTTATAGTTTTTTTTCATTTTCATTTTGGTTCATGGTGTTGGATAGGTCCAACAAAAGATTGACATGCATTTTAATTTTATTTTTTTTATTTTTGACACAAACGTTCGGGACCTGACGTAACGTTCAAAACTTTGAGCATACTGTATGTATGTCTTTGGGCCCATTATCCCCAACTTCCAATATTCTATAAATGAAAAGAATAATACGCTTTCGTGGTTCGGTCTACTAATATTCTGTCACCCAACCAAATCTTATACATCTTTTCGGTAACCACACGAGTCACTCGAGTTGGGTACATGTACATGCATTTGAGAGAGCCCAAAAGGAACACATTGCATGTCTAGATAGAATTACAAAATTTGGAGGAGGATTGGAATGCATGTCCACATAGAATTATAAATTTGTAGTAGTACTGGATGCTATTAAATATTAGGTGAATATTTAAGAGCAAGTGTTGGGCGGACATGAGTGGGTGCATAGCTAAGCTAATTCTATATGTGACGGCATACTGTATCAAGACTTATTGTAATTTTTTTTTTTTTTTTTTAGATGTTCAGCAATACGTACAAATTTTTATACATATTATATTGTATGTTATTGAGCTCACTGTTCTATACTCTTCTCAAAGTTTGATTTCGATATCGTCTGCCTAGTCATGAAAGTTATATCTCTTCTCACTGACCATAAGAGCCAGTTAAATTCGGTGACTTATTGTACTATTATTGTATCAAACATTCTCATCAATACATTTTTTTGAATCGTATGGTTATAAAACATGTTGATGTGACAGTAATTTTAGAAATTGTTTTATAATCACGTGATTCAAAAAAATGTATAGTTAAAATTGTTTGGTATAATATTAATACAATAAAATTGGTGTAATATCTCTTCCCTTTTATATATGGTAACTAGTTAGCTCAGGATTTGTTTTGGTACTATGAAAGTGATTTCTTGTTTGGGGGAAGTGAAATGTTTCATCCTATATCTTGTTTGCTGGACAATTTTTAATATCTGAATATATAATATTTTGTACATTGGAAATGGGTATATTGTTTTACATCAGTGTTCAAATGTTTAATATGAAAGTTTTTTTTTTTTTTTTTTTTTTTTTTTTAGATGCTACTACGGAAGAGTTAGAAAGGTAAAAAGTGATTTATAATAATAACAAAAATTTAACTATCTAACTAATTTAATAATTAATAATACAAATTATTAAAAACTAAAATTTAATTTTAATAATTAATATAATTGAATATTTTATTAAAGAATTATATTTTTTTTTTTACGTTTATGTAACTTGCTATCTTAACTATTGCAATTAACAACATAACTATGCTCCAAACTTTCTACCTAAATTACTACCATTAACAATAAAACACTTTAAACTTTCTCTGCAACTTTGTTCTCTCTATGGTGTCGAATATGAAACCCTTCATATCAGGGACGAAACTACATGCAGAAAAATGGTGGCCATACCCTATATTCAAGCAGATTAGTGCACTGGCCTTCCTTTTCTTTTTCTTTTTCTTTTTCTTTTTCTTTTTTCTTTTAAATGGAAGAAGATATGAAACATGGAGGAGGGAATATGCCAAAGTCAGTGCAACAAAGAGTAGTTTTGTATGAAGAATCTACATGCTGGAATATATTTTATTCGAAAATTTTCAATGAGAGCATTAAATTTTGAAAACATTCTAGTGAGAGTACATAATTTCTCAAAATTTCATTCAAAGCATTGTAATGTCCTTTGTAAGGATTTTTTTTTTTTTTAAAAAAATTTAATGGATGTATTTAACCGCATTTAATCACCCTTAGTCCAGACTAAAAAATGCAGATAAAAAAATAAAATAATAATTAAGAAAAATGACTTTTGGAAAGCAATTTTTTACATAGAAAAGCATTATTATTATGATAAGAGTGTTGTACGAAAAAAAATTAAAGAAGAAAAATGCCTTTTGGAATGACATTTTCGTCTTTTCAAATGACGTTTTTCTCCTTCTTCTTTTTTTTTTTTAGCCTTTGCGATTAGTTAAGAAAAATTAGTAGAAACGTCATTTAGAAGGACGTTTCAATGCTGCTTTCATTGTAGGTTTTAAAATTTTGCTTCTCTCAGATTTTTTTTTTCGTATTTTATTTGAATGGAAAGTTTTAATAAATTTATGGCCACCTTAGTATAAAATTCTAGTTTCGTCATGCTTGATTTGTTCATATATATATATATATATATATATATATATATTTGTTAGTGATACCTACTTAACCAAATGGGGTGTTTGGTGGAGGAAAGTGGCCAGAACTCTCCAGTTTTTGCAACTTTTCTGGACTCCCATGAGTTTGGACGTTTGGCTAGAGGTTTTGAAACTACTTTTTCAGTTGAAGTGGCCGGTCCGACTTTCTTATCGATGAGCTCGACTGAGTTCGCAATTTCTTGGTGAACTCGGTTGAGTTCGAACGTTTGGTTGCAAGAATAAATTTTATTATTATTATTTTTTATTATTAATTAATTCTTTGCAGTTTTATGTCGGTTGAGAAAAATGCTATTTTTTACCTCCCAAAAAAAATGGAGAAAGTGACGAGGAAGAAGACGTGTTCAGATTATTTGGTGCACGAAAGTAAGAATTTTTTTTATTATTAGTAGTAAATTAAATTTTGGGGTCAACTAAAAGAAATAAATTATTAGTAAATTAAATTTGTCTTGAATACAACTTTTATTCACACAAAAATTTTAAATTTTTTATTTAGAAAATTTACATTCAGTAATTATATGTCAATTAACCACCATCGAAACAACTTTTATTTCACTAATTATCCAAACAACCCAAATTTTTTTGTCTTCACTTTCAATTCGACCATCGAAACAACATTTTAAAAATTAAAACTTATACGTATGGCTTATGCAAATTATAATTTTTTATTTTTTACTTTTATATTTTTTTTTACACTTCTATGCAAAGAAACAGCTCCCAAATCGATTGAGTTGTCTGCAATCTGCCTGACATCGATAGACAATGCCGGGGTCCAGTACGTACTTTATGATTGTTCATATTTATCATTGTTTCCACATGTGTTTTACATATTTACTGTTTTGCAACAGACCCCCCACACGTTCATTGTATGTGGACGATTAAAGCAAAGGGTAGTCTTTGGAAACAACAGAAGGGATTTCTAAAGCTCATCTGAGTCTTTTCTCAATAATTGGTACAACGAAGCATGAAATCTAGACTTTCTATCAAAGCTCACTTTCGCCAGAAGGCTCCACGCGTTATTTCTGGAAAATTAGGAATGATTTTTCCTTTTTCCTTTTTGATGTAACGCTAAATTTTACTTGTCACCAAAAGTTGCCAATAGGTGACGATACAAAATACATTCCCTCTCCCAAGGAAAGATCATTTTCAGACCAAAAAAAGAAATTGTCTATTTAGGTTAGCAAAACCAACACTCCATCGGACTTCTTCCATGTTTTCTTGTCTATAGACATGAGTTACATGCTACTAAAACCTCTGCATCCCTTTCAATTTGAACATTCACAATTTCTATTATTCTACGACAACGAGTGGTCAAATTTTGATTATATATGACCAGTACTGGTCCCAAGGGAGTGCAGCATGTGCGGCCTTACATAATTCTTTCAGACATAGATTTTAAAAAAACAAAAAATTTACAGTAGCAAAATAAATTTATATTAAATTTATGCAAACGAATTAAATTTGGGTAAATTTGAAATAGAGACAGAATCCGCCAACAGTGTTGGTGAGAAAAAAAACGAACACGTAGGCAAAAAAGCCAAAATTGGACACCACAAGCCCAAATTCTGCCAACACTGTTGGCAAAATTTGGCCTTGTGGGGCCTGCGGGTTGGTTTGGGTGGTTTAATTTTGTTTGGTTTGGTTTATTTTATTAGTTTGTTTTAATTAGTTATGTTTTGTTTTTTTTATTTAGTTTAGTTTTGGAATTTGATTTAAGAAAATATATTTTAACGAAATAAAATTAAAATAAATTAATTGTAAAGAAATATTTAGAAATATTTTTTTCGAAAATTTGCATCAAGAGCATCAAAATTTGTATAGAATCAAAGTTTAAAAAATTACGAAAAAAGCATGGGGAGATTAGCACTATCCCGATCCCCATAATGATATCACCTTTGGGCCATGTTCTTGAAGCACCGTCGAAGAACATTCGCCAAATAGCTTCACATGAGGTCACGTTTGACTCTGCCACTTTGTTTGGAATATCGTCGTAAAGCTTCAAGATTTCTGGCACCAGATGTGCCGCCAAAAAGTCGTCAAGTGCTTGACCCTTGACAGCTTTCTGTAGGACGAACACTATGTCGTAAGGAGATAGTAGTATCGTCCAGGTAGCCAGGCGGAAACTGAGTGCCCTGGGTTTAGTCATGAGGACCCGGAGAGGGTTGATTCGTGAGATTACATGAATGGTTTGTCCAGTCACATAATGTCGAGTTTTTTGGATAGTGAATACTAGAGCGAGGCATTCCTTTCGACGGGTATGTATCTATGCTCCGCGTCGACCATCATCCGGCTAAGGTAGTAGATGTCCTACTCGTGGCCTGCATCACTATTCTGGGCTAATAGAGAACCGAAGAAGTGATCCATTGCACATACATAAAGTAGGAAGGGCTTTCCCACGACCTGGCCACCAGCACTGAAGGTTTTGATAGGTATTCCTTGATGTCGTCGAACGCGCATTGGCATTCTTCATTCCAGACAAAGGAGACACATTTCTTCATGAGCTAGGTGAACAACCGACAATACCCCGAGAGGTTTGATATAAACCTCATAATGTATGACAGTCTTCCATGTAGGCCACGGAGTTCTCGGAGCTTCTTTGGTGGATTCATCTCAAGGATTGCTCTAGTTTTGTCGGGGTCTACGTGAATACCCCAGAAAGTGATGATAAAATCTAAGAATTTACCGTTAGAGACTCCCAAAAAGGATTTGGTAGGATTCGTCTTGAGACAGTGTGCGTGCATCAGGTCAAACACGATCCTTAGGTATTAGAGGTGGTCATCTTTGGAGCGGTTCTTGACACCAATGTCATCAACGTAACACTCCACCGACTTATGCAGATGTTCATGAAAAATGGTGCTTATAGATCGTTGGTATGTAGCACCTGCGTTCTTCAGACCAAAGGGCATGATTGTGTAGCAGTATACTCTCGTCGACGTTCTGAATGATGTATGCCTCTCGTCTTCAAGAGACTTCTAGGTTAGATTATAGTCTGAAAATCTGTCCACGAAGGACATGCGCTCTAAGATGCAAGTATTGTCGATCATAATGTCGGTGATAGGAAGAGGAAACTCGTCCTTAGGGTAGGCCGCGTTTAGATCACGGAAGTCAATGCAGATCCAAATCTTCTCATTCTTTTTTACAACGGGTACGATATTGGCCACCCAATCTGGATGTTGTTCCTCGCGGATGAAGCTACTAGCAATCAGTTTGTTGACTTCAGCTTCGATGGCGTTCATGATATCCGAACGGAACCTCCGTTGTTGTTGTTTGACAGACTTGGCGTTCGATAAGATATTGAGCTTGTGGACCGCGATTTGGGGGTCCAGTCCTAGCATGTCTTCGTAGCTCTAGGCAAAGACATCAATGTATTCTCTGACGAGCTGTAGCAGGAATTCTCGGTCTTTGTCGGACAGATTTTTGCTGACGAAGATAGGTTTGGGGGAGGATTCGCCGTCCATATTGACTTGTATGACTTTGTCCTCGGTAGGAGATCTCGTTTATCGAACCGCATCTCCCATTGTGCGTCTAGATGTTGGGCCCACGGTTCTACTTCAAAGAGTTTCTGTGGATCTTCGTCGTCTTTCTCAGGGTCAGCTGACACCATATTGGCAGATAATGTTTGCTTGAGCATCTCTCCGAAACTGACGTCGGAGTCCCAAGCAAAAAAATTTAAAGAGTGAGAGTGCTCCTCTTCTCCTTCATCTGAACCTTCGGGGGTTGTGGGAGGCGTTACGTACCCTAAGCCATGCTTGGTCTTATGGTAGTAATCATCGTACTTTCCTGTGGGAACAGGTAGACGTGGGGCCATTCGTCGGTCCTTGCCAAAGTTTAAGCCCTTAGTGGCCTTCAGATCGTACCCGATCTTCTGGATAAGATGCTTGGCTTGCTATCTATACCGGTTGAGTGATATTTTATCGGTATCGGGTTTTGGGGCGAGTTTTTCTTGCACCAAGGTTCGGTGGATTCTACTTTACTAAAGATGATGAGTTTGTCTTCCCTCCTTCTTGGCGGAACTAGGAAGTATGAGTTTTGGCTGGGGAGGATCTATTTCACTACGATGGTAGTAGTCACCTATGTTTGAAGATGAAGGCCCAGACCGTGCTCCATGGAATACAAGGTGTTTATATGTGCAAGTTCAAAGTAGTTCAAAGATAACCCTTTATTCATAAAATAAGATATCTTTTCTTCAGGGATTCCATCGAGAGAAAAGGGACGTTGGCATGAGCGGTTACATACTCCTTCAGCTCATCTTTCTCGAGGGCTACACGCAGTACGAGCAAAGGCTTCGGTGGATTCCTGTACAGTTTTAGCACCAGGGGTTCAGAATTTGTAAGAGGTGTCAGAGCTTCCCTTGGTGATATTCGAAGGCAAACGATCATAGGTTCTGAAGGCTTAGACGGCACCGGATCTTTCCTCTTGTCACGACCCGCACCCGGTATAGGGGCACGAGAGCGTGGGTACGTCCAGCCTACGCCGCAGCATCGGCGGTAGAACACTGTCTAGGTCAAGTACTATCTAAACAATCTCACACTAGTATCCAACTCCATAAGGAGACACGGATAACACTATAAAAATGAACAACATACTCAATCACCACTACAGCACGATAAGAATTTGAAGAAATAACAGAATACGACACAAGTCTAATGACAAAATAATCATACCTGCAAACAGTAACAACCAATCCCCAAGTGTGTCGGAAACCAGTCTACTAAGGTCACAGTCTGGAAAAAATATTTTCCAGTCAGGAAGGAGCAAAGTACATCTCTAAATAGCAGTTCTATATAAATGACATAAACTATGTAGCAGTTCTAGATGGAAATATACCAGATGCATGTATAGGTACGAGAAATGTACAATGAAAGAAATACTGGAAATACTGTAAGTAAATGCAGGAAAAGAAACAATATGTCAATGAGCAAGAAACCTATGACTAAGTGTGTGAGTACTAGCTTTAACATGTGATCGGCTTGGGAACTTGATCATGCTAGTTACATGTGATTAGCTATGATTCATGGAAGGTCAGGCTAACCGTTGGTTAGCTATGATGCATGGAGATGGTCAGGCTAATCACACGTAACAGCTATGAAGCATGGAGATGGTCAGGCCGTACCCGACGTGAGATGTGGGGTGAGCTATGATGCATGGAAAGTTGGGTATGATCACATATCTACACTAAAATACTCCCCAAACCCCCGACTGGTATAGTAGATCAAATCATGGTACGCTATGGCACGGGATTCCCTAGGGAGGTAGCAAATCTCCCCGAAAATCAGTGTCTGTACATGCACAAGATATCAAGGAAACAAGTCTTGTACAAGCTACACCATGAATAAGGAATAACATCTCATGACGAGATCCGTGTATACCAATCCGTGTAACCAACGTGTCAAGGACATGGATATTTACACTAGATACAGGGAACATAGGAGATATCATAAATTAGAAACTAATCAGAGAATGTACTCGCCTTGGGTCCTTAGCTGGTAATGTCAATGTCCTGTCCCAGAGTATCGTCTGGAGAAAACAACAGTCCTAAAAATATATCAAATACAACATTTGCATCAGGTGCTACACTAACACATCACAAATACATGAACTCAGGGGCTCTGCCAGGTATGGCACTAGTCAACTAGGGTCATCTAGTAGGGATACGTATATAATACACATTTACACTCAAAGTATATACCAATAAAACGTATATAATATATATATATAAGTGTCTCTTAGTAATTGTACAAAATACGTATTTGTGTATATACACTAATAGATGTATATAAATATACATTTTTATACCAAAAAATACATATGTATATATATCAATCAAACATTATATATATATAACAAATCAAAGAATGCATATAATGCCACACTTCTCAAGGTGATCCCAAATGAAGTAGCAGTTCGCTCCAATGAGTCCGGAGCAGTCCAAATAGCTAGAAACTATATAAAGAAGTCCAAGATCGGAGTTCGGCACGAAAGTCGAGATAAGGATACCAGGCTAATAGGGGAAAGGGTCGTTTGTTTGTAATTAAGGTAACACCTTAATTTAATGAAAATTATTTCGAATTTATTTTGAACAATAATTACAAATAAAAGTTTATTTATAAAATCTAGAATTTATGTAAAAGCCATCATATATTTTTATATCCATAGTAAAAATCGGTCACCAGTCCAAATAATAATTTTGAACTAATTTTTTTTATTATTGAAACTAATAATATAACCCAAAAATTATTATAGTTTTGTATAATCAAAAACCCTTTTAATTATTACATAAAAATAAACTAATTACATAAAATTACTAAACTAATTATATTTAATTACTAACTAATTACAGGAAATTACTAAACTAATTATATAAAACTAACTAATTACAAATTAACTAATTGATTATGAAATTAATTAACTGAGTAATAATTAACTACTGATTAATAAATTAATTTAACTGATTAAGAATTTTATTAACTGGTAAATAAATAATTAACTAAACTAAATATATAAATTAACTAATTGATTAATTTAATTAACTAACTAATCACAATTAACTAACTACTTACTGTAACTCAACTTCACAGAACAAAGAAAGGGAAAGAGAGAAGTCGGCTCACGTTTGGGGGAGGGTTTTCCGGCGTCGACGGAGGAGAAGTCCGCCGGGGTCGGACCGGCAAGGCGTCGGCGGACTGCTAGTTCTGCTGTGGCGGCGGCCGGGTGCGCGTATCGAGGAGGCGGGTGCTCGGCTCCAGGCGGCGGGTGCTCGGTTCGAGGCGGCGGCGGTGCTCGGCTCGAGACGACGGGGGTGCTCGGTTCCAGGCGGCGGTCGACGGCTCGACGAGGGTGCTCGGTTCCAGGCGGCGGTGGAACTCGAGAGCGGCGGCGGGTCTGCTCGAGGCGGCCACGGCTCGACAGATCTGAGGCGGCGGCGGGTGCTCGAACTCGGCGGTGGTCGACGCTGAGGGGGAGGTCCTGCAGCCACCGGAGCTTGACGACGAGGAGGTGATCCGCGGCCACCGGCTCGGCGAGGCTAGATCTAGGGTTAGGGTTTCTCTGAAAAGAGTCGGGGTGTTTTGGTTCGTGTCCGAAGCTGGACACGGTGAGTTTGCTGTACTGTGGAGGACATGTCCGGTCTGTCGGACACAGGGTTGGGTGTTGCTGTGGTGGAGGTGGATGTGTCCGGGTGTGTCGGACACAAAAATCTGGTTGTAATATTGTAAATCTGGACACATGAAATGAATGTATACGATAGGACACCCGGAGTCGGACCCGAGGCCAACACGGCTGACACGGTGATGCTGGACACACGGACACGAGCACACAAAAATGGTGGTGGCTTGTTGGCTTGTGGGAATTTGTGAAGGCTAGCTAGGGTTTCTTGGGAATGGTGATGAGAGACTTTAAATAGGGAGAGAGGGTGTGGGATAAATGGTGAGGATTGACCCAAATAATGAATGGCCCAGATAAGATATGAATGCGTTTTCATGTGGGAAAAATGAGGGTGTGAATGGGAGACGATAACTGGTAAATAAATAAATAAAATATTATTTAAGAAAAATGTTTTAAGAGGCTTCCAAATTAGCTACTAATTAAACCCATATTTCAACACCCTAGAAAATATGTAATTTATTTATTTACTATTCCAAAATGGATATGAAAAGTTATTATGAAAACAACTAGTCCTTCAATAATTTTATTAAACAAATAATTTTATGATTACAAGCCAATAAACATTCGAAGCTAGAGTATTATACATATATCATTATTTATCTATTTAATTTATAAGAAAGCGACATTTAGGAAAAAATAATTTTTATAAAAGATTTTAAATCACCTTCTAAATCAACCATTGTTCAAAATCAAATACAAGAATTCAAGGAGAAATTTATTTTTAAAAAAAGCTTGGTATTTAAATAAATTAAAAAAATCTAATTATTTCGGAAATTTGGAAATCGGAGGTTACAAGTCTACCCACCTTAGAAAATTTCGTCCTCGAAATTTAGGATCCTCAATAACTGCCTTTACTCATCATATCATTTCTATCAAAATTTTAAATTTCAAACCAAATAATCATGAAGTAATTCCATATCGTTATTTCACAACCCCTTCAAAAATTCTATAACATCATATTCCTGAAAATCTTCAAGTTAAAAATCAAATTCAAATTTTTATCATAGTCTCCTCCAAATTTAAGTTCGTATCTAAATACTCAAGGATTTTAATATCCAATCCTCCAATTGAATTCCAATCAATGTATATTTATAACATTTAAAAATCTGTATCCCAAAATTTAAATTTTAAACACTAATCCATCAATCATCTTACTCCTCTAACTCAAATTAAATTGATGCTTATTCAAATCTAAATCCTCATCCCGAGAATTGAATTCGACGTCATTCCATTAACGATTTTATTTTCTGATTTTATTTTTCCTCAAATACTCAACGATGCGATACTTTCAGAATCTTCAATGCAACATTCATAATATAAAATTTCTATCTTGCAATCAATTAGATATAATGATAATTTTCCAATTTTTTCTCAAATTTTTTATTTTTTTATTTTTATAACCAATTCAATCATATCAAGACTTTCCTAAATTAATAAATCCTCAAATTTTGTCCTGTGAATTTCTCTATTTAATTTAATGTTTATCCTCGAATTTCAATCATACCTCGATTTTCATAAAATCAATGATCCATCAACTCTATTATAACAACCCCTAAATTCTTTATTTAAATTAATGCTCATCCACAATTTAATCCTCTTGTCTCTTTTGTCGGTCATAACCTTGTCATAGATCTTTGCTATGGTCAAACCCTAATGATCATGGTTTAAGAAAACTCTACCTACAGCCATGCAATTTAAGAAAAAAGAAGAAAAAATATATAGGTCATGCATCTTTGTCATGGTATTTCAGTCTCTGTTAAGGTGTACTACTAGTTATATCCTAACAAGAAAATTATGAATACGAACTACAGCACTAGGAAAATCAATCAATCGAAAGACGAAAAAAGAACATTAAGAAAAAGAACCTACTAACATATTACTTGTAGTATCCCTTATCTCTAACAACACTTAACTCTAGCACATTCACTAACAATTTTCTATTCCTGTACACTGATATCCCTATCAACTAACCTTTAATCCACAAAATCCATGAATATATCCGTATTGCACACACCTGTCTATTATGAAAATAATATTTTTGGGTGTAAAATGAAAAACTTGACTTAGGATAATTTTTTAAAATTTATTGGGCCCCGGACCTAATTTAAAACACCTAAAAACTATTTATTTATTTATTTGTTAATTAATTATTATTATTATTATTATTATTATTTTCTTTATTTTCCAGCCCGGCCCATTATCCTACCCGGCCCATTGGGCCCAGCCCACACGAACCCGCCTAGCGGGTCGGGTCGGGTCCACCCGCCGCCCGACCCGACCCGTACCCGCCTGAACCCTCACCCCTGACCCGTTCTCCCCCTCCTCCGCCGCTGACCGCTTCCTCCGCCGGATCCGCGCCGCCCGCCGCTCCGGTCGGCTCGCCCCCGCCAGCCCCGGCCACGACGAACTCCTCCCCGCCATTTCCGGCCACCTCCCATCTCTCCTCCGCCTCCCCCGCTCGATCTCCCCCTATTTAAACCCTCTTCCTCCTCCCCGTCGACCACCACGAACCCCCACCTCGCCGTCGGCCGCCTCGCCCCAGCTCCGCCCCGACCAGCTCCCTCCTCCACCCTCCGGCCCCTAAGCCGCCGTCAAGCTCCCCCGACCCAGCCACAGCAGCGGCACCCCTCCCCTCGCCTGAGCCGCCTCCGGCCAGCCCGTCCTCCGCGCCGCCTCCGCCCGCCTCCGCCAGCGCCGTCTCAGGCCTCCCCCGCAGTGGCGCCGCCTTCCTCCGGCCGGCCTCCCTTCGCCGGAATTTCCCTAAACCCTAACCCTAATTCAATCGGAAATGACCCAGAACACAGTATCCTCGTGGCGTGTCGGATACGGTGGACCCCGGTTTTTTGACCCTGTTCAGGTGCGTGTAACTTTCTCCTCGCTGTCCCGTTTTCAATTCCGTAAATTGCATTGTGAAGCCTGTATGACCCTCTCGGTGTCCAGACAAACCGCTCGGGACATCGCGTCCTGTAGTGATCGCACACCGCGATCCAAAAACAGGAAAAATATCGACCCGATTCACCCCGGAACTGGGTACGCCCCGCCAAACGGAACGACTTGGTCTCGCGCGGTCTTCACAGATACGTGCGCAGCGTTGATACGGACGTGTGGGATTTCGCGGAAGTCGATTCGGGTGTGTGTGCACACCGGGATCAACGCGTATCCGCGGACACCGTCCCGTATCCGCCTTTTCTGATTCATGCCCTAACTTTCTGTGTACACGTCGGATCGAAACGAAACTTGCGCCATCGGACTCGTAGCAATACGCTGGTCCTGTGACCCAAGTTTGGTTCGATTTTGAGAACGTTGACGAAATCGCGTGTCGTGGGCCCCGCAAGCCCCGCTCGACGGGCGATTTTGTGATCGGCTCATCGGAATTCAATTCTGGAAGTTCCGTTGGGTTCGTATCGTCGTTCCTGACCAGTTGACACTAAGTTTGGTGAATTTGGAGACCTTCGACCTTGACACGTTTTTCGGTGCAAAGCGGGCCCACATGCGGACCCCGTTTTGACCCGAAATTATCGTTTTGCCCTTGTCTCCAAATTGGACTCAAGGACAGGCGTTTCTAGCTATTTGATATCTTCTGAGCATGTTGGTAGTGTTTATCTCTGCATCTGGACACATTTTTGGAAATTTTCCCGAGACACAAAACTGTAATTGGATCCAAACATCAGGCAAGTACCTGCACTTCAAGTTTAATCTTTATATTGTGATAATTAATTCCTTGCTCTACTAGTACCCTTGGTTGTTACACGTAGTGTTAGAATACTGAATTTTATGTCTTGAATATTGTATTTCATGTCTTGCTTTTCGTGTCGGTTGGGAGAATACTAGGAGGCATGTAATTTACCCTTCCCCTGTCGTGACTGCTAGCTGTTGGTACGCGATTGTACCCTCAGCCTTATACTTGTTATTCCTGACTGCTAGCCGCCTATGGCGTGCCTTATTAGCCTTATAAACCCCTACATGCCAACTATATATTCTAAATACACAAGTTCACGCACATAGTTTCTTGTCGTATTGCAGTTCTTGTCGTCTTGTTACAGTTACATTTCCTGTCACATTTTAGTCCTGCTTTACTCATATTCCTGGTTTATAGCAATTAAATCATGTTTTACTTATAGTCCTGATTTATAGCATTATTTTTCAGTTAATTTCATTACTTATTTATGTATATTCTCAACATGATGCTTAGTCAGTTCTTTTCTACTTGTCACAAATATTTAGTTTAAATCTTGTTGTGCATTGTGTACTTTGCTCCTTTCCTGACTAGATCCGTTGATTTAGGCGATGATGAGAACTTTGGCCCCACCTATTATGGCCCCTATGAGGCAGCAGGTGATACAGTTGCGAAGCCGGTTCCCACACAGGAGACTACTCCTGCGGAGTAGTTAGCAGTAGTTATTTATTTCCTTTCATCCTAATAATCGGGCTTGTCCCCGATTTAATTTCTGGTTCTGTAATAACTCTGGATCTGATTGTCACATTCTGTTTATAAAATCTTAGCATTCCTTTTCCTGTTATTTATCCTTGCCTATTTAATTATTGTGAATGAGCTAGATTTTATTTAACTGTGAACATGACCTAGACCGCGTACTACCGCCGACACTGCGACGTAGGCTGGACGTACCCACGTACTCGTACCCGAATATCCGGGTACGGGTCGTGACACGTTTTTGTGGTGGCCCATGCAGGTCAAACGACTAAATTGTTCGGTTTTAACTTAGGGACCGAACAGGCCTGCAACAAGATTGAGGATTTTAGGAAAAAGCTCATTCACAGAATAGGATCTTTATTTCAATTCTTGATATCATTCCTAATCAGTTTTCCCTATCGCCCTTGATTTCCAAGTAATCTATTCTAATCTTCCTATCCCTTAATCTTTCAGAATGGTTCAGACAAGGAACACAGTAGGAGACACATCCGAACCAGCTGAGCAGACTGTGCCTGAAACTCTTGCACTCCCTCCGCCTCCATCTACTCCGACAATTACTCTGGATGGGGCACAGCTACTCGGAGTGTTCCAGGGACTCGTAGAATCCCAGAAGGAACAGACTACCCTGCTATGAACTAGCCTTTCGGACGCTCTTCGGTCCCAGGAGTCACCACACAAGAGGCCAGGAAGTGCCAAGGACTTCAAGAATCTTAAACCCCTGGAATTCTATGGGACTAAAGGTATTCTCTATGCCGATGAATTGATAAAGAATGTGGAGCGACTCTTGAAGACTGCTCGGGTCCCTGATGACCTTAAAGTGAAATCTGCAAGCCTGCAACTGTTTGACATAGCTCGGACCTGGTTTAGAGACGAACCTCAACTATCTGCTCCTGATCTCACTTAGGAGGACTTCAAGAGGCTGTTCAAGGAGAAATTCTATCCCGAAGTGGCCCGGGAAGCTCTCGAAAGTCAATTCGAGAGGCTAGAACAAGGTAACCTTTCTGTTGATGAGTACACGGTCGAATTTAGCAGACAGAGCCACTTTGCAGAATATATGGTTCGTACCCCTGAGGATAGAGCCCGTTGATTCAAGAAGGGGTTGTCTCCTGATATCCGCCTTGCTGTCACCACTAACCGAGCTCGTACATACGAGGAAATCTTGAGCGTGGCACAGGGTGTTGAGAGAGACATGGGGCATAAACTAAAACGGGAAAGAGATACTGGAAGTACGGGACCCCACAAACGCCCGTTCCAATAACAACCACAGCAGAGGGCCCCGCAGCAAACCCAGCGCCCTCTCCCTCGAGCCACAGCACCCCAACACCAAGCTCAAGGACAGAACCAACGAGTTCCCACTTGTGGCTTTTCTCAAAAACAAGGTCACACCTGGCAAGTTTGTAGGAAGAGACTAGGTGCCTGTCTATATTGTGGATCAACAGCACATCAAGTGAGGGACTATCCCGCTGCTCCAGGACGCAGACAAGCTTACGTGATGACCGTGGAGAACGCGCAGACTCTGGGAGCAGCTAATGCGCGTAAGTGATTCGTAGATACCTTTTCTAGTATTGTTTAGCTTATGCCTACTGATTCGTGACCTCAGCCCCAACCTAGTAATTTTGAACTTGCTAATAACCTGGTATGCTTTTATATTTGATAACTATAAAGATTTTAGAGCCTTTTTGCTATTTGTGTGTTGTTTTGTGAACTTAAATAATTTGTACCTCCTTTTCATCATCATCTAGCGCACTTAATTTTGCTGAACTTGACTTATGCTGCTATTTTATAGCCTAGTTTTGCAAGCTTACTCTTTATCGGGCTTGTTCATGACACATGTATTATTGAGGCCTGATCAACCCCACTAATACAAATGTCTATTCAGAATCAGTGTACTACGGTCTGATCAACCTTAGTGCATTTTGATTCGCACTTCGCACGACTACTTTACGTGGATTGAGATATATAATTGACTAGTATACTTGTCCCCCCCCCTAAATATGTCCGAGCATATCGTATCAGTTACATAACTGTACTAATACGAGCATGCGAATAAATGATTACCATAATAGAATTTTAATCCATAACCGCCTGATAATTCCCATTAGAAATCCTTGAACGCCTTGATCCCTATACCTCTGTTCTACCACCTCGCCCTTAAACTCTTTATTATTGATCCTCGTCTTCCCTTATTTTCGAAAAGACAAAATTCTGTGCTTGGTATAAGTTTGATATATAGATAGTACTAGATATACCCCTCAGACCGGTCGAATTAATGATAACCCTTTATGACTAAGGGAATACCATAGATGGTGTATTTGTGTTAAAGGCTTAAAGATTCAATACCATGATTAAATAAGTTGGGACATAGCTTTACTAGTTGCATAGTCTTAGAGGATAGATGGGTAAATTCTAAGTTGGGCAGCGACCGCAATGTTCACCTGAGAGAAACCCGTTAGACTGTAATCAAGTGAGATTAGATAGAGAGAACCCTACCATATTTTAAATTTCGAGGACAAAATTTTTATAAGTTGGGTAGATTGTAAACCCCCAGATTTTGCAAAGAATTTTTAAATTGGGATTTTTTACAATTTTCTGGAATTTTCTAGGATTTTTTCTGTAATTAAAATCAGGGTTTTTAATTATTAAATAATTTTTAATTGTTAATAAATAATATTAAAATATTATGGAAATAATACTTTTGGGTGTAAAATGAAAAACTGGACTTAGAGAATTTTACTGGAATTTATTGGGCCCCGGACCTAATTTAAAACACCTAAAAACTATTTATTTATTTATTTGTTAATTAATTAATTATTATTATTATTATTATTATTATTATTATTATTATTTTTTATTTTCCAGCCCGGCCCATTATCCTACCCGGCCCATTGGGCCCAGCCCACACGAACCCGCCTAGCGGGTCGGGCCGGGTCCACCCGCCGCCCGACCCGACCCGAACCCGCCTGAACCCTCACCCCTGACCCGTTCTCCCCCTCCTCCGCCGCTGACCGCTTCCTCCGCCGGATCCGCGTCGCCTGCCGCTTCGGCAGGCTCGCCCCCGCCAGCCCCGGTCACGACGAACTCATCCCCGCCATTTCCGGCCACCTCCCCTCTCTCCTCCGCCTCCCCCGCTCGATCTCCCCCTATTTAAACCCTCTTACTCCTCCCCGTCGACCACCACGAACCCCCACCTCGCCGCCGGCCGCCTCGCCCCAGCTCTGCCCCGACCAGCTCCCTCCTCCACCCTCCGGCCCCCGCAGCCGAGCCCCTCAGCCGCCGTCAAGCTCCCCCGACCCAGCCACAGCAGCGGCACCCCTCCCCTCGCCTGAGCCGCCTCCTGCCAGCCCGTCCTCCGCGCCGCCTCCGCCAGCGCCGTTTCAGGCCTCCCCCGCAGCGGCGCCGCCTTCCTCCGGCCGGCCTCCCTTCGCCGGAATTTCCCTAAACCCTAACCCTAATTCAATCGGACACGACCCAGGACAAAGTATCCTCGTGTCGTGTCGGACATGGTGGACCCCGGTTTTTCGACCCTGTTCAGGTGCGTGTAACTTTCTCCTCGCTGCCCCATTTTCAATTCCGTAAATTGTATTGTGAAGCCTGTATGACCCTCTCGGTGCCCGGACAAATCTCTCGGGGCATCGCGTCCTGTGGTGATCGCACTCCGCGATCCAAAAATAGGAAAAATATCGATCTGATTTACCCCGGAACTGGGTACGCCCCGCCAAACGGGACGACTTGGTCGCACGCGATCTTCACAGATACGTGCGCAGCGTTGATACGGACGTGTGGGATTTTGCGGAAGTCGATTCGGGTGTGTGTGCACACCGGGATCAACGCATATCCGCGGACACCGTCCCGTATCCGCCTTTTCTGATTCATGCCCTAACTTTCTGTGTACACGTCGGATCGAAACGAAACTTGCGTCATCGGACTCGTAACGATACGCTGGTCCTGTGACCCAAGTTTGGTTCGATTCTGAGAACGTTGACGAAATTGTGTGTCGTGGGCCCCACAAGCCCAGCTCGACGGGCGATTTTGTGATCGTCTCATCGGAATCCAATTCTGGATGTTCCGTTGGGTTCGTATCATCGTTCCTGACCTGTTGACACTAAGTTTGGTAAATTTGGAGACCTTCCACCCTGACACATTTTTCGGTGCAAAGCAGGCCCACATGCGGACCCCGTTTTGACCCAAAATTACCGTTTTGCCCTTGTCTCCAAATTGGACTCAAGGACAGGCGTTTCTAGCTATTTGATATCTTCTGAGCATGTTGGTAGTGTTTATCTCAGCATCTGGACATATTTCTGGAAATTTCCCCGAGACACAAAACTGTAATTGGATCCAAACATCAGGCAAGTACCTGCACTTCAAGTTTAATCTTTATATTATGATAATTAATTCCTTGCTCTACTAGTACCCTTGGTTGTTACACGTAGTGTTAGAATACTGGATTTCATGTCTTGAATATTGTATTTCATGTCTTGCTTTTCGTGTCGGGTGGAAGAATACTAGGAGGCATGTAGTTTACCCTTCCCCTGTCGTGACTGCTAGCTGTTGGTACGCGATTGTACCCTCAGCCTTATACTTGTTATTCCTGACTGCTAGCCGCCTATGGCGTGCCTTATTAGCCTTATAAACCCCTACATGCCAACTATGTATTCTAAATACACAAGTTCACGCACATAGTTTCTTGTCGTATTGCAGTTCTTGTTGTCTTGTTACAGTTACATTTCCTGTCACATTTTAGTCCTGCTTTACTCATATTCCTGGTTTATAGCAATTAAATCATGTTTTACTTATAGTCCTGATTTATAGCATTATTTCTCAGTTAATTTTACTACTTATTTATGTATATTCTCAACATGATGCTTAGTCAGTTCTTTTCTACCTGTCACACAAATATTTAGTTTAAATCTTGTTGTGCATTGTGTACTTTGCTCCTTTCCTGACTGGATCTGTTGATTTAGGCGATGATGAGAACTTTGCCCCCACCTATTATGGCCCCTATGAGGCAGCAGGTGATACAGTTGCGGAGCCGGTTCCCACACAGAAGACTACTCCTGCGGAGTAGTTAGTAGTAGTTATTTATTTCCTTTCATCCTAGTAATCGGGTTTGTCCCCGATTTAATTTCTGGTTCTGTAATAACTCTGGATCTGATTGTCACATTCTGTTTATAAAATCTTAGCATTCCTTTTCCTGTTATTTATTCTTGCCTATTTAATTATTGTGAATGAGCTAGATTTTATTTAACTGTGAACATGACCTAGACAGCGTACTACCGCCGACACTGCGGCGTAGGCTGGACGTACCCACGTACTCGTGCCCGAATATCCGGGTGCGGGTCGTGACACTCCCTCCTTAATTTTGTGAGAGGTATTAGCTCGGTTGTTTGGCCTCGAGCTGGTGGAAGGTTAACAACTTCCATTGTCGCCCTGGGGATCCGGATCACTCCGTCCTGGGCCTCTGTTGTCGGGAAGTCGTCGAACTGGAGAGATACCATGTTTTCCGCAAATGTCACATCAATAAAGTCCAGGAAGAGAACCTTGGTATCAATCAGACATTGGATGTACTGCTTCAAGGTGTAGCAGTCTTGCGTCGGGTGGTGGACGTAGTGGTGGAAGTGTCAATACTTTGGATTATTTATGTCTGCCGCTTCCGGCTGGCTTTTGGCGTCGGAAAGCCAAAGTTTTCCTCCCTACATCAATATGTCAAAAATGGGCATGACATCACCATCTTCGAAAGTGTATGTCTCCTTTGGTTTTGGAGACTCCGCCTACTTTTGCTCAGGCCTCTTGGTCACGTTGGTGACCATAGCCTGCTTTCCTTTTCCATCGCAGCTTCTATTGTTATTGTTGTTGTGAAAATATTTCCTCTATCGTCGGTGACAAGGATCTGTATTCCCAAGAGTCGGGCGTCCTTGACCTTATTCTCGGATATGACAGTGCTTATAATGAACGTCTTCCAGTCTTTAAACTGGCTATCACCCATCCAGAGGCTGACTGCCTGAAGTAGGTTTCTCCAGAACATCTCCATCATCGCCATTTCGAGATTGCCAGGAGGCAGCCTCAGCACAGCTTGTCAGAACCGCTCGATATAATTTTGTGCAAGTTTTTTCTCTCCCTGGGCAACGTCCATCAGGGAGGATATAGTCATGTCATTTCCAGCCTCATAGAATCTTTTGAGAAAAATACTCTTGAGGTCGTCAAATGATGATATGCAGTTATCTTAGAGGCCGCAAAACCAGTCGAAGGCCACCCCGAATAATGTCCCGATGAAGAGCCTAGTGAGGATAGCATCGTTGCGAGGTAGGTGCCCCGTCGTAGTTTTAAAGTAGCTCATATATCGGCGGGGAGGACTTCCCGTCAAATATGTCAATATTGAAGGGTTTGTACTTGGGAGGATATGGTACATCCCTCTATCCAGTAGATATGGTTGCCGCATTCCGAGATCGCGGAGTGAGTTCAGATTGCCTATGGAATCTAGGCGGGCTCGGAGTTCTCGGACCTCCATCATCGCTTCCCTAGCTTCATCTGTAGCGGGAGGAGCAGACGACCCTGGTATAACATGACGGCCTCCAACGGGGGAAACGGTTGCTTTTGAATCTGCATTAGTTCTAGGGTCTTAACCTGAGGCCCTTGATGTCTAGCACTACTTGGGTTAAGGCTTGCATTGACTCGCTCATAGTTTTATCATGGCCTTGAGGGTTTTGAGGCACTGTCGGTCACTGGGGCCT
Organism: Iris macrosiphon; assembly: GCA_036927795.1. NCBI lineage: Eukaryota > Viridiplantae > Streptophyta > Magnoliopsida > Asparagales > Iridaceae > Iris > Iris macrosiphon. The sequence goes on along the minus strand of JAYESA010000009.1, from coordinate 29,166,822 downwards.
TTGTGATCGTCTTCTGCCATATATATCGTTCTTATATGAGGCGAATAGGAAGAGACGGTTGACGTAGCAGTTCTCGCTTCAGACTCTTGCAGTGAATAGTCATCGAGGAGAGCTGATAGTGCTGCATCATGTTTGAATTCTGATGGAATACTACCCCTGCGTAGAAGGCTGTGTCTCCTTGGTGAGGATGGCTACCCCCAATGTCTGTTCCTTGAGAATCGCTATCTCCTTGGAACGCCGGATTGTTGTATAGGTCCGGGGGATTACTACCCCAGCTTGTGCAACTCACAGTAGTTCTGAGGAAGAACAACCCCCAGCGGCTGTGAGCTTCTTCTTCGAGCTAGTGCTCTAGAAAATACCTTCTACAGGTCCCGCTGCTGCTCCTCCCGGTAGTCGTCTTCTCAATGCGCTGGTTGAGGGTAACGGACTGGAGGTGCTAAATTTCCTTCCTCCCTTGGTGGAAGGGACCTTCCGAGTAGAGTAACACGAGGAAAAGTGCAGCTCCTTCTCCTCTCGTGTTTGCGACTGATCTCTAGGTTGTTGTCGGATCAGCGCCTTTGGGTGCAGTCGTTGGAATATAGATTGCCTACCTGTGGGTACTTCCACTTTTTTGCAGCAGTAGTTGATAATGATTTTGGCACAGTGATATCCTAGGGAGGATACTTCACATGCCATAGTTGCTTCTCCCGCTTTGCGCTTGTGATTGATCACGTTGCGCAAGTTGTGCGAGGGCTTTTTTTACCTTCGTACCCTTGTTATGAGCACATGGATTGATCACGTTGCTCTCTGACCAGGGGTTTGCTCAGGAACTTCCCCCAAGCCATTAGTGGAAGGCTCTTGAGACTGGCCCTGTCCATTTGCCGCTGTAGGCTGGACACGCGGGTCGGTCTTGTACAACTTTTCGTCAGGGGAACACATAACAGTTAGCGGTGCCAACCGACGGTCAGTTGAATGGGCATTTGCCTGAGCTTGGGGAGCTTGCACTGCCCTAGATTTCTTTGACTTAGCATGCATAGGCGTGTAGTACAAAGATTCCAAGTTTTAATTTTCACCATTCTCAGCATGGCGCATAAGATCAGCGCTGCATGAGATTCGGTCAAAAATCGAGGTTCGGCTGCTGTGAGTGTCCTATGCGGCCATCTGCCTACGGTAGTGAGCCGATGTTGCATATTCATCTTATTCGGCCTCCTCCTAGGTCGCATGGAACTCACATCAAGACCCGAACGTCTGGCATCATAATATTTTCCTCTGCCACAGTTTGGGTACTGAGCGTCTTCTGTGGCAGACGGAGAAGCCGCATAGACAGTCTGGGTGGACGCTTGATGAGCGTCCTCAGCAACATGTGGAAAGGCAGGGAGCGCATGCTCCATAATTGGGTGAGGCGCATCGACCTTTGCAACCCATGTTCTGCGGGTCTTCTGGTGAGGAGCACCCTTCTTTTTGAAAGGGGTTGCCGCATAAGCAGTGGACGCTTGATATGTGGTCCCTGTGGAAGGAAGAGACATGGAACGCACGTTTCGCAGTTGGGTGAGGCAGAGCGGCCTTTGTAACCCATGTCCTACGGGTCTTCTTAAACTTTGTTTGCCTTGGAGAATGACTCATGTAGTCCCCGGAGATCATGTCCTCGAAAGACTGTTGGTTGAAGCGGAGCACCAATATTCTCTAAGTTGACCCGAGCTTGGTTGCGTCGGATTGCATCATAATTTTCTCATCAGAAGAGAAAGAAGTCCCCATCATTGTCGCCATCTTGTTTGCCACTAAATTCAAAAGTTTAAAAGAACTTAGTTTAATTAAGAAATGTAAGAGAGTACGGACAATATAAGAACAAATTTATTTTCTGGAAAATAACAATGGAGGATTAATACTGTAGCAACTCTCTTTACTCCATAGACGATACGGTATAGGAGGAAGCTCTTCTCTCTTGCTTGAGTGTAGGTTCACAGATTGCCAGTCAGCCCTTTGTATGTGTGTGGTACCTTGTTATTTATAGCCGCCGTGTTGACGTGCTATGGGTGCCGCATGTGCTCATACTTAGTGGTCGTATAGGGCTCCTTCAGCAGAATGCGGCCGCAAAGGTAGCCGCATGTTGCGGGCAAGCCACCACGTGAGGTTGGTTAGGATATCCTGTTGAATAGATCTTTGGGTTATTTTAACCCGTTGTATGCGTGACTTGGTCAACCGAACACGTAGCCCGCACCAACTGTGGAAAGATCTCTTTGGTTACACCAGAAAAAATCATGTGGGTCATATTTCGTATAGTCGTCTTCGCCGCTTGTGTGTTTGTCATGCCCCAGTCCCAAAGTACATAGGACTAGGACACGTAAGCATGCCAGCCGCATGGATATGGCAACTCCAATATGTGAAAACCATAACCCATACGTACGCTGTAATATGAATATCAAATCCACAAGTGGTATAAAATGTATCACAAGTCACAGGGTACAATCTAAATCTCATCCACGAAAATCAAATATAAATAAATAACCAATGTCTATGAAATTAGATCTCAATATAAGTATCTAAGGATGATAGATGGATGGAAACAAATCCACTACCAACTCGAATGTAAAGGTACAACACAATAAACACAATATAGGAATACCAGCTAACAATCATGGGACTCGGAGAGAAGACATCCTCGAAATATATGTAACCATCCGAATCTGCGCTCCTACAAATACTCAAGAACAGATACACCAGGAAGGGGACCAGGTCCTCAGAGGGACGTAACAAGATACAGAACAGCAAGCCAATTTGAATACAGTAAACATGCATAATAGGTAGAAAATATGTAAGTACGCTGTACAAGATAATCTATATGAATACAAATAAGGACAATTTTTTGACGTATGGACAAGGGTAGGCTACTCGATCTACCTCACAACTCACACATACGTCAGTGGATATCAGAAATCGACATACCGCGGGGGTAGCGACCAGCGAGACTCCAGAAATCGACATACCGCGGGGGTAGTGACCAGCGCGACATACGCCCGTAGTGCGAGCTATATACTACGGTTTACCAGAGTGGTTAAAAGCCCATACGCCTAATGATTGTCCTCTATGATACTAAGTGTCAAGTGTGTGTCAACATATCTAATATATAGTAATGACTGAAAGAACTACACATGCAATAAATAAACATAAATGCAATAAATATACAAAAATATACTAAGCATGCAAAATACTGTAAATAATTTGGCAAGGTATCTTGCCTGGTCTGAAAAGGATGAAGTCCCAACTCAAGGCGTCGTCCGATCTACCCGTCACATAAATTAAACAAGTTAGGTTACAAAAGTGGGTAAATAGGTTCTTCCATTTAATCTATTTTAATTCTGAATAAAATAACCTAAAATAGTATTTTAATCTTATTCTAATCTGATTTTATTGTTAAATCTTAATTTTGGTCCAAAGAATGTCAACTTTACGGATTTGTGATCCATGGCACACAAATCGAGGCAATCCGTTGACCAAAAAGTCAACCAACTCAAATCCTGAATTTGTGTATGTAATCCTATAGATTTAAATACTATATGAATACCATATTCGATAATTTCATAAAATCATAAGTCGGTAAAGAGTTATGTCCACTAGGGCGCACAGATGATAGTTTTTTGTGGTTTTATATTTACGTATACGTTGTACAAATTTTATAGTAGAATAAACTTATATTTTAAATTCTGAAAAAATAATTTTCGGGAAGTTCATCATGTCATCTTTCCGAAACTTCAAACGGTTCATAATTCTGAGTTCGGGATCTCCCGAAATCTCGAAAATACCAAAACGTGTCTGATTTCGAACAGCTGGCACTTTTAGAATTTTCTGAAAAAATAGGTTCTGAAATTATTAAAATAATTTATATATTCAGAAAACTAACCTTGATATGATTCTAACAAAAAAAACTGGAGCGCGTTTGGAGTCCGGAGCTAGGAGATATCGTCTTTTTAAGTTGTCATAACTACTAGAAAATGAGGCTGAATTTATGACGAATTTTGACTATTTTTTGACGAAAAAGAGGGGAATTTGGGGAAGAAAAATATTAAGGATAAGGTATTTATAATAGTAGACACTACTTAATTAAATACGACTAGGATTGGTTAATTTGGATAGGATTATGATTAAATTAAATAAGGATAGGATATGCATAAAGTTGCTTTCCTAGTAGCTTCAGGATTTGAATTAATTTAAAATAGAGTTTGAATTTATCTCAATAATTTATAATCTTAAATATAATTAAAGATAATACAAATAATTTATAAAATCTTTTTAATATCTATTAACACTAAATTAGCATCTATCTAATATTAAGACTATATATATCCAAATAAATCCTAAATAATTTTAAAGATCTAAATAAAATTCTTAAAATTCTAAATAAATTACAGAAAAATATAATTAAATATTTTAAACTAAAATAAATATTTGGTAGGAATAACATGCAAGTATGGTCGTATAGTAAATCATAGAAGTCCTAGAAATTTATGTTCCCTATATTTTAATTACCTAAATATTCTAGAAAAATCTCCAAAAATCTAAAATAGCCTAAAAATGATTCTAAATAAATATTTATATAAGTAAATATATCAAAAAATTTATTTTCTAATTAACTAAGAGAATACTCTAAAGAAATTCAATGTTTAAAATAATCTATAATAAATATAATAATATAAAATACACACAAAATATCTATTTTGGGTGAGGGGGTTTACAATCTACCCAACTTACAAAAATTTTGTCCTCGAAATTGACACTAACCCATATTCATAATAATCACTATAGCTATTACACTATATAGCTATCTAGCAGTGCTTCCTAAAAGTCATGGTCTGTCATTCTAACACTTCCCATTTATTGTCCATACACTATCCTATTATCCTCTAACTCGTCTACACTACCAAACTTACAAAAGTTATACTAGTAATCACAGTCTCTTGAGGCTATTGTCTAGGTTATAAGACGAATATATTTATTAGGTCAAGAATCTTGGGGTACTTGTCTTGAATCTCACAACCATGATTTTTCTTTGTAACCGTCAAGTATCGTAGTCTAATACTGCCATGCCACCTGACCAATATATCTGCAAATACTTCGACTACTTTACTACAACGGTCTAGCTGCAGCTGTCGCTACTTTGCCAGCGATTTGTCATAGTTGTCAGTTCGTAACAAGTGCCTTCAATTCTTTCCTAGGCATAGTCTAAGTTTTTGGACAACAGTTAAAGTCTTGACTAACTTATAAAACTATTAAAAGTATAAACTAGTTCAAACAGTCTAATAAATTCCTATTAGCCTAAGGGATGCTATACATGATTTTTAAAATAATAAGAGGATACAGATATTGCTATAGGTCATATACATAAGGGTTATTATTAATAACTCATCCTTTAGTTATTAATCATCTACTAAACCATTTACGTTTTAACTAACAAAACTAAGGATGGGTCGAAGTAGACCAATAATTCATGTTGGCACGAAAAAGACGTAACTACGATAGGGAGAATTAAGCACGAGATAATGAATGGATAGAGAAGAGAAGATGTGCCACCCAAGGGGGCGAGATGGTGATAGAAAAAGAATACTACTACTGCTACTTGCGTCATCTATTAGCATCGCGTGTATGCCATATGGGTAAAATATCAGTATATCCTCATAACTGCTAAACCAACACCTATATAATTCTACGTCTACTATGCACCTAAGATCTCGTGTCATAAAGGGGGTCATGAGTATGCAATGACACATATAACTAAGGTCGTACCTGTATCTACGACTTCCTGTGGCTGCGCTCTCTTGTTTGTCATCATGAGTGCTTGGCCTATGGAGTATATCTAGTACTATTCGTGTATCAAACTTATACTAAGCACAAACGTTCGTCTTTCCGAAATAGGGGAAGACGGAAAACAATAATTAAGAGTTCAAGGAGGAGGTGATCTAATACAAGTACGGGATTCGAAGGGATTAAAGAATTTTGAAAAGGAGTTGCCAAGGCAGTTATGGATTGAAATCTTATTTTGGTAAATTCCTATATGCATGTTCATATCAGAACAGTTATGTACCTGACATGATATGCTCTGACCAGTCTAGAGGGCAAGTATATTCGTCTAACAAGTTGAGTCAACTATATCTCAATCCACATAAAGTAGTGATACAAAGAGCGAACCAAGTGCACTACGGTTGATCAGACCATAATACACCGATTCTGATTTAGACAATGTATTAGTGTGGGACCCCAATAATACATATGTCATGAACAAGCTTAATAAAAGAATAAGCTTGCAAAACTAGGCTATAATAGCAATATAAGTCGAGGTAGTAAAAATATAAGTACGCTTGATTATGATGGAGGAAGGTACTGAATAATCTAAGTTTACCAAGAAGATCGGTGTTGTGCCTCTACAATTGCAATACTAATTTCTTGTCTAAGTCTAAAGTCAACCAAATGGGTGTATAGGCCTCTAAGTTCTACAGTCCAGAATAACACTAAAGTTCTATAGTCTGGATAAACACTATCTTTTTGTGCAAGTCTATAGTTGGTGTCATTCAATTATACTTCATTAATGAGTCAACAGGACTATGTGTTACTAGGTTATGAGGCATACTATCCAACTTACAATAATTTAACTAATAGTATTATTAAACAATAGAGTGTATATACCTGGTAAAAGGCACCTTCATTCCCCTATCAAGCACGAAAGAAAAGATAAGATTGACGTTTTGAAAGGATCAAGCAAGATGCAATGCAAGCAAGCAAATTAGAATACGAAATAACATCAAGGACGGTGATTAAATAACTGGATGAGATCCTATATTCTAATCCTATGTGCAGGCTTGCTCGGTACAGTAACGTAACCGAGACAATATGCTCTCGACCTACATGGGCCACCACAAAAATATGTCATGCTCCAGTCCCAAAGTACATAGGACTAGGACACGTAAGCATGCCAGCCGCATGGATATGGCAACTCCAATATGTGAAAACCATAACCCATACGTACGCTGTAATATGAATATCAAATCCACAAGTGGTATAAAATGTATCACAAGTCACAGGGTACAATCTAAATCTCATCCACAAAAATCAAATATAAATAAATAACCAGTGTCTATGAAACTAGATCTCAATATAAGTATCTAAGGATGATAGATGGATGGAAATAAATCCACTACCAACTCGAATATAAAGGTACAACACAATAAACACAATATAGGAATACCAGCTAACATTCATGGGGCTCGGAGAGAAGACATCCTCAAAATATATGTAACCATCCGAATCTGCGCTCCTGCAAATACTCAAGAACAGATACACCTGGAAGGGGACCAGGTCCTAAGAGGGACGTAACAAGATACAGAACAGCAAGCCAATTTGAATATAGTTAACATACATAATAGGTAGAAAATATGTAAGTACGCTGTACAAGACAATCTATATGAATGCAAATAAGGACAACTTTTTGACGTATGGGCAAGGGTAGGCTACTCGATCTACCTCACAACTCACACACACGTCAGTGGACATCAGAAATCGATATACCGCGGGGGTAGCGACCAGCGAGACTCCAGAAATCGATATACCGCAGGAGTAGCGACCAGCGTGACACACGCCCATAGTGTGAGCTATATACTATGGTTTACCAGAGTGGCTAAAAGCCCATATGCCTAATGATTGTCCTCTATGATACTAAGTGTCAAGTGTGTATCAATATATCTAATATATAGTAATGACTGAAAGAACTACACATGCAATAAATAAACATAAATGCAATAAATATACAAAAATATACTAAGCATGCAAAATACTGTAAACAATTTGGCAAGGTATCTTGCCTGGTCTGAAAAGGATGAAGTCCCAACTCAAGGCGTCGTCCGATCTACCTGTCACATAAATTAAACAAGTTATGTTACACAAGTGGATAAATAGGTTCCTCCATTTAATCTATTTTAATTCTGAATAAAATAACCTAAAATAGTATTTTTAATCTTATTATAATCTGATTTTATTGTTAAACCCTAATTTTGGTCCAAAGAAAGTCAACTTTACGGATTTGTGATCCATGGCACACAAATCGAGGCAATCCGTTGACCAAAAAGTCAACCAACTCAAATCCTGGATTTGTGTATGTAATACTATAGATTTAAATACTATATGAATACCATATTCGATGGTTTCATAAAATCATAAGTTGGTAAAGAGTTATGTTCACTAGGGCGCACAGATGATAGTTTTTGGTGGTTTTCTATTTACATCTATGTTGCACAAATTTTACAGTAGAATAAACTTATATTTTAAATTCTGGAAAAATAATTTTCTGGAAGTTTATCATGTCAGCTTTCTAAAACTTCAAACGGTTCATAATTCTGAGTTCGGGATCTCCCGAAATCTCGAAAATACCAAAACGTGTCTGATTTCGAACAGCTGGCACTTTTAGAATTTTCTGGAAAAATAGGTTCCAAAATTATTAAAATAATTTATATATACAGAAAACTAACCTTGATATGATTTTAACAAAAAAACTGGAGCGCGTTTGGAGTCCGGAGCTAGGAGATATCGTCTTTTTAAGTCGTCATAATTAATAGAAAATGAGGCTGAATTTATGACGAATTTTGACTATTTTTGGACGAAAAAGAGGAGAATTTGGGGAAAAAAATATGAAGGATGAGGTATTTATAATGGTGGACACTACTTAATTAAATACGACTAGGATTGGTTAATTTGGATAGGATTATGATTAATTTAAATAAGGATAGGATATGCATAAAGTTGCTTTCCTAGTAGCTTCAGGATTTGAATTAATTTAAAATATAGTTTGAATTTATCTCAATAATTTATAATCTTAAATATAATTAAAGATGATACAAATAATTTATAAAATCTTATTAATATCTATTAACACTAAATTAGCATATATCTAATATTAAGACTATATAAATATAAATAAATTTCTTAAAATTCTAAATAAATTACAGAAAAATATAATTAAATATTTTAAACTAAAATAAAAATTTGGTAGGAACAACATGCAAGTATGGTCGTATAGTAAATCATAGAAGTCCTAGAAATTTACGTTCCCTATGTTTTAATTACCAAAAAATTCTAGAAAAATCTCCAAAAATCTAAAATAGCCTAAAAATGATTCTAAATAAATATTTATATAAGTAAATATATCAAGAAATTTATTTTCTAATTAACTAAGAGAATACTCTAAAGAAATTTAATGTTTAAAATAATCTATAATAAATATAATAATATAAAATACACACAAAATACCTATTTTGGGTGAGGGAGTTTACAGTGTTCTGGCCGTATAGGCATCCTTGTCGCATAGATGTACGTGCCGCATATGATCTCTCGTCTGGCTTGGGACACTGTGGCCGCCTATTGACGAGGCCACATATAACTAAAAGACACATAGAGGGGGAACATGTAGCACAGCACGCCTAACGAAGTCATTAATGAGTGGATGTGATGTTCTATCTTTTTATGGGATGTTACCTGCACGAATCTTGAAGCATCTTCGTGTGCTGGTCGATGTGTCATAGGTCTTGACATGCCTCGTCTGTCGAGCCAGAGGGGTTTTATGCGGTACCTTGGTTCTTTATGACCATGCCGCATGTGAGCTATCGGTCGAATGGGAGCTGTGGCTACATGTTGACGAGGCCGCATAGGACTGTAGCCGCATAGAAGAGGACACGTGGGATGGCACATCTGTCGAGGCCATTAATGCAAGACGTAACTTTCTGTCTTTTTGCATGCCGCCGTCTTTATGAATTATGAGGCATCTTCGTAATGTGTCAGAGCTTCTGATATGCCTCGATTGTTGAGTCAGGAGAGCTTATGCGGTGTCTTACTTCACGTCCGATCAGGCCGTATAGTTTCATAGCCGTATGTGGGTAAGTTATCCGACCTCCGTCCCCTTTGTTGTTTCAGCCGCATAGTTGGGTGAGTGGCGAGTGTTGCCAGGCTGACATATTTAAGTGGCTCATTTTTTTATGAAGCACACTAGCCGCCTTTTTGCATGCAGATTTCTTGGAAGCTTAACCACCGGTTTCAACTTTCTAGTTTCATTATCCAATTATTGCATGCATGACAACCGTCCATGAAGGGTTCATCGTATTCCAACCTGGAAAACCTTCTCATGCCGTCCATGAAGGGTTCTATTTGGGAACCTTGGCCACCCACCTCACTTCCTCGACGTTCCATCTCTGCTACATCCTAATGCTTGGATATCGGGGGGTCTGGAGCTGGAGGGTCTCGTAAGGGATGATCTACCGGTTCTCTATCGGCTGTCGCAGTGTCTCCTTCTGCAAAGAGGGCACGGGACGAGGATTAGCTATCTGCCACTGAGGACTTTCTATCTGTGTTTGGGTTAACCTTGGGGGCTCTCGCTAGGCCTTTTGAGGCTACTCCAGACTTGAATTTGATGCCTATAACTGCGGAGAAGAGAGAGACGCTGGAGTGGAGGGAAGAAATGGGCCGCATGTTCCATCGTGCGGGTGTTCGTTCACTCCAGGAGGTTGTTGCCGTGCTTCGTGGGGCTCATGGCTCGTCTCCATGACTATGTATTTTTTCTTTTCTTTTTATCTTGTATGGGTCCTTGTAGCCGCATGTTGTAGCCTCCCTTTTGCGCTTAGTAATAAAATATTTTGCATCTTTGTCTGGTGCGTAAACGTGATATTTCTTAGAGGAGTGTACGGGAATCATTTTGCGGCCTTTTGCCCCTTGGTTGCTCTGGTCGCATGTAGATTATTATGAGACTTTCCATCTGGTTCCCTATATCATATTTTATGCGGCATGAGCTCTATGCGGTCTGTAGTATTTTTATGCTTCTATATTTTTATATGTCTCTTTTTTGGTGTATGTTGTGATATGTTTGGTTTATCACCTTGAGCTCATTTTTGGTACTTGTTGCTTGGGGTTCTGACCCCACTGGTTTTGTTTGGCCAGATTACCCAAAGGAGACACATGGTCCACCATATTTTCAGTAATATAGCTTGCACTCATAGGACTGCTGCCGAAACTTGCGAGTGGGTTTCTTTCTTCTATCCCTCGTAGTGTTATCCCATTTTGTGGTGTTTAGCATGGGACAATATTAGCCATTTTATTTTGAGATTACTCCTCTTACTTCGGTCAACATGATGTATACATTATACCTTGAATGGTATATTTGATCATGTATAATTATACTCCGCTAGTGCAGCATTTTGTATTCATTAGCTTTATGGTCATATATATGTGACATATAATTTGGGATGCCTCTTTACTTTCATGTATGGAATACTCTTGAACTGTTGTTGATGGATTGAGATACTAAGATTTGTCGGCCTTAGGATGACTACGTAGCATGCTAGAGTCCACCCATTTGTCTTCTAGACAACCTTAGCCCATTGCGACTTACTTCGGAATTCTAACGGGTGTGGTTGTGTCATGCCCCGATTCTGCAGAACCGATATTCGTCCCCTGGACGTGATATGGTACGAGCGTAAGGCATGCCCGCACAAGGCCTAATATAATTTTATATATATATATATATATATATATATATATATATATATATATATATATATAAGAACACAACAGCATAGTGCGGAAGCTGAAGAACACACATTGAAACGAAGATTGATTATCTTTATTGATAATATACATCTTTCTTACAAACTCTTGACTCAAAATTAAAGGGGTACGCACGGGCTTACAAGATGGATGCAAAATGAGTTAGTTGTTCCATACATTACCTCACTTACTAGAACTTTAAAAGATAATAGATCTGCGGACGTAGCTATCGCCTTGCCTTAGAGTTGCATAAAGAATGTGCACGAGCTCCGGGGTGGTTGTACAAGCTTCAAAATACACGAATGGAGTACGCCAAGCAATGGACTGGTTGAGGGAAGAACCTTCAGCTCCTCACCGTGTCTCCTTGGCTCGGGGAACCTGCTGCAACAAGGGTCAGTACTTTAAAAAGTACCGGTGAGGGTGAGCTAACCCAACTAACCAAATCGACTCAGTATTCATGTGAAACATATAATTTATTATTATAGTCTTTCTATCTTGCTTTAGTTCAAATTATAACATGCCAAAGTTTTAAAATGTCTAAAATAATTATGCCACCATTTGGGGACTTGACTTGCCCGTCCGAACCACCTGCACAAAGCTTACGATGACCTTCCTTGCCAAGAAGATATAGTTAGCTTTCACAGTTAAAATAGACATAAGGTCACTGGCATCACAAGCCATATTGGATGATTTTATAGTCTTTGAATGGAGATGGGGTACAACGAAGGTAGCGGGCCTCGCTGCAATCGTATTCCGTCCGATTCAAACGACTATCAAAATATTTCGTCCGGATCAGATCGATTCTGGTGCCCCAGCGACCGTCCACAGAAATCGAAAGCCTTGTACACAAGTTGTCCGTGACCATACGACATCTCAATACTAAGTTATCATACAAAGAATTTCAAGAAATTAAAATGAGCATAACTACTTAGCGTGCAAGGGCATAGTCTATATTTTCAAATAATCATATTGCATAATAGGTACTACACATTGCACAGTTATAGATGAATAAGTTCTAGCTACAACTGAAACATAAGAAGGATCTATGCACAGTGGACAAGCACACAAAAATATGATCGTACGGTGAAGTTCTGTGACAAGCATAAGTATTCCTTGTTTACTTCTTATTATCTTGACTCAGTTATTATCATTATGGTATCATTGATCGGAATGCACAAATGAGTCAAATTATCCTAAGTGAAGACTTGGAATAAGGGAGATAATCGAAAGTAAGGCCACTCACAAGTTGGTGAATCGGGGGAGAGAAATGGGAGGTCCTCAAAATTTGGCTTACGCGTCGCCTACACGATCACCTGCACGGACCAACAGATGATCAATATCTCCTGCCTCGGTCTCTAAGAGTTCGATACAAAATACGAAGTTCAAAGAACAAAGACAATAAAATTAATCGAAACCGTTCAAGAAAATGCAAGTCACAAAACCAACAAAAAGAAAACTAAGCGACATCAAAAACGGGCAAAGAAACCAGCATAACAGAAAGGCGCCTCACGACTCTACCGCCGAGTCCTTCCTTGAGGCACGATCTCCTGAATGTGGGACTTGATTCCGAAGAAACCGATCCATAACGAGGAAAGTATCTTGATTCAATCTGTCTCGATCGAACGATACCAAGTTTTTCTTAGCAGCACTCCCCGAACAGGGGGAACGGGACACTACATCTTAACCAACGAATAAAAAGTTTTGTCCTCGAAACTTAGGAATGAAACCTACCCCTAAGAAAATAATGAGGAAAAGTTTGCCTTCATGTCTGATTCGAGTTTCCAGGTCGACTCCTCGACCGCGTGGTTCCGCCAGAGTTCACGCACGAGTGGGATTGAATAATTTTAGAGTTGCTTATCCTTTCAATCGATGATTTGTACGGGTTATACTACATAGGACAAGCCTCCTTGCAAACCCAACTGACCAAAATCTACCAAATGACTCTGATCATGCATGTACTACCGTAGCTGTGATATGCGAAAGATATCATGTACGTCTGATAGGCTCGATGGTAGGAAAATTTGATATGAAAGTGGGGCGACTTGCATGAGAATCTCAAATGGACCAACAAATCGAGGACTTAGCTTCCCCTTTACTTCAAATCTCGTAACTTCTCGCATCGGTGTTACCTTGAGAAACACATGATCACCAGCTGTAAATTCAAAGGGTCGTTTGTAGATATCTACATAACTCTTTTGTCTGCTTTGCGCTACCTTTAATCGCTCTCGGATCAGCCGAATATTCTGAATGGTCTACTCTACTAGCTCTGGGCCGAGGATCTGTCGCTCGCCAACTTTATCCCAACAGATAGGCGATCTACACTTTTTGCCCATACAAAGCCTCATACAGAGACATCTGAAAGCTGGACTGGTAAATATTATTGTATGCAAATTCTGCCAACGATAAATGGATGTCCCAACTTGACTTCGAGTCGATCGAACAAAGGCATATCATGTCTTCAAGGATATGGTTCACCCGCTTTGTTTGGCCGTCGGTCTGAGGATAGTACGCTGAATTGAACTTCAACTTGGTCCCCATAGCTGACTGAAGGCTTTCCCAGAAACGTGATAAGAACCGTCCATCCCGATATGAAATGATAGATACTAGCATACCGTGTAGTCGAACTATCCCATCAAGGTATAACTGATCCAGGCGATCGATGCTCCAAGTAACTTTGATGGCAATGAAGTGCGCTGACTTGGTTAATCGGTTGACGATGACCCAGAAGACGTCGTTTTCCCGTTGCGTCCTTGGCAAGCCAACAATAAAGTCCATCGTGATATGGTCATATTTTTACTCCGGGATAGCAAGGTTCTTCATCTCTCTATCCGGCCTATGGTGCTCGGCCTTTACTCTCTAACAAGATGTGAGACTCATCTCACTATTGCGTATATTTTTATATTGTGTTTATATCTTGTATATGTGTGCAATTGATGTATATTATTTTTTACATATTTTTATGGATTTCTTTAGCTGCTCTCATGTAATTTCTAGATTTGTATATAGTGTTAACCACCCTTGATATATAACCCCTCTCTTTCTCTCTCTTCCCCATTCTTCCACTTTTTCCCTCTTTTTATTTTTCTTTTCTCTCCCCTCCTCCCCAGTCGAGAGTAGCCAGGCCGGTTCCCTTCTCCTTCTTCTTGGTAGTAGTGGTAGTAGTTAGTGGTGGTTTTAGGCCAGTACATCTTGCCAATGAGAAAGAACTTGTACTTTTCATTATTGTGGATTTCTTGTATTTTATTAGTCTATATTGTGCACAATGAACTCCTATGCATATTTACTTCTTGGTATTTTCGGTTTTGATAGCTTGGTTGGGCTAGATCTACATTTTTAGTTTAATGCGTTCTTGATATTTTTATGATTTTAAACTCTCAAAGCTTTTTTTTTCCAAAACTAGTTGTTCTATGTGAGAGAGCATATGATTTCAAGTGATTTGGAACTTTACTTCTCTGGATTTGGGCTGAAAATGATGATTTTATGGAGAATCATATTTTCAGGATTTGGAGTTTTTTATGACTGAAACTTGATGTTCTAGGACGAAAGAGCTCCATGCGGCCTGCTTTGATTGCATGCAGCCTGGACTTCGTTCCAAAAATTAGCATGCGACCATCTTGTTGGACGCATGACTGAATCAATACATGCTCTCCTTGACCTAATGCATAAAATTTGAACGAAAGAAATTTCTCTAAGTTCCAGAGGAGCATGCGGCCCAGAGGAGCATGCGGCCAAAATTGTCTAGGCCCAAGCTATGTACTCCTCTAATACATGACTCAGCGCCGCCTTGGCACGATTTTTCTAAAATTGTTTTTTCTTCTCTGACACGCTTTATTGGCCCGTCATATCGGTCACTTCTCTAATACAGTTTATTGGCTAATCACTTCAGTCACTTCCTGACCTTTATTTCTGCCACTCAACCCTTGTCCCGATGAGTAGACCTTGCAATGATCCATACGGCCAGTTTGATCCACGCGGCCAGTTTGATCCATGCGGCTAGCTTCTTGCCTGTGGTCAGTTTAATCCATGCGACCAGTTTGATCCATGCGGCCAGCTTCTTGCATGCAGCCTGTTTCTTGCCTGCGGCCAGCTTATTTCCTGCACTTCTAGCACTTTGAGTAGCAATATTTTTCTTTGTTATATGTTCTCCTATGGATTATTTACTCCTTGTGCTTGGCCCAATTAGTTAAATTAATATGATGCATGTTATTTCTAAATTGCTTATAACCTGGATGCTACACTTACCAGAACATGGAATAGCCGGAACAACGAATGTAATGGCATTGTTAAACTAAGAACTCTCAGCACCTAACTTCTACTAGATGAACTTGATCCATGACTCCAGATACCTGATATGTACTGATAAAACTGATAGTGGCTCGACGTAGCTCTCTCATGTCATGTTAGAATCTCCAGAACTAAAATACGTGTACTGATAAGATAATTTTTCGTAGTTTATTGCTTGTCCCTGTCCTGATTGTACTTGTCAAGCTATTGTCCAGTCTTGTATCATGTCTAAGGCAGATTTTGGAGCACCATGGTCATGAATCCTTGATAACTTGCCTAAGTTAATAACTAGAATAATTATCTAAAAGTATCTAGAGAGATTTCTTGGCTACATACAATCCTGGTATCCCAGCGATTCCTGATTGATTTGGAGCACTCCGTCGAGAGGGGCACACTTCCAGCACACGGTCGAGTGTTGCAATTTACTAGAAAAATACTTTATACTTAATTAATCAATGTATGTATAGTTTGGGACGCCTTACTATTATATGTTTGGTGATTATACTTCTTGTAACTTGTTGCTTGCTTGAGATTGAGACATCTAGGACTCTTGATCCAGGAATGACTGTTAGATTGTAGGGTAAACTCTCATATGTCTAGACAGTCAGTCATGACCGTATCGTGTCACGCCCCAGTCCCGTAAGAGCCGATCGTCCTCGCTTGGGCACGGTGCTATGCCAGCCTAAGTTGCGCTTGCACCAGGCATAGTACCTGCACAAGACACACGTTAGACAAAAATATACGTATATAGGCACAAAATTTAAATGCAGAGAACCAAAGTTGAACACATTGATAGGAACACAAAATACTTTCTTTATTGAATACTTGAAGATTGGATTACAAAGTACTTGCTTGGCTGAGTTACAAAATATGCCATAAATGGCTACATCCCTTTTTACAAACTCAAAACTAGCCACAACACCCATATATCATGTCCTTGTAGTAGGACCAATAATCAAAACCAGTAGAAGAAGAGCTTGCACACAATAAATGAAAGCTAAGAAAGTAACACGAGCATGGTTCCGCTGGATGGATGCACTAGCACTGATTCAAAATGCTCGCCAAGCTCTCGCTACCAGAACCTGGAGCCCAAAAATGTGGGTCAGTACTACAACATGTACTAGTGAGCAACCGTGGCCAAACTCACCTAGAAATCTACACTAAGTAAACATGTGAAGCTAGCATTATTAGGAGATATTTTTAGTTGTCTAGTTTCTTTTTAACAATTCATACAAGAAACATAAGCAATAGATTGAAACATGTATATTATATATTCTTACCTACGGTCGAATGGTTATCCCTGCAGCAGACACACAAGTTTACAATAATTTGCATATATGTACCTAACTTATGAATCAAACTGGACATCAAGTATTAGGTATGCAAGAAGGTAAACCTAGAATGCGACCTGACTACATGATGGCCCATGAGTTGCCCCACTGATGGACAACAATACCCCCTAGATCCTGTAGGACCGAAACATCATGGTGCTCTCAAAATCTTCTCCGGACCGATCGATTCCTAGCACCCAAGAATCATTCGAGAGACTATTTACCTTGTGCACAAGTTATCCGAGACCAATGCATGACAAACAACATCTATCAGAAAAAACTATTAGGATGCACCAAACATGAACAAGCATATCACTATCTAATAGCAACATCCCCTAGATCTCGTAGGACCGAAACATCAGGGCAGGCTACTAATCTCTTCTCTTTCAATCTTTTACACGGGACACAATCACTAACCATAAAAGGTTCAAAACATGATCTACTGGCGCAGCAGGTGAGTAAGGGATATAACATTAACTGGAGTTAAGTAGTAGCTTTATATTTTTTTTTTATGCAGTTCATTCTTTTTAGCATATCTTGGAGCATGCAACTGAGTAGACTAGCGATCATTTTATTAGACATGCAGACTAATGATTCATTGAAGGATCGAAGCCACTCATTGAACGAATCAACGAGAGGATGAAGAAGCCTTATGTAATGATCACTCCTTGGTTATGTTTCCTAAAATTATAACAATACTTGGTTAGCATCCTTCGATTTCTTTTTCTTATGATTCGAAAAGAATGCGTAAGCCAGAAAAGAGAATCATGAAAACCAAGTCATCGAAAGCAAGATAAAACATAAAGCAACACAAAAATAAGCAGTAAAACAACCAATGAAAACTCTTGGACTTATTTTAATAGAAGTTGTTCCATCAGTTTGAAAGGTTTATTGTATTTCGTCTGTGTTAATTTGGCGGTAAGGTTTTCCCGAGTCTCGATTCTCAACCGAGTCAAAGTAACAAGTGTTCCATAAGTAACCCGTTAGGAGCGGGTCATTACATATCTCTGCATATAAAGTACTCTGGTGTACATAGCTGGCTTTATCCGTCCCCCTATCCAGTATTTTGGTTCTGGGGCGTGACACAAGACAAGCATTGTGTCACGAAGAGCGCCACATCTTTTTTATGCCATGCCACCAGAAGATCGTGTGGAGGTCCTGATACATCTTCGTACTTCTAGGATGTGATACATAGGCCGCATAGTGAGCTTTCGTGAGGATCTCTTTTCTGAGTTATGCATCGTTGGGCATGCATAGTCTTCCTCTTACCCGCAACGTTCCACTTTCATCCACTGCAAAGTCAGTCGCCTTTTCTGCTGAAATCTACTCACGCATATTCAACAAGAATGGGTCATTCGTCTGAGCAAACTTGACCTTTTCTGTCAGGTTCGGCTCAAGAAGTAACTGAGCTAGTAATCCTCCTATCGGTCTGCCTCGATATTAAATTCGTAGCTCAATGCCCATACTCTCCAATTCTTTTTGTAGCCTGTGGTTGAAGGATAGAGATCCCACAAATACTCGACTCGGCGCGTCCGCAACAATATTTCCCTTGACTGGAATATAGTTAATTAACAAGTCATAGTCTTTGATCAGTTCTAGCCAACGCCTTTGCCGTAGGTTTAGGTCCGACTGGGTGAAAAGATACTTGAGGCTCTGGAGATCAGTAAAAATTTGGTAAGCCACACCATAAAGGTAATATTGCCACAACTTTAGTGCGAACACAATCTCCGCGAGTTCTAGATCATGTGTCAGATAGTTGCGTTCATACGGCTTCAATTGTCTCAAAGGAAAAGCTATAATCTTGCTTTATTGCATAAGCAAAACTTTCAAGCCCTGGCCTGAGGTGTCGCTAAAGATTTGGAATCACATATTCTCGTTTGGCAGTGCAAGTATCGGAGCAGAGAAGAGGCGCTGCTTTAATTCCTGAGACGAAGCTTCACAGTCGGTAGACCACTCGAATGCGGCTCCTTTCTGAGTGAGACGAGTTAAGGGTGAAACAATTTTTGAAAAGTCTTTCACGAACCGTCTGTAGTAGCCTCCTAACCCGAGGAAGCTTCGAATTTTACTGACTTAGGCAAGTTGCTTCCACTCGACGATGGCTTCAACTTTTCTTGGATCGAATGAAATGCCTCCCCAGGAAATAATATGCCTGAGGAAAGATACACTATTGTCACCACCCACACCCGATATAGGGGCACGAGTATGCGGGTACGTACAGCCTACGTCGCAACTTCAGCGGTAGAACGCTATCTAGGTCATAATACTATCTAATCAAGCTCACACGAATATCCAACTCCATAAGAAGACACAAATATAATAATATAATATAAAATAATCAATCACAGAACTAAAATACGATAAGATATCGAAAGAATAATCAAAACACAACTACAAAGTCGAAACAATAATATATTATAAACTTTAAAAAATAATATCCAAGTCTCAATATATGTTGAAGACAAATCCGGTACCAAAATCTGCAAAAAGAACTAACTAATATAACTAGTAATTCTGGCTAGACCTTCCGGCAATCACACCTGAGCTAAAAGGTCCAAGGCTGCAGCTACTTTCCCTGTGGTCCCTAATATGTCAGACACCAGTCCTCTAAGTCGCAGTCTAAAAAATATATCCAATCAGGATTGGAGGAAAGTATAACCCAATAGCAGTTCCAATTAATTAACAAGGACTATAAAACAATAAATAGAGGATTATATATACTGTGAGAAAATTATAAATAGATGCAATGGTAAATAGTAAAGAGAACAGGCAATGTAAGCAATAAGGTATAGCCAGTGCATATAAAAAATGAAGGGAAATAAACTACAATATCAGATTTAATACAATATAATCTATGAAGCTGAATATGAAGAACTGCAACTATTCTAAGTGTTTGAAATACTAGTTTCAATATGTGATCGGCTTGGGAACTTGTACGATACCTAAATAGCATGGTTAATCATACGTGAGGTGTATGATTAACACTAACAATATTTTACAATTTATAATTGGAATATGATCACATCTCTTACTAGCAATTTCTCCTCCCCAACTAGTATAGTGGATCCAACCATGACACGTTATGATACACGATCAATGTCCAATGATAATACCATGTACGATATCTAATGTCAATATCGTGTACGATGTTAATACGATAACCAATATAATATCTCATGACTGAAGATACAAGCTATATACTAGTCCGTGTACTATAGTGTCAAGAATCAGATGTAATATTTCTAAATACTTGAAATATAGTAATTATAAAATAATAGAAACTATCAGATAATGTACTCACCTCTGGCCCTAATCAAGGATGTCAAACTGTGCCCGAACTGGTGTCTCACTGACCTATATATGAATATCATGTCACTTGAGTGTAATAAAGTGATAAAAATACTAAATGAGTCAAAATATGCTTTCTAGGCCATTTATAGGCTAAACTGGTCAAACTCGGTCATACAGGTCAATATCTTGTTAATATCTAAGGTACACTAGTTAATTCTAGGTAATCTAGCTAATACTAACTAATGTTAGCTAAATACACTATATTATATATATCCTATACTTAACTATAACCAATATCCCAAACCAATACTACTATACAATACTAATACCTAGACTAATATCCTTACTTTGTATTACCTTAACTTCTAGCCTAATATCTTGGTATCACATCAATACCTATACCAACCCTTGGTACTAATTATTACCTTATACTAATCAATCACCTTAATTATATAGTATTTACCCTAGTTATCTCTTAGGCTAACAATAGTACCCCCAAATGACACTAGTACCAACAACTTAACTGATGCCCTTGATATCAGTTATGATTACTTAAGTCTTACTCTATCTAAACTGTTACTTAACCTCACCCTACTTTAACACTATCACTACCTACCCTTGCTAATTGATTCTCTTATATACTTCACACACTTGCACATAATACATACACTATGCTCTGTGCATCCCACTCTAACCAACAAAACTCATCATCATGTGCACCCATTACAAATACCCAGTCATGCACATTCCATATACCAGAGCATTCGTAGATGTTGGATATTCTAGTATACTTGGTATCTCACACCCACTCTCTACACCCTGATATCTAAGAAAAACTCAGATTTCACACATGGCACATACACTCGATGATACCCACTCCTGTGACCATCCTCTTTAAATGCCTGCAACCTCAATGTCCTTCAAACACTTAACTCGGATACTCTCTGATACCAGTTCAGTCCTCACCCCTTTGTTGACTGATACCTCAATTAGGATTACTAACAACTGATGCACTCATATCTAAACACTATACTTGTACGAGTACACCAGTGAACTAAGCCCCATTCCTATACAATCCTTTTGCCACCACTGCTTAGTGCAGTGCATTGCCCCATCTCCTTACCTCAAGTTTGCCCGAGATCTGAATCTCCACTGCTCCCCTTGTAATTGCAACCTGAGCTTCAACTGTGTTTCCACACTCTACACTACCTTATTACTTCCAACATATATACACTGAGCCACACACTTATGTGTGCACAGCAATACCATGATGAACCACCAAATCCTACCCTCATCTCAGATGTTATTGCTACATCTAGGACTTGCCACATGTCCTTCCTATCATATGAGTCCAACCCCATCTCCAACACATCCAGGTTATGCCCTCCTCTAGTTGTTGACTGATTCATCAAATGGCTGCACAAGGTTGCAGAGTTAACACTGCATCAGGACCCCTCACACCCAACACTCACAACCTATATACATGTATATACCTACTCACTAACATTCACACCTTCATCAACATCACCCATCAATCCTCCCACACATCAGACACACACACACACAAATGCACATACACACACTAAATACTCACATACTGGATACTCTCTTATATCTATACTAACAGTCACATACCACCAACTATCCTATTTCTCACTGAGACACAAACTCCTCCACAAACACGTACCTGATACCATTGCATTCTAATCATAATTACCTATACTAACACCTCACTGATACCTCCATGGATACCCTCATCTCAGATGCTCATACTCATTGTGTACTAATATACACAAACACAGATACCTACTACTGCAAACAGCCACATCACTTGAAGTGCACATACTAAACACCCAGGTTTATGTGTTTCCTTCCTGATGCAAAAACCTCATATGTAACTGTAGTGCAGGAATACCTTGAACCCACCTCTAACTCACCCTACTGCCTGCACATATTTTTTAAACCCGAGTCTCCAATCCCCCCACTCATCAACACAGGCCTGAACAACACTCCCACACTGTCACCAAGGGACAGAACCCTCTGTACCCGAGCCTATGCTATTACAATTTCTGATACTTCCAAGTATCAGTTTTTGTCCATATACACTTGAACCGAATAACTCTATTATCCCTCCCCCTAATGATAGTATTAGCACCCCACAACCAACATCTAACCATATCAGTCCGAGCCCTTCACTGCCTTCTCCCTAACATCATGCATATTGTAGAGCCTCCAATCCTAACCCTCTGATCTGAACATACCCTCACTTCACACTAGAGACATAAGCACAGACCTGCAATCCCAACCTTGTTGTGCACCAACACTACCACACTCACAAGTTTACTCCCACACACAGTCCATACTTAACTGAACACAATACAATACACACACGTATACACAACACACACACACACACACACACACACACACACACACACACACACATATATATATATATATATATATATATATATATATATATATATACACCCCTCTATACATATATATATAAATAATACTCATAATATGGATAGACACACACCTACACACAATATCAAACACTTGGTGTGTACCAATGAGATACTTCATGATACACTCAAGATACTCCTTCCAAACATCACCAAACACCCCTAAACTATGAGAACACATCAAAAATAGTCAATAGAGTATAACTAACAATAGACATTCCATCAAACACTTGGTCTGCCAAATTCGGATTTTTTTTCCAAATTAGCACAAAACTCAATGTAACTCAAGAGAAAAACCTATATCAGCAAAATGAAAGCTTTTAACACATAGATATTGCCATATATAATAAATTCTACCTATGTGAGGGTTCCTATAGGTCCAGCTAGTGTTCTTAACCATGAATAGAGTGGAAAATAAGGAATTACCTAGGTTTTGAGTGATCTCCTTGAATAACTCCGAATTTGGACACGAGACAGACATAACGGACACAACTTGGACTCCTCTTTAAGCTTCCTCTAGCAATGCCAAGCTCCTTAGCCTCCTTGAAAAAAAAAGGGATAAAATTTGGGAATAGAGAAATTAGGGTTTGCTCTCAAATTTGGGGATGAACTAAATGAAAATAAATGGAGGCTATTCATGAATAAAGAGGCTTATATAAACTCTCTCTTAGGGCTAGGGCTAGGGCTAGGGCTAGGGCTAGGGCTAGGTTGAGGAATTTTTGAATTGACACAAGTGTCCCTCTCATTCCTTCATGAATAGGATCTAACTAAACTATAGGAGGAATATTCTATTATTGAGTCTAAATAGGTTTAAAAGTATTAATTTAGTCATGACTAACTATTTAATTGAATCAATTGGTCAAGTTAGGTCCACTAATATCATGTCTAATAGAAATAGACTAATCAACTAACCAATAATAATAGTAGTCAAATATATATAATACACATTATATATTAAACAAAAATATAAATACAATATTTATACAAATACAAAATGACAAAAATATCCCTATTCTGGGAATGTGGTAGTGACAACTACTTAGCCAAAATTTGCACTTGTTTAGTTTTGCGTATAGCTTATTTTTCCGAAGAGTCTGAAGCACTGTCCGAAAATGTTCCCCGTGTTCCTCCTTGTTCTTTGAATACACCAAGATATCATCAATGATCACTACAACAAACTTGTCGAGGCACAACCGGAACACTCGATTCATCAAATCCATGAAGGCGGCAGGGGCATTGGTCAATCCAAACGGCATAACTAAGAATTCATAGTGGCCATAGCGAGTATGAAAGGCTGACTTCGGCACATCATCTGGCTTGATCTTCAGTTGGTGGTAGACCGAACGAAGATCGATTTTAGAGATGAGCCTTGCAGTTGATCGAAGAAGTCATCGATTCTGGGAAGGGGTACTTATTTCGGATGGTGGATTTACTCAACTTGGTAGTCTATACAGAGCCACATCAAACCATCTTTTTCTTCACAAATAGCATTGGTGTGCCCCATAGAGATACAAAAAGATGGATGTATCTACGATCCAGCAGTTCTTGTAATTGGACCTTCAGCTCCTTCAGCTCGGCAAGGGCTATTCGATACGAAGCTTTAGAAATTGGGCAAGTATCTAGGAATATATCTATAGTGAACTCTATCTCTCGGTCGGACGGCATTCCAGGAAACTCTTCTAGAAACACAACAAGAAATTCTACCACAATGGAAGTAGACTCTACGTTTGCGCAATCTCGCTAAGTGTCTCGAACGGACGTCAAGTACCCTTCACAAACGGAATGTATCATCAGCCAAGCAGACATTGCAGAAATCACCAATCAGGCGATCGACGCTCACGACGATGGACTACACGCATAGCAAAATTTGGTCTCGCTAGGTAGACGAAACACGACTTTCTTTTTTGCACAATCAATGGTAGCCGAACAAGCGCCGAGCCAATCCATTCCCAGAATGATGTCGTAGTCCCTGATGTCTAGAACTATCGCATCGAGCGATAATTTCCTTCCTCCGATGCAAAAACAGCCATCGCGACAAACTGAGTTAGCAGGCAAGTCCATGCCCGACGGGGTACTGACGCTAAGCTTTAGGCCTAACTGTGTCTGAATAAATTTGTATTCCTTAGCAAAATTCAAGGATACAAAACTATGTATGGCACCAGAATCAAATAGTACTCGTGCAGGAACATTATTGAAAAGCAAGATACCAGTCACTACGGTGTCCGAGGAGAACACCTTGTCCCGCGTTAATGAATAAACCTGGCCCACGGCATTCAGACGACGCTCTTATTATTGCGTAGGACAATTTGCTTGGGGCGCTTGAGCTGGATTCTGTTGTTGAGTACGGCAAAGGGGCACAAAAAATAACTAGCTAAATGCCCTTATTCACCATAATTATAACATAACCCGTTCTTACGGCAGCGGTCGCTGTTGGTGTGCCCTGGTAGTTTACAGAAGGTACAAAATTGCCCTTGACCATGCCCCGGATTGTGGCCCTGAGAACCGCCATTATTAGGATACTTTTAAGCATTGTGTCCTCCCGTGTTACTAGGGCGCTTGTGATTAGAATGTTGCACAGCGCCGACAGAAGTTGAAGGATATTGTGGTTCTAGGACGAGGGCATGGTTAAGGACTTTCCTCATTGTCTCGTACTGCGGAGCGACTATGTGCGTGTGAATGGAAGGTCGTAGGCCACCCTTGAATCGTTTGGCTCGATTTGTCGCATCTGGTAAATAAGAGCTAGTAAATTTAGCGAGCCGGTTGAATTCTGTGGCATATTGTTTCACCGTCATGCTTCCTTATTGCAGACGCACAAATTCGTTCTCCTTTGGACAACGAACAGGTGGTGGTATAAACTCCTCCTCAAACGTGCTACAGAAGGTATCCCATAAGATTTTTATTACTTTATCGTCTGCGGAGCGAGATCTATGATGCACATCCCACCAGTCATGCACGTTCTAAAAAAGTTGTAGTTGGGCACAGGCGACTTGCTTGATCTCGGGTACTTCTAGTAGCTTAAAGTGGTCTTCTATTTCAGCTAGCCAATCTAGAGCCATGACGGGGTCCTCGTTCCCACGAAAAGGCGTATTGCAGACCTTCTTGAAGTCGACAAAGTCTAAGATAGTTACATACTTCTTCTTTGGGTTTGAGGCATCTCAACTTCAAGTATTGGTTGCTCCACCGGTGTCGCTATCGTTGTGGAATGGTTGGAAGCAATGGTCTGAACGATCTGTTGCAGGACATCTACCTGCTTTTGTTGGACCGCGAACTGGGCTTCATCTCTTTGCTGCTGTGCCTCAAACATGCGCATAATCCGCTCAATTGGGTCGACAGGGAGCGCAGGTCGTTGGCTCTCTGAGCTTGCCGAAGTGCCTGAAGTATTTGCTTGCACTAGCAATGTTCTTTGCGTTTGAGGCATTCTTTAAAAAATAAAGAACTTGCATCAGTCTCATTGAGTATTACGGACTCACTGTATGGAACGCATCTTATTTTGGCCGTACAATTTCAAGAGTTCAACTTGGAGGGACATGGTCAGTTTATTAAAAAAATCTGATATGAGGCCAAAGGATCTGAAGACGTGCTCTGATACAAATATGTAACGCCCCAATTCTGCAGAATCGTTATTCATCCCCCGGGAGTGATGTCGTGCGAGCGTAAGGCGCGCCCGCACAAGGCCTAGCATAATATATATATATATATATATATATATATATATATATATATATATATATAGGAACACAACAGTAGAGTGCGGAAGCTAAAGAACACACATTGAAACGAAGATCGGTTCTCTTTATTGATAATATACATATTTGTTACAAATTCTTGACTCAAAAGTAAAAGGGTGCCGCACGGGCTTACAAGATGGACGCAAAATAAGATAGTCGTTCCCTACATTAAATCTCTTACTAGAACTTTAAAAGATAATAGACCTGCGGGCGAATCTATCACCTTGTCTCGGAGCTGTATAAAGAATGTGCACGAGCTCTGGGGTGGTTTGTACAAGCTTCAAAAGACATGAACGGAGTGCACCAAGCATGGACTAGTTAGGGGAAGAAGCTTCAGCTCCTCGCCGCGTCGTCTTGGCTCGGGAAAGCTGTTGCAACGAGGGTCAGTACTTTGAAAAGTACCGGTGAGGGCGAGCTAATCCAACTAACCAAATCGACTCAGTATTCATGTGAAGCATATAATTTATTATTATTATCTTTCTATCTTGCCTTAGTTCAAATTATAGCATACCAATGATTTGAAATATCTAAAATAATTATGCAACTATTTGGTGACTTTACCTGCCTGTCCGAACTACATGCACAAATCTTACCATGACCTTCTCTGCCAAGAAGACATAGTTAGTTTGCATAGATAAAATATACATAAGATCACTGGTGTCTCAAGCCTTATTGGACAATTTTATAGTCTATGAACGGAGATGGGGTGCAACGCAGGTAGCGAGCCCCGCTGCACGGGCATTCTGTCCGATTCTAACGACAATCGAAATGCTCCGTCCGGATCGGATCGGTCCCGGTGCCCCAGCGACCGTCTGCAGGAATCAAAAACCTTGTGCACAAGTTATCCGTGACCATACGACATCTCAATACTAAGTTATCATATAAAGTATTTCAAGACAACAAAATAAGCATAACTACTTAGCACAGTGCAAGGGCATATACTATATGTTCAAATAATCACATTGCAAAATAGGTACTACATATTGCACAGTTTTAGATGAATAAGTTATAGCTACAACTAAAACATAAGAAGGATATATGTACAATGTACAAGCACGCAACAATATGATCGTACGGTGAAGTTGTGTGACAAGCATAAGTGTTCCATGTTTACTTCTTATTATCTTTATTCGGTTATTATCATTATGGTATCGTTGATCGGAACGCACAAATGAGTCAAATTATCTTAAGTGAAGACTTGGAAGAAGGGAGCTAATCGAAAGTAAGGCCACTCACAAGTTGGTGAATTGGGGGAGAGAAAGGGGTGGTCCTCAAGACTCCGCTTACGCATCGCATACACGATCACATGCACGCACTAATAGATGATCAATATCTCATGCCTCGGTCTCTCAGAGTTCGATAAGAAATGCAAAATTCAAAGAACGAAGACAATAAAATCCATCGAAACCGTTCAAGAAAATGCAAGTCACAAAACCAACAAGAAGGAAACCAAGCGGCATCGAAAATGGACAAAGAAACCAGCGCAATGGAAAGGTCCCTCGTGACTCTACATAACGAGTAAAGTATCTTGATTCAATCAGTCCCGATCGAACGATACCAAGTATTTCTTAGCCGTGCTCCCCGAACAGGGGGGACGGGGCACTACGGGTTGGCCATGTTAGTCCTCGTATTTACCCAATATTTTGGAAGTGCGGGATGTGACACACACACATAGAGAGAGGGGGGGGGAGGTGAAGTCCTGGAGGGGTGTGGGGTTAGGGGGGAGGGAGGGGAAGATGGATGGACAGAATTAAATTATTTTCGTATTTTTTAAGATATCAAATAATACATATCAAAATTTAAAGTAACAAGTTCAAAAACTGAAATAGTTAAACTTATCAAGTTATAATTCCTTCTTTTATTTTATCATGTCAATTATGGTCACTATACTATGTGGCCACAGTCGTATTCCTCTTATCATTTTTATCATGTGGTGGTGGTAACTCTACGAAAATTTCAAGAAAAAAATATGGCAGTCATGGCTACAATCCCGAACCCGAAAGTTGTAAGAGCATCTCCAACCCAACGGTCTAGTTTAGTGTTGTGAATTGTGATTCCTACGTGGCATGAGACACAAAACAATGTCTTTTCTATGTGGAAAGATTATATTCACACAAGACAATAAGTTAGAAAAGTGTTCCCATTGCAAAAGTACTGAGAAGACAATAAAAAACTATTTTTTTTCAACTTTCAAAACAAAATTTTCACTTCTTCCTTTTTTTTATAAATATTTTTATTCATAATTGATGATGTGAAAATAAAGTATTGTGAAGTCCATTTTCTAGATTTAGACAACCAACTTTATATTGTCTTTGATATGTCATTGACTTGTCAACTTCATAATTTATTTCATATTTGTATTGAAGAATGAATTTTAAAATAAGAAGTTGAGATTCCTAAGTGTGGTAACCATTTTTTCCAAACTACAACAGGGTTGGGATGCTCTAAGTGTCCTTTGTTCCACGAATACTTTACTTCTTGTAAGTTAAACAAACAAAAAATCATGTAGGATTTATACAGGTTCTAATTCGATTTCAAGAACCGTACTATTAAGGGGAAAGAAGTAGAAAATATGAAAATTAATATTTTGTATACGCATTATGGTAAAATAAAACGCAATAAAAAATTCTCCGTTTGGAAGTTTATTAATAATTGGGGTCAGACGTGAAAAATTCAAAAGATTAGTGTTTGATTGATTATTGAAGTTAGTAAAAATATATACATTTTTGTTGCAGTCACATGAATAATATATATTTTTGGGGGTTAAAATAGACATAATGTAGTCCTCCAACAAAACATGGGAAGTGAGAATAAAATTTTTGCACTTTCATACTTCATTTTGGAGAAAGAATCTCTGATGTCAAAACTTCGATTTCATGACTGACAATTTTTTTTGGCTAATGTCAAATTATAAAAAAATTGTCTTCAAATCTTTCAATTAAATATGTGAAATGATTTCAAATTTGTATTTTGACTATTCCGACGTTCCAAAGCCATGAACCAAAATACTTTGGGACATGTTTGGTAAGAGGAAAGTGAGCTAGGAATATGGTTTCCATCGGAATTACATCAAAATCCATATAGTCCATTGTTTGGTAAATCGATGGAAAGGTGAATTTGGAAAGAAAGAAAAAAAAATGTTGTTCTTGCAATTCCTGTCCCCTCCTTATTTCCTTCGGCTTTTAACAATCCATATCCATAATCCATGGCGGGATGTGGGTGGATTTGGAGGGATTAAACACTAAACTAACTAAATATTATCAGATAGAAAAATAACTAATTAAACTCCTTATATATTTTTTTACTTCTCACTTCTTTATTCTAAGGAAACACATTTGTTCCCCTACGAGTGGTACAAGAATGTGCATGAATACTTATTAAATTTTAAATCAAATTTTCACACTTACTATTTACCAAACATTCTCTTATGTATGTATACTTTTCAAATTAATATGGATCGTTCTTGTAATTGAGATTTATGACTGGACGTAACAACCTGGCGTCATGAATGTCAGTGCGGAACGGTCCGATCAGGTGCGCGGATGCGATGCGGGTGCAGGTGCGGTGCTAGCGGAGATAGTGCGGCGCGGTGCTGTGCGGCTACGGCTGCGTGAGACCTTCGGACCGAATGGAGCCTTCGGACTGGGTTGGTGGTGCCTTCGGACTGAGATGTAAACCTTCGGGCTGGATGAGACCTTTGGACTAGTGTTGTATATATAGGTTTTCGGACTGGATTGAATGTAAACGTTCGAACTGAATTGTAGCCTCTCGAATGAATCTGAATAAAATTTACCTTGTTTGAAAAAAAAAAGTTTATATATATATATATATATATATATATATATATATGCAACAAATCCGTCATGTTGTTGCTATTTAATCGGTCATGTTGGCACTACAACGGTGTCGCTAAAGATTCATCGTCCATGTGTTATTCGTATCGCAACGACTCATAATTTGACGATAACTTTGACTCATAATTTGACGATAACTTTAAGTCGTCTTCGATCCGTCACTATATAAAATACGGATTTTTTTAAAAAAAGTAATATATTTATAGATAATTGCAACAAAGGGGAAGAGTTTGGTAAAATTATAGGGAAGGGGATAACTCGCCAACTGAGTTGGCGAGTTGCTGGGGCCCGCCAACTCAGTTGGCGGGTGGGAGTGGAACTCGCCAACTGAGTTGGCGAGTTGGCGGATGGGAGTGGGACCGCCAATTGGCAGGTAGGAGTTGGATATATATATATATATATATATATATATATATATATATATATATATATATATTATTTCTTTTAAATTAATTAAATTTTCTACATTGGAATCTCCCCTGTCAAACGATTGCTGAACAGATATAGCCTCTTCAAATTATTCAGCTTACCAATCGCTCTGGGAATTGCTCCTGCAGCTGGTTTGAATACAACTCCAAGTGTTCCAGCTTCTTGCAGTTACCAACCTCCGGAGGAATCAAGTCCGATAAAGCGTTCGAGGACAAGTAAAGAATCGAAAGCTCAGTTAGTGAACCAACAGAGGATGGGATTTGGCCTGACAAGCTACTGCCAACTGCAGGTGCTCGGAATCAAAGGGATCTTCCCCGTAAAAGAATTCCAACTGAGGATCACATAGCTAAGCCCCTTGATGTTATCCAAGGTCTCCGGAATAGGTCCAGAGAGCAAGTTGTTCGAAAGGGAGAGCTCCACCAACTCAGTGCAATTGCCAAACGAATCAAGCAGGAAACCGGACAAGAGATTATCATCGAGCCAATGTTAGATAATTGTTAGATATTTTTTGTTTAACAGATACTATAGATAATATATATTAGATAATTTTTACTAATATACAATTATCTAATATATATAGATAATATATATTAGATAACAGATAATTTTATTTTTTTGTTGAACAGATAATATTAGATAATTGTATACAGATAATATAGATTCTAAATATATACAAATATCTATATACAATTATCTAACAAAAAATATCTATATATATCTACATAATTAGTGAAATTCTAAATATATATAGATAATTGTATATATATCTATATAAATCTATAAAAGTGAAATTTTATCTATATAAATATATATAGATAAAAATTTAAGATATGTTCGCACTATTTTAACCGATTTTTATTTTTATTTTTGGAGGATTTGCTAAATTTTTTTTATTAGGGTATATACTACTTTTGATATTTTTTTAGGGACATTTACTAAAATATTCCATAATACTATTTATTTGATATTTTTTGGTATTATTTATATTTTTAGATTTAAAATTTTTAATAAATATTTTTGTTTTGGTATTATCAATGTAAATTTTTTATAATATTATAATAGATAATTTGTTATTATCCATTTACAAAATTTAATTGATTTAGAAAGAAATTATATATATATATATATATATATATATATATATATATATATATATCCAACTCCTATCCGCCAACTGAGTGGTCCCACTCCCACTCGCCAACTCAGTTGGCGAGTTCCACTCCCACCCGCCAACTGAGTTGGCGGGCCCCAGCAACTCGCCAACTCAGTTGGCGAGTTATCCCCTTTCCTATAATTTTACCAAACTCCTCCCCTTTCTTGCAATTATCTATAAATATATTACTTTATTTAAAAAAATCCGTATAAAATATGCCAATGTTTAGCGATGCGTCACTGTTTTCCTATATTTTCTAGTGTGTAGATATCCATGTTCTAGATTCAGCGTATGTTTTAAGACAACATGTAAAATCATAAAACTCTTAAAAATTAAAACTGTTGAATATTTAGTAACGGATACTACCAGAACAAACAAAGATAATAAAAAGGAAAAGAAGAGAATAGATGTGTGAACACTTGCCATGTCCTCTTGTGGAAAATTAAACCACGTGCTCGTTTACTTGAAGAAACTGTCATAAAAAGAATAGAAATTGTCCAAAAAGAATTAAATTATAGATTAGATGGGACCATTGTATCAAAGTGACAAGTACGTATTTTTAATTTCTTTCTTTCTTTATTTCTTTGAGTCAATGTTAAGAATTTAGAAACATTTCAGAAACCTTAAGAGTGATTTGTTCATATATATATATATATATATATATATATATATATATATATATATATAGAGAGAGAGAGAGAGAGAGAGAGAGAGAGAGAGAGAGAGAGAGAGAGAGAGAGGTTCTGATTTGATTGGCCTATATACTGTACTTGATTGATTATTTTTTTTGATTTGGTCCGGTCTCCATAAAGATCCTCCAACTTAGATCATCGTTACTAAGGCTCATCTGCAGTTTCAATTTTTAGATTTAGAAATTTATAATTTATTTTGTAGAATAATAAATTTTATTTCTAATTTCAATTTCTAAATTTTCAGTAACATTCTATCCATACGTTAAAATAATTATTATATTATCAAAAATAAAATCATGATTAAATTTTATTAAAAATTATAATATTTATATATACATTTATTGTATTTTAAAGTTGCACCCATAGTTAAAATAATTATTATATTATCAAAATTGAGATTCAAAATACATACAAAGAATTGATGTTTTCCAAATATATATAATTTTAAACACAAAATATGTATATAATTTATATAATTTTATTAGTCTTATTTGATTTTTAATTTTAAAAATTGAAACCTTATAAGAAATTTAATATTTTTAAAATTAAAACTGAATCTAATTTATTTCAATCCGAACCTAATCTTTTATTCGGATCACCTCGTTCAATTTTCGGTCTAAAATCGAATAATGTTTATCCATGTGCAAATGGTCAAAATTCAAGGCGGTTAATATTGGTTGGAAAAACCCTACTAATATATGATCACCCACTAGTGAAGTTACCTCTCAATATCTCTCCATTACTGTAGGCATCTATCGTAACACTACATGTGGCCACTAGTGCTTGGTGAGTCATCTTAATTGTAAGCAAGAGAATCCATGCTGACATCAACTATATATGTGTGGCTTTGGAGGTTTGGAAGTTTTTCCAGGCATCTTCCCCTTCTCTAACCCTTATCTTTAAAATTTTATTATCTTTTATCTTATTTATAATACCAGAAATTCTAAGCTTCACAGTAAATTTTTTATATTCTAAACATGTTTGTTATATATATATATATATATATATATACTAACATAACTACTAATTCTCCAGTCGTATTCGGGATCGGATGTGGGTATAGTACTCCCTGTTCCGATATATTACTTATATCCATGTCTTTTTTGTATGGAGCTATAGATCTTTATTTGGAATATATTTTTAAAAGATTAGCATTCTCTCTTTGTTGTTTTGTATTGTAGACTTATATTTAGTATTTGTATGTTTTTGTTGGATTAAAATTTTTTTTTTATTGTGTCATTTTCCTTATAAAGTAGTATCCTTTTTTTATGGAAGTTAGATATGTTTTTTTATGGAAGTCATATTTTATTAATATGTCGTGTATTTTTTCTTTGGAATAAAAATATTTTTTTAAAACTTATAATGTAAAGAAAAATTGTTAACAGGACATGGGATGGGGACGAGGATGAAAAAATCCGATATCAAAAGTATTAACGGGACGGAAACATGAAGTGCATTGTTTAACAGGGACGAAAATGGAGACGGGAAGTGCATTGTTTAACGGGGACGGGGATAAAAAAAACTGAACCCGAACGAAAACAGGGACGAGGATTCAAACACTATTCGAAAATGGTGATGGGTAGGCTTCAAATGAGCTAAGCCAAGCTTTTATAAGTTTGAGTTGGCTTGACTAAAATTAATCGAGCTCGAGTCAGGACCGGCCCTGGGGTAAGCCGGACAAGCCAACGGACTTGGGTAACCCCCCTGGTTAGGGCAACCCCAAGACCCTTAAGTTTCCACCTCTTCGTCATAGAGCCTCCGCCGTCTACCCCAACTCCTCTCTGTCAGTTAAACTAGCAATCCAGCAGGATCATATTTTGAGTTCCCACTGAAAAGACCTTGAGTAGGTCAAGGAAAGTAACTCGGAATTTGAATTCCACAACGTCGTCAGAACCGGAGACTTCGACGCCGCTGCTAACTCCACTCGCAATCAATTTTTTTAATATCTTTATTTATAGTCAAGGGCAAGGGCAAGGGCAAGGGCAACCAAATTTAGATCCGGCTATAGCAACCTAACCTCCTGAGCCGATCCTGACTCGAGCTCGAGCTTGATAAGTTTTTTTATTTTATTTTAGAGCTTGAGCTTGGCTTGAGCATGTTTATATTAAGCTTGAGCTTGGCTTGGTTTGAGCTCGAGCTTGGCTTGATAAGCGAGCTTGATTCAAGCTTGATAAACAAGCTCGATAAGTTCAAAATCAAACTCGTTAAACTTGATTTCAAGCTTAACGAGTTCAATTTCAAGCTAGTTAGACTTGAATTCAAGTACTTATAATATTAACAATTTGTTTATAAAAATTTAAATAAATTTTTTTTTAATATCAATTAATAAGGATATATAATTATATAATGCACAAAACCATATTGTTAACAAACATACATAAAATTAGACTTCAACAAAGAACAAATAAAAATTTAAATAACAAAATAAATTGGTAGACTGCTAGTAACGAGCTCCTAAATGATCTTCTAAACGAGACAACTTATGAGTAAGCTCGCAAGCTCATAAACGAGCCAGCTAGCGAGTTCAAACTAGTCTATCGAGTACTCCTAAGTTTGAGCTTGGGTCGTCTATTAAACGAATTCGAAAATGAAGCTTGAGCTAAGCTTGTTTATTAAACGAACCAAGCTCAAACGAGCTTTTATTGAACTAAGATTCGAGCAGCTCGTGAACGACTTGGCTCATTTGCAGCCCTAGTGATGAAGAGTATGGTCTCCGGTCCCTATTTGTTGCCATCCATATTCCTTCCTACTAAAATAACCACCACTACTAATTACACAGTACTAACTGTAATAAATGTTAGTCCTCTCAAAAATGTATTTATTTTAATATATTTTAGACTATTTAAAATGGATTGTTTTGAAAGTATTCATTAACTTTATGTATTTATTTTAATATATTTTAGACTAGTTTAAAATGGATTGTTATGAAAGTATGCATTAAAAAAGTGAGAGAGAAAATTATTACGATCAGAGGAGAGCAATACTAACATTTATTAACAAAATCTCGAAACTAAATTCGTATATTCGTCTGGTAAGCTAACTGTACTAACAGAAAAAAAAAATAGCTTAATTATTAAAAAATAAATAAATAAAAAATAGAGAAGGCAAAGAACTGGTCAGCAATACCATCTCGCCAATAGATTCACATACCGATCCACTTCTCCTCCTATGACCAACGACACAGTCTAACTTTCTTCTGATTGGTCAAGCTCTCCTTTTCCTTGCTCATCAATCATCATCAGCAGCAGCTTTAAAAGCGCGGGACATCTTTGCTTCCTCGTCCCACCACCACTCGCTTCTTCCTACTTCTGCATTTGGTATTGTTGCTACTCATATATGCTCCAAGAACCCTTGATTAGTTCTTAGCAATTAATCACTCGTAAAAAATGGATATAGGTTCCAACTTGGTTTTGGATGAGCTGACTCGAGGCAAGGAGCTGGTGAGTAAGCTCCAAGCCGATATCGAGTCGACCCTCTCCGCCAATGCTTGCCGAGCGGCGATAGAGGAGATATTGTCTTCTCTTGAGAAGAGTATCTCCATGCTGACAGAGTCTTCGTTGCGGTCGCGGTCGCTTACCGAGAGCCCACGCACAGAGGGCTGCGGCAGGGGATTGGGTGTGGCTCGGAAGGACAGAGAGAGGTGCAAGAATAGGTGAAGTGAACATTGATCAAGCTTAATTAATTAGAATCGACATTCATTGCTTAATTGGTCACCAGAGCAAAAAAGGCTGTCCAAATTCGAAGTCTTGTCTTGTTCGTGACACACGAAACATTACTTAAATATTGTCTGGAATTGATGACTGTGCAGAGGCAGCTAGCTATATACGTGCTTACAAATTTGTTTTGTGAGTGATTCTGCAGGAGTACGAGTAGGCAGCCGAAATGGACGAGAAAGGTGAGACTTGGCACCGGTCCGGGAGTGGAAGGACCAGTGGATGATGGCTACAAGTGGAGGAAATATGGGCAGAAGGATATTCTTGCAGCAAAACATCCAAGGTCAGCACTACGAAGTAACATACAAAGATATTCCCATCTTCAATTATCCGTTTTAAAAAAAATAATAAAAATTTCTTTTGAGATAATTAATCTAAAAATATTTAACCGAGAGTACTAGAGTACATATGCAATCATGTGATGACAGTTGAGAAACATTGTCACTTATACTAAACCCTTTTTCATAATCTCAATAAAATTTAAACATAGAATTCTTTGTACAAAATGAACTTCTCTTTTTTTTGTTTGCTCTAGTCCCTCAAAAGTCTACAAAAAAAACACCAAATTCAAGTTTTTTTTTGTGTGATGCCATCTTTTATGACGTACTAAGTTGACATGGCTATGATTTAATAACTAAGATTTAAAAATTATTTGACTTTTTACTTGTAGTTGTTGGTTTTTTTTTTGGTTGGAACATATATTCTTTCCAGTTTGAAAAATACATGCGTGCCCAAACTTTGATAATGAATAATATTTCTGATAACAAATATTTCTGATAGAAAAAAGTTATTTTGTCCACGGAAGTGATTCACAGGTTTGGTTCGTCCGCTAGGTGGTCGAATTTTATTGGTCCCTACCTATTTATTTGGGCTCGTCACCGATTGACCTGCCAATAGGACGGCGACACATGATGGACATGCCAAACCTACAAGCCACTTCTGCAGGCAACGTAGTAGCGTTGTTTCGGATAGAGAAATTTTGAGTTAACCCTACTTTATTTTCCTATATTCAGGATGTACCCCATATTGTTTCCATAATGTACAAGACCTCGTACTTTTGTAGGAATTCGTTAAGAATTGATGGTCAACCCAGATGACCAAAAAAAAATTCTAACCCCGTCTCCGCCTCCCTCATCGTCGCCGCCCATGCCCCCTCCCCACACCTCTCCGCCACCGCGATTGTTACCGTCGCGCTTGGGGGCGCGAGATCAAGTACAGAAAAGAAGAGAAGGGTATTTTCGTCCAAAATTTTCGGTCAAATGGATTGACCGTCAATTATGGAAGAATTCTATCAAAAATATATATATATATTATAAAATTAATATGAGATGCACCACAAAAATGAATAAATAAAGTGAAAGATAACTCAACATTTCTCTTTCTGAAGACTAAAAAAAATGTTAACTTTCAAAAAAGATTCACAACCCCCCCCCCCCCCCCCCCCCTCTCTAAATTTGCAGAGCCTACTTTCGTTGCACCCACAGCAAATCTCAGGGATGCCCAGCGACGAAGCAAGTGCAGAGATCGGAAGACAACCCGCTAGCGATCGACGTCGCCTACCGGGGAACTCATACGTGCCGACGGGACTCGACGGCTGCGCAAGTTGTCGGCGCCGCAACGCCACAATTACATGAGAACCAAGACCTGCTGCCGCTGAGCTTCCAAACTGGCCTCAGGGTGAAAACTGAAGGCTTGGACGACTCCTCTTCGTCCCTGAGCTTCTCCTTCGAGTTGCCCACTTTCTCGCCTTCCTTGACGCTGGACAACTGTTTCATCGGAGGAGGCTTAGTCTCTAGTGCATTCGCCATTTCTCCCGCAACTTCGGAGTCGAACTACTTCTCGATGCCGCCCCCGTCCCCGCCGTGCCGATTGAGCAGCTACGGAGGACAGAATTTGCAGCAGGCAGCAGTAGCGGACTCGTCCGATTTCGCGAAGGTTGTCTCTTCAGCAGCAGCTGCAAATTCCTCCTCTGTGCTTGACATGGGCTCTCTGTTTGATTCTGTCAATTTGGACCAGGATTTCCTATTGGACACTTGGTAGCTAGCTTTCCTCTCATTAATTAAAGCTCTTGATAAAGTCACTAGAAAAGTTATTCGAGATAGTCCAAATTTTTACCATTGATAATTATAAGTTTGTCATTTCTAAAAATTATTCATCCGACTGTTCACTTTCAATTGATTTTTTTTTTTATAATCAAGACTGTCAAAATTTTGACAGTCCTATCAATTGTTAGGACTGTCAAAATTTTGACAATCCTAAAAATATATGTTAATTTTTTAGGACTGTCAAAATTTTGACAGTCCTTCCTGTGGTTCCGGTTCCAATTGTTTAGGACTGTCAAAATATATGTATAAATAAGTCAAGAAATTTAGTAGCAAAGCTGCAGGGTTTGGCAAGGTACACTTGCCTGTGGTTCCGGTTCCAATTGCGGCTCTGACTTCAGCTGGATTTGCAGGCGGTACTCCGGTTGCTGAAATAAACATCACCATCAGATCCAGAAAATATCAATCAGCTAGAAACGCCTGTCCTTGAGTCCAGTTTGGAGACAAGGGCAAAAATGACAATTTCGGGTCAAAACGGGGTCCACGTGTGGGCCCGCTTTGTACCGAAAAACGTGTCAGGGTCAAAGGTCTCCAAATTTACCAAACTTAGTGTCAACAGGTTAGGAACGATGATACGAACTCAATGGAACTTCCAGAATTGGATTCCGATGAGCCGATCACAAAATCGTTCGTCGAGTGGGGCCTGTGGGGCCCACGACACGCGATTTCGTCAACGTTCTCAGAATCGAACCAAACTTGGGTCACAGGACCAGCGTATCGCTACGAGTCCGATGGCGCAAGTTTTGTTTCAATCCGACATGTGTACACAAAGTTAGGACGTGATTCAGAAAAGTCGGATACGGGGCGTTGTCCGCGGATACGCACTGATTCCGGTGTGCACGCACATCCGAATCAGCTTCTGCGAAATTCTACACATCCGTATCAACGAAGCGCACGTATCTGTGAAGACTGCGCGCGACCAAGTCGTCCCGTTTGGCGGGGCGTACCCAGTTCAGGGGTGAATCAGGGCATTGTTTTTCCTGTTTTTGGATCGCGGTTCGCGATCACCACAGGACGCGATGCACCGAGCGGTTTGCACGGGCACCGAGGGGGTCATGCAGGCTACGCGATGCAATTTACGGAATCGAAATCAGAGCTACGAGGAGGAAGATACGAGTACCTGAACTGGACTTCGGGAAACTAGGGTTTCTCGTGTCCTGTGTCCTGGACACTGTGTCCGACACGCCTAGGGTTAGGGTTTAGGGGTGTCCTCGCCGGAGCTGGGCGGCGCTGAGGCGGGGGAGGCCGGCCGGGGCTAGGGGCTCGTGACTGCGGGCACGGCGGCTGCCGGAGTCGGGCACGGGGCGGCTGCCGGA
Source organism: Iris macrosiphon (assembly GCA_036927795.1). Taxonomy (NCBI): domain Eukaryota; kingdom Viridiplantae; phylum Streptophyta; class Magnoliopsida; order Asparagales; family Iridaceae; genus Iris; species Iris macrosiphon. The sequence goes on along the minus strand of JAYESA010000009.1, from coordinate 29,126,914 downwards.
GTCGGGCACGGGGCGGCAGTGGCTGGGAAGAAGGGGAGGAGAAAGGGGAGCTGCGGCGGCGACCTCGCGGGGGTGGCGCCGGAGGCTGGCGGCGGCGGGGTGCCTGGGCGGAGGAGTCGGCGGCGAGGGGCGGAGCGGGACGGTGGCGTGAGGGGAGATGCCGGAGGGGGTTCTGGCCGGGGACACCTAGGGGTTTAAATAGGGGAGGAGGAGAGGCGAGGGGCCGAGGGAGGCGGCGTCGTGGCCGTGGGGTGCGGGCGAGGTGGCCGGGCGGAGCGCCACGTGGCCGGAGGCGGCGGCTCCGCCGGGAGACGCGGGGAAGAGGGGAGAAAGGGGAACGGGTCACGGGCGGGTCGCGGGTGCGAGTCGGGTTCGGTTGGACCCGACCCGACCCGTTAGCAAACGGGCTGGGCTGGGTTTGGGCCAGGGGATTTGGGTTGGGCCGAAATTAATTAAATAAATAAATAATTAATTAATTAATTAATTAACTATTAGTTTCCAGGTGATTAAAAATAGGTCCGGGGCCCAATAAATTCCAGAAAATTTATCCTAAGTCCAGTTTTTTATTTTACACCCAAAAATATTATTTTTATAATATTTTAATATTATTTCTTATCATTTAAAAATCATTTAATAATTAAAACCCTGATTTTAATTACAGAAAAAAATTCCTGAAAATTCCAGAAAATTGTGAAAAATCCAAATTTAAAAATTCTTGAAAAATCAGGGGGTTTACAGCCAGAGGAAGCAAGAGGTCTGGACTCTACTATATGGAAGAGAGCGCACATGGGGTACATGAGGTTAACGCATCTACTGATGCGTCTACTGAGTTGTGGCACAGGTGGCTCAGCTATATCAGCGAGAAGGGGATGTTCTACTTGGTGAACATGAAGGTAATTTCAGGGCTAAAGTCTACAAAGTTGGAGACGTGCATGCACTGTTTGGCGAAAAAGAAAAATAGGGTGTCTTTCTAAAGTCACCCAAGTTCAAGGAAGCCGACGTTGCTCGAGTTGATTCACTCGGATGTCTGCGGTCCTATGAAGGTAAAATCCATTGGTGGTGCTTCTTATTTTGTAACATTTATTGATGACTGTTCCAAGAAGGTTTGGGTCTATACCTTAAAGACCAAGGATCATGTGTTGCCCACTTTCAAGGAGTTTCAAGCCTCTGTTGAAAGGGAGACGGGCAAGAAGCTGCTTTGTGTTCTATCGGACAATGACAGCGTATATCGGTCCCTTTGATGCTTATTGCAAAGCGCAAGGGATACAACACCAGAAGACTCCCCCAAAGATACCGCAGTTCAATGGTGTAGTGTAGCAGATGAACATGACGCTAATAGAGAGGGTGCGGTATTTGCTGTCAGAAGCAAACTTGCCATGTAACTATTGGGGTGAGGCACTTTACACAGTTACTTATGTTATTAATTTATCTCCTAGTGCTCCTTTGCAGAATGATGTGCCTGACAAAGTATGGTACGGCGCCATACAATCACCTGCGAGTGTTTGGTTGTAAGGCCTTCGTGCATGTACCGAAGGACGAGAGATCCAAAGTTGAGCCAAAGACGAGGCGGTGCGTCTTTGTCGGCTACGGTCGGGATGAGTTTGGTAATATACTCTACGATCCAGTAGGAAGAAAGCTCTACAGAAGCAGGGACATGGTATTCGTCGATGATCAAACTATGACCAATACTCAGGATTCCGAGATGCCTTCTGAGGTTGAAAAATTTTCTGAGTTAGAGTCATTCGCTTCGAGCAGTTTCCAGAGGACATCGCAGAGGATCCAGTTATGGGGAGCCAGTACATGAAGTTGTTCCCAACCTTGATCATCAGCCTGCTGATGGTGGTCAGGGTGACCCTCGGGAGGATGAGCATGCCGAGGAGGCAGTTCCTAAACTTTGAAGTGATTGAAGTGGATATGATTAGGCTTTTAATTATCGCAAAGAGATGGCGATTGACTTGCCCTATGTACATGAAGGATTAACAGATTATGGCTTAATTTTAAATTTCGAGGACGAAATTTTTATAAGTTGGGTAGATTGTAAACCCCCAGATTTTGCAAGAATTTTTAAATTGGGATTTTTCATAATTTTCTGGAAATTTTCTGTAATTAAAATCAGGGTTCTTAATTATTAAATAATTTTTTTATTGATAATAAATAATATTAAAATATTATGGAAATAATATTTTTGGGTGTAAAATGAAAAACTGGACTTAGGGTAATTTTTCTGGATTTTTTCGGGCCTCAGACCTATTTTTAAATGCCTAAAAACTATTTTTTTAATTAATTAATTAAATGATTTTATTATATTTATTATTATTATTATTTTCATTTTTATATATATTTTACTGTTTTGGGCCGGCCCGGCCCAGTGGACCGGCCCAACAGCCCAGCCGGCCCAGCCCCAATCATTACCGGGTCGGGTCGGGTCAGACAACCCGACCCGCTAGCCGCCCGCACCCGCTGACCCAGTCAGCCCTCGCCTCCCCCGCGTGGCCTCCGGCGCCCGAGTCTGCCGCCGCCTCCGGCGGCCAGCCCACGTCCCCGCTCCGCTCCGCCTTCTCCGCCCACGCCTCCGCTTTCCCCGCCACGCACCGCCTCTCCCGGCCAGCTTTTCCCCCTCGGCTCCCCTATAAAACCCCATCCCCGGCTCACCGTCGACCTCCTCCCTCCTCCGCCACTCGCCCGAGACCCCGACCAGCCTCCAGCGCCGTCGACCTTCCCCCGGCTCCGTCTCCTCCTCTCCCCCTCGCCGTGCCCAGCTCGCCGTCGACCTCCCTCCGGCGCCCGACACTGCAGCAGCAGCAGCCTTGGCAGCCGCCTCCGCCGGAATCCGGCGCCGCCCGACCGCCAGCAGCTCCGCCTCGCCTCGGCGAACCCCCCGGCCTTCTCCGGCGAACCTCCGCCGGCCGGACCGCCGCCGGAAACCCCCAAATCAGAAACCCTAATTCCTAATTTCTTCGGGCCGTGTCGGACACGACACGGACACGGAAATCCCCTGTTTCTCGAGCCTCGTTCAGGTACTCGTATCTTGCACCCTGTATCTCCGATTTCAATTCCGTAAATTGTGTTGCGAAGCCCGTATGACCCTCTCGGTGCCCGGATAAACCGCTCGGGGCATCGCGTCCTGTGGTGATCGCACATTGCGATCCAAAAACAGGAAAAATCAGACTCTGTTTCACCCCGGAACTGAGTACGTCCCGCCAAACGGGACGACTTGGTCGCGTACGGTCTTCACAGATACATGCGCGTCGTCGATACGGACGTGTGAGATTTCGTGGAAGCTGATTCGGGTGTGCGTGCACACCGGAATCAACGCGTATCCGCGGACATCGCCCCGTATCCGCTTTTTCTGCAATTTGCCCTAACTTCTTGTACACTCGTCAGATCGAGACGAAACTTGCGCCATCGGACTCGTAGCGATACGCTGGTCCTGTGGGTCAAGTTTGGTTCGATTCTGAGAACGTTGACGAAATTGCGTGTCGTGGGCCCCACAGGCCCCGCTCGACGGGCGATTTTGTGTTCGGCTCATCGGAATCCAAATCTGGAAGTTCCGTTGGGTTCGTATCAGCGTTCCTGACCTGTTGACACTAAGTTTGGTGAATTTGGAGACCTTTGACCCGGACACGTTTTTCGGTGCAAAGCGGGCCCACCGGCGGACCCCGTTTTGACCCAAAACTGTCGTTTTTGCCCTTGTCTCCAAATTGGACCCAAGGACAGGTGTTTCTAGCTATTTGACATCTTCTGAGCGTGATGGTAATGTTTATTTCAGTATCTGAACTCATCTCTGGAAATTTCCCCGAGAACAATTATTCGGATCCAAACAACAGGCAAGTACCTGCACTTCAAGTTTAATCTTTATATTGTGATAGTTAATTTCCTGCTCTACTAGTACCCTTGATGACTACACGTAGTGCTAGAATACTGAATTTCATGTCTTGGATACTGCATTTCATGCCTTGCTTTTCATGTCGGGTGGGAGAATACTAGAAGGCATGTAGTTTACCCTTCCCCTTATCATGTTTAATAGCTGTTGGTACGCGACTGTACCCTCAGCCGGATCTCGATTGTTCATGTTTAATAGCCGTCTATGACGGCCGGATTAGCCTTATAAACCCCTACATGCCAACTATATATTCTAAAATAAACACAAGTTCACACAGATAGCTTCTGGTCTCGTTATAGTTCTTGCTGACCGATGTAGTTTCATTACCTGTCTCATTTATTTCTTGCTTTCTCATATTCCTGTTTATAGCATTAACTCTGAGATATTGATGTTCTTCTATGCAACTTTCTCAACATGATACTCAAGTTAATTGTCATGAATATTTAGTTTAATCTTGTTGTGCATTGTGTACTTTGCTCCTTTCCTGACTGGATCCGTTGTTTTAGGCGACGATGAGGACTTTGCCCCTACCTATTATGCCCACTATGAGTTAGCAGGTGACACATATGAGGAGCTGGTTCCCACTCAGGAGACTACCTTTGAGGAGGAGTAGCCAGTTAGTTATTATTTTATTTCCTTTTCAGCATATACTCGGGTTTGTCCCCGATCTATCTTCTGGCTTTGTATTAACTATGGATCTGTTATCACAATTTGTTTTATAAAAGTTAGCATTCCTATTTCCTGTTACTTTCCTTGTCTATTTATTGTGGATGAGATAGATACTTATTGACCCCAGAAAAGACCTAGACAGCGTACTACCGCCGACACTGCGGCATAGGCTGGACGTGCCCACGCACTCGTGCCCGAATAACCGGGTGCGGGTCGTGACACGTTTTTGTGGTGGCCCATGCAGGTCCAACGACTAAATTGTTCGGTTTCAACTCAGGGACCGAACAGGCCTGCAATAAAGCTAGGATAAGTTTATAGGATCTCATCCACTTGCTTGAATCGTTTTTGATATCTGTATCGTATTCGAACTAATATGAACTTGCATCTTGCCTTGATTCCTGTGCGCCTCTTATTGGTTATTTTGGATACAGGGAAATGGACCCACAAGCCAGCAACGAGACTCATGCAGAAACACCACAAACCGTTGTGGTTACCCAAGAAGACGATGTGATACCAGTCGGTGAAGGCCAATCATCACAAGGCAGTCAAGCAAGTCAGCCTGCCTCAATAATCCGTCAAGATGGTGTTCCACCCTCGACACAGCCTATTCCACCGATGCCTTCCTTCCCACCGGGACCGCCTATGGACGAACAGCAGATGTTCCGCATGTTCTACATAATGATGCAAGCCTATCAGAAGGTTCAACAAGAAACTCAGCAAAAACAAGCGGAGAACTTCATCGACAGAATTAGCTCGGAGTCACGGAAGCCGAGCAGTTCAAATGCAATTACATTCGACGAGGACGTTCTTACTGCAGCGCGACCTGTGGAGTACACCACAAGGATCGAGTCCAGCCGGAAGCGGCCGTCTGCGTCAGCACCAGACCAAGCACAACAGAAAAAAGCTGCAAAGCGACCACGGATGAATCCAACTCAAGGACAGAACCAACAAGCTCCCACTTGTGGCTATTGTCGAAAACAAGGTCACATTTGGCAGGATTGTAGAAAGAGACTAGGTGCCTGTCTATATTGTGGATCAGCAGCACATCAAATGAAGGACTGTCCTGCTGCTCAAAGACGCACACTGCACAAAAGTTCCAGTTCAGGCCAGGCCCCAGCAGCGCAGCAGAGGGCACCACCTCAAGAACACGGACAAGCTTAGACGATGACCATGGAGAACGTGCAGACTCTTAGAGTAACTAATGCGCGTAAGTGATTCGTAGATACCATTTTCTAGTATTGTTTAGCTCGTGCCCATTGGTTCGTGACCTCAGCCCCAACCTAGTAAATTTTAAACTTGCTAATAACCTGGTATGCTTTTGTATTTGATAACTGTAGAGTCCTTTCTTACTGAGCTTATTGTAGGTTGTTTTGTGTGTTTAAATAATTTGTACCTCCTTTCATCATCATCTAGTGCACTAAATTTTGATGTACTTGACTTATGCTGCTATTTTATAGCCTAGTTTTGCAAGCTTACTCTTTATCGAGCTTGTTCATGACAAGTGTATTATTGGGGAGGCCCACAATGATACATTTCAGAATCAGTGTATTACGGTCTGATCAACCATAGTGCGCTTGATTCGCCCTTCGAAATAATACTTTACGTGGATTGAGATATATAGTTGACTAGTTGCCCTCTAGATATGTCCGAGCATATCGTACCGATTACATAACTGTATTAATACGAGCATGTGAATAGGAATTACCGAGATAGGATTCAATCCACAATCGCTTGACAATTTCCACCTGAATACTTTAAAATGCCTTGACCCCGATATTTCTTTTCTATCACCCCACCCTTGAACTCTTTATTATTGATCTTCGTCTTCCCTTATTTCTGAAAGACGAAATCTCGTGCCTGGTATAAGTTAGTACATAGATAGTACTAGATATGCCACATAGGCCGATCACATACTTGGGGATTAAACTTTCGTAATTGAGGACATATCATATGTGACATGATCGGCGTTGAAGTTCGAGGATTGAATGACGTAGGTAAGCATATTAAGGAATATTTTTCTTAAGGTATATAGTCTTTTGTGATGTTGGGTAAACTCTAAGTTGGGTAGCGATGCATTTGTCAACTCGAGAGGAATGTCCTTTGGATCGTGACCGAGTAAGGTCAGATTAGAAGAAGCAAGCCATTATAATTTTGGAAATTTAGAGGAGTGGCTAAAATGATTAATGAATTGATATCGAGGACCCAATAAGTTGTATCTTTGATACATGATTTAAATCTTGAATAATGAAAGTAAAATCGCCAAATTGAATTTAGGGGATATATAATTCAGACTTGAACAGTAGTGGACTACACTTAAATTATTTTTTCAATTTGATGATTTGATTTAAGAATTAAAATTTGAGGGTTGGACTACCTAGTTAGAATATTGAGGATGTGAATGGAATTTAAAGAGTTGAAGCATACAATTGTGAATAGGAATACTGTTGGACTCAAATCACTTCTAGAGGAATTCATGATAATCAGAGGCAAAGTCATGTGCAAATCTTGAAAATGCTATATGGACTTAATCAAAAATCTGCCTGTGGGAAATTTTAGGAAGTAAGAAGTAATAACCATAGGTTGAATTCTTGATTGGAACAAGTAGTCGTCTTAAACTTTGAAGTGATTGCAGTGGATATGATTAGGCTTTTAATTATCGCAAAGAGATGGCGATTGACTTGCCCTATGTACATGAAGGATTAACAGATTATGGCTTAATTTTAAATTTCGAGGACAAAATTTTTATAAGTTGGGTAGATTGTAAACCCCCAGATTTTGCAAGAATTTTTAAATTGGGATTTTTCACAATTTTCTGGAATTTTCTGGAAATTTTCTGTAATTAAAATCAGGGTTCTTAATTATTAAATAATTTTTTTATTGATAATAAATAATATTAAAATATTATGAAAATAATATTTTTGGGTGTAAAATGAAAAACTGGACTTAGGGTAATTTTTCTGGATTTTTTCGGGCCTCAGACCTATTTTTAAATGCCTAAAAACTATTTTTTTAATTAATTAATTAAATGATTTTATTATATTTATTATTATTATTATTTTCATTTTTATATATATTTTACTGTTTTGGGCCGGCCCGGCCCAGTGGACCGGCCCAACAGCCCAGCCGGCCCAGCCCCAATCATTACCGGGTCGGGTCGGGTCAGACAACCCGACCCGCTAGCCGCCCGCACCCGCTGACCCAGTCAGCCCTCGCCTCCCCCGCGTGGCCTCCGGCGCCCGAGTCTGCCGCCGCCTCCGGCGGCCAGCCCACGTCCCCGCTCCGCTCCGCCTTCTCCGCCCACGCCTCCGCTTTCCCCGCCACGCACCGCCTCTCCCGGCCAGCTTTTCCCCCTCGGCTCCCCTATAAAACCCCATCCCCGGCTCACCGTCGACCTCCTCCCTCCTCCGCCACTCGCCCGAGACCCCGACCAGCCTCCAGCGCCGTCGACCTTCCCCCGGCTCCGTCTCCTCCTCTCCCCCTCGCCGTGCCCAGCTCGCCGTCGACCTCCCTCCGGCGCCCGACACTGCAGCAGCAGCAGCCTTGGCAGCCGCCTCCGCCGGAATCCGGCGCCGCCCGACCGCCAGCAGCTCCGCCTCGCCTCGGCGAACCCCCCGGCCTTCTCCGGCGAACCTCCGCCGGCCGGACCGCCGCCGAAAACCCCCAAATCAGAAACCCTAATTCCTAATTTCTTCGGGCCGTGTCGGACACGACACGGACACGGAAATCCCCTGTTTCTTGAGCCTCGTTCAGGTACTCGTATCTTGCACCCTGTATCTCCATTTTCAATTCCGTAAATTGCGTTGCGAAGCCCGTATGACCCTCTCGGTGCCCGGACAAACCGCTCGGGACATCGCGTCCTGTGGTGATCGCACACCGCGATCCAAAAACAGGAAAAACCAGACTCTGTTTCACCCCGGAACTGAGTACGTCCCGCCAAACGGGATGATTTGGTCGCGTGCGGTCTTCACAGATACGTGCGCGTCGTCGATACGGACGTGTGAGATTTCGTGGAAGCTGATTCGGGTGTGCGTGCACACCGGAATCAACGCGTATCCGCGGACATCGCCCCGTATCCGCTTTTTCTGTAATTTGCCCTAACTTCTTGTACACTCGTCAGATCGAGACGAAACTTGCGCCATCGGACTCGTAGCGATACGCTGGTCCTGTGGGTCAAGTTTGGTTCGATTCTGAGAACGTTGACGAAATCGCGTGTCGTGGGCCCCACAGGCCCCGCTCGACGGGCGATTTTGTGTTCGGCTCATCGGAATCCAAATCTGGAAGTTCCGTTGGGTTCGTATCAGCGTTCCTGACCTGTTGACACTAAGTTTGGTGAATTTGGAGACCTTTGACCCGGACACGTTTTTCGGTGCAAAGCGGGCCCACCGGCGGATCCCGTTTTGACCCAAAACTGCCGTTTTTGCCCTTGTCTCCAAATTGGACCCAAGGACAGGCGTTTCTAGCTATTTGATATCTTCTGAGCGTGATGGTAATGTTTATTTCAGCATCTGAACTCATCTCTGGAAATTTCCCCGAGAACAATTATTCGGATCCAAACAACAGGCAAGTACCTGCACTTCAAGTTTAATCTTTATATTGTGATAGTTAATTTCTTGCTCTACTAGTACCCTTGATGACTACACGTAGTGCTAGAATACTGAATTTCATGTCTTGGATACTGCATTTCATGCCTTGCTTTTCATGTCGGGTGGGAGAATACTAGAAGGCATGTAGTTTACCCTTCCCCTTATCATGTTTAATAGCTGTTGGTACGCGACTGTACCCTCAGCCGGATCTCGATTGTTCATGTTTAATAGCCGTCTATGACGGCCGAATTAGCCTTATAAACCCCTACATGCCAACTATGTATTCTAAAATAAACACAAGTTCACACAGATAGCTTCTGGTCTCGTTATAGTTCTTGCTGACCGATGTAGTTTCATTACCTGTCTCATTTATTTCCTGCTTTCTCATATTCCTGTTTATAGCATTAACTCTGAGATATTGATGTTCTTCTATGCAACTTTCTCAACATGATACTCAAGTTAATTGTCATGAATATTTAGTTTAATCTTGTTGTGCATTGTGTACTTTGCTCCTTTCCTGACTGGATCCGTTGTTTTAGGCGACGATGAGGACTTTGCCCCTACCTATTATGCCCACTATGAGTTAGCAGGTGACACATATGAGGATCCGGTTCCCACTCAGGAGACTACCTTTGAGGAGGAGTAGCCAGTTAGTTATTATTTTATTTCCTTTTCAGCATATACTCGGGTTTGTCCCCGATCTATCTTCTGGCTTTGTATTAACTATGGATCTGTTGTCACAATTTGTTTTATAAAAGTTAGCATTCCTATTTCCTGTTACTTTCCTTGTCTATTTATTGTGGATGAGATAGATACTTATTGACCCCAGAAAAGACCTAGACAGCGTACTACCGCCGACACTGCGGCGTAGGCTGGACGTGCCCACGCACTCGTGCCCGAATAACCGGGGCGGGTCGTGACAGGACACTAAGCAAGTCACACGGCCCTAGGGTTGAGCAAGTACAACAATCACAAGAAAAATAAATCTAGAGAAAAATGAATCATTAAACTGCATTTATGGCAAGGTACACTTGCCTGGGTTTTCAGCTCCAATTGTAGCTCTGGCAATAGCTGGATTTCTAGGCAGTACTCCGGTTGCTGAAACAAACATCACCATCAGATCCAAAAAATATTAATCAGCTAGGATCGCCTGTCCTTGAGTCCAATTTGGAGACAAGGGCAAAAACGTCATTTTCGGGTCAAGGCGGGGTCCAAATGTGGGCCGCTTTGCACCGAAAAACGCGTCAGGGTCAAAGGTCTCAAAAACAGTCCAACTTAGTGTCAACAGGTCAGGAACGATGATACGAACCCAACGGAACTTCCAGATTTCGATTCCGATGAGCCGTTCTCAAAATCGCCCGTCAAATGGAGCCTGTGGGGCCCACGACATGCGATTTTGTCAAAGTTCTCACAATCGAACCAAACTTGGCTCACAGGACCAGCGTATTGCTACGAGTCTGATGGCGCAAGTTTCGTCTCGATCCGACGTGTGTACACTAAGTTACAGCAAGATTCAGAAAAGTCGGATACGGGGTGTTGTCCGCTGATACGCACTGATTCCGGTGTGCACGCACATCCGAATCAACTTCTGCGAAAGCCCGCACGTCCGTATCTACGATGTTCACGTGTCGGTGAAGACCGCTTGTGACCAAGTCGTCCCGTTTGGCGGGGCGTACTCGATTCCGAGGTGAAACAGGGCTTAGTTTTTCCTGTTTTTGGATCGCGGTGTGCGATCACCACAGGACGCGATGCCCCGAACGGTTTATCCGGGCACCGAGAGGGTCATACAGGCTACACGATACAATTTACGGAATTGAATTCCGAGCTACGAGCAAGAAATTATGAATACCTGAAGTGGTCCGAGAAACCGAGTTTTTAAACCGTGTCCGACACGCGATACACTGTGTCCGAGTACTGTTCACTAGGGTTAGGGTTTAGTGCTCAGGCGGCTGGGCTTCGCTGGGGCAGGCCGAGGAAGGGCTAGGGTCGGCGGCGCTGGCCAGAGGCGGCCGAGGCGATCGAATTGCTGGCCGGCGAGGGACTCGTGGAGGCGGCCGGACGGGTTCTGGCGACGTCGGGCTAGGGTAGCAGCGGGTCGGCCGGCGGGCTGCTGGGTTCCTCGAGCTGCGGCGGGTGCTGTGGAGGAGCTGATGGGCTCAGGCGGGGTTCGTCGGTTCGGGCGGAGGAAGGAGAGAGCCAGGCGGAGCTGGGAGAAGAAGGGTGGCGGAGAGGTCGGAGAAAACTCGCCGGAGCTCGAGTTATATAGGCAGGGGGAGGGAGACGACGGGGTGGCAGTTACGGGTAGGGGAAGAGCTGGGCGGGTCGTCGGCCGTTAGGGAAGCTGGAGGGTGCGGGGAGACCAGGCGGCGGCGGTTGGCCGGCCGGAGGGGAAACGAACGGTCGGCCATGGGCGGTTAGGGATTGGTTTTAGGCGGGTCGGGTCGGGCACTGGCGGGTCGGGTCGGACCCGGATCCGACCCGCTAGGCAGCGGTCCGGTCTAATCAGACCGGCCGGTCCGGTCCGGTTCATACACTGGGTTGGTTTGGTTCATTAATTATTTTGGTTTAAATAATCAGTTAAATTTTATAATAGTTTTTAATGCTTTAAAAATTCATCCGGGGTCCAATAAATTCTCGGGAAAATACCCTATGTCTAGTTTTTTATTTTACACCATAAAATATTATTTTTATAGTATTTTAATATTATTAAACATCAATTAAAAATTATTTAATTATTAAAACATATTAATTTAATTAGAGAAAAATCTCAGAAAATTCCAGAAATTCCAGAAAATGTAAAAATTAAAATTCTTGAAAATCAGGGGGATTACAGAGAACCCGAAAGTTTTGCAGAGGCTATGAAAGATGAACACAGGCAGGAGTGGATGGAGGCCATGCAGGAGGAGATGAGTTCCTTGGAGGCCAACTCTACTTATGATCTAGTGTGGTTGCCAAAGGGCAAGAAGGTTTTGAAGAATCGATGGGTGTTTAGAGGGAAGCAGACAGATGATGCTATTTGCCCTCAATACAAAACGAGGCTGGTAGTTAAAGGCTACGGTTAGCGGAAAGGCGTAGATTATGATGAGATATTTTTATCAGTCGTCAAGCGGTTGTCTATACGGGTGGTGCTAGCATTGGCAGCCAGTTTCGACTTGGAGGTCGAGCAAATTGACGTGAAAAAGGCATTCCTCCACGGTGATCTTGAGAAGGAGTTGTACATAGAGCAGCCACAGGAATTCTGTGAGAAGTGTAAGTCATATTTGGTCTACCAGTTGAGGAAGAGCTTGTATGGTCTGAAATAGGCTCCGAGGCAGGGGTACAGAAAGTTTGAGTCATTTATGGTGGAGCATGGCCATGCACGGAAGACGTCGGATTATTATATTTTTGTGAGGTACTTCGTCGAGGATGATTTCATCATTTTGTTTCTTTATGTTGATGACATACTGTTGATGGGTCAAAATGCCACAAGGATAGCAAAGTTGAAGCGTCAACTAGGCGTGGCCTTCTCTATAAAAGATTTGGACACATCGAAGACTATTCTTGAGATGGAGATCGGTCGAGAGAGAGAGTCCAAGCTGTTATACTTGTCCCAAAAGAAGTACATTCACCGGGTACTTCAGCGTTTCGGGATGGACGGGTCGAAGAAAGTGAGTAACCCCTTTGCGGCTCACTTTAAGTTCACTGAGGAGCAGTATCCATCTACCGAGGACGAGAAGGAAGATATAGAACGAGTTTCGTATGCCTCAGTCATGGAGAGTCTTATATATGTTATGGTATGTACGAGACCAGACATTGCTCACGCAGTCGGCACAGTTAGCAGGTACATTTCCAATCCTGGAAGGGTACATTGGAGTGGGGTCAAGTGGATTCCACGATATCTTCAGGGTACTGTCGATTGGAGACTTTCATTTGGTGGTGACGAGCCGAAGCTGGTTGGATATACCGACGCTGATATGGTGGGAGATGTAGAGACGAGGCGATCGACTCCGGGCTTTGTGATGATGTTTGTTGGTAGAGCAGTATCGTGGCAGTCGTGTTTACAGAAGTGTGTTGCCTTTTCAACGACAGGGGCAGAATACATTGCGACGACAGAGGCTTGCAAGGAGTTGCTGTGGATGGAGAAGCTGCTGCAGAAAATTGTGCTAAAGCAGGAGCAGTATCCTTTGCTTTGCGATAGTCAGAGTGTTATTCACCTTGTGAAGAACCAGATATTTCATAGCCGGTCCAAGTACATTGATACCCGGTATCATTGGATACGGGATATGAATGACAAGAAGGAAGCGACGCTTGAAAATGTTCATACAGATGACAACGGAGCAGATATGTTCACAAATGTTCTACCAAGGGGGAAGTTTGAGTACTCCAGGCGGATCGTCGGGATGACGACCCCCTCCACATAGTTGTGAAGGAGGAGATTTGTTGAAGTGGGTGGGGTTTCCAACCTATGTAAAAAATATCCCGGAGTAGAATTGGGTATTTCTACATATAATAGGAATACCTAAATTTATTTGGATTGGATATTCCTAAATATAATAGAAATATCTCAATGGATTTGGATTGGATATTCCTACATATAATAGAGATATGTCAATGTATTTGAATTTGGATTGGATATTCCTATGTATAATAGGAATGCTAGTTGTGGGTTTGAGGCTATATATAGGTGTCTCATGGCCCTAAAATATCTCTCTCTAAAAAAAAATATAGCAACAAGGAGAGAAAATGAGGCAAGAGTGCCATTGCAACATTGGAGAGGAAAAAGAAGGATTGAAGGCCGTTTCGAAGAAGGAGATCGGTTTCGGGTATTTCTCGTTGTCTTTCTTCTTCGTGGTTATAATATATTTTATGTTCCAAAAGAGTTGTGGTGATCCATGTTGGATCGGGAGGAGCTTGCAGATGGTGAATTCTCTTTATTCCATTAGTGGAGATTCTTCATGGTTGGACTCCGATCGTCCCGTGGTTTTTTCCGCAAGGGTTTTCCACGTCAAAAATTTTTGTGTCTGCGATTTAGGTTTGGCGTTTTTGGGTTTTTGGTTTGTGCATTTTGCTCGGTTCTCTCGCAGGTACTCTCTGGTTTGGGGAACAGTTTTCGCACTTTCGTTCCCAACAAAGACAAGGTTGTCGAGTGACCGCAGAGGTCGACCACAGCTAGGACTCGACCAAGATGGTCCATCAATGGCCGGCCAACTGTGGGAGTTGTACTTTGACCAAGGTGGTGTTAGTAAAGATAATTCTAATTCTGTATTTTAGAGCCTGAAAATAAAATATAAATAAAAGATCTGACCGAGACCTAGACTTGAACTTGGTTTAATGTCCTTAAGACAATATCCGTCCCGCTCAGGGGCTTACAGTTTAGTGGCGATTGTCTCCCATGATACAACAGTACTACTCCTCCGGTATCAGCACTTCACACCTTAATAACTGACGAAACAACGATGATTGTCTCTCTCCTGGACTTAATGTTTGAATGCATGAATGTGTGAATAAGTGAATTAAACACTAACATGAATCTTTTTTTTTTTTAAAGAATAAAAAGACACAAAATGTGAAGAGACGCACTGTTTGGAAAGGATACACAATTTCGAACAGACATCCATTGAAAAATTAATTAAAATATTTTTAATTAATTTTTCAAGTCAAATGATTCTTTCACTTAGAATATATTTTCCAACAGGTGGGCCGTCCATGGTGCTCGGAAGTTTGACCAAGTTGTTTACCACGATAAAATTCAAGAAAAATTAACATAAAATGATAGTGTTACCATTTTGATAATCAAGCTCAACTATAACCAATGTCAATTTTTGAATACAAATATTGTGAGATCTTTTATGGATGTTGATCCAAAAAAAAATAGGCCTCAAATTGCCATAACGAAAATTTAAGTGATTTGATACTTTTATTTGAAACTGTTACGAAATCATTCTGATTGAGAATTATACTTCTGTTGGTGGAGTGTGCATCATGTTCTAAATCCGTATATTTGGTACCTAACGTTGACTCAATTGTTTAGCTTGGTTCCGAACTTCCAATAAAAGAAAATCCATATATTTAGTGCCTAACATTGACTCAATTGGGTAGTTTGGATCCGACTTCAGCTGAAGCATTTGTTGTTTCAGTCCACATTTTGACAAAATCAGCAAACATATCATATTTTTTCAGCAAACAAAGTGGTACTCCGTGAGTTGAGTTTTTTTTTTTTTTTTTTTTGCTTAGTAGTGACGAAAATGGAAAAATGAAAATGAAAAAAAAATGGAGTTGAATACTTACAATTATTAAGACAGCTGGTCCGTACCCGCACCAGTCTTTTGTTTGTTCCTAACCCTATAGGGGGTTTGTTCATTCCACAATTCTAAGAAAAGATCCGTGTTCGTTCGTAGTTCTTGCACTTCAAGAGCGAAGAAAAATATTTGCTCCGAGGGAACTGTTATGGCAGTCGTCATCGGATTATAGTGAGCATTGTATTTTCTTCTTTCTTGAGATTTATGAGAACTTAAATTTAAAAGACAAAAATGTTCTAATATATTTGTAATCAATTTTATATTATTAAGATATATAGATGTGACTTTGAACATATACATTATGTTTCATCTGTTTTTGGTTCTTACGTGAGCTTGTGATTCGTTATCTTCAAATGAGTTGATCTCGTTTTTCGGTCAACAACAACAGCATCGCAATTGTGTAAGGGCAAAACGCAGTGTTCTTGCCACCACACAACAATCACAGTGCACAGGAGGAGGATGGTTGACAACAACAGCGATCTCGAGTTGCACAATCTGATCAGGATTCAAAATTTATGTTCTTCTTCTGACCATAATTTCTGTCCACGGACCACACAGTAAATATTGTTCTCTTCTCCTTCGATGGCTCAGCATCTAAAATGTTTCACAAAGCAGTTATTTCTTCCGAGGACCAGCCCACCAACAGCTAAGCTGCTACTGCCACACCGAATGCATCACTGTCCTGCCCCCGTCTGATTGTAGGGACGGTGGACCGTGCAAAAACCATTAATTGCATCCGTCACTCCCAATGGCTCTTGAGCTACAAATCTAACAGTGGCAGAATAAACAAAACTAATAATAGTGATTCCTTCCACACGGGGATTAGGAAGATGTTGCAATCGATCAATCAAAGCGTCGTGAAGCTACGACAGGCCACACCCACCACTGGCAAGGAGACAACATTGCAACCTCATGAGCCTCTCACCTCACTGGTGCATTCACAGTGCACACTCAGCCAATGTGTCAATAATGATAAAGAAAGCAAGTGAAGACAGCAAATGTGTCAATAATGACAAGAGCAAGCAAGCGACAACCAAGGGGAACTAGAAACTGGGATGAGCTATAGTGTAGGCTGGAGAATATTACATAAAAGAGAAAAAATATTCGCTACAATTGTTGGAAACAGAAAGTTTTGACAAAATTTTACGAAAAAAAACTACGTTCAAGTTTATATATATATATATATATATATATATATATATATATATATATAAACAAAATGAGTCTGGTTGAGAGTTGACTCAGAACAAAAAAAAGAAAAAAAAGTTCTTGCGCCAACTCACTTTCCTAATAATTGTCAAAAATTTATTATTTCAGCGATTGAAGCGAATATTTTTCCTCTATATAATTTTTTTTTATTAGCCTGGGATAGACTGAAGTATGAACATACTCTATTTTTTTTTCTTTTTTTGGGGTTCTCAGCTTAATATTACATGTAACAAAACCTGTCAAGGTGGCTGCAAGGATCATATACACAGAATGCCTCTCTATAGCACAACACACCAGACCACATAGTAGCTAATTTATACACAGCAATGTCGCCATTGGGATTGTACATCACTTCTCTCAGAGCAAAGATGTAAACTGAAAAGGCACCAAGGGAAGGCTGTGAAAAAACAACAAACTACAAAACGGTCCCCATAACTTCCAAAATGCAATGGGAAGCTTTCATGCAACTTAAATTACCGGCAGCAGCTAGCCCGGGAGCTAGCAAGCAACACCATCATCAACCAACAGGGTCGGTGTGGTCCTCTATGGCTAGACGCTCGGACACATCGGCTAGGGATTTGAGGTTGCACTTGATCAGCGCCTCCACGAAGTAGCAGGTCTCGTCCTTGGTGTTCCCGTCGGGCACATCCACGACGAACGATTCGATCACTAGCGTCCCCGGCCTTCCATCAATGATCTCTGGGTGCACGGTGAGGACCGAAGAGTAGTTCTGCCAAAGGTTATAATTAGAAGCAGTCAGCTCCAGCACAATGATAGATAAAACCCGAAAAGAATGAACTAGTTAACATAGTAGACTGCTAGCTTTATCGTTTGATCATTGAACAAAATATGCAAAGCCATCAGCTGAATTTTTGGTGAAGATATGCACCATATCACCCACATCATTAAAGAGTACTGAGAGAGAAGAAAAACAGAGAGCAGTACTTGCACACTTCTATGCAATCGTTCAAGAATTTATCAATGAAATTATGTTTTCAGAAAATTTACCATTGAAATTACTGTTACTAAAAGAGTCTAAAAATGTATGGCGATCTACTTCCACCATTTGTATTACTACTTGCCAAGCTGCCTAGTGCATCAAAATGGAAAATCAAATGAGAAACATATTTAATTTTGACAAAACAAGAATCTCGCATAGTGTGAAGTTTTTTGCCAGTTAGGTGCCTAATGTCAGACACTTTCTTATGAGCAAATTCATCCATAAATCTTCTCCCCTGTCGCAAACAACTGCACTTACCCTTTATATAGCATGAGAAGTCATAATTTTTGAAGAACCAAACCGATATAATTCTGATATGTAGTCGAGTAATGTAGGCTTTGGAGTTACAGGGATGTGAAAAAAGGGACAACATTTTCATTATAGTTTGCATCTAGGAAGCGCCGACACTCCATAAATCATTTGTTGTGTAATTGCGTTCATGACGCATCCTGTCGAACAAGACACTCTAAAATACACTAGCATACACCAAAACCAACAATGTGTCTTTGTCGCTTTGTGTCGCCGTGTCCACATGGACCACATCATGTTGTGCCAGATCTGTGTCCGTGCATGCAACTTCCACCCTTGCCATCCTTCGGCTCCACCCTTGCTATACTCTCTTCGCAATTACAATTTAATTCAATAACCGGTTTGATTGAGGTATAATCGAAAAATTCGCTAACCATGAACATTCACATAAATTTTATGTAACTAACCTACTCTGTGCCAAGTCTAATATATATCTTCCCACGTCAGAACAAATTTTCAGCACTAAGAAAAAGCAACAATAAGCAGATTAAATCTCATAACCATCATCAAATTGTTATTTACTGAAGCCCCATATGCAGGACCAATAAATACCTACCAAAAGGGATTGCATCAGTGGAATAAAATTAAAGAAGTTTTACATAAGAAGACAGCCAATTCCAAACATAACTACAATAAATCCTCACAAATAAAAATTGATTATAATAAAAACTTGCTCTGTTTACTTTCCTCTAATTTAAAATGGTATGTCATGCTACTATTGGAGGATTCCGCACCACTGTCACGTGACCGGTCCACTGAATAATTTGTCTTATTTTTGTTTAATGAATAATGCTATTAAACCCTCCAAATTATCCTACCTTCTTATGTGACAACTAACGTAATTGTTAATATGAGAGTTGACATGATAAATTTTAAAATTAAAATTAAAATTAACATTAACATTAACATTAAAAAAAAAAAATTTGGTTGATTTTTTTTTATTAGAATTTGGGCAATAGCTATTATGTTATATGTCAAATAATACTATTTAACATGTTAAAGGAAGCATGGTTTTGGAGTAATACTTTAGAGAGATTAATAGCATTACTTTTGTTTAATACAGCAGGTTAACAAACTCAGGAAGTACTCAAACAGGAACAGGGAACTGCGGTTATATTATGCACAAAATCGAAAACTCGAAATATTGAAAGCACGCACACATGCAAGCAAGCACTTCAACTTCCATCAAATTAGTTTGTAAATGAAAAAAAAAAAAAACATGGCGAAAGAGAGAGAGGATCGAACCCTGAGCCTGTGGTCCCCGCCGACGATCTTGATGCTGAGTATATGCTGGTCGTCGTCGAGGAACTCGAGCCTCTCGGTGCTGGTGGTCGCCGGGAGTCCAGACTTCACGTTCACCTCCCTGACGCTGCCGATCTCCAGATCCCCTTGCACCACGCACCTGCTCACGAACGGCTTGTACCTCTGCGGCTGGTCGAAGCTCCTCACCAGCGACCACACCTGTATCGATCAATTGAATTATATCGGAATTACTGTAAGAGATCTGAAACCAATCGAAACGAACGGATGATCATATAATTTGATTTTATCATTACGAGGTGGACGGGGGCCTTGATGTGCTTGATGAGGGCGGAGCTGCACTGGCTGTCGGTGGGGTCGTGGCGGTGGTGCCGGCGGATGTACTCGGCCTCGAGGAGCCGCAAGCTGCCGTGTCCGTTCATCGCCGTCTCCTCCGTCCACCGGCCTAACGCCGCCGGCTCGGTGACTGCTCCGCCGACTCTTCCGACCATCCAACTAATTCTTGTTTGATTGATTTGAGGAAAGATGGACTTGAGCTGCTGCTGCTTCCTGGGCTCTCTGTTCTTATCTAGAAGTGGTCTCCACTGTGCCGGTCATAAAAAAAGGGGAAAAAAAAAGGAGGGGATATTAAAATATAGGATAACCACAGACTTCCGATGGTCCCCACTACTCCACTCTTTTCCCGTCCAGTCCAGGTTCATGCACCGCAACGTACCGGATGGGTTTTTCCGCCCGATGCCATCGGTTTTTCTCTTATTGACGGTTGTGCCACTGGGTCCGTGTGCATAGTCTCTCTATTTTTGTTCACCTACCAAAAGGCAAATTAAAAGTTGCTCAGAATAGTTCATTACTTGGTACTAATTTAGACTTAAGTAAATTTTATTCAGGATAATCTAAAATTTACTATAGACTATCCACATCCCCTACTCCGTGACTCCGACCGCGCCGTCGTCGTCATCTTTGTCCTCGACAGCCTCGATCTCTCCGACGTCCTCATCCAACCCGGACACTCGTCGCCCTATATCACCTCCTTGCAAACCTCCTCCACGGAACGCTATCCCCGTTTCCCCTTCTTCAACGTCCATCTATCCCGAGCGACATCGACATCGTCGCTACAGATCGGACACACCGGCGTCATCACCAGCCACCGGTCCACGCAGCTCATGTGGAAGCTATGCCCGCATCTGGGCAGCGACCGACACTCCTCCCCCTCGTCGGACCCCTCCAAGCAGACCGTACAGTCCGTTAGGATTTGGCCTTCGAGGGAGAACCATTCGAAGGAAGGGAGGCGCTCGAGCTCGTCGACCGAGAGTCCGTTGGGGTCGGGATTTGGACTCGGGCTCCGGAGGAGGAACCGGCTGTGGCGGAGCGTGCGGCCTGCGACGAAGAGACGTACGAGGACGAGGAGTGCCACGCCGGCGAAGAGGAAGAAGAGGAGAATGGGTGGGGGTGGGGGACGAGGGTGTCGTGGTCGGGGGGATGGGTGGGGGGAGGTGGGGGTGGGGGTGGCGGAGGGAGTCGTCGAAGGCGTAGTGGGGGTAGGAGAGGGAGCGGTCGGGGAGGGGTTGGAGTCATCGTTCTCTGTCAAAAAAAATTCAGTCCTAAAGATGACGAAATGTAGTCCTAGTAATTTGGACAACCACCAGTAAATTTTTTGATGACAAATTTGTAAAAAAACAAAAAAATTGGACTGTCCTGGACAATTTTTGATGTGCCTTTAGAATCAGTCTTACCAAAATTAGGGTGTATATTTATCATTCAACTTAAGTATTATCAAGTGTCATTTTTACGTATCTAAAATTATTCTAAAAGTGATTTTATGAACACCAAAATAATTTTGACTTCTATTTTGATATATGACAACACTTGAATGGCTTTAATTTTGGTAGACGAAAAAAAATGGACTCATGGACATAAACGCACGGGCCACCTTAGGGTGTGTAATGTGTCGGGTCGAGCCGGCCCGAGGACCGGTTTGACCAGATTTGATCGAGTTCGGAACGGTCTGAATTAAAACCCAGGCGTGGATCTGTCCTGGCCGGTCCGGCCCATAGGCGCTGAAGGCCGACCCAGCCCGGACCCATTACCCGGTGGCTGGCAGTCTTGGTCGACCGGGCTGGGTCTGGACCGATTACGGGTTGGACCGGGCCGACTCGATTTTTTTATTCTTTTAAGAAAATATTTTTAATTACTTTTATATAGAGAGAGATAGAGAGAGAATAAGGGAGGTGAGATGGCAGCTCACTCTAAAACACAAAGGTGGCGGTGACGTGGCACAATCTCAACCACACAAACGAGGGTAGGGGGTTAAGTGCAAATTGCCAATTATGAAATGTGTGGTTGGGATTGTGCCACGTCACCGCCACCCTTGTTTTTAGAGTGAGGTGCCATCTCACCTCCCTTATTTTCTCTCTCTCTCTCTCCTCTCTCTCTCTCTCTCTCTCTCTCTCTCTCTCTATATATATATATATATATATATATATAAGTTATTAATTGTGAGTAAATAAATATAAATAATAAGTTATTTAATTTGAATTAGTTAATAAGATTAAATGTAGACAATCTTAACTAAAATTTCCTCCCTATATAAAAATTTATGTATATAAAAGTATATATGAATTATACTAATATATATATATATATATATATATATATATATATATATATAAATTACTAACAAATAACTTATACAAATATATATATATAATATAACTTATATTACATATAATATATATTAAAAAAATTAACCCGGTCGACCTGGTCCGACCGTGAACCGTCCGGACCGCACCATTGATCAACCGGGCCAAGCCGAACTTGCGGTCCTATTTTTCCGACCCAGTCCGAACCCGCGGAGTGGGTGGACCGATTCGGACCGATCCGTTGATCAGGTCTGGACCGACCCAAACCGACGTTGACCGGACCAGGTTTCGGACTGTCCGGACCATGTTGTACCTCGAGGGCCACCGAGTAGGGGTGAGCAACGGTTCGGTTTGAACCGAACCGAATATCCAAAAATCGACTGAACCAAAAATCGCTTTTTGCAAAACCGAACCGAATTTGTAAAGACCGAAAAAATCGAACCGAATAAAATCGGTTCTGTTCTCGATCGGTTCGATTTTTTAGGTCCAAGTGGTGAATATATACCAAATTTATAAAAATCGAAAAAAAATCAAACCTAACTGAAAAAAAAAACAAAATTGTGTAAAAAAAAATAACAATAAACTAATTTTATACCAAAAAAAATTTAAATCGGTTGGATTTTTTTTTTTATAAAATAAATGTTAAAATAATAATTGCACCTGACTGACTGATTCGATTTTCGGTTCGGTTCGATTCGGATTTCGAAATCCAAAATTAAAATCCGATCCAATAATCAAAATTAATCAAATGATAAAATAAAATCCGAACCGGTTGATTAAAAACCGAACCGAATTTTAATTTCGTCTGGCTCGGTTCGGTTTTCTGTTAAAAACCGAGAATTTCACCCCTACCACCGAGAGGCCCGTTTGTTGATGGCTGCATGTGCAACACTGTTTCACCGTAAACTGTGATGCGTACAGTTTAGCAAATGACAGTTGACTTTGGTTATAATTGGTGGAGACGGATTAAAGACTAAACAACGTCGACTACCGTCACACCCCTATGATTGACCAGGTTAAATCATAGTAATAAAAGGCTTTTGATAAGGGCACTACTAAATTCAGTCGTAACTAAGTATTGAGACTAATTCAATTATAAAAAAAAATTTACTCAGATTAGTTTAAATTGTACTCAAACTAGTCCAAATTCTTCACCTCCCTCCTTCTGCTCCCTACGTGCTCCACCGCCGCCCCCGCGCGCAGCAACGGCCTCGTCCTTCACCACGTGAGCGCTCCGCCGCCTCCTCCTCCTCCTCCTCCTCCGTTCTCTACCGCCGCCTCTGCCTCCTCCCCCGCCTCCTGCTGCCTTCTTCTCCTCTCGCTCCTCCGTCTCGTACCCCCTTTCGGTGCTCGACTACCTCGACATCCTCGGCGTCCGCCGCTCCTCTCTCGCTCTCCTCCTTCCTCCGTCGCTACCACCAGGTCCTCCACTTCAGCGTCGTGGAGGACTATCAAAATCTTGATAGTCCTTCCAATTGGACAGCCAGTAAAATATATTTAAATACAACATAAAAGCAGTAACAAATAAGTTAATTTCAACCAACCATATATGATCCTTTTACTAACTGAATATTGTATAGTCACATAGACATTGGTCAGATGACATGAATAATAGCACAATGACAAAGAAAAATAACAGCACACAGGAAACCAAAAAAGAAGAAAAATAAATGGAAGGACCGTCAAATTTTGACATATATGTTGATTTTTTATGACTGTCAAAATTTTGACAGTCCTACAAATTGGAAGGACTGTCAAAATTTTGACAGTCCTAAAAATTCAACATATATTTTTAGGACTGTCAAACTTTTGACAGTCCTGTCAATTGGAAGGACTGTCAAAATTTTAACATTCCTAAAAAATTAACATATATTTTTAGAACTGTCAAAATTTTGACAGTCCTACCAATTTTGACAGTCCTGATTATAAAAAAATTAAGAGTAGACAGTCCGAAGTAAATTTTGGAAGTGACAAATTTATAATTATTAATGATAAATATTTGAACTGTTCCGAATAAATTTAGTAGTGCCCTTATAAACACCATAATAAAAAGTGGAGTTGTGGATGTGCAAAGAAACGGCCTATCAATAAATCGACTTATATATCTGGGTTACGTTATCATGGGTTGAAAGAATACATGTTAATATATTAATAATAGTATATTTTATATGATTATTTTTATCAGTATATTTGTTAAAACATTTTCTTTGGTTGCTTGTTAAATTTCTTGGAACAACAGTACTGATATTAAATTCATTTTTTTTCAAAAAAGTATTACGTTCGTGTAAAGTACATGTACATTACTAATTTTAAATAAAAAATATATTAATAAATATGATAATAAAAATATTCAAATAAAATACACATTTATTAACATGTTAACATGTCTTCTATTATATTTATTAATGCACATTTTAAATTAAAATGTATTGAAATGTGACGGTAAAAGTATTCATACAAAATAAATATTTATTAACGTGTTAGCATATGTCCTTTTATATATATATATATATATATATATATATATATATACACGGTCGGAAAAGTTGTCCTTACATAATGAAATGTTTCCAGGTAAAAAAAAATTATTTTATCAAACACTATTATATGTATTTATAATTTGGCATGCATTCATATTGGATTACGAATTTTTTATTTATTTTTATTAGTGTAATATTTTCTTACGAATGTTTTTTACTATATACTAATATATAATAGAAAAGTTCAGTCTTACGTAGTAAAACATAAAAAAAATTTAAAATATTCTTATCTTTACTTATATTATTTAATTGATTAAAATATAATCATCATTAATGACTATCAAGGGTGGATTTAATTTGGGTCCAAAGGCCACGACCCTCCCATTCTTTTTTAAATATCAATTGCTATATAAAAAATTATGTACTTTTAAAATATAGATTAGTTTGACCTCTAAATGTACAAATAGTACTAAGTTAGTTCTAGCAAACGATCACTCAGCAATGATAGTGCCGGCGGAAGATAGTGCCGGCGGAAATAAGTACCTATTCCTTCGGAATCGTCTCTTAAATGAGAGAGCTTAAGTTATTTACATATTTTGAATATCTTTAACAGATTTTTTCATTAAAAGTAATAAAAATTTATATATTTATAAAAAACGAAAAAAGTTTCGTGTATTTGCGGATGGGGGGACCACTCGCCAACTCAGTTGGCGAGGTGCTGAGTTGGCGAGCATCTCGCCAACTGAGTTGGCGGGGCACTCTCCTCGAGAGGCCCGCTCGCCAACTCAGTTGGCGGGCCAGTGAACGTTGGTTTTCACCCTTTAGGCAACGGCTCCCTCCAACGGCTCCCTCCAACTCCTATAAACACCCGCCACCCCCCCCCCCCCAAACACTCCTCACACAACACATTCTCCTCCTCCTCCTCCTCCTCCTCCTCAAATTTTCACAGCCTCCTCCTCCTATTTTCACAGCTTCCTCCTCCTGTTTTCTGTAGCAAAAGTTCTCAACCGTCATGGATCGTAGCGTAAGAATTGTATGCTCGCACGGCGGTACAGTAAATGGGTTAAATTACGAAGGAGGAGAAAGTATTATTTTTTCAACTTATCCGAATATTAATTTTGAAAATATACGTAATCATATTATTGAACGTTGTTCTATTCATTATGATTTTATTCTGAAGTCTATTTTTGGTTCTAATTATTTTTTGATAGATAGTGAAGATGCATGAAATTATATTCTTGAGATTAATTCACAATCACGGTATATAAAAATATATGTTATTAAAGTAGCAGCAACCTTAGATAGTAGAAATAATGAATATTTTTCTGAATATCAGCATGTTAGTTCGGGTGCTAGTTCTTCTCAACAAATAGTTTCATTTATCCAAGAAGGTCATTCATCAGATGAATCTAACCATGATGATGATAGTGACAACGACGATGGAAATAGTGATGATTTAGTTAAAAATGTAGATTATACGGTAGATGATAATGTTGTAAAAGCTATCACTGATGAATTATTTAAGGGACAATCATT
This sequence comes from Iris macrosiphon, assembly GCA_036927795.1. Classification (NCBI taxonomy): domain Eukaryota; kingdom Viridiplantae; phylum Streptophyta; class Magnoliopsida; order Asparagales; family Iridaceae; genus Iris; species Iris macrosiphon. The sequence continues at coordinate 29,101,068 of JAYESA010000009.1, read as the reverse complement.
TCCTAGTCGTTCTCACTTTAGAAGCTTTATAAGTAATTTAGCAATTAAATATAATTTTAGTTGTTCAGCTAGTCTTATGAATAATGCTCGTGGAATTATATATAGTTGTGATCAACCGAATTGTAATTGGAGAGTATATGTCAAATCTATTGGAAATGGCGATATAGTTAAAGTTAGTACATTAGAAAATCGTCATTCTTGTTTAGGAAGACTTAGTACAGGACGTCATCGACTAGCTACCGCTTCATGGATTAAGACCATGATAATTGACATTATTAGAGATAACCAGTCATACAGTCCATCACAAATTGTTAAAGATATATATATAGGGAGCACCGTATACAAGTTAGTTATTCCAAAGCATGGAGAGCCCGAGAGACAGCATTAGCTGAAATTAATGGTAGTTATGATGAGGCATACGCTAGTCTTGAGGAGTATTGTTATAGAATTATGGAGACAAATCCAGGTAGTACATGTTTTATTAAAACTACCGAAAATAATAGCTTCCAACGAATTTTTATTTGTTTTAAGTCATGTATTGATGAATTTTTAAGTGGATGTTTACCAATTATTAGTACTGATGCTACATTTCTTTCGTCTAAATATCAAGGTATCTTATTTATTGCTTGTGCTCACGATCCTAACTATCAATTATATCCTATAGCTTATGCTGTTGCTGAAGGTGAGAATAGTGATTCTTGGTATTGGTTTTTAAATTCTCTTAAAATATCTTTTGAAAGTTGTTTTAATGATTGAAGTTCAATTTCATTTATATCTGACAAGCAAAAGGGATTAATAAATGCTGTTCGTGCTATTTTTCCTGCATCTCCTCATTTTTTTTGTATTCAACATTTTAAACAAAACATGAAAAAAGTTACAAAAGAACCAGTATTTCAACGCTTGTTAGACTCGCTTGCTAGATCATATAATAAAACGGATGCAGAGAGTGTGTTTGATATAATTAAAGCCGAGAACATAGTGTTGTACGATTGGCTTCTTGGTGTAAACGATGAAAGTCATCGTTTTGAACATTGGATAACAGCGTATGCTACTTGTCCTAGATTAGATATTAACACTTCTAATCTTGCTGAATGTTTCAACAGCTGGATTAAGAAATTACGAGATAAGCCAATAACAACACTTCTCGATGGTATTAGAGCCAAGATTATTACACTTCATGACAATCGTAGAAAGTTTGCTGAAAATATAGACACAGATTATTGTCCGAAGATGTTAAAAAATATGGCTTCTATTATCAAAGAGAAGAACCACCTAGAAATATTAGCTATTGATAGTTATAAGTTTGAAATAATAGACCGGGCATCAGGTAGAACCTATATTGTTCATATAACTGACAGAACTTGTACATGTTTTAGATGGTACCATACTTATATACCATGTATACATGCATGTTTTGTTTGTAGATATTGCAATATTAGTATTGATACTTTTTATCCTGCAGTATTTTCGACGCAAAACTTGAAAGCTGTATACGCGCATAAAATGGAGCCAATTTCAGTTTCCTACGAAATCCAAGTTCCTTTGGTAAGAGGACAAATTGGGGTGCCAGATGTAAGACGCAAAGCCGGAAGACCAAAGAAGAACCGCATCAGACCCCGGGATTCATCGACCAGAGATCTACGTTGCAGTAATTGTGGTGCTATGGGACACAACCGAAGAATATGTACTAGTCAACCGAGAGAATAAAATAGAATTGTTCAATACCCAAATATTGTAATAAAAAACTATTACAAATCATACAAAAATTTTAATGATACAATGTTTCAAATTTTCTACTAATCCTCGTCCTCGTCTTGTTGAGTTTGGGTAGCCAGCGGTGCTGATGGAGTCGAAAAAAATTGTGTGAATATCTGGTAGCTTTCATCTCCAGCAGTTTGGTAACTCGGATCCGCTCCTGCAGACTGGTAACTAGGGCCCGCTTCAGCATACTGCTCACTAGGGCCCACTCCAGCATACTGGTCACTAGGGCCCGCTTCAGCAGTATCCCGACACCGACGACGACGAGAGTGTCTCTGTCGTACTAAGCCAGTCGGATTGTCCGGTGAAAGACGGGATTGTAATGGAGGCATTTTCGGTTCCCGTCCAATACCCAGATGCTCAACACGAGTCACAAGTTCCTCCATAAGAAGTCGACCTTGTGGGGGAAGGTTTATCCCAGGTTGTTGCAAATATTGTTGGTATGCAACACTCTGAAATTTGAAGAACACGTAAATTAATATATTTATCATATCTATGTATATGTATTTTTGAAAGTTTAATGAAGTCATACCAAATCATGTATTCCATCGGCAAAATCACGCAGAGTAGAATCGTCTACAGATCTAGTCTTGAACCTGGGCTCCTCGTAGTGGTATACTCGGTTGCTCATAAGAGGACATCCCCACCATCGCCTGTAGTCGAGGCTACCTATGTCTGCAAAATGTAAACAAAATTTTAGCAAACTATTTACACTAAATCAATACGAATAATGAGTAACTTAATCAATACGAATAATGAGTAACTTATAACTTACATTCCTCAGCAGAATTTAGTATGGGAGACATGTCCCTGATACTATAATTCTCGAACCGATTATTCCAGTCAGCAACGAGACCAATGATTCGTTGTAATGCATTTGATGTCTGATAACCGACTGTCGGTGGATCATCGAAAATTATTGGGGCCATTGCGAATTGCCGAAGAACACGGTCTGCCGGATGGTACATGGTGAACCGATCATATATAATATGACATCTGTGTAAACTAAATGCATAGGATGTCATCTTGATTTCTGGAGCATCAGGTTCATATGAGTACGGTAACCAGGTTACCTATTTAAAGAGATTGTATCAATATGATGTGATATTTATCTACGATCAAAACTTAAATAATTTAAAGATATTTATTGCATATTTAAAAATTACCTGATTATACCGCAGTGTATCAAATTGGCTACGATATAGTGATACAGTCCTGTATTGGTAGTGTTGATAATCCACTACGTCTGTAGGCCAGCGCATAGCAACTGGAAATACTCCAACATTACTGAGAATGCTGGTAACAGGCCTACCAATATAAAAGTGCTCGTAGGACCAAAACTATAAAACAAAAAAAATGACATTAGTACAAACATAATTTGCGTATAAAATTACTCAAACTTTTTAAGGTCTTTAATTCATACCTTTATCAGTGAAATACATCCACAAATACTCTTGCGATTGCATCTGACAAATTCTGTCAGCTGGGCGTACAAAAATGCAAGAGTAGCAGCTCCCCACGCATGCTCAGTAGGTTTGATTAGATCATCCAAGAATGGTAAAAGCTGCACATTTACCATATTTTTCGATCCATCGGGAAATAGAATTGCACCACATAAACAGAGCAGATACGCTCTAGTGCAACGAATGACCTGCATTTATTAAGTGTTATATAGAATTGCACCACTAAATTAAGTAATAAACAAATTTACTAAAAAAAATACATACCCGATTTTCATCTACATCAACCACCCCATCAATAGTTTGATGTAGGTCTATAAAGTTGCCACGGAGCCATGAAAATTTTACATAATTGCCGTCTTTTAGACCTGATGGAGGGCTAACACCAAGATAACTCCGGATCAGATCAGATCCCTTTAAGTGCGGATCAAAATATATAGCGTTACCTTTAATAGGTAACCCTAGTATATTCGCCACATCAAAAAGGGTGATCGTCATCTCGCCGAATGGGAGTTGAAAAGTGTTGCGTTCTGGCCACCAACGCTCCGCAAGGCTTACAACTAAATGAAGATCGTGAATTAAATATCTAACACGATCTATATAGTGGAATCCAAAGGATTCCACCAAAGCCTTTTGAGCTGGATTAAGCTCCCACGTACGATAATTCCTTTCAGACCGCCAATGTACGTGGATCCGGGTTCGTAAAGCATTATCATGGTCGAATAACTATAAAAATTCTATGCATTAATAAAGTAAACATAGGCATTATAAAAATATATACATTAATAAAGTTGGCAACTTGTAATTTCAAAAATTAACTCGCCAGTAAAAATCTGAGTAGAAATGTGCTCTTCACGTTGCTTCATAATAAGCGCGGTTGTCGGTCCGCCAGGAATACGACCATCATTGGGGGTAGCCATCGCCAGTAAATATCAAGAGGAGGAGAATGGAGAGTGAGGAGTGTTTGGGGTAGGAGGAGAATGTAGTGTGAGGAGTGTTGGGTGGGGGGGGGGGGGGGTTTATAGAAATTTTGGAGTAGAAGAACGTTGGAATATAGCCGTTGGCCAACGGCTACCAACGTTCACTGGCCCGCCAACTGAGTTGGCGAGCGGGCCTCTCGATGAGAGCGCCCCGCCAACTCAGTTGGCGAGATGCTCGCCAACTCAGCAACTCGCCAACTGAGTTGGCGAGTGGTCCCCCATCCGCAAATTCCCAAAATATTTTCCGTTTTATATAAATATATAATTTTTTATTACTTAAAATGAAAAAATCCGTATCTTTAATGTACAATTTTTTATTTTTTTATTTTTTAACGCTTGTTCATTTTTTTAGTTTTAGTATATATTTAGCTATTTAAGTTTAATTAACATGATAATTTTAATATTTTTTATATATACTGGTACAGCGTTTTCAAGATTTAAATTTTAGCTTCGCCTCTTTGTACTGCCACTTATATCCATTACAACAATAAATGCTTACTATCAATTGTCATGTCTCTTTTCACCATTATTATTTCTAGTGATATAAATATTAATTATTTACAAATTTTCCGTCTAAAAAAAAAATCTCTTTTTTGTAAACCTATACTACTATATAATAAATAAAAAAACTAGACTCCACCATAGAAGTTTTTATTCCAAAAATATTATTATATATGTTTACTAATTAAAATTGTCCATTAGTTTAACATTGGTAGTTAGGTAATTACGTATAAGATAAAAACAAGTGGATTGTAGTTTGCTCTTTCCAAACAAAAAAATAGAATATTTTGACTTTGGATCTCAGATAAGTTCTGAAATTTGTGTTTGGGTCTCCATAATATACATAATTAGTGTTTGGATTTTAAAAGTATAACTAATGTCTTAAAAGTGTCCAAAAAAAATGTCACTAATTATTTTTTTTTTGATACTTTTGAAATCCAAATTTAATTATGTATATTATGGAGTCCAAAACAAAAATTTGGAAGTTATCTGAGACTCAAAATCTAAATATTTCTAAAAAAAATCAAGTGACTTTGCTCTTTTTAAGTAGTAAAAAATTAAAAATTTATTGTTTTTTTTTTTCAAATAATATAGAATATGTACAATACACTTGTAAATATCAATGGTTGTGTTATTTTACTAATATAAATAGATTCAAAGTAGAGACGCATGCACTTGTAAATTTGAATGGTTGTATTATTTTTCTCTTCTTTTCTCACGTTCCTACCAAAAGATTATACGGTGCTAACGTTTGGTATCTACCGGGAATAGTGCAGTTGTGCATGTTCCATGTGCATGGATGCCAATCACTTGATTTGCCCAATGGGGAAATAGCACATTTTCTTTGTAAGAAACTGTTCATCTCCGCAGCTGACTATACTTTTTACAGAAAATTGGGTATATAGGATTGAATTTTGGTAAGATTACGTTCGGACATAGAAGTTTGTATTATTTCAAAAAAAAATATAAAGACGTGCTTAAAAGGTACGTTTTTTAACATTTGCTAAAAAATGCTCTTAAAAAAGACATTTGAGAGCAAATTTGAATATTTATATATACTTTCTCTCTTCCAAATGTTTGGGAGCAAGTTCTCCTCTCCTTGTTCCTCTTTACCTGTTGATTTCTTTTCTTTCTTCATTTACCTTCTCTCTCTCAAACATTTAAGTATTCACATATGCTCCCAAACGTCCTTAAAAATGACTTTTTTGAGCAAATGTTCAAAAACGTCATTTTTAAGGACGTTTCTATATTTTCTTTTAAATAATACAAACTTCTATGTCCTGCACGCAATTTTACAAAAATTTGATGCTCTATACGCAATTTTCTGTACTTTGTAGAGCATCTCCAACCCTTTTGGGAGTTTGGAAAAAATGATTGCCACAGAGGAATCACAACTTCATATTTCAAAAAAAAAATCTCCAATACAAATATGAAGTTGGTTATGAAGTTCACATAACAATGATATGACAACAATGTGAAGTTGGTTGTCTAGATCGAGATAATGGACTTCACAATGCTTTACTTCCACATCATTAATTATAAAATAAAAATATTTATAAAAAAGAAAGAATTTAAAAAGTTGTCTTGGAAGTTGAAAAAAAATAGTTTTATTGTCTTTTGTTGTTCAGCGTCTTTGATTAACCATCCCTTAGAAGGTATTGTTAAAAGATCATCAATTCCTAATGAAATAGATGTAGCAGTGGCTTGTTGGAAACCCAAAGTCTTCACTTGATCCAGGATATGTGATGTATATGCCATTCCGAAATAATCTATTAATATGCTAATAAGTCGTTTCATAGCACTTCCATCTTTCACTTTATTGTGAAAGGCCAGATCAGCCCGTTTTGACATAAGTACCTCCATATTTCGACGAGTAGTCTTGGACAATGGACCTAGGTTAGTAGGAAACCTTTGCACGCCCCCGTTACCTTTTGGGAGGCCTACGTCCCATAAAAATTGTCTATTTCAATATATTTGCATTGGAGAACACTTTTCTATCTCATTGCCTATAATCTTGTCACATAGAAAAGATATTGTCTTGTGACTCATGCCACATATGAATCATAACACAAAACAAGATAATATGGTTGGAGATTGTAATGCCCCGCTCCTAGCGGGTTACTTATGGAACACTTGTTACTTTAACTAGGTTGAGAATCGAGTCTCGGAAAAATATTACCGCCAAATCAACACGGACGAAATGAAATGAACCCTTCAAACTGATGGAACGACTTCTATTGAAATGAGTCCAAGAGTTGTCGTTGGTTGTTTTGCTGCTTGATTTTGTGTTGCCTTGTATTTTGTCTTACTTTCGATGACTTAGTTTTTATGATTCGCTTTTCTCGCTTGCGCATTCTTTTCGAATCGTAAGAGAAAGAGATCAAATGATGCTAACCAAGTGTTGTTGCAATTTCAGGATGTATAATCAAGGAGTGACCGTTACATAAGGTTTCTCCATTTTCTCGTTCGATTCAATCGGTGAGTGGCTTAGGCCTTCGATAAATTCTTTAGTCTGCACGTCTAATAAAATGATCGCTAGTCTACTCAGTTGCATATTTCGTAGTTCTATGTTAATTCACTACAAGATATGTTAAAAGAAATAAACTGCCTGCAAAAATGTATATAGAGTTACTGCTTTACTTCAGTTAATGTTTGTCTCTTACTCACCTGCTGCGCCACTAAATCGTGTATTGAACCTTTTATGGTTAGTGATTGTGTCCCGTGTAAAAGATTGAAAGAGAAGAGACTAATAGCCCGCACTGATGTTCCGGTCCTACGGAATATGGGAGGGTGTGGCTATTAGATAGTGATATGCTTGTTCATGTTTGGTGCATCCTAATAGTTTTTATCTGATAGATGTTGCTTATCATGCATTGGTCTCGGACAACTTATGCACAAGGTAAATAGTCTCTCGAACGATTCTTGGGGCACTGAGAATCGGTCGGTCCAGAGGAGATTGTGAGAGCACCCTGATGTTCCGGTCCCACGGGATCTAGGGGGTGTTGTTGTCTATCAGTGTGGCAACTCATGGGCCATCATATAGTTAGGTCGCATGCTAGGTTTACCTTCTTGCATACTATTATTTGATATCAATATTGATACATAAGTTAGATTTAAATATGCAAATTGTTGCTAACTTGTGTATCTGCTGCATGGATAACCGTTCGGCCGGGGTAAGAAATTATCATATGCATGGTTAAATTATCGTTTATGTTTCTTTGCATGATTTGTTAAAAAGAAACTAGACAACTAAAAAAATTACCTAATAATGCTAGCTTTACATGTTTACTTAGTGTGAATTTCTAGGTGAGTTTGGCCACGGTCGCTCACCAGTACATGTTGTAGTATTGACCCACGTTTGTGGACAAATCTTTAGATTATGGTAGCGAGAGCTTGGCGAGCATTTTGAACCAGTTTTATCGCATCCATCAGCGGAACCGTACTCGTGCTGCTTCCTTAGCTTTTCTCTCATGTGTGCAAGCTCTTCTTCTGCTTGTTGTTTTGATTTTACGTCCTCCTACAAGGACATAATGTATGGACGTTGTGGTTAGTTTTGGGTTTGTAAAAAGGGATGTAGTCATCTATGGCATATTTTGTAACTCAGCCAAGAAAGTACTTTGTAATCCAATCTTCAAGTATTCAATAAAGAAGTATTTTGTGTTTCTATCAAATGTGTTCAATTTTGGTTCTCTCTATTTTATTTTGTACCTATATATGTATATTTTTGTCTAACTTGTATTTTGTGCAAGTATTCTGCCTGGTGCAAGCGCAACTTAGGCTTGCACGATATCGCAACCAAGCGAGGACAGTCGGTTCCGTAGGGACCAAGCGAGGACGATCGGTCCTTACGGGACCAGGACGTGACAAAGATGCTGTTACGGATCGCTAATAGTAAACTTTATTATAACATACAAATTTAGTGGATATTATTAAATGGTTATTCCTAGAGAAATTTTAATGCAATAGTCATTTGATTACTTTGTAATCGTTGTTATTATTTATAGAAAATTGCACATAGAGCATAGAAGTTTTATTTTATTGCATCCAAAGCAATGAAGTTTCAAAATTTTCGAGAAGAACAATAAAACGTCCTTAAAAATGACGTTTTCGAACAATTGTCCAAAAATAGTTTGATGCAAATATTATTATTAATTACTTTCCCATTCTAATAGACGGATTTTATAATACACAATTTGTTAAATACACAATTTGTTCCAAAATATTTTTAAAAATGATTGTTCAAAAATATCATTTTTAAGAACGTTTCTATGCTCTGTACACAAATTTGAAACTTTTATACTCTGAACGCAATTTTTTGAACTTTTTATGTTTTATACGCAATTTTTTGTATTTTTTTTTTTTTTTTACGTTGTATAACTTTACAACCGTAGAACTTTGAATTAATTGTGCCATGTCAAATTGTTTACTATTCCAAACCCTTGGTCCTAAAATTTGCATTTTATTTTCTAGCTACTTGATATGTACCAACCACTCGAACTAACTTATTTACCAAATTACCGTTGTTGAAACTGCGTTAGTGAAAATTTCATCTCAACTAAAAGACTGATCTCCTTTAGCATTGGTAACATATACAATTTCAATTTATTATATTCATGTATAGTGTTTCTAATCACAAGGTTCATGGCTTTCTTTCCAAACATTTCAAACTCATTTGGTTAAGATTAAAGTCATTTTCTTGGTTGGATTTGTTAAAAAAAAGGAAAAAAATAAACTTTTAATTATTTCTACAAATTTATTGAGTATACCCAAAATGTGGTTGCAATGGGTTGACTCAACGATCCAACAGATTATAAAATGCTGCAGTTGGAGTTTACTCTTATAAAATGTTGACAATTTTTATGAGTTTATTTTTGTTCATCTATCAAAACTAAAATATATGTTCATCTTCTAATGAAGTGATATCACATGTCAAAATATGAGTCAAAATCACTTTTATTGTTCACAAAACTACTTCCAAAGTAGATTTAAGTTGCAGAAAAATGTAACGTGTCAACATTTGATTGGAGGATGAACGTACATTCTAATTTTGACAGGTGAAAAAAAATGAACACTAATTTTTATTATGAGGCAATAGGTTCTCATATATTTTTTGGTTTTTTTCATTGCTTAATTTCCTCTGGAGACATCATTAACTTTAATAATTTTTATGTATTAGAAGTTTTAGATGGAACATTATTACTCAAATGATAATAAAACATCACGATATTGTAATGAGTAATGCTATTCAACCCTCCAAAGTGTCTCTTCAAACTATTTTTTTCTTGTTTAGCAGCTAACGTGACATGTTAAATAACATTATATGACATTTGACATGACAAAGTTTAAACCAAAAAAATAATTATCAAATTTTTTTAATGTTAATATTAATATTAAAGTTGATGTTAAATTTATTGTTAATGTTAATGTTAATATTAATATTAATTTTAATATTAATGTTAATTTTAATTTTAAAATTTGTTATGTCAACTGTTAGATAAGAATGAATAGTTTAGAAAACAATTTAGAGGGATGAATAACATTTTTTTTTATTGTAATTTGACCTTTTTGCGGCACACACATTGAAGAAAAATATATATATATATATATATATATATATATATATATATATATATATAAAGAAGAATGATCTTATTCAAAAGCATGACTTAATTTATGAAACTTAGAGCCGAGAAGTCTTGAGCCTTGTGGAACAACAGAGTCCATTTTTGTTCATCTATCAAAATTAAAATATATGTTCATCCTTTCACTCACGAGTTGACATATGTCAAACTATATGTCAAAACTAATTGTAAGTTGCATACAAATAACAGAGGACAACTCGTTAGTAAAAGGATGAACATATATCCTAATTTTTTGGAGGTGAACAAAAATAGACTCGTGGAACAACAACGGAGGTTGCATCATCGAAACCGAAAAAACATTGGAGTGATCAGCGGTTATTTCGACCATATTCAAATATTTGTAGGCAAAAATGATTTGCAAATGTTAAGGACATTACAAAAGTTACTAGAAATAACACATTTTTTTTTTAGTTTTGTGCATATTTATGACTGTAACAATTTGTCAATTCTGATTTTTTTACAAACAGTCAATTTTTTTGCAGTTCAGGACATATGTACATGTTTGTCAAAAATTTAATAGTCCTATCTTTTCAAAACTATCAAAATTTTGACAGTTTTTTTATTATGCACATGACCGTCAAAAATATGTTGTCTCCTCGTCTGTGTTGTCTCCTAGCCATTGTTGTAGTATCCAATTTAGAATTTGTAAATAATAATTATATATATTTTTTATCGTAATTATAATAATAATTATGCTCGCGAAACCTAACAAATCGACAGTGAAAATAAGTTATTCTCGTCCGTATTCAAATATTGGTAGGCGTAGAGTACAACCGTGACCATGTGCAAAGAGCACCCAATAATTGTTCTAATGAATCAAGTAAAACGTCGTCGTGCTTTAGAATAATTTGAAGGAAGAAAAAAAAAAGAGTACATTTTTAAATTTTGTGTGGTTGATAACTTTTATGTTTCGGATTTTTTCGTTTAAAGTAATAAAATATAATATAATTATAAAAAAAAAGAAAAGTTGGAAATATTAGCAGACATGGGGACCACTCGCTAACTGACTTGGCGGAGCGCACTCCTCGAGAGGCCGCTCGCCAAGTGAGTTGGCGGGGCGCTGTTTACGAGAGACCGTTCGCCAACTCAGTTGTCGGGCCGCTCTCTTCTCTCCCCCTGACGCCTCGGCTACCCACCCACGACCGCTCCCCCCTCGGTTACCCACCCACGACGGCACCCCTTCCCTCGGAGACCCCCCATCCCCTCCCCTTCCCTCCCTATAAACACCCCCCTCACAGCAACTTCCCTCCTCACACACTCCTCCCTCACAGCAAGTCTCTCCTCCTCACACACTCCTCCTACTCCTTTCTCACAGCAAGTCTCTCCTCCTCACACACATCTTATAATCTAGATTTTTGGAGATGGCTACCCACAATGACGGTCGTATTCCTGGCGGACCGACTACACAGCTTATTATTAAGCAACGTGAAGACCACATTTCTAGTCAGATATTTACTGGCGAGATAATTTTTGAAATTACAAGTTGTCAACTTTATTAATTTACACACAAAATATAATGCATATATTTTTTTATAGTTATACGACCATGATCTTGGTTTACGAACCCGGATCCATGTACATTGGCGGACCGAAAGGAATTATCGTACGTAGGAGCTAAATTTGGTCCAAAAGGCTTTGGTGGAATCCTTTGGATTCCACTATATAGATCGTGTTAGATATTTAATCCACGATCTTCATTTAGTTGTAAGCCTTGTGGAGCGTTGGTGGCCCGAACGCAACACTTTCTAACTCCCATTCGGCGAGATGACTTTGCTAGAGGGAAGAGAGACAGATAGAGTGTTGGAGACTTTCCTAGAGGGAAGAGAGGAAATAGAGGAAGTAGATTGAGTGTGAGATGATTTGGTTGAGATAGGTAATTTATAGAGGGAGAATGTAATAGCCGTTGTTGTTAATAGCCGTTGTGGAACGGTCGAAAAACGGATCCTTACTCGCCAACTCAGTTGGCGAGCAGATTGCAACGGTTCTATGCCAACTCAGCATGCCCCGCCAACTGAGTTGGCGAGCGGCCTCTTGTCACGCCCCAGTCACAAAATACCGAGGGACCAGACACGTGGCAATGGCCAGCAGCACGCACCGATGGACAAACCCAATTTAATGGATCCATCAGGGCGTACTTAAGCTGTAAAATAAAGTCTACGACAATCATGGCACAACTAATCTCATCCACACAAGATATAAAATATGATCCACAGAATATAAGAAATGTAAATCATCAATCAGTCTCAACAGAGTGCTTCGGGGAACAACCCGATAAAAATCTAATACAATGGATGCTCAGGAAAAGTCTTCAGCTAACACCTCGTCCTCGGGTGTTAGTACAGCTCCTGTATCTGCTTCTGCTCCTGCTACTGCTGATGTCCCATATACCTCGGAATAAATCTCGTCTGCAAATCCTGGGGACATAATCCGGATTCAGGTCCTCAGGGGACATAACAAGGTACAGATAATACAAGCCAAAATAAATGCAGTGCAGCAATAATGAAGTAAATAGGGTAAGCTAAATAACCATTTATGTGAAAATGCAAGATGAGAGCATCACGGGTACTCAGGCTGAGCCACTACAAGCTCTGTGTCGGGGAGCCGGTAGCAGTAATAATGAGTAATGGGCCAAGCTCGGGTTTCAGAGTCTTGTGCCTCACAGTAGTAGGAGATATATATGTAATCAGCCTGTAGCCTGTGTGTCTCTCCCCACCCAATGTAATCACACGTCTCATGTACATGACACGCAAGATCATAGCTAATGCAGTAAGTCATAGAGTATCCAAGAGTATAATGTCTCTGTCAGAAGTCTGTATCCTATACAGAATCACCATGAATATCTCAGAAAGATCCTGTCATGAATAGTGTCAAGTGTCCTGGGTATAATGTACTTGATAAGACAAGTACGAGAATGTAAAGGGTCACGAATGTCCATCTCTAGATGACATACACAACATCGCGTACGGTGTTGGCACCCGACTAATAATCGGACGCTAAGTAAGTCACACGGTCCTAGGTTAAGCATGCACAATGATATAAATAAAGCAAGAAAATATACAACAAGAACTGTAAAGTTGGCAAGGTATACTTGCCCACTGATGTATAACTAAGTCAAGGAAATAAGTAGCAAAGCTGCAGGGTTTGGCAAGGTACACTTGCCTGGGGTTTGAATACCAACAATTGTCCCTGTATCAGTGGATCATGTAGGTACTCCTCCAAAAGCTGTAATAAACATCACCAACAGTCTAAGAAAATATCAAATAGCTAGAAACGTCTGTCCTTAAGTCCAATTTGGACACAGGGGCAAAAATGATATTTCCGGGTCAAAGCGAGGTCCACATGTGGGCCACTTTGCACCGAAAAGCGTGTCAGGGTCAAAGGTCTCCAAATTTCTCAAACTCAGTGTCAACAAGTCAGGAACGATGATACGAACCCAACGAAACTTCCAGAATTGGATTTCGAAGAGCCGATCACAAAATCGCCCGTCAAGTGGAGCCGGTGGGGCCCACGATACACGATTTTGTTAACGTTCTCAGAATCGAACCAAACTTGGGTCACAGGACCAGCATATTCCTACGAGTCCGATGGCGCAAGTTTTGTCTTGATCCGACATGTGTACACAAAGTTACAGCGTGTTCCAGAATAGGCGGATACGGGGTGTTGTCGGCGGATACGCGTTGATTCCGGTGTGCACGCACATCCAAATCAACCTCTGCAAAATCTTGCACGTCCGTATCAACGATGCGCACATTTCGGTAAAGACCACGTGCGACCAAGTCGTCCCGTTTGGCGGGGCGCACTCAGTTCCGGGGTGAAACAGGGCGTTGGTTTTCCTGTTTTTTGGATCGCGATGTGCGATCACCACAGGATGCGACGCACCGAGCGAGTTACACGGGCATCGAGAGGGTTACACAGTCTACGCGTTTCAACAGACGGAATCGAAAATGGAAATACGAGGCGAGAGAAAATGCTACCTGAACAGGGCTCCGTGAATCTGAGTTTCAAGTGTCCGAGTGTCTGGATCGCGTCCTGGTCCTGTGTCCGCGGTTGGATCCTGCTGTGTCCGGGTCAGGGCTTCGTCGAAGGAGGACAGCGAGAGGAGAGGTGGCTGCGGGGTGGTGATGATGATGACCGGATGGTGGTGGGACGAGAAGGAGAGGAGGAAGTCGGCCGGGCAGTCGGGGAAACTCAGCACAGTTGGCCGGAGTCCGAAGCCGGACGGGGGAGAGTGGGGCCGGATGGGGGTGGCTGTCCCGTGGAGTCGGGACCGGAGCCGCACTGTCGGGCGGGCTGCACAGTCGGTGGTCGGGGAAGCACAAGCCAGCGGTCGGGGGAGCACAGGCCGGAGCGGGGTCAGCCGCGGGGGAGGAGGTGTGCACCGACCGGAGTCGAGTAGGTCGATCGGTCGGGTGAGAGCCTGTCGGAGCGGGTTGAAGTCGTCGCTTCGCCGGAGTCGGCCGGAGGGTCTTGGCCGAGCGGGGGAAGGAAGAGGGTGTACGTATTAGGAAGGGAAGGGATGATGGTAATGTCGGCTGCTGTTTTCTTTTTGGGGTTTTAGGAATAGAAAAATAGGGAAGAGGAATAATATATATATATATGTGAGTATGGTGTTGGGTTGACCTAGAATAGGTTTGACTGGTCAACCCCTCTTGGGTTGGGCCTAGGATTTGGGCTTGGGTTAATGTTCCTTGGGCTTGGCTTCGGCTCTCATGGGGATGCTGGGTGTTTGGCACGGGTTTAATTCTACAATAGTTTTCAGGGCTTTAAAAATGATTCCGGAGTCCAATAAATTCGCAAAAAATTACCCTATGTCTGATTTTCCATTTTACACCATAAAATATTATTTCTATAATATTTTATCATCAATTAAAAGCATATAAAAATCTTTTAATCACAAATGCCTTAGTTTTAATTCCAGAAAATTTACCGAAAAATTGGGAAAAATTATATTAAAATATTCTGAAAAATTAGGGTATTTACAATCTACCCCCCTTAAGAGGATTGCGTCCTCGCAATCAAAGAATGACTACTAAAGGAAGAACTTTGGAAATTACAAGAATGCTTAGGTGATAACTGCATCCGCGAATAAGTGAGGATAACGCTGGCGCATACTATCCTCTCGTTTCCAGGTCGATTCGCCAGGAGAATGATATTTCCAAGCTACACGAACTAGTCTGATTGTCTGTCCTCGCAATGTCTTCTCGCTGATGTCGAGTATGCCAACTGGTTGTTCTTCATATCTCAAGCTTGGGCCCACTGCGATCTCTGAATGCTCGACTACGTGACTTGGGTCGGTCACGTACCTTCTCAGCTGTGAGACGTGGAATACGTCATGCACTCCCTCTAAGGATGGAGGTAATGTAAGACGATAAGCCACCTCACCAATGCGCTCTAGAATATCAAATGGCCCGATATACCTTGGGCTCAACTTGCCTCTGCTCCCGAATCTAATAGTACCTCGAGTGGAAAAAATCCTCAAGAATACGTGCTCTCCTTCTTTGAACTCTAGGGGACGTCTGTGCGTATCAGTCCAATGCTTCTGTCTGTCCTGAGCTGCTCGAAGATGATTCTGAATCTGTTTTACCTTCTCCACTGTCTGCATTATCAATTCTGGACCCAGTATTTGACGTTCACCAACGTCATTCCAACATATCGGCGATCTGCACTTTCTACCGTACAATGCCTCGAATGGTGCCATCTGAATGCTGGCCTGATAACTGTTGTTGTAGGAAAACTCCACCAAGTGCAAATGATCTTCCCAAGACCCTCCAAAGTCTAGCATACACGATCGCAACATATCCTCCAAGATCTGAATGGTGCACTCCGATTGACCATCTGTCTGTGGGTGGTAGGCTGTGCTGAATTTGAGTCTGGTACCAAGGCTCTCTTGCATGCTTCGCCAGAAATGAGATATAAATCTCGAATCTCGATCCGATACAATACTAATCGGTACTCCATGTAATCTGACGATTTGTCGCATATACATGTCGGCTAGTACCTCTGTGGACTGTCCAACTCTAAATGGCAAAAAATGTGCCGATTTAGTGAGTCGATCCACAATAACCCATACTGCATCTCTTCCGCTGGGGCTCCTTGGAAATTCTGTGACAAAATCCATCGTGATATGTTCCCACTTCCATTCTGGTATAGGAAGCGACTGTAACATACCTGCAGTCCTCTGATGCTCGGCCTTTACTTGCTGACATACTAAGCATTTAGCCACAAATCTTGCAATCTCCCTTTTCATTCCATGCCACCAGTAATACTGCCTCAAGTCTCGGTACATCTTGGTTCCTCCTGGGTGAACAGAGTACATAGAGCTATGTGCTTCAGTCATTAACTCCTGTCTCAATTCTCCATTTGGAACATACAGGCGATTTCCACACCTTAATGTTCCGTCTTCATGTATGCGAAGTCCTGTCTGCATGCCGGCTTCTGTCCTCTCTTTGAGTCTTCGAAATCTAGCATCGGTGGGCAATGCCTCTTTAATCCTTTCCACAAGTGACGACTTAACTTCAAGATTAGCCAGTGTCACGACCCGATTCCTTAGAATCGTTGGGGCGTCCCCCGAATCGTGATGCCGTTCGGGCCTGGGGTTGCGCCCGCACAAGGCTAAAGTATTTTGCATAGCAAGCACATATTCAGAGTACGCAGATAAATTAAAACACAGATTTGAAATATGGAAAAGTTCTCTTTATTGATAATGAACATCTATTACAAACTCCTGAACGAGTCAGCTAATATGCCGAACGGCTTACAAAAGTGTTGACTCAAAATGAGATAGCAGTCCTGTACATTACATCCCTTTATAAACTCAAAATGATAAAGACCTCCAAGCTGGAGGACGGCTTTGCCACGAAGTTGCATTTGTGTATGAAGAGTTGCAAGCTTCTGGCTCCAAAATGCTTCAAGGGGCGCGGTGAAGATGCGCCAACAGCTGGACTGGATCGGGAAGACGACTTCGGCTCCTCGCTCGGTTCGCCTTGGTGCGGAGAACCTGTTTCAACGAGGGTCAGCATATCGAAACATGCTGGTGAAGGCGAGCTAGCCGAACTATACCAATCGACACATTGTTTTAATGAAGCATGCATATTTGTGGGTTTCTATCTTGCCTTAGTTCATTTACAAGTAAGCAGCATATAAAAATTTACTGAAATGAACGTGCCACCGTTCGGTGGATTTTACCTGCCCGTCTGAATTACCTGCACAATACTTACCATGCCTTCCCTGCCACGAAGACACAAGTTAGTTTGCAACAGGTTTAAATATACACAGGAATCACTGGCTTAATGCCACAAAGGGACGGTTTATAGTCTCGGGACAAGAATGTTATGCAACGCAGGTGGCGAGCCCCGCTACATAGCATCTCGTCCATGACAAACGACTATACGAACTCTTCCGTCCGGATCGGATCGGCCCCAGTGCCCTGGCGGCCGTCCGCGGAAGCCAAAATACCTTGTGCACAAGTTGTCCGTGATCAAGCACATTTAGTTCGAATTATTACACACGAATTTTAAACGAATTTTGAACGAATAGGAGTAAGCTCCTTAGCCAAACAGTTTTGCATAGTCTTACTGATCAATCTATGCCAAATTAAAGTGTGTTCCATATGCATAGGACAATTTATAGAAAAAATATGTATTCTAACTAAAATTGAAATATATGTTGAACATTCCAAATGAATAAGCATGCAGTGTAAGTAATCGTTCCCAAGTTGAATGACAAGCAATACAAACCAAGTCTATTCTCTTTTTATCTTGGTATGTTTTATTATTACTTGGTATCGTTTGATCGGGGCAAAGAAGAGTGCACAATTTTTAGGGTGTGAAGATTGGAAGCAGGGCTAGCTAATCGGGTTGGTAGCCACTCACTTAGAAGTTGGAAAGAAGAAGGAAAGAGGCGCTTCATGACTCCGCTCGCAAGCCGCCTACTGCTCGTTCACCTGCACACGAACAGCTCGATTAATACTTCTTTCTCTCTTTCCATTCTCAGAATTGAAGTGCAGTTCAATGAACGAAAACAATGAAAACCATCGAAACCGTTCAAGGAAAACAAGCAAATCTCAAAACCAACTCAAAGCACGAAAGCAACAAGCGACATCGAAAATCGAGACAATAAAAGATAGCAGCGGAGAGGTCCCTTGTAAACCCCCTCGACCAGTAATTAGGGTTAATTAATTTAATTAGCATAATTAGGGTTAATTAGAATTATTTATGATTTAATATATATAGCATTATAATACTTGTGAAATGATTGAATGTTTTAGGATACTACCTTAGCTGTTGCCCTAAAACAAATTCCACATATTTGACCTAGACCTGTAAACCCATCGTATTGAACCTAGAACAAACCCCGGATACCGATTTTTGTGCCTGATTTTAGACGCACAAAAGTCGTTACAAACGTCCGTGCGCAAATTAATTAAATTGCGTAATTACGTTCGTTGTCCGTTTTAATTGAAATTAAGACCCAACCTCAACCAGTTTTGACCAACCCAGATCACGATATTATTGTACACTGAGCCAGCTACACCAACGACCCTTGTCCAACCAAATTTAGACTCCCGGTTTTTAATTAAATTAAATTAGAAACATCGTTACATTAATTACGAATTAATTTATGTGGCTACCCAACCTCAATTAAATTGGACCCAACTCCAACCCAAACCCACATCCACACCCACAAGCCTCCTACAAAACACCAAACACCATCATAGACCAATGAGGAACACCAAACATGGTGTTTGGTCACATTAAATCCCTTATGCAAATTGATTGTGCAAATACCAAATTGTCAGGGGCCTAATTGCAAAATTGCAATGAGGTGCCCCCCTCTCATTGGCCCAAACCATCATGGAGAAAAGTAATGCTCATAACCAACCGTAGGCATTTGGTTTCCCCCCATTTTTTATGTCCTTACACCACCTTTTTGGGAACCCATCTTGACCCTACAATTTGAATGGCCTATTCCTAGCCCTCCACTCATCTTGATGGACAACCCCACTCCCCAAAAATATTTGTCCAGCCGGCCCTAACCCCTAGGCAGCCCCCCCTCACTCTCTCTCCTATTTATACACTAATTTATACTACATAGAGGCACACAAACCTAGGTAACTAACCTAAAACCCTATTTTCTAAAGAAACACCAAACCGAGCTCTACCCTAACCCCTCACACCCGACCACCCCTCCCAGCCGACCACCGCCGCCGACCACCTCCATAGTCACCCGACCCCTTCGCCGGACCCTCCCATACCCACGATCACCGCCACCGGCCACCACGACGCCGGAGCAGCTCCCCCAACCACCCGCACAGAACCCGACTGCTCCCTCCCCGAGTGCACAGCCGACCTCCCCTCTGTTTCGTGCTCTGCCACCACCGCATCTCCGACCACCACACTTGGCCGAGCCCACCCCCAGCTAGTCCTCCACCACCCCGTCGAGTTTCAGCCGCCGCCGCCGCCGCCTCGAGGAGATACCGGACCCGCAGCATCAACTATACCAAACCGCGGCTGCTGCTGCCGATCCTCCCCGAGCCTCGCCGGAGCGCCGTCCGGCCACCCCCGCCGGCGACGACCGACCAACTCGACCCCCCTCGACCCGAGCTTCGCTGAGGTACATCATTTTATGTGTAAATACGGGTATTTGGATGCGTATTTAGGACTGCAAATATAAACGTATAGATGTGTGTATTAGTTAGGTATTTAAATACGTATTCAATACTAATTTATGTATTTTAGTATTTATCAGTATTTTTACTTAAAACATTCCTGTATAAATTTTGTAATATTTATATATATAATTATTGTAATTAGTATCATATATAATAGAATAAAATTGTGTATTTTGTGTACGTATACAAACACCTCTTCGTATAAATGTATATGTTTATATATGTAGGTATATATAAATATATGTATGAATGTATAATGTAATAAGTTTTATTATTATTATTATTATAAATTAAAATCCAGAAAATTTCTGTGATTAATTTTTTTTTATATAATATAATGCTATTTTCTAAGTATATTTACGTACTTATACTTATACATATGTAGCATGTATATGTATGTATGTATGTATGTATGTATGTATGTATGCATGTATGAATGTATGTAAGTATTTTAAAAATATAAGAAAAATATTAAGTATATAATATTTAGTGTGTTAAATATATTTTCTGGAAATTAAGTATATTATATGTATTATTATTATATATATTAAATGCTTATACGTATTAACCCTCTAGTATGTATATGTATATATATGTATATATATATAGGTACCTACTAGTATGTGTAGATATTTTTATAAACCATTCATTATGTTGTATATATTAAATTATGTACAAAATTGTTATCTAAATATATATATGTATATATATATGATTTTGTGATATTACCAATTAGGTATACATATTTAATATGTGTATTATTTAGTATATACTAATTAATACATAAGTACTATTTTTGTACTATTAAACATATATATTATTCTAATATAATTAAATATGATATAGTGTATATGTAAATGATAGTGTTAGCTATATATACTTACAGCCCCGACCCTGTGTCAGTTGTAGATACGGACAGTGTGTCTAAGTCGTGCTATTGTAGCGACTAATTTGGTCATTACTACATCCTATATAGGATTGCTGGACACTACTGCCGAGGCATCAGGAGCAGGGCTTTGGATTTTGCAGCTACCCGGGACAGGCAAGTATACCTTGCTGATTTACTGCTTTAAATTTAAATGTTGAATATTTCAAATATACATGAACTGTGCGCATCCGAGATTGACTCGGGTGTAGTCGACATTGTGTCGATGAGTAGTGTACTTGACCTAGTTGCTAGTTGACTCAACCACTGCTGCGAGAATATTCTGATATCCTCCTAGACCATGGCACTATACACGTACCATGATGGTACATTCATATTGGGATGCGGGTCCGCGTACCCGATTCGCTATCGGTACGTACGACATGCATCATGGACTAGCATGCATTCTAGAGTAACATAGTTAGTTGAGACTTGGCATCTAGATACGGTACACTCAAGTCGTATATTCGACTTGCGTATCTATATTGGGCGGGAAGGACAACTGACAGACGTATGGGATACCCCCATCGGACTCCGTGGTATCCAGAGGAACCACAGGCCCGGTGACTCCCTATATTTCAGACACCGCGCTCTTCGGAGTGTTACGGACGTATATACATTGCAGATACCACGTCCCTTAGAGTGTGGACGTTATATATATACAGATACCTCATTCTTCGGAATGATGGACGTTACAGATACCACACTCTAGAGGATGTTGGACGTTATGCCTACACCTACTTATACGTTCCTAGGTTGTCCTTATATTGCATTCACTTAGATGGTTAGCACACCCCCTCTTTACTTTTATTTCAGTACTATCCAGCATGCATATTGTATCTTGTTACGTCCCTCTGAGGACCTGGTTATCTTCCAGATCTAGACGAGGCCTTTTATCCCACAGTTTACGGGCCAGGCATAGAGACGAGGTTTGCTCTGGACGAGGAGCTAGAGGTCCTTCCATCAGAGTACCCCTGATCAGATTGGTAGGCCTTCCGCCTGCACCTAGAGCCCTTACCTAGTTAGATGTTGTTCCAGTTTCTCCTTATCAGTACTTTCATTTCAGATATTCAGTACTTTATTTCAGACTATCAGTACATTTGTAGTGGGTTTGTTCCCACCAGACTTATTTCAGTTGTACTATGTCAGTCGACTATGTTTCTTATATTCCAGTCTTTCATTTCAGTATTTACTTGTTATCTGTGGATGAGATTAGACATTGCCGGTTGTTGTTATTAGACTTGTTAGATTTAGGACAGCGTAGCACACTTCGTCAGGATCCATTAAATTGGGATATCCTCGGAGTCGTGTCAGCTGGCCAATGCCACGTGGCCTGGTTCCATAATATTTTGGGACTGGGGCGTGACATGGTTTTAGTGGTGGCCCATGCAGGTCTGAAACACCAAATATCTATCGCTTGTGGTATGGAAATGTGCCCAGCGAGCCTGCAATAGGATTGAAATTACTAGGTCTCATCCACTTGATTACGCCTTTGAACCTCTTCCGAACTGTAATATATTTGCATCTTGTTTGATTTATTCCGTACTCTCTCTAATGAAGTTCTATCTCTTACAGCGAGATGAACCTTCGGAGCCGACGTGAGATACTTGGTGCCGTAGTGCCACCTGCAGCACCGAGAGAGGATGCGACTCGGGGACCACCCAGAGAGCAGCCTCAGCCAGAGGCAGAGGTGATCCCACAGGCCCCGATGATGCACTGGCATCAGATCTCTCCCGACGAGGAGACGCAGCAGCCAGAGGGCCAGGCATCACAGACGATTCCGAGGCAGTACTTCGAGGGGCAGACCTCGAGG
Organism: Iris macrosiphon; assembly: GCA_036927795.1. Taxonomy (NCBI): domain Eukaryota; kingdom Viridiplantae; phylum Streptophyta; class Magnoliopsida; order Asparagales; family Iridaceae; genus Iris; species Iris macrosiphon. Next base: position 29,078,319 of record JAYESA010000009.1, on the reverse strand, counting down.
GCAACACCGATGCCGCAGTACGAGAGGCCGTTACCCGAGGAGACATCGAGGAGACAGCAGGAGGTACCGCTTCCACCACCCCCACCGTTTCCACATCAGATGCCACCAGCGGAGGGACAGACACAGATGATGCAGTTCTTCCAAATGATGATGCAGGCCCAGATGCAGCAGACGGAGACTCTGAGACAGGGTCTGATGGCCGTACTAGAGAGGGCACCTGCCCAAGCACCAGCACCAGCACCGGCACCTGCACCTGCACCTGACCGGCTAGCGGGCACTGTAAAAGGCTTCGGAACGATGGGCCCGGGAACCTTCTCGGGTAAGGAGACGGCTGAGGAGATCTCAGACTGGGTCTCCAACACTGAGATGCTGCTAGAGGGTTCGCAGCTACACCCCGATCTCTGGATGACCGCGGTGAGGGCCCAACTCACAGGCAACGCCCATCACTGGTGGGACTCTATGGAGTGCAGCATTGGCCGACAGCAGACTTGGGAGGAATTTCTAGAGCACTTCAACAAGAAGTATTTCCCAGCTACGGTGAGGAACGCCCTGTACTCTCAGTTCCTGCACCTGGAGCAAGGGAACCTGACTGTGGATGCCTACGACGGAGAGTTCAGCAGACTCAGCCGATTCGGAGCAGCCCTGATCCCCAATGACCTAGAGAAAGCCAGGAGATTCCACCACGGCCTCACTCAAGAGCTGCAGAGGTACACTACTACCCAGGCGAGGATCTCTTATGAAGAGGTCCTATCAGAGGCGAGGATCCAAGAGGCTATAGGAGGAGGAGGAGCGAGACGTTCCAGCGCGAACGTTCCAGCCAGGACCCAGCAAGGAGCCGGAGGACCGATCCGCCGTCCAGGAGCGCAGGCGCAGCAGAGGACAGCGCCGTACCAGCAGAAGGAGCTTCCGACCTGTCACTTCTGTGGCAAGAGGGGACACGTCATCCGAGATTGTAGAAAGAAGCTCGGGCTCTGCATGGTCTGTGGAGCCAGCCAGCACCTTGCTAGAGACTGCCCCCAGCGCAGAGACGCAGCATCCCAGACTGGACAGAGGCCAGCAGCACCACCTTTGAGGATCCAACCCCCAGCAGGAGGCCAGCGTCCCCCAGCTACCGGAGGACAGCAGAGAGGACCACCCTTGGTCACACAGGAGGCACACTTCAACCAGGCCCGACAGCAGGCAGGAGGGCAGAGGCGCGGACAAGCCTTCGCTTTAGCATCTATTGAAGAGGAACCAGAAGGAGAGGCTATAGCAGGTACAATTCTAGTTGCATCATTACCTGCGACTGCACTGTTTGATTCTGGAGCTACATTGTCATTTATATCTAGTAGATTTGTAGCAATGCATAGAGTAGCAACTTCCCCCTTACCTAAGAGTTGGAGAATACTTACCGGAGGAGGCATCGTACCGGTTACCAGCACCATTAGAACATGCTCGGTAGTAGTTTGTGGTAGGGAGATGAGAGCGCGATTGTTGGTACTCCCAATGCCAGCTTTCGACGTTGTTCTGGGCATGGACTGGTTAAGCCAGTACAATGCCGTGCTAGATTGCCGGAAGGGTAGCGTTACTTTTAGACTGCCAGGACAACCGGAGTTTGAATTCATGCGAGGCACCATCGAGCAAGGAGTAGGACACGCAGCTGGAGCTTACATGGCGATGGAGACGGCACCCCCAGAAATCGTTGCAGAGTTCGAGAATGTTTTCCCAGATGAGTTGCCAGGCCTACCGCCTGATAGAGAGGTAGAGTTCACCATTGAGCTAATACCTGGAGCAGCACCGGTATCATCAAATGTGTACCGGTTGGCGAAGAAGGAGCTTGACGAGCTGAAGCTACAGCTAGAGGAGTTGCAGATTAAAGGATTCGTTCGTCCTAGTACATCACCCTGGGGAGCACCAGTGCTGTTTGTACCGAAGAAGGACGGAACATTCCGGATGTACATTGATTACAGAGCCCTTAATGCTCTGACTATCAAGAATAAGTACCCTCTACCACGAATCGACGATCTGTTCGACCAGCTGACAGGAGCAGTGGTGTTCACGAAGATCGACTTGAGATCGGGCTACCATCAGGTGAAGGTGCGAAGGGAGGACATTCCAAAGACGGCATTTAGGACTCGTTATGGTCATTATGAGTTCCTAGTGATGCCTTTCGGATTGACAAATGCGCCTGCTGTGTTTATGAACCTGATGAACCGAGTCTTCCATGAGTATCTGGACCAGTTCGTGGTAGTCTTCATCGATGACATCTTGGTATATTCGAAGAGCCACGAGGAGCACGGGGAGCATTTGAGGCTAGTGCTAGAGACGCTGAGACGAGAGAGGCTTTATGCCAAGCTGAGCAAGTGCGAGTTTCTCCTAGATCGTGTCGCATTTCTTGGACACGTTATCTCGGGAGATGGCATTTCAGTAGATCCAGTGAAGATTTCATCTGTAGAGACGTGGCCGACCCCTACCAACGTCACGGAGGTAAGGAGTTTCCTAGGACTTGCCGGATATTACCGGAGGTTCGTAGAGAACTTCACAAGGATCGCAGAGCCGATGACCCGCTTGACCCACAAGGATCAGGAGTTCACCTGGACAGAGGAGTGTCAGACGGCGTTCGAGGAGCTGAAGAAGTGTCTGACTACAGCACCCATCTTGACCATACCTTCTGGACCCGGAGGATTCGTGATCTATAGCGATGCATCCGGGAAAGGATTAGGATGCGTCTTGATGCAGCATGGAAAGGTTGTGGCCTATGCCTCTAGGCAATTGAGGACCCATGAGAAGAATTACCCCACCCACGACTTGGAGCTTGCCGCAGTGATATTTGCTTTGAAGATTTGGAGGCACTACCTGTACGGAGAGCGCGTGGAGATATTTACCGATCACAAGAGCCTTAAATACGTCTACACACAGAAGGACCTGAACCAGAGACAGAGACGTTAGCTCGAAGTGATGGCGGACTTCGAGATTGAGCTGCAGTACCATCCGGGAAAGGCTAATGTGGTAGCCGATGCTTTAAGCAGGAAGCCCATAGCATTTTTCCTGACTACCCAACAACATCTGTTGAGAGATCTAGAACAGTTGGGTATCGAAGTCGTCATGCCCGGAGTAGACGGCCAGATGTCGAGTTTCCAAGTGTAATCGACATTGGTGGAGAGAATCAAGGCTGCTTTGCCGACGGACGCCAGATTTCAGAGGCTTCGACAGAGGACAGAGGCTGGAATACAGACGGGACTGCGTATACACGAGGACGGGACCTTGAGATGTGGAGATCGTCTCTATGTTCCGAATGGAGAGCTACGCCAGGAGCTGATGACGGAGGCCCACAGTTCAACCTATTCTATACATCCAGGAGGCACGAAGATGTATCGAGACCTGAGGCAGTACTACTGGTGGCACGAGATGAAGAGAGAGATAGCCCGCTTCGTGGCTAAGTGTCTGGTGTGTCAGCAAGTCAAGGCTGAGCATCAGAGGTCTGCCGGATTACTTCAACCACTCCCGATACCGGAGTGGAAATGGGAGCACATCACCATGGACTTCGTCACGGGTTTCCCGAGGAGTCCTAGTGGTCGCAATGCCGTATGGGTAATCGTAGATAGACTCACCAAGTCTGCCCACTTTTTACCCTTCAGGGTTGGGCAATCTACGGAAGTCTTGGCAGACATATACATGAGGAAGATTGTACGCTTGTATGGAGTGCCAGTCAGTATCGTGTCTGACCGGGATACGAGGTTTACATCATACTTTTGGAGGAGTATACAAGAGAGTCTTGGTACCCGCCTTAAGTTCAGTACTTCGTACCACCCGCAGACAGATGGACAGTCCGAGCGTACCATTCAGACGCTGGAGGATATGTTGAGGGCTTGCATGCTTGACTTCAGCGGTTCATGGGAGGACCACTTGCACTTGGTCAAATTTTCCTACAACAATAGCTATCAGGCGAGCATTCAGATGGCTCCCTCTGAGGCATTGTATGGTAGGAAGTGTCGTTCCCCCGTATGTTGGAGCGATGTAGGCGAGAGGCAGATTCTAGGGCCAGAGTTGATCGTCCATACAGTAGAGAAGGTGAAGAAGATCCAGGGGCATCTACGAGCAGCACATGACAGGCAGAAGCATTGGGCTAATGCGCATCGACGACCCCTAGAGTTCCAGGTAGGAGATCATGTGTTCCTGAATATTTCACCTACCAGAGGAACCATCAGATTTGGAGGCAGAGGGAAGCTGAGTCCGAGGTACATCGGACCCTTCGATGTGCTAGAGCGCGTCGGAGAAGTTGCTTACAGATTGGCCTTGTCGCAGACACTGGAAGGAGTTCACGACGTCTTCCATGTATCTCAGCTGAGGAGATACATACCGGATCCGAGTCATGTGCTTGACCACTCGGAGATCACCGTTGGTCCAAGCTTGTCATACCAGGAGGAGCCGGTAGAGATCCTAGACCGAAGCGAGAAGGTACTGCGAGGCCAGACTATCCCTCTAGTTCGTGTCGCATGGAGGCATCATGCACCAGGTGAATCAACCTGGGAACGAGAGGACGATATTCGGCAACGTTTTCCCCATCTCTTCGAAGGCCTAGGTATGTCTTAATGTTTAATTTCATTCAACAGTTTTTCTATATGTCTGTTTTAATTTCGAGGACGAAATGCTCTAAGGAAGGTATATTGTAAACCCCCTCGACCAGTAATTAGGGTTAATTAATTTAATTAGCATAATTAGGGTTAATTAGAATTGTTTATGATTTAATATATATAGCATTATAATACTTGTGAAATGATTGAATGTTTTAGGATACTACCTTAGCTGTTGCCCTAAAACAAATTCCACATATTTGACCTAGACCTGTAAACCCATCGTATTGAACCTAGAACAAACCCCGGATACCGATTTTTGTGCCTGATTTTAGACGCACAAAAGTCGTTACAAACGTCCGTGCGCAAATTAATTAAATTGCGTAATTACGTTCGTTGTCCGTTTTAATTAAAATTAAGACCCAATCTCAACCAGTTTTGACCAACCCAGATCACGATATTATTGTACACTGAGCCAGCTACACCAACTACCCTTGTCCAACCAAATTTAGACTCCCGGTTTTTAATTAAATTAAATTAGAAACATCGTTACATTAATTACGAATTAATTTATGTGGCTACCCAACCTCAATTAAATTGGACCCAACTCCAACCCAAACCCACATCCACACCCACAAGCCTCCTACAAAACACCAAACACCATCATAGACCAATGAGGAACACCAAACATGGTGTTTGGTCACATTAAATCCCTTATGCAAATTGATTGTGCAAATACCAAATTGTCAGGGGCCTAATTGCAAAATTGCAATGAGGTGCCCCCCTCTCATTGGCCCAAACCATCATGGAGAAAAGTAATGCTCATAACCAACCGTAGGCATTTGGTTTCCCCCCATTTTTCATGTTCTTACACCACCTTTTTGGGAACCCATCTTGACCCTACAATTTGAATGGCCTATTCCTAGCCCTCCACTCATCTTGATGGACAACCCCACTCCCCAAAAATGTTTGTCCAGCCGGCCCTAACCCCTAGGCAGCCCCCCTCACTCTCTCTCCTATTTATACACTAATTTACACTACATAGAGGCACACAAACCTAGGTAACTAACCTAAAACCCTATTTCCTAAAGAAACACCAAACCGAGCTCTACCCTAACCCCTCACACCCGACCACCCCTCCCGGCCGACCACCGCCGCCGACCACCTCCATAGTCACCCGACCCCTTCGCTGGACCCTCCCCTACCCACGACCACCGCCACCGGCCACCACGACGCCGGAGCAGCTCCCCCAACCACCCGCACAGAACCCGACTGCTCCCTCCCCGAGTGCACAGCCGACCTCCCCTCTGTTTCGTGCTCCGCCACCACCGCATCTCCGACCACCACACTTGGCCGAGCCCACCCCCAGCCAGTCCTCCACCACCCCGTCGAGTTTCAGCCGACGCCGCCGCCGCCTCGAGGAGATACCGGACCCGCAGCATCAACTATACCAAACCGCGGCTGCTGCTGCCGATCCTCCCCGAGCCTCGCCGGAGCGCCGTCCGGCCACCCCCGCCGGCGACGACCGACCAACTCGACCCCCCTCGACCCGAGCTTCGCTGAGGTACATCATTTTATGTGTAAATACGGGTATTTGGATGCGTATTTAGGACTGCAAATATAAACGTATAGATGTGTGTATTAGTTAGGTATTTAAATACGTATTCAATACTAATTTATGTATTTTAGTATTTATCAGTATTTTTACTTAAAACATTCCTGTATAAATTCTGTAATATTTATATATATAATTATTGTAATTAGTATCATATATAATAGAATAAAATTGTGTATTTTGTGTACGTATACAAACACCTCTTCGTATAAATGTATATGTTTATATATGTAGGTATATATAAAAATATGTATGAATGTATAATGTAATAAGTTTTTTTATTATTATTATTATAAATTAAAATCAAGGAAATTTCTGTGATTAAATTTTTTTTATATAATATAATGCTATTTTCTAAGTATATTTACGTACTTATACTTATACATATGTAGCATGTATATGTATGTATGTATGTATGTATGTATGTATGAATGTATGTAAGTATTTTAAAAATATAAGAAAAATATTAAGTATATAATATTTAGTGTGTTAAATATATTTTCTGGAAATTAAATATATTATATGTATTATTATTATATATATTAAATGCTTATACGTATTAACCCTCTAGTATGTATATGTATATATATGTATATATATATAGGTACCTACTAGTATGTGTAGATATTTTTATAAACCATTCATTATGTTGTATATATTAAATTATGTACAAAATTGTTATCTAAATATATATATGTATATATATATGATTTTGTGATATTACCAATTAGGTATACATATTTAATATGTGTATTATTTAGTATATACTAATTAATACATAAGTACTATTTTTGTACTATTAAACATATATATTATTCTAATATAATTAAATATGATATAGTGTATATGTAAATGATAGTGTTAGCTATATATACTTACAGCCCCGACCCTGTGTCAGTTGTAGATACGGACAGTGTGTCTAAGTCGTGCTATTGTAGCGACTAATTTGGTCATTACTACATCCTATATAGGATTGCTGGACACTACTGCCGAGGCATCAGGAGCAGGGCTTTGGATTTCGCAGCTACCCGGGACAGGCAAGTATACCTTGCTGATTTACTGCTTTAAATTTAAATGTTGAATATTTCAAATATACATGAACTGTGCGCATCCGAGATTGACTCGGGTGTAGTCGACATTGCGTCGATGAGTAGTGTACTTGACCTAGTTGCTAGTTGACTCAACCACTGCTGCGAGAATATTCTGATATCCTCCTAGACCATGGCACTATACACGTACCACGATGGTACATTCATATTGGGATGCGGGTCCGCGTACCCGATTCGCTATCGGTACGTACGACATGCATCACGGACTAGCATGTATTCTAGAGTAACATAGTTAGTTGAGACTTGGCATCTAGATACGGTACACTCAAGTCGTATATTCGACTTGCGTATCTACATTGGGCGGGAAGGACAACTGACAGACGTATGGGATACCCCCATCGGACTCCGTGGTATCCAGAGGAACCACAGGCCCGGTGACTCCCTATATTTCAGACACCGCGCTCTTCGGAGTGTTACAGACGTATATACATTGCAGATACCACGTCCCTTAGAGTGTGGACGTTATATATATACAAATACCTCATTCTTCGGAATGATGGACGTTACAGATACCACACTCTAGAGGATGTTGGACGTTATGCCTACACCTACTTATACGTTCCTAGGTTGTCCTTATATTGCATTCACTTAGATGGTTAGCACACCCCCTCTTTACTTTTATTTCAGTACTATCCAACATGCATATTGTATCTTGTTACGTCCCTCTGAGGACCTGGTTATCTTCCAGATCTGGACGAGGCCTTTTATCCCACAGTTTACGGGCCAGGCATAGAGACGAGGTTTGCTCTGGACGAGGAGCTAGAGGTCCTTCCATCAGAGTACCCCTGATCAGATTGGTAGGCCTTCCGCCTGCACCTGGAGCCCTTACCTAGTTAGATGTTGTTCCAGTCTCTCCTTATCAGTACTTTCATTTCAGATATTCAGTACTTTATTTCAGACTATCAGTACATTTGTAGTGGGTTTGTTCCCACCAGACTTATTTCAGTTGTACTATGTCAGTCGACTATGTTTCTTATATTCCAGTCTTTCATTTCAGTATTTACTTGTTATCTGTGGATGAGATTAGACATTGCCGGTTGTTGTTATTAGACTTGTTAGATTTAGGACAGCGTAGCACACTTCGTCAGGATCCATTAAATTGGGATATCCTCGGAGTCGTGTCAGCTGGCCAATGCCACGTGGCCTGGTTCCATAATATTTTGGGACTGGGGCGTGACATTCCTCCTGACTCTGCCGCTAAGTCGATCCTTGGGGCGCGGTCCACTGAATATAGGAATCGATTCCGAAGAAACAAATCCATAACGAGGACGAGTTCTTGTTTCAATCTATCCCGATCGAACGATACCGTCTTGTGTTTCTTAGCCGCGCTCCTCGAATAGGAGGAACGGGGCACTACAGCCAGCAAGCCACTCTGTCCTGGTAAAACAACCTCTATCTGAAGCTCCTGTAGATCTCTCAATAACTCCGGCTACATTGTCAAGAAATAAGTCGTAGGCTTTCTGCTGAGTGCGTCTGCTACGACATTCGCCTTTCCCGGATGATACTGCAGATCTATATCAAAATCTACCATCAACTCAAACCAGCGTCTCTGCCTCATGTTGAGCTCCTTCTGAGTATATACATACTTCAGACTCTTGTGATCAGTAAAGATTTCTACATTCTCTCCATAAAGATAGTGCCTCCAAATCTTCAGTGCAAATATAACTGCTGCTAGCTCCAGATCGTGTGTTGGGTAGTTCTTTTCATGGACCTTCAACTGTCTCGATGCATAAGCAATAACTTTGCCATGTTGTATCAAAACACATCCTAATCCACTACCTGATGCATCACTGTAAACAACATAACCTCCTGACCCTGAAGGAAGAGTCAAGACATGTGCTGTTGTCAATCTTCTCTTCAATTATTCAAAAGCCTTCTGGCAGTCTTATGTCCATATAAACTCCTGGTCTTTATGTGTTAACTTCGTCATCGGCTCCGCGATCCTGGAGAAATTTTCTACAAACCTTCGGTAATATCCCGCAAGTCCGAGAAAACTTCTCACCTCTGCAACTGATGTAGGTGTAGGCCAAGTCTCTATTGCCGCAACTTTCTCTGGATCAACTGAAAGTCCTTCTCCTGAGATGATATGTCCCAAGAAAGGTACTTTATCCATACAAAACTTACACTTACTGAGTTTGGCATATAACTTATCCTGTCTCAAGGTCTCTAACACGATTCTGAGATGCTCCTCGTGCTCTTCGTGGATCTTAGAATATATTAGAATGTCGTCAATGAACACAACCACAAATTTATCCAAGAACTGATGAAAGACTCTGTTCATCAAACTCATAAATACTGCTGGCCCGTTGGTTAAACCAAACGGCATTACCAAGAACTCATAATGTCCATACTTGGTCCTGAAAGCTGTCTTCGGTACGTCTTTCTTCCTTACTTTGATCTGATGATAGCCGGATCTAAGGTCAATCTTCGAAAATACCCTAGCACCACTCAATTAATCGAATAGATCATCAATGCGTGGTAAGGGATACTTGTTTTTGATGGTCACAGCATTCAGTGCCCTGTAGTCAATGCACAACCGTACTGTTCCATCCTTCTTTGGCACAAATAATATGGGTGCTCCCCAAGGTGAAACACTGGGCCGGATAAAATCCTTCTCCAAAAGATCATCAACTTGTTACTTCAACTCCACTAACTCCTTAGGTGCTAGCCGATATACCGATAAAGTGATAGGCTCTGCTCCTGGAGTTAAGTCTATTGTGAATTCTATTTTTCGATCAGGCGGTAAACCTAGAAGATCATCAGGAAATACATCCACAAATTCCGATATGACTCTTGGGTAACCTGTCTCCCCTTCTACAGATAGTACCCTAAGAGTAGGCTGAACTCCTTGCTCTACAGCTGCCCGAAGAAACTCAAATTCTGGATGTCCAAGCGGTCTAAATATAACCCGTCCAAGTCGGCAATCAAGAGTCGCATGGTACTGACTTAACCAATCCATACCAAGTACAACATCATAATCCGGCATAAAAAAGATCAGAAATTGAGCTCGCATATCTCTTCCACAGACTACTACAGAACATGATCTACAGATGTCACTAACTGGGATAATTCCACCTCCCGTAAGAATTTTCTTCATCTTCGAAAGGGGTGCGGTAGCTACTCTATGGGTGGCTACAAAGCTAGCTGCTATAAATGAATGCGATGCTCCAGAATCAAATAGAGCTACAGCTGGTAATGAAGCTACTAAAATAGTACCTGCGATAACCTCGCCTGCAGTAGCTTCCTCCTCAACAGCCAATGTGAATGTCTGTCCTCGTCCCTGAGCTGGACCTCTCTGCTGCTGAGCCTGCTGAAATAGGGCTGCCTGTGGTGCCAGTAGTGGTCTCTGCTGGTAGCCTCCTGTAGCTGGTGGTCTGACTCCTCCAACTCCTGTCTGCGGTGCTCCTACTGCTGGATAAGCTGGTCATGGTGCAGGTAAAGCTAGTCTCGATGCTCCGTCTCTGCGTTCAGAACAGTCCCTGGATAGATGCTGGTTGGATCCGCAGCTCAGACATAGTCCCAACTTACGCCTGCACTCTCTCTCAATGTGTCCTACCTTACCGCAGTGGTGACAAGTAGGAAGGGATATGGCTCAGTGTGCTGCTCTCTCTGGCATACTCCTCTGGGATCGTTTTGCAGAATCCTCCTGTGATGTCCGGGATGGTGCTGATGTGATTGGCCTCTTCAGATTTGACTCCCTTCTAGTGACACGTTCCATGCGTCGTGCTGCTGCAAGGACGTCGGTATATGATGTAGGTGCTACCGATCCAATCAACCTTTGGAGCTCGAACTTCAGTCCGTCAAAGAACTTCTCAGCTTTCTCTTCCTCTGTCGAAATCAAGGTTGGGGCGAAGCGACTTAGACGAATAAATTCTGCGTTGTATTCTTCCACTGTCATATTGCCTTGGATAAGGCGGTTGAACTTGTCTTTGAGCTTCGACCGTACAACTGCTGGAATATACATATCTTGAAAGAGTCTGGAGAACTCTTCCCAAGTGACTCGGTCCTGTCCGAGCCTCCTCTCTTCTGATAACCACCAATGATGTGCATTTTCAGTCAACTGCATTCTGACCGCAGTCATCCATTTCTCTCTCGGAAGTTCGGCTGCTTCCAACTGGTGCTGTATGTTCGTGAGCTATTCGTGAACTTCTGTTGGCCCTTCTTTACCAGAAAAGGTACGAGGCTTAAGTTGGCAAAAATCAGTGATAGATCCCGTCGCTGATCGCCTCGCTGGTGGGTTTGCCTGCTCCAATGCGGATATCAGGCTGGTTCTCAGATACTCTGCCTCGTGACGATGTGCCTCTTGCTGAACCTGCTGCTGGGCTTGCATCATGGCATACATCATCTGAAACATTTGTTGCCAGTTTATGGCTTGTCCTGGCGGGAAAACTGGCATCTGTGGAGTGAACTGTGGTGGAGGTGGAATGTTATCACGCCGGAACCTTGGATTAGGCTGGCCGATTTGATTGCTCTGCGATATTTGTCCTCCATTCTCCGGTGTCACTCTGTCTACATAAGTAACCACAACGTCGTGTGGTGTATCCAAGGGAATCTCATCTCCGTTCCTGGGATCCATTACTCTGCAACCAAAATATAAACTTTAAGAACGCTCAGAGGAATCAACACAGGATGCAAATCAAGTAACAAATTTGAGTTCGATATAGAGTTCAAAAATGGTTCAAATAATGGATGAGATCCTATACTTATCCTATCCTTAGGGCAGGCTTGTTCGGTCCCTAAGTTGAAATTGAACCACCACAAAAACCATGTCACGCCCCAGTCCTAAAATACCGAGGGACCAGACACGTGGCAATGGCCAGCAGCACGCACCGATGGACAAACCCAATTTAATGGATCCATCATGGCGTACTTAATATCACTACCACATTTTCTAGGAAAGGGTATTTTGGTAATTTCCTATTTAAATAAATATTGTGCATGGTAAATAATTATTTGTTGTATTATTTAATTGTTGTTAGTTATTATTTAATTATTTTAGACTTATTTTAGTGGACCCAACTAGTTTAGTTTGGACCCATGGACCAACATGAATTAATTAGTTAGACTTGGCCCATTTAGAAAGCCCATAGTTAAGGAGATGGATTAAATTAATTAAATGATTAGACTAGAAGCTTCCTTCCTTAATTATTTCTTCATGAGAGGCCCCAAGGGGTACATTGGACATTTTACAATTGCTTGGGGGAGGGGCTATGGCCGGCCTATTAAAGAGGGGGGAAAATTTCTCTCACCTCTCATCTCATTCCAAATCTAGATCTAGAATTCTCCCACTACCAAATTCCCTCCATTCCCAATCCAATTCCCTACCAAATTTATTCCAAATTCTTCCCAATTCACCATTAGAGAAGGAGGAAGCAAGGATCTAGAAGAAGGAAGCAAGGATCTAGAAGAAGGAAGCAAGGATCTACAAAGAGGAGCAAGGATCTACAATTTGGAAGCAAGTTCATCTCAATTGAAGGTTTCATTGGGAATCCATCTCCCAATAGGTATAATTCAGATTTTCCCATTTAAATAGCTTCTAAATCTGAGATTTAATCATGTAAAATCAACCTATATGTATGTAGTACCCATAGGACTTTGTTTTGTGTTCATAGGAGACCCATGGAGAAAGTTATGGTGCTTTTTGTGTCAATTTTGTTGGAATTCCGAATTTATATTTTGTTGTGTGTGTCAATTGATCCTATAGATCAATTGAACATGAGATTTGTGTTTGAGGCTAGTGTCGTGTCCATATTGGGATACTTGTGGTTCGTATCCCAACTATTTGGTGATACGTGTCATTTGGGAGTTTTTCTCCGACACGGGGCTTTGAACATGTCGTATTTTGACACGGACACATAGATCTACTTTTGATGCTTTGATTTGTTCATAAATATTATTTGTGATTTGTTTGTGTCCTTCGGGGTGCATTTGGTTGTGTGTTGGACTCGTATCGCATGCGTATCCTAGATCTAGTGGGATACGGTGAGATACTCTCCAATTGTGTGTATTTTTGCATAGATCTAATTAATTGTGGTTCAATTCTTCATTTATAATTAGTATATATATATGGATATTAAATATTTATTTTGTGTATTTATTATAGTAATTATTGTAGCATAGATCTATATTTTGGGTGTGCTAATATAATGTACAATATAATATGTAGCTTTCTTGCATACAAATATATATGTTACTACTTGTTAAATAATATAATTTATACATAAAATGTTTTATAAAATATATTTGTATGTTTAATTGTGTAATTATATTATTTATAATTATTATGTAATTATTTGGATATTAATGTAAATATTTTAGGTGTGCTTCTAGCCATGTAAATTATATGTTCTTTGTTAAATATTTGAAGGTATAAGTTTATGTGTATATTAATATATATATGTACATTTTTGTATTAATGGTTTATATATATATATATATATACTGTTTTATATATTCTGTTTATATATATATATATATATATTGTTTATATATTCTGTTTTTATATATATATTATTTTAGGGTATATATTAATTATATTATTAGTATACTTTGTGTGAGTTCTTTTTGAATCTAATTTGATTCCTAAATTATTGTAGTTTATCTCTATATTATTTTATAGATGTCTTGTGAGGTTGACTTTGGGTTTGACAATGTTTGACTTTAGTGCACTTTAGAGTTGACCATAGTTGACTTTTGACTTAGAATTGACTTATTGACCTAGAAATTGCCTAGTTTGACTTGTTCTCTTTCCGGGACCTTGTATTAATGTGGTATTCCATATCTAGGTCTTCGAGGCACCGAGTCAGACATTTGTGAGACTGTTCATTGGACTTCAGGCGAGTACATTCTCTGATAGTTTCTCATTTATGATATCCTCTATGTTCGTTGTATCTAGTGTAGATATACATGTTCTCTTGACACTATGGTTACACGGATTGGTATATCCGGATCTCGTCATGAGATGTTATTCCTTGGTATATGGTGTATATGGTGCAAGTATTGTTTTATTGGTTATCTTGTACATGTACAGACACCGATTCTCGGGGAGACTAGCTATCTTCTTGGGGAATCTAGTGCCATAACGTACCGTGGTTGGATCTATTATACCAGTCGGGGTGGGGAGTATTTTAGTGTAGATATATGATCATACCCTCCTTGTGCATGTCTTGTTCCTTGTGAGTGTTGATCATACACCGCACGTATAATCAGCCAGGCCATTATACTCTTGTGCAAGTTCCTAAGCCGATCACATGTTAAAGCTAGTACTCACACACTTAGTCATTAGTATTCTTGTTCTATCAGCATATTGTTCATTATTGTATTTTTTTCCAGTACTTCCTTATTGTCTATACATTTCTTGTATCTATTTATGCATCTTGTTTATCCACAGCTACTTACTGTTACATAGTTTTTATCATTATTTGAGAACTGCTGTTAGGGTTATACTCTGCTCCTTTCCTGACTGGATATATTTTTCCAGATGACACTGAGGAGTACCCTACCTATTATGGACCCCAGGATGTTGTGGGTTTAGATTCTGAGACCCTGGCTCAAGAGGGACTTATCCCAACTGAGACAGTTGACCCTGGAGTTGTAGCTTTATAGTTTTGTAGTATTCTTTTGTACTGGATTTGTCTCCAGCATATTTCTGTATTTTTCTTCAGACTCATTGATGTATTATTTTAGACTCATGAGTTGTATTGTGACTATTCTATTCTTATCTGATTCGTGTTCATTCTATCTTAGTTCTGTGATTGAGTACACTATCTTTTGGTGGTTCATTATTTTAGATAGACTTTCTAGACAGCGTTCTACCGCCGATTCTGCGGCGTAGGCTGGGCGTTGTTTCCGACTAGTACCCTTACCCCGGGTGCGGGTCGTGACACATTTTTGGTGGTGGCCCATGCAGGTCTAGCTTCACAAGTATGTGATGTCGTGGTAGTGCGACAAATTAGTTGTACTACTGCGAGCCTGCGATAGGATATAGGATATAGGCTGAGATACTCAATCACATCTAGGAAAATTCTTTTGATTCAACTATTCTCCTTTGACATTGATACTTGAACCCTTAAACTGTCCTTTCTTTGATGTCTTACATCTTGTGCCATATTGATTCTCATTCCGTCTTTTTATGAGACATACTCGGAGATACTTGCGGAGGCACGCAAGGTTGAGCGGGATCTGGGTTTGAAGACCAAGAGAGACCGTGATTCTTTTCTGGGGGCCAACGGCAGTGCAGTATCTGCCAAACGTCCTCATTTCCAGTCCAGACCTTTCCAGCAGCCACAGCAGAACCAGACTCCAACTAGAGCGCCTTTTCACCAGGCACCTCAGCAGCAGAGGCAGTTACAGCAAGCTCTATGCAACTTCTGCAAGAAGCCCGGCCACATCTGGGAAGTTTGCAGAAAGAGGCTAGGAGTTTGTTTGTATTGTGGTACTGAAGGGCATCAATTGAGGGAGTGTCCTCGTCGTGCAGTTCAGGGAGCAGCTCCAGCTCCGAGGGCACAGATGAGACCACCTGCAGCACAACCGAGGGGACCGTTTCCGACACAGCAGCAGCGTTTTGTCCAGCATCAGCAGCAGGGAGGTGCTCGGCAGGGACGAGCGTTTGCTATGACAGTCGAAGAGGAGGAACCCACCGGAGATGTCATCGCAGGTTCTATTCTTCTTGATTCCATTCCAGCTTTAGCTTTGTTTGATAGTGGTGCTTCCCATAGTTTTGTATCTGTTTCTTTTGCTCTAAAGCATGGTTTGGTAGCTGAGTCTTTGCTTAGGACTTGCAAGATCATGACCGGGGGAGGCATTATCCTGGTTAATGATATTTGCAAAGATCGGAGAGTTACTCTGGGAGGCCGGGAGTTGAGTGCGTGTCTACTTGTAATGCCACTTCCGAGCTACGATATTGTACTCGGGATGGATTGGTTGAGTAGGCACCATGCTAGCATAGATTATAGATGAGGTAGAGTTTTGTTTGGTCCGCCAGGAGAGCCAGAGTTCGAGTTTGTTAGAGGAGCTGCGGAGCAGGAAGAAGGCATTATTTGTGGAGCTATGGTGGAAGACAAGGAGTTGCCACATCCGTTGATAGCAGAATTTTTGGATGTGTTTCCTGAAGAATTGCCAGGATTGCCGCCAGATCGAGATGTTAAATTTTTTATAGACTTGGTGCCAGGTGCAGAACCGATTTCGCAGCATGTCTATAGAGTAAACAACAGCGAGCTGGTCGAGTTGAAGAAGCAGGTGGACGAATTGCAGGATAAGGGGTTTATCAGATCGAGTTCTTCACCATGGGGAGCCCCGGTATTGTTTGTACCGAAGAAGGATGGATCGGTGCGTATGTGCATTGATTACAGGGCTTTGAATAATCTCACTATCAAGAATAAGTATCCTTTGCCATGGATTGATGATCTGTTTGATCAGTTGAGTGGTGCGAAGGTGTTTTCTAAGATAGATTTGAGATCAGGCTACCATCAGGTGAAGGTGAAGCCGGAGGACATACCGAAGACTGCTTTTAGAACTCGGTATGGTCAATACGAGTTTATGGTGATGCCGTTTGGTTTGACTAATGCACCGGCGGTATTTATGAACTTGATGAACAAGGTGTTCCACCATTACCTTGACAAGTTCGTGGTGGTGTTCATCGACGACATACTCATATACTCGAGGACACCGGAGGAGCATGAGGAGCATTTGAGGATTGTGTTGGATGTGCTGAGGAAGGAGAAGCTGTATGGAAAGTTGTCCAAATGTGAGTTTTTCTTGGACAAGGTGGAATTCTTGGGGCATGTTGTGACTGGTGATGGTATTTCAGTAGATCCGAAGAAGATTTCAGCAGTGGAATCTTGGAAGACTCCGAGTTCGGTAGCAGAGATCAGGAGTTTCTTGGGATTGGCAGGCTACTACAGAAAGTTTGTGCAAGATTTTTTGAGGATTGCCGAGCCGATGACCAGACTCACAAGGAAGGATGTGGAGTTTGTTTGGACAGAAGATTGCCAGGCTGCTTTTGAGGAGTTGAAGAAGAGGTTGACGTCTGCTCCTATTTTGACATTGCCATCAGGGTCCGGAGGTTTCACTATTTATAGTGATGCATCGGGAAAGGGTTTAGGTTGTGTTCTTCAGCAGCATGGGAAAGTGATTGCCTATGCATCCAAGCAATTGCGTCCTCATGAAAAGAACTATCCTACCCATGATTTGGAGTTGGCAGCTGTCATATTCGCCCTAAAGTTGTGGAAATATTATTTGTACGGAGAGCGTGTGGAGATCTTCACAGACCACAAAAGCTTGAAGTACGTTTTCACGCAGAAGGAGTTGAACATGAGGCAGCGTCGGTGGTTGGAATTGATGAAGGATTTTGATATCTCTTTGCAATATCATCCTGGGAAGGCCAATGTAGTTGCCGATGCTTTGAGCAGGTATCCGGTAGCTATGTTCTTGACGCAGGATCGATATTTGTTGGAGGACTTGGAGAGCTTGGGCATTGAGGTGATTGTTCCGTATGGTGCTATGCAGATGTGGGGATTGCAGATACATTCAGATTTGATGGATAGGATCAAGGCAGCACAGTATGATGATGTATTTTTGAGGAGTATCAGAGCTCAGGTGAGAGCGGGATTGGAGGATGATTTCACTATTGCAGAGGATGGATCTTTGAGGCATGGAGTTAGATTGTGTGTGCCTAGTGGGGAGTTGCGAGAGGAGATATTGCAGGAAGCGTATCGCTCTCAGTATTCCATACATCCAGGTGCTAACAAGATGTATCGGGATATGCGAGAGAGTGTGTGGTGGTATGGCATGAAGAGGGAAGTGGCACAGTTTGTATCCAGATGCTTAGTGTGCCAGCAGGTGAAAGCCGAGAGGCAGAGGCCAGGAGGTTTACTTCAGCCATTACCTATTCCAGAGTGGAAGTGGGAACACATTACTATGGATTTTGTGTCCGGACTACCACGATCTCCAGGAGGGAAAGACGCGATTTGGGTCATTGTTGATAGATTGACCAAGTCGGCCCACTTTTTGCCTTTCAAGGTGGGTTTGTCTACGGAGAAGCTGGCAGAGATGTATGTGAGGCAGATCGTTAGGATACATGGAGTTCCCGTCAGCATAGTCTCAGATCGGGATAGTCGTTTCACTTCTCATTTCTGGAGGAGTTTGCAGGAGAGTTTGGGCACTCAGCTCAAGTTCAGTACTGCATATCATCCCCAGACAGATGGGCAGTCAGAGAGGACTATTCAGACTCTCGAGGATATGTTGCGCACTTGTGTACTAGATTTCGGGGGTTCTTGGGAGGACCATCTCCATTTGGTAGAGTTTGCTTACAACAACAGTTACCAGGCCAGTATAGAGATATCACCTTTTGAAGCTCTATATGGTCGGAGGTGTCGTACTCCTTTGTCTTGGGACGATGTTGGAGAGAGAGTTTTGCTTGGGCCAGAGATGGTTGTGGATGCAGCAGAGAAGGTTCAGTTGATCAGAGACAGACTTCGAGTGGCACAGGACAGACAACGGCATTGGGCCGATAGCCATCGGAGACCCTTGGAGTTTGAGGTATAGTTTAGATTTTATTTTGTGTGTTTGTTCTTGGTTGTTTGTTATAGATAAGTTCTTAAGGTGGTGTTTTGTTCTAGGTGGGTGGTTTGGTGTTTCTGAGGATTTCTCCGACACGAGGCACGATTCGCTTCGGTGGAGGCGGAAAGCTTAGTCCGCGATTCATTGGACCTTTCACTATTCTAGAGAGGGTCGGTGCAGTTGCTTATAGACTAGACTTGCCACCTGCATTGGAGGGAGTGCACAACGTGTTTCATGTGTCGCAGTTGAGACGATACGTGGCAGATCCTAGTCATGTATTGGATCACTCAGAGATAGAGGTGGGCCCTACTCTTAGCTATCCAGAGCAGCCAGTTGGAATTCTGGATCGGAGAGAGAAGGTGCTGAGGAACCAGACTATTCCTTTGGTGCGCGTCGCATGGAGGCATCACTCTCCGGGGGAGTCTACCTGGGAGAGAGAGGATGACATGCGAGAGCGTTATCCATATTTGTTTGTACCTTGAGGTATGTTATTTCTAGTTATGTTCTGTTCATTGTTATGTTATGTTCTGTTCATTAGTTAGTTGTGATTCTTTAGTTCTGTTCTGTGATTTTCTGGGGGTAGTTTTCGTCTTTGAATTTCGAGGACGAAATTATTTTAAGGAGGGTAGACTTGTCACTACCACATTTTCTAGAAAAGGGTATTTTGGTAATTTCCTATTTAAATAAATATTGTGCATGGTAAATAATTATTTGTTGTATTATTTAATTGTTGTTAGTTATTATTTAATTATTTTAGACTTATTTTAGTGGACCCAACTAGTTTAGTTTGGACCCATGGACCAACATGAATTAATTAGTTAGACTTGGCCCATTTAGAAAGCCCATAGTTAAGGAGATGGATTAAATTAATTAAATGATTAGACTAGAAGCTTCCTTCCTTAATTATTTCTTCATGAGAGGCCCCAAGGGGTACATTGGACATTTTATAATTGCTTGGGGGAGGGGCTATGGCCGGCCTATTAAAGAGGGGGGAAAATTTCTCTCTCCTCTCATCTCATTCCAAATCTAGATCTAGAATTCTCCCACTACCAAATTCCCTCCATTCCCAATCCAATTCCCTACCAAATTCATTCCAAATTCATTCCAAATTCTTCCCAATTCACCATTAGAGAAGGAGGAAGCAAGGATCTAGAAGAAGGAAGCAAGGATCTAGAAGAAGGAAGCAAGGATCTACAAAGAGGAGCAAGGATCTACAATTTGGAAGCAAGTTTATCTCAATTGGAGGTTTCATTGGGAATCCATCTCCCAATAGGTATAATTCAGATTTTCCCATTTAAATAGCTTCTAAATCTGAGATTTAATCATGTAAAATCAACCTATATGTATGTAGTACCCATAGGACTTTGTTTTGTGTTCATAGGAGACCCATGGAGAAAGTTATGGTGCTTTTTGTGTCAATTTTGTTGGAATTCCGAATTTATATTTTGTTGTGTGTGTCAATTGATCCTATAGATCAATTGAACATGAGATTTGTGTTTGAGGCTAGTGTCGTGTCCATATTGGGATACTTGTGGTTCGTATCCCAACTATTTGGTGATACGTGTCATTTGGGGGTTTTTCTCCGACACGGGGCTTTGAACATGTCGTATTTTGACACGGACACATAGATCTACTTTTGACGCTTTGATTTGTTCATAAATATTATTTGTGATTTGTTTGTGTCCTTCGGGGTGCATTTGGTTGTGTGTTGGACTCGTGTCGCATGCGTATCCTAGATCTAGTGGGATACGGTGAGATACTCTCCAATTGTGTGTATTTTTGCATAGATCTAATTAATCGTGGTTCAATTCTTCATTTATAATTAGTATATATATATGGATATTAAATATTTATTTTGTGTATTTATTATAGTAATTATTGTAGCATAGATCTATATTTTGGGTGTGCTAATATAATGTACAATATAATATGTAGCTTTCTTGCATGCAAATATATATGTTACTACTTGTTAAATAATATAATTTATACATAAAATATTTTATAAAATATATTTGTATGTTTAATTGTGTAATTATATTATTTATAATTATTATGTAATTATTTGGATATTAATGTAAATATTTTAGGTGTGCTTCTAGCCATGTAAATTATATGTTCTTTGTTAAATATTTGAAGGTATAAGTTTATGTGTATATTAATATATATATGTACATTTTTGTATTAATGGTTTATATATATATATATATATATATATATATATATATATATATATATATACTGTTTTATATATTCTGTTTATATATATATATATATATATATATATATATATTGTTTATATATTCTGTTTTTATATATATATTATTTTAGGGTATATATTAATTATATTATTAGTATACTTTGTGTGAGTTCTTTTTGAATCTAATTTGATTCCTAAATTATTGTAGTTTATCTCTATATTATTTTATAGATGTCTTGTGAGGTTGACTTTGGGTTTGACCATGTTTGACTTTAGTGGACTTTAGAGTTGACCATAGTTGACTTTTCACTTAGAATTGACTTATTGACCTAGAAATTGCCTAGTTTGACTTGTTCTCTTTCCGGGACCTTGTATTAATGTGGTATTCCATATCTAGGTCTTCGAGGCACCGAGTCAGACATTTGTGAGACTGTTCATTGGACTTCAGGCGAGTACATTCTCTGATAGTTTCTCATTTATGATATCCTCTATGTTCGTTGTATCTAGTGTAGATATACATGTTCTCTTGACACTATGGTTACACGGATTGGTATATCCGGATCTCGTCATGAGATGTTATTCCTTGGTATATGGTGTATATGGTGCAAGTATTGTTTCATTGGTTATCTTGTACATGTACAGACACCGATTCTCGGGGAGACTAGCTATCTTCTTGGGGAATCTAGTGCCATAACGTACCGTGGTTGGATCTATTATACCAGTCGGGATAGGGAGTATTTTAGTGTAGATATGTGATCATACCCTCCTTGTGCATGTCTTGTTCCTTGTGAGTGTTGATCATACACCGCACGTATAATCAGCCAGGCCATTATACTCTTGTGCAAGTTCCTAAGCCGATCACATGTTAAAGCTAGTACTCACACACTTAGTCATTAGTATTCTTGTTCTATCAGCATATTGTTCATTATTGTATTTCTTTCCAGTACTTCCTTATTGTCTATACATTTCTTGTATCTATTTATGCATCTTGTTTATCCACAGCTACTTACTGTTACATAGTTTTTATCATTATTTGAGAACTGCTGTTAGGGTTGTACTCTGCTCCTTTCCTGACTGGATATATTTTTCCAGATGACACTGAGGAGTACCCTACCTATTATGGACCCCAGGATGTTGTGGGTTTAGATTCTGAGACCCTGGCTCAAGAGGGACTTATCCCAACTGAGACAGTTGACCCTGGAGTTGTAGCTTTATAGTTTTGTAGTATTCTTTTGTACTGGATTTGTCTCCAGCATATTTCTGTATTTTTCTTCAGACTCATTGATGTATTATTTTAGACTCATGAGTTGTATTGTGACTATTCTATTCTTATCTGATTCGTGTTCATTCTATCTTAGTTCTGTGATTGAGTACACTATCTTTTGGTGGTTCATTATTTTAGATAGACTTTCTAGACAGCGTTCTACCGCCGATTCTGCGGCGTAGGCTGGGCGTTGTTTCCGACTAGTACCCTTACCCCGGGTGCGGGTCGTGACACATTTTTGGTGGTGGCCCATGCAGGTCTAGCTTCACAAGTATGTGATGTCGTGGTAGTGCGACAAATTAGTTGTACTACTGCGAGCCTGCGATAGGATATAGGATATAGGCTGAGATACTCAATCACATCTAGGAAAATTCTTTTGATTCAACTATTCTCCTTTGACATTGATACTTGAACCCTTAAACTGTCCTTTCTTTGATGTCTTACATCTTGTGCCATATTGATTCTCATTCCGTCTTTTTATGAGACATACTCGGAGATACTTGCGGAGGCACGCAAGGTTGAGCGGGATCTGGGTTTGAAGACCAAGAGAGACCGTGATTCTTTTCTGGGGGCCAACGGCAGTGCAGTATCTGCCAAACGTCCTCATTTCCAGTCCAGACCTTTCCAGCAGCCACAGCAGAACCAGACTCCAACTAGAGCGCCTTTTCACCAGGCACCTCAGCAGCAGAGGCAGTTACAGCAAGCTCTATGCAACTTCTGCAAGAAGCCCGGCCACATCTGGGAAGTTTGCAGAAAGAGGCTAGGAGTTTGTTTGTATTGTGGTACTGAAGGGCATCAATTGAGGGAGTGTCCTCGTCGTGCAGTTCAGGGAGCAGCTCCAGCTCCGAGGGCACAGATGAGACCACCTGCAGCACAACCGAGGGGACCGTTTCCGACACAGCAGCAGCGTTTTGTCCAGCATCAACAGCAGGGAGGTGCTCGGCAGGGACGAGCGTTTGCTATGACAGTCGAAGAGGAGGAACCCACCGGAGATGTCATCGCAGGTTCTATTCTTCTTGATTCCATTCCAGCTTTAGCTTTGTTTGATAGTGGTGCTTCCCATAGTTTTGTATCTGTTTCTTTTGCTCTAAAGCATGGTTTGGTAGCTGAGTCTTTGCTTAGGACTTGCAAGATCATGACCGGGGGAGGCATTATCCTGGTTAATGATATTTGCAAAGATCGGAGAGTTACTCTGGGAGGCCGGGAGTTGAGTGCGTGTCTACTTGTAATGCCACTTCCGAGCTACGATATTGTACTCGGGATGGATTGGTTGAGTAGGCACCGTGCTAGCATAGATTATAGATGAGGTAGAGTTTTGTTTGGTCCGCCAGGAGAGCCAGAGTTCGAGTTTGTTAGAGGAGCTGCGGAGCAGGAAGAAGGCATTATTTGTGGAGCTATGGTGGAAGACAAGGAGTTGCCACATCCGTTGATAGCAGAATTTTTGGATGTGTTTCCTGAAGAATTGCCAGGATTGCCGCCAGATCGAGATGTTAAATTTTTTATAGACTTGGTGCCAGGTGCAGAACCGATTTCGCAGCATGTCTATAGAGTAAACAACAGCGAGCTGGTCGAGTTGAAGAAGCAGGTGGACGAATTGCAGGATAAGGGGTTTATCAGATCGAGTTTTTCACCATGGGGAGCCCCGGTATTGTTTGTACCGAAGAAGGATGGATCGGTGCGTATGTGCATTGATTACAGGGCTTTGAATAATCTCACTATCAAGAATAAGTATCCTTTGCCACGGATTGATGATCTGTTTGATCAGTTGAGTGGTGCGAAGGTGTTTTCTAAGATAGATTTGAGATCAGGCTACCATCAGGTGAAGGTGAAGCCGGAGGACATACCGAAGACTGCTTTTAGAACTCGGTATGGTCAATACGAGTTTATGGTGATGCCGTTTGGTTTGACTAATGCACCGGCGGTATTTATGAACTTGATGAACAAGGTGTTCCACCAGTACCTTGACAAGTTCGTGGTGGTGTTCATCGACGACATACTCATATACTCGAGGACACCGGAGGAGCATGAGGAGCATTTGAGGATTGTGTTGGATGTGCTGAGGAAGGAGAAGCTGTATGGAAAGTTGTCCAAATGTGAGTTTTTCTTGGACAAGGTAGAATTCTTGGGGCATGTTGTGACTGGTGATGGTATTTCAGTGGATCCGAAGAAGATTTCAGCAGTAGAATCTTGGAAGACTCCGAGTTCGGTAGCAGAGATCAGGAGTTTCTTGGGATTGGCAGGCTACTACAGAAAGTTTGTGCAAGATTTTTTGAGGATTGCCGAGCCGATGACCAGACTCACAAGGAAGGATGTGGAGTTTGTTTGAACGGAAAATTGCCAGGCTGCTTTTGAGGAGTTGAAGAAGAGGTTGACGTCTGCTCCTATTTTGACATTGCCATCAGGGTCCGGAGGTTTCACTATTTATAGTGATGCATCGGGAAAGGGTTTAGGTTGTGTTCTTCAGCAGCATGGAAAAGTGATTGCCTATGCATCCAGGCAATTGCGTCCTCATGAAAAGAACTATCCTACCCATGATTTGGAGTTGGCAGCTATCATATTCGCCCTGAAGTTGTGGAAACATTATTTACAGGCGGTACTCCGGTTGCTGAAACAAACATCACCATCAGATCCAGAAAATATCAATCAGCTAAAAACGCCTGTCCTTGGGTCCAATTTGGAGACAAGGGCAAAAATGACAGTTTCGGCCAAAACGGGGTCCACCGGTGGGCCCGCTTTGCACCAAAAAATGCGTCAGGGTCAACGGTCTCCAAATTCACCAAACTTAGTGTCAACAGGTCAGAAACGCTGATATGAACCCAACGGAACTTTCAGAATTGAATTCCGATGAGCCGATCACAAAATCGCCCGTCGAGCGGGGCCTGTGGGGCCCACGACACGCGATTTCGTCAACGTTCTCAGAATCGAACCAAACTTGACCCACAGGACCAGCGTATTGCTACGAGTCCGATGGCGTAAGTTTCGTCTCGATCCAACGAGTGTACACAAAGTTAGGGTGAATTGCAGAAAAGGCAGATACGGGACGATGTTCGCGGATACGCGTTGATTCCGGTGTGCACGCACACCCGAATCAGCTTCCGCGAAATTCCACATGTCCGTATCGACGAGGCGCACGTATCTGTGAAGACCGCGCGCGACCAAGTCGTCCCGTTTGGCGGGGCGTACTCAGTTCCGGGGTGAAACAGGGTCTGGTTTTTCCTGTTTTTGGATCGCGGTGTGCGATCACCACAGGACGCGATGCCCCGAACAGTTTGTCCGGGCACCGAGAGGGTCATACAGGCTTCTCAACACAATTTACGGAATTGGAAACGGAGCTACGAACAAAAAATTACACGTACCTGAAGGGGACCCGAAAATCAGGGTCAAACCGTGTCCGACACGTGTCCGACTCGTGTCGGACACATGGACTCGGGAATCAGGGTTAGGGTTTCGGCGAGCACGCGGCGGAGGGCGGCGGTTGGACTGCGGCGGAGGAGCCGGGGCAGTGCGGCGGCGCGCTAGGGACTCGTCGGCGGCGGAGACGAGCGGCCGGAGGCGGCGTTGTGCGGTGCGGGCGGCTCGTCGTCGTCGAGGGGAGGAGAGAGGAGGGAGGAGCCGGGGAGAGGCGGCGCTGGGCGTGGCGGCGTGGGGCGTCGACGGTGGCGGCGGCGCTGCGAGGGGCTGCCGTAGGCGAGGCGGTGGCTGGGTAGGCTAGGGTGGCCGGAGGGGATTTGGGTAGCCGAAGAAGAGAGCGAGGGGGGGGGTTTATAGGGGTGGCCGGGCGGTTAGGGAGCCGAGACGGGTGGAGGGGTGGCGGTGGACGTGGGGGTGAGGGCTGCCGGAGCAGGCGGAGGGCGCGGCGGAGGCGGCGCACGACGCGGGAGGGGGAGCGACGTGGGAGAGAGGGGGGTTCGGGCTAGCGGGTTGTGGGTCCGGGTCGGGTCTGGCGGATCCGACCCGACCCGCTAGGGGCTGGGCTCGGGTTGGGCTGGGCCGGGCCAACGGGCCGCGGGCTGGGTATGGGTAGATTAATATTAATAATAATATTAATAATAAATATTAAATAAATAGTAATTAATTATTAAATAAATAATTAAATAAATAGGTCTAGGTGTTTTAAAAATAGGTCCGGGGTCCGATAAATTCCAGAAAAATTGTCCTAAGTCCAGTTTTTCATTTTACACCCAAAAATATTATTTTTATAATATTTTAATATCATTTATTATCAATTAAAAATTATTTAAAAATTAAAACCTTGTTTTTAAATTACAGAAAATCCCAGAAAATTCCAGAAAATTGTGAAAAATCCAGTTTTTAAAATTTTAAAATTTAGGGGGTTTATAATCTACCCCCCTAAGAGGATTGCGTCCTCGCAATCAAAGAATAACCGGTCAACAGAGATGATACGGTCGTAAGCATCGTTTGAAAACACATCACAAGATACTTCAGGGAAATACCGTTTCCCTAATATTGAAAGTTATACACTTTCCAGGAAAGTCTAGTTAAAGAAAAAGGTCTACAACTTTTATGAAAACCAGGTTATTATTAACAAGTTGCAAATTACTAGGTTGGGGCTGAGGTCACGAACCAATGGGCACAAACTACGACAAGACTGGAAACAGATAACTATAAATTACTTACTCGCATCGGCTTCTTGCACAGTCATCGCGTAAGCCTGCTCTCGTCCTTGAGGTAGATTCCTCTGCTGTTGCTGAGCTTGCTGGTAGGGTGCTGCTCGAGGTGCTGGTGGAGTTTGCTGGTTCGCCCTTGGTGCTCCTTCTCTACGCTGAGGGCAGTCTCTCACTGCATGCTGTCTGGATCCGCAGCCTAAGCATAGTCCGAGTTTACGTCTACATTCCTTCTCGACATGGCCTATCTTGCCGCAGTGGTAACAGGTAGGAAGGTAGAAGGTTTTTGGTGCTGCTGCTGGTGGCGAGCTTATTTGTTGACGCTTTGCAGACTCCTCTTGTGCTGCTTTGGTTGGTGCGGATGGGGAAGGCCGCTTCAGTCTGGTCTCTCTCTTGGTGACGCGCTCTATGCGTCGAGCCGCAGCAAGAACGTCCGAGTATGATGTTGGTGCGACGGACCCAATTCTGTAGCTCAATGTTCAGTCCGTCGAAGAATTTCTCGGCCTTCTCTTCCTCAGTCGGGATCAGGGTGGGGGCGAAGCGGCTCAGACGAATAAATTCTGCGTTGTACTCTTCCACCGTCATGGAGTCCTGAGTGAGGCGATTGAATTTATCCCGCAGTTCTGATCGAGCGATGGCAGGAATGTACATCTCCTGGAAGAGTCTGGAGAACTCCTCCTGTAATACCCCGTTCCGCTCAAGCGGACTGCCGACTCAATCGGTAATAGTGCAACTGTCCCGACCTGCTTTGCCTCGATCAAGAAGCAAAGGATATCCAGACTTGTCCCTACAGGAATCCGGCTTGGACTTTCAGAGGCTCGCTCAGACGTATCGCTCTACCGAGGCGAATCATCGCTAAGGTGGGTGGCTATGGTGAACTTGTCTTTGCTTAGCCAGCACACATAAAACCTGGAATCATATATGCTAGTCGCTAGGTGAATCACCCCCTGCATGCTAATAAATCCAACGCACCTAGCTAAGGGAATAATCCCAACTCATATTGCTTGCTAGAACATGGAAATGAAATACTGCTTATACTCAGACCCTCGCATGCTAATTCCCTTAACGGTTTCAACTCTCGGCTTACCTTCGGGTCCGAGCAATGTGCCTGTTCATGTTCCTTAGAAACGCATGCTTGTCTGCTTGAATGTTACCGTGTTTGCATCCAAACCCCGGGAGACTACTACGTAGTCGTTCCGTGCCTGAATGAACCCGCAAGTATTCGGGACCGTTAGGTCACCAAGGCAGTTCCCGATCCAGGGGACTGTATCATGCCAAGTAAAAGAATCATGTTCCTGTGGCAAGACTCATTCAGGTATTTGGATCTCCCTGCAAGTCTCCCTCGTGTGCGGGCTTAGAGCAGCCCAGGAGACTGTGCATATCC
Organism: Iris macrosiphon; assembly: GCA_036927795.1. Classification (NCBI taxonomy): domain Eukaryota; kingdom Viridiplantae; phylum Streptophyta; class Magnoliopsida; order Asparagales; family Iridaceae; genus Iris; species Iris macrosiphon. The sequence continues at coordinate 29,050,013 of JAYESA010000009.1, read as the reverse complement.
AATAGCTAAATGAATCTCGTGTGCTCGTGTGTAAATTAACAATCGTGTTCGATCATGGATAACTTGTGCACAAGGATATAAGTTCTGCGGACGGTGCTGGGGCACTGGCACTGATCCGATCCGGGCAGACTTCGTGTTTATAGTCAATCGTGTGCGGACTGGGTAACTTGCAACGTATCATGTTTTATGAGCTCCTCGTGTTTTCTCGTTGCATGTTATTCACGTCCTTGACTAGTCCATTATGGCATCAGCCAGTGATCATCATGTGTATATGCTTGCAATGCCTCGTGTGATTATCGTGTGAATATGGCTTGCAATGCATCGTGTGTTTGTCGTGTGTATTTAACCTGTTGCGTGCTTGCCTGTGAAACAAAAGATAACAAGTCATCCTCGCTTAGCGGCTATCCGCGTGCGAGTCATTGCATAGCATCAATGAATAACTTAACACCTGAACGATCATGTTATAAGAACCCTCCTGTTTGCATATGCTTGCCTCCTGAATGCTTATACTTGCCCGTGCTTGAATTAACATGTTTGCCTCAATGTTTGCCTTGGACAGGGAAGGAGATGGTAAGTTGGTAAGTCTCGCCGTGTTTCCTCTAACATCGCACGGCGCACTGCCCGACATGTTAGACTATTCAATATCTGCATGAAACTGATCCTAAGGCAACTAGAAAGACAACTTAATAGTTGTGCACGGAACCTGTATTACGTGTTTGGATTTGTCGAGCGGGCGAGTAGCTTCCCCACCAGTGCATTCAATGTACTGATAATCCACCAGTTTGTATGCAGGGTGCGGGAGAACCTCGTGCGGTGCGGACGCCTCCTTCGTGCGTGCTAAGGCCAGGAGTTCCCTCTGAAGCCTTGCAACGGTGCATCCGGGACTGAAGCACATATATAAGACATAAGTTGTGAACATCGCCTGACCATCGCCTTTACAATTATTCCACAGTTGTAGCCACTTGGCACGCTTTACTGTTTCAGAGAGAGAGGCTTGAGCGACTTGTAATCTCGGCTATACGCCGCCTGTAATACATGTTTCATATCAATAAAGAGATTACTTTACTTGTTTCGATGCTTCCGCTATATTGTCGACTCAGTGAACCTGTTACCGATCGCTATGCGTTCCTAAACTTTGCTGCACTCGGACAATCTGTACGACTCTGTGGCTTAGAACTCTAACCGCCAGCCAATGAACCATGGCCTTGCACGGGCGTGGCTCACGCTCGTGCGGCATCACGTCCGGATAGGTTAGCGATCGTTCCGCGGGAGCGCTCGCGAGGGTGATTCCCGCCTAGGGGGAACGGCCGATTTGCCTACGGGAGATCAGGGGCGTGATATGTTGGTATCAGAGCCTGGCTTCTACGCCTTTGGACTTCGATTCGATATCTCTGTTTTGAAAGCTCGTTCGTGGGTTATGTGCACGCTCTCTCTCAATGCCTCGATGGGATGTTCCAACAATAAGTCTAAATACTTTCAAAATACGTTTTGAATGATATGCTTGCTTGTCTGGTTGTATGCTGCGAGTGGCCTTTGTGCCAACCTGTGCGGACCCTTTGAGAGTATCGCTAGTAGCTTGTCCGATTTTCACTAACTCTAAGTTTGGTTGAATGCATCTATTCGAGGGACGCCTTGAACTAGTGCACCATCCAAGACTTAAGAAAAAGGTGAAACTCGAGTGCTAAGACTTCGCTATCACTGAGCTGGTTGACGTGTTCACGCTAGAGGGTACCTTCGAAAGTGCGCACGATCCAGTCTAAGCAATATGCTGATTTCGAAGCTTGTGCAAGTGAATATCCAAATGAAACAAGTAAAAACGACTTGTCTAGGATTGCCTCAACCCTAGATTACTGCTTGTCCTTAGTAAGTCTCGAGGACGAGACTTTTTCTAAGTTGGGTAGGATGTAACACCCCGTTCCGCTCAAGCGGACTGCCGACTCAATCGGCAATAGTGCAACTGTCGCAACCTGCTTTGCCTCGATCAAGAAGCAAAGGATATCCAGACTTGTCCCTACAGGAATCCGGCTTGGACTTTCAGAGGCTCGCTCAGACGTATCGCTCTACCGAGGCGAATCATCGCTAAGGTGGGTGGCTACGGTGAACTTATCTTTGCTTAGCCAGCACACATAAAACCTGGAATCATATATGCTAGTCGCTAGGTGAATTACCCCCTGCATGCTAATAAATCCAACGCACCTAGCTAAAGGAATAATCTCAACTCATATTGCTTGCTAGAACATGGAAATAAAATACTGCTTATACTCAGACCCTCGCATGCTAATTCCCTTAACGGTTTCAACTCTCGGCTTACCTTCGGGTCCGAGCAACGTGCCCGTTCATGTTCCTTAGAAACGCATGCTTGTCTGCTTGAATGTTACCGTATTTGCATCCAAACTCCGGGAGACTACTACGTAGTCGTTCGGTGCCTGAATGAACCCGCAAGTATTCGGGACCGTTAGGTCACCAAGGCAGTTCCCGATCCAGGGGACTATATCATGCCAAGTAAAAGAATCATGTTCCTGTGGCAAGACTCATTCAGGTATTTGGATCTCCCTGCAAGTCTCCCTCGTGTGCGGGCTTACAGCAGCCCAGGAGACTGTGCATATCCAATAGCTAAATGAATCTCGTGTGCTCGTGTGTAAATTAACAATCGTGTTCGATCATGGACAACTTGTGCACAAGGATATAAGTTCTGCGGACGGTGCTGGGGCACTGGCACCGATTCGATCCGGGCAGACTTTGTATTTATAGTCAATCGTGTGCGGACTGGGTAACTTGCAACGCATCGTGTTTTATGAGCTCCTCGTATTTTCTCGTTGCATGTTATTCACGTCCTTAACTAGTCCATTATGGCATCAGCCAGTGATCATCGTGTGTATATGCTTGCAATGCCTCGTGTGATTATCGTGTGAATATGGCTTGCAATGCATCATGTGTTTATCGTGTGTATTTAACCTGTTGCGTGCTTGCCTGTGAAACAAAAGATAACAAGTCATCCTCGCTTAGCGGCTATCCGCGTGCGAGTCATTGCATAGCATCAATGAATAACTTAACACCTGAACGATCATGTTATAAGAACCCTCCTGTTTGCATATGCTTGCCTCCTGAATGCTTATACTTGCCCGTGCTTGAATTAACATGTTTGCCTCAATGTTTGCCTTGGACAGGGAAGGAGATGGTAAGTTGGTAAGTCTCGCCGTGTTTCCTCTAACATCGCACGGCGCACTGCCCGACATGTTAGGCTATTCAATATCTGCATGAAACTGATCCTAAGGCAACTAGAAAGACAACTTAATAGTTGTGCACGGAACCTGTATTACGTGTTTGGATTTGTCGAGCGGGCGAGTAGCTTCCCCACCAGTGCATTCAATGTACTGATAATCCACCAGTTTGTATGCAGGGTGCGGGAGAACCTCGTGCGGTGCGGACGCCTCCTTCGTGCGTGCTAAGGCCAGGAGTTCCCTCTGAAGCCTTGCAACGGTGCGTCCGGGACTGAAGCACATATACAAGACATAAGTTGTGAACATCGCCTGACCATCGCCTTTACAATCATTCCACAGTTGTAGCCACTTGGCACGCTTTACTGTTTCAGAGAGAGAGGCTTGAGCGACTTGTAATCTCGGCTATACGCCGCCTGTAATACATGTTTCATATCAATAAAGAGATTACTTTACTTGTTTCGATGCTTCCGCTATATTGTCGACTCAGTGAACCTGTTACCGATCGCTATGCGTTCCTAAACTCCGCTGCACTCGGACAATCTGTGCGACTCTGTGGCTTAGAACTCTAACCGCCAGCCAATGAACCATGGCCTTGCACGGGCGTGGCTCACGCTCGTGCGACATCACGCCCGGATAGGTTAAGCGATCGTTCTGCGGGAGCGCTGGCGAGGGTGATTCCCGCCTAGCGGAAATGGCCGATTTGCCTGCGGAAGATCAGGGGCGTGACACCTCCCAGGTGACTCGGTCTGGTCTGAGTCGCGTCTCCTCGGATAGCCACCAGTGATGAGTGTCACGCCCCAGTCCCAAAATGACGAGGGACTGAGCACGTGAGCAATGGCCAGCAGCACGCACCGATGGACAACCCAATTTAATGGATCCATCAGGGCATGCTTAAGCTGTAGTCTAGCAGTACTAAGTACAAGTCTCAGGTATTACTAATCTCATCCACCAAATAAACACAGATTAATTGCCAGAATTAATGCAATGGAAATAAATAAGCAATATTAAATAAGGTTATCTCGGGAAACAAATCCGAGAATTATTCTGTTACATTTAAGGAAACATAGACTGAAAATAAAATACTGAAAAAGAAATACGGTGAATATGAAACCGGTGCTCAGGAGAAGTCTTCTGCAACTATCTCGTCCTAGGTTCCGGGTTCTGATCCAAGGAGTGCTCCTGTACCGTACACCTCGGGGTAGTTCTCCTCGGTTATACCTGGGGACATAGTCCATTCCAGGTCCTCAGGGGACATAACAAGGTACAGAAAATACAAGCCAAAACATATGCAGTGCAGCAATAAAATAAACAGCAGGGTAAATATGTAAACCAGCTAGTGATATGCAAGTGAGAGTTTTAGTCATACTCAGGCTGAGACTACTACAGGATCAGTGTCGAAGAAACCATAGCAGTATTTTCTCGAAGAGCCAGAACTTGTGCCAAAGCTCTGTATCAGAGACTAGGACACCTCCAGATAACATTAATTATATTATAATCAGCCTTGATATGGTAATACTCTCCCCACCCCATGTAATCTCACGTCACAGTTCCAGAAATATCAGGTACAAGTCACGCAAGATTGAACTAATGCAATGAGTCAGGATAGAATCTAAGCAAGTAAACTGTAATGACATAAAAAATGTAACATATACGGAATCACCAGGTATATCTCAGGCAATTCCGTCACATGAAGAGTGTCAGGTATCCTGGGTTGAGTAGTTAAGCAAGTTACTTAGGCATCTACAAGAAATCAAGTAAATACTATAACCAGAAATATCTGAGAATTGGCAAGCTTTACTTGCCCACTGATGTATAACCAAGTCCAGGAAATAGGTAGCAGAGCTGCAAGTTTTGGCAAGGTACACTTGCCTGTGGTTCCGGCTCGGGTTACAGTTCTGACTTCGGCGGGAATTGCAGGCGGTACTCCGGTTGCTGAAACAAATATCACCATCAGATCCAGAAAATATCAATCAGTTAGAAACGCCTGTCCTTGGGTCCAATTTGGAGACAAGGGCAGAAACGGCAGTTTCGGGCCAAAACGGGGTCCACCGGTGGGCCCGCTTTGCACCGAAAAACGCGTCCGGGTCAACGGTCTCCAAATTCACCAAACTCAGTGTCAACAGGTCAGAAACGCTGATACGAACCCAACGGAACTTTCAGAATTGGATTCCGATGAGCCGAACACAAAATCGCCCGTCGAGCGGGGCCTGTGGGGCCCACGACACGCGATTTCGTCAACGTTCTCAGAATCGAACCAAACTTGACCCACAGGACCAGCGTATCGCTACGAGTCCAATGGCGCAAGTTTCGTCTCGATCCGACGTGTGTACACAAAGTTAGGGCACATTCCAGAAAGTACGGATATGGGGCGATGTCTGCGGATACGCGTTGATTCCGGTGTGCACGCACACCCGAATCAGCTTCCGCGAAATCCCACACGTCCGTATCGACGAGGCATACGTATCTGTAAAGACCGCACGCGACCAAGTCGTCCCGTTTGGCGGGGCGTACTCAGTTCCGGGGTGAAACAGGGGCTGGTTTTTCCTGTTTTTGGATCGCGGTGTGCGATCACCACAGGACGCGATGCCCCGAACAGTTTATCCGGACACCGAGAGGGTCATACAGGCTTCGCAACACAATTTGCAAAATCGAAAACGGAGCTACGAGCAAAAAGTTACGCGTACCAGAAGGGGACCCGAAAACCAGGGTCGAAACGTGTCCGACACGTGTCCGACACGTGTCGGATACAGGGCCAGAATTAGGGTTAGGGTTTAGGGGAATTGGCCGAGCTCCGGCGGATGGGGAGACTGGACGGCTGCGCGGCGGTGGTCGGGAGGCTCGGGGCTCCGGGCGACGGCGGTCGAGGAGACGCTGCGGCGGCGCACTGCCGGAGAAGAGGAGGAAGGAGGGGACCGGTGGCTGCAGCGGTGAGGAAGGAGGAAGCCGGGGCGGAGCTGGGCAGCTGCGGGCGGTGGAGGCGGTCGTCTGCACGGCGGTGAGGCGAGGGAGGCGTCGGCTGCGGTGGAGCGTGGTGGTGGCTGGCGGTGGCTGAGGGGGAGATCGGAGGAGGGGTTAGGGTTTTATAGGGGGAGGCTCCGGGGGTCGAGGCCGGGCAAGGCGGAGCTGAGGAGAGGAAGGCGGAGGTCGTGGGCGGGTCAGGTGCGGGGCGCGGGGGATCGTGGCCGGCTGGGCGCGCGGCGGGCGGCGGAGAACGCGGGGCTGCGCGTCGTGGGGGAGAAGGAGTAGCGGGTCGGGTCGGGCGGAGCGGAGCGGGTTGGGCGGAGCCGATCCGACCCGCAGGCGGAAACGGGTTTGGGGGCTGCGGGTTCGGGTCTGGCCGACCCGACCCGATAGCCCATGGGCTTGGTTGGGCTGGGCCGGGCTCTGGTGGGCTTAGGGTTTGGGTTTAAATAAATTAAAATAATAATAATAATAATAAATAATATAATTAATTAAATAAATAGTTTTAGGTGTTTTAAAAATAGGTCCGGGGTCCGATAAATTCCAGAAAAATTGTCCTAAGTCCAGTTTTTTATTTTACACCCAAAAATATTATTTTTATAATATTTTAATATCATTTATTATCAATTAAAAATTATTTAAAAATTAAAACCCTGTTTTTAAATTACAGAAAATTCCCAGAAAATTCCAAAAATTTGTGAAAAATCCATTTTTTTTTAAAATTTTAAAAATTCAGGGTGTTTACAATGAGCATTGTCCGTCAATTGCATTCTGACGGCTGTCATCCAGCGTTCCCGTGGAAGTTCAGCTGCTTCAAGTTGATGCCGAATGTTGGTGAGCCACTCATGAACTTCTGTGGGCTCCTCTTTTCCAGAAAAAGTGCGGGGCTTCAGTTGGCGGAAGTCAGTGATTGAGCCTGTAGTTGGCCGTCGAGCTGGTAGGTTGGCCTGCTCCAGTGCAGTTACAATGCTATCCCTCAAGAAATTAGCTTCGCGACGCTGAGTCTCGTGTTGGACTTGTTGCTGTGCTTGCATCATCGCGTAGATCATTTGGAATATTTGCTGTCCGTCGATCGGTTGTCCTGGTGGGAACACGGGCATTGGTGGGACGAACTGCGACGGAGGTGGGATGTCATCGCACCGTAATCGGGAGGTAGGTTGACCTGCCTGCTGGCTCTGTTGAGTTGTGGGGATTCCTCCGACTGGTGTCACTTCGTTGTCATAGGTGACACCTGTAGCTTGGGGTGTTCCGACGGGAGTCTCGTTGCATTCTTGTAGGTCCATTTCCCTGTATCCAAAATAACCAATAAGAGGCGCACAGGAAACAAGGCAAGATGCAAGTTCAAGTTAGTTCGAATACGATACAGATATCAAAAATAATTCAAGCAAGTGGATGAGATCCTAAAATTTATCCTATCTTATTGCAGGCCTGTTCGGTCCCTAAGTTGAAACCGAACAATTTAGTCGTTGACCTGTATGGGCCACCATAAAAACCATGTCACGTCCCAGTCCCAAAATGACGAGGGACTGAGCACGTGAGCAATGGCCAGCAGCACGCACTGATGGACAACCCAATTTAATGGATCCATCAGGGCATGCTTAAGCTGTAGTCTAGCAGTACTAAGTACAAGTCTCAGGTATTACTAATCTCATCCACAGAATAAACACAGATTAATTGCCAGAAATAATGCAATGGAAATAAATAAGCAATATCAAATAAGTGTCTCGGGAAACAAATCCGAGAATTATTCTGTTACATTTTAAGAAAAAGACAGGAAATAAAATACTGAAATGGAAATACTGTGAATATGAAGCCGGTGCTCAGGAGAAGTCTTCTGCAACTATCTCGTCCTCGGTTCCGGGTTCTGCTCCAAGGAGTGCTCCTGTACCGTACACCTCAGGGTAGTTCTCTGCGGCTACACCTGGGGACATAGTCCATTCCAGGTCCTCAGGGGACATAACAAGGTACAGAAAATACAAGCCAAAATATATGCAGTGCAGCAATAAAATAAACAGCATGGTAAATATGTAAACCAGCTAGTGATATGCAAGTGAGAGTTTTAGTCATACTCAGGCTGACTACTACAGGATCAGTGTCGAAGAAACCATAGCAGTATTTTTTCGAGGAGCCAGTAAGGAACCAAAGCTCTGTATCAGAGTCTAAGGCACCGCCAGATATAACTATTTATATTATATTATATTCAGCCTTGATATGACAATACTCTCCCCACCCCATGTAATCTCACGTCACAGTTCCAGAATGTCACAGGTACAAGTCACGCAAGATTGAACTAATGCAATAAGTCAGGTTAAAATCTAAGCACGTAAACTGTAATGACATGAAAATGTAACCTATACGGGATCACCAGGTATATCTCAGGCAATTCCGTCACCTGAAGAGTGTCAGGTGTCCTGGGTTAAGCAGTTAAACATGTTGCATAAGAATCTACCAGAAATCAAGTAAAATACTATAACCAGGATTATCTGAGAATTGGCAAGCTTTACTTGCCCACTGATGTATAAACAAGTCCAGAAAATAACTAGCAAGCTGCAGGGTTTGGCAAGGTACACTTGCCTGTGGTTCCGGCTCTGATTGCGGCTCTGACTTCGGTTGGATTTGCAGGCGGTACTCCGGTTGCTGAAACAAACATCACCATCAGATCCAGAAAATATCAATCAGCTAGAAACGCCTGTCCTTGGGTCCAATTTGGAGACAAGGGCAAAAACGGCAGTTTCGACCAAAACGGGGTCCACTAGTGGGCCCGCTTTGCACCGAAAAATGCGTCAGGGTCAACGGTCTCCATTTTCACCAAACTCAGTGTCAACAGGTCAGAAACGCTGATACGAACCCAACGGAACTTTCAGAATTGAATTCCGATAAGCCGATCACAAAATCGCCCGTCGAGCGGGGCCTGTGGGGCCCACGACACGCGATTTCGTCAACGTTCTCAGAATCGAACCAAACTTGACCCACAGGACCAGCGTATTGTTACGAGTCCGATGGCGCAAGTTTCGTCTCGATCCGACGAGTGTACACAAAGTTAGGGTGAATTACAGAAAAGACGGATACGGGGCGATGTCCGCGGATACGCGTTGATTCCGGTGTGCATGCACACCCGAATCAGCTTCCGCGAAATCCCACACGTCCGTATCGACGAGGCGCACGTATCTGTGAAGACCGCGCGCGACCAAGTCATCCCGTTTGGCGGGGCGTACTCAGTTCCGGGGTGAAACAGGGTCTGGTTTTTCCTGTTTTGGGATCGCGGTGTGCGATCACCACAGGACGCGATGCCCCAAACAGTTTATCCGGGCACTGAGAGGGTCATACAGGCTTCGCAACGCAATTTACGGAATTAGAAACGGAGCTACGAGCAAAAAGTTATACGTACCTGAAGGGGACCCAAAAATCAGGGTCAAACGGTGTCCGACTCGTGTCGGACACAGGGACTCGGGAATCAGGGTTAGGGTTAGGGTTTCGGCGAGCACGCGGCGGAGGGCGGCGGTTGGACTGCGGCGGAGGGGCCGGGGCAGTGCGGCCGCGCGCTGGGGACTCGTCGGCGGCGGAGACGAGCGGCTGGAGGCGGCACTGTGCGGTGCGGGCGGCTCGTCGTCGTCGAGGGGAGGAGAGAGGAGGGAGGAGCCGGGGAGAGGCGGAGCTGGGCGTGGCGGCGTGGGGTGTCGACGGTGGAGGCGGCGCTGCGAGGGGCTGCCGTAGGCGAGGCGGTGGCTGGGTAGGCTAGGACGGCCGGAGGGGATTTGTGTAGCCGGAGAAGAGAGCGAGGGGGGGTTTTATAGGGGTGGCCGGGCGGTTAGGGAGCCGAGACGGGCGGAGGGGTGGCGGTGGACGTGGGGGTGAGGGCTGCCGGAGCGGGCGGAGGGCGCGGCGGAGGCGGCGCACGACGCGGGAGGGGGAGCGACGTGGGAGAGAGGGGGGTTCGGGCTAGCGGGTTGTGGGTCCGGGTCGGGTCTGGCGGATCCGACCCGACCCGCTAGGGGTTGGGCTCGGGTTGGGCTGGGCCGGGCCAACGGGCCGCGGGCTGTGTATGGGTAGATTAATATTAATAATAAATATTAAATAAACAGTAATTAATTATTAAATAAATAATTAAATAAATAAATAGTTCTAGGTGTTTTAAAAATAGGTCCGGGGTCCGATAAATTTCAGAAAAATTGCCCTAAGTCCAGTTTTTCATTTTACACCCAAAAATATTATTTTCATAATATTTTAATATCATTTATTATCAATTAAAAATCATTTAAAAATTAAAATCCTGTTTTTAAATTACAGAAAAATCCCAGAAAAATCCAGAAAATTGTGAAAAATTCAGTTTTTAAAATTTTAAAAATTCAGGGGGTTTACAAATTTGGACACAGGGGCAAAAATGACATTTTCGGGTCAAAGCGGGGTCCACATGTGGGCCACTTTGCACCGAAAAGCATGTCAGGGTCAAAGGTCTCCAAATTCTTCAAACTCAGTGTCAACAAGTCAAGAACGATGATACGAACCCAACGAAACTTTCAGAATTGGATTTCGATGAGCCGATCACAAAATCGCATGTCAAGTTGAGCCGGTGGGGCCCACGATATACGATTTTGTCAACGTCCTCATAATCGAACCAAACTTGGGTCACAGGACCAGCGTATTACTACGAGTCCGATGGCGCAAGTTTTGTCTTGATCCGACGTGTGTACACAAAGTTATAGTGTGTTCCAGAATAGGCAGATAAGGGACGTTGTCGGCGGATACGCGTTGATTCCGGTGTGCACGCATATCCAAATCAACCTCTGCGAAATTCCGCACGTCCGTATCAACGACGCGCACGTTTCGGTAAAGACCGCATGCGACCAAGTCATCCCGTTTGGCGGGACGCACTCAGTTCCGGGGTGAAATAGGGCGTTGGTTTTCCTGTTTTTGAATCGCGGTGTGCGATCACCACATGACGGGACGCACCGAGCGAGTTGCACGGGCATCGAGAGGGTTACACAGACTACGCGTTGCAACAGACAGAATCGAAAACGAAAATACGAGACGAGAGAAAATACTACCTGAACAGGGCTCCGTGAATCTGAGTTTCATGTGTCTGAGTGTCTGGATCGCATCCTGGTCCTGTGTCCGCGGTTGGATCCTGCTGTGTCCGGGTCAGGGCTTCGTCGAAGGAGGACAGCGAGAGGAGAGGTGGCTGCGGGGTGGTGATGATGATGACCGGATGGTGGTGGGACGAGAAGGAGAGGAGGAAGTCGACCGGGCAGTCGGGAAAACTCAGAACAGTTGGCCGGGGTCCGAAGCCGGACGGGGGAGAGTGGGGCCGGACGGGGGTGGCTGTCCCGTGGTGTCAGGACCGGAGCCGCACTGTCGGGCGGGCTGCACAGTCGGCGGTCGGGGAAGCACAAGCCAGCGGTCGGGGGAGCACAGGCCGGAGCGGGGTCAGCCGCGGGGGAGGAGTTGTGCACCGACCGGAGTCGACTAGGTCGGTCGGGTGAGAGCCTGTCGGAGCGGGTTGAAGTCGTCGCTTCGCCGGAGTCGGCCGGAGGGTCTTGGCCGAGCGGGGGAAGGAAGAGGGTGTAGGTATTGCTGTTTTCTTTTTGGCGTTTTAGGAATAGAAAAATAGGGAAGAGGAATAATATATATATATATATGAGTATGGTGTTGGGTTGACCTAGAATAGGTTTGACTGGTCAACCCCTCTTGGGTTGGGCCTAGGATTTGGGCTTGGGTTAATGTTCCTTGGGCTTGGCTTCGGCTCTCATGGGGATGCTGGGTGTTTGGCACGGGTTTAATTCGGTTTAATTCTACAATAGTTTTCAGGGCTTTAAAAATGATTCCGGAGTCCAATAAATTCGCAGAAAATTACCCTATGTCCGATTTTCCATTTTACACCATAAAATATTATTTTTATAATATTTTATCATCAATTAAAAGCATATAAAAATATTTTAATCACAAATTCCTTAGTTTTAATTCCAGAAAATTTACCGAAAAATTGGAAAAAATTATATTAAAATATTCTGAAAAATCAGGGTGTTTACACCTCTCGAGGAAAGCGCCCCGCCAACTCAGTTGGGGAGTTGCTCTCCAACTCAGCACCCCGCCAACTCAGTTGGCGGGTCATCCTCCTCCACGCAAATTCTCCCAACTTTTTTTTTTAATAATTTTAATAAATATTATTACTTTAAACGAAAAAAACCGTTTATGTTCTTATTGTCCTATCAACATAATAATATTAATAGTAATAAGCTCTAATTAGCGTTTTGACCCTGGATTTTATATCAGTTAGGGTTTAAGTCTTGACATATTTCAATTAGAAAGTTTCGACTTTTGATTTTAATTTTTGATTATTTATTTATTTATTATATTCTAAACATAAGTACAAGACAACAACCAACACATGTCATAAATGAATGTATAATGGTAAAAAGAAAACTAAATAATAAAATCCATAACCCAAACTTTTCAATTGAACATTTCAGAGCTTAAACTCTAAGCTGACATAAAATCCAGAGTCTAAGCTAATTAGCTATAATAATAATCATTACTACAACATAGGAAAAGTTAGATACTTCATTGTAAAAGAAAAATTGTTCTAAAATTATATTTACATGTATTTACTGGTTAAAATTGTTCACTAGTTAGATAAGTACGCAAAGGAAAAAAAAAATTTAAGATGGGGTACTAAACAAATTAAGGGACCGTTTCTTGTTCTTCTCAAGTAGTAAAAAAAATAAAAGAATATTGATTAGTCTTTCTAAATTGTATAAAACATGTACAAAATCGTAAAATTATAATACAATAATAATATTAATAATATATTTATTAGGCTAAATTTTAACTTGATATTATAAAATTTAAAACTAGACAATTTGATACCATCAACTATTGAATATTTTTAACTTGGTACCCTCAATTAGTCAATAGGTTAAAAAATTTGTTAAAAAAAGAGAGACTAAATCACATTTTCCCCCTGCTCCTTTTTTCCACCGTGTTCTGCACCCTGTCGCTGCCTCCTGCCCTCCTATTGCCGCTGCCGTCACGACTATTGTTGAGAAGAGAGAGAGAGAGAAGATGATGGAGGTATCGTGGTTATTTAGTATTTTCTATTAATATTAGTAGAATATTAAGTTGTATAATTATAATTAGGTATTAAATTATTTAGTTTAAAGTTTACACTATTGAAAAACTTGAATAGTTAAGAGTATCAAGTTGAAATTTAGCCTACTTATTATAGGAGTTCATATAAAGTGGTGCATCAATAAACATGGCTAGCCATTAGTGCAGTTGGTGTGTGTGTGTGTGTGTGTGTGTGTGTGTGTGTGTGGGGGGGGGGGGGGGGGTGAAGTGTCTCTAAAAGTAGGAGATAGCAAGAAGATGATGGTGTGGAAAGTGTCTCTAAAAGTAGGAGATAGCAAGAAGATGATGGAGAAGTGGGCATCTTTAGTCAGGCATTGGTCGATTCTGAAGAAAAGGAAGGGCCCAAACTAGCCCAACGTGCTTGTGCTATCTACAACCAAATAACATTTCTATATCACAAAAAGGTTCCAAGTGTACAATAATATATATTCGGTGATGGTGATGGCTTTACATAATAAATAATAAGACGATGCGTCCTTCTCTGCCGAATATGATTCGGTGCATGAAGATCTCTGTCACACTCGCCTGATCCCATTGAAGCCCAAAATAAGTGGGACGAATATAAAGCCACCATTTATTTCCTTGTAAAAATCTTTCATGTTTAATTAGAAATGTATACTACTGAAAATCTTTCATGTTTAATTTTTTTATTTTTGTTTTTGTTTCATTCTTTTTTACATTATGTATGAGGGTATCATTTTAAAAATTTGCCTCGGGTTCCCATGAGCTTAGGGCCGGCCCTTACAGCAGAGCTGACCAGAAGGATTGGGTTGGCCAAGCCGGAGCTAATTTTGGTTATTTCTTAACCTTGCTGAAAAATAATTCATAAGCGGATGAGAGAGACACTTGTCACGTCCCAGTTCCGTAGAACCATTTTGTCCTCCCATTCGGTTCAGCAGAACCGATCGTCCTCGCTGGACGTGATGCCGTACAAATCTGGGGTTGCACTTGTACAAGACAAAAACATGCACATGTGTCAAATTTTTTTTGTAAACAGTTCCACAACACAACAACAGATTATAAAACACACATTTGTATAGGAAAAAAATAATTCTTTTATTGATTCATTGCAACGAAGTACAATTTTTTCAGCACTGAAATGGAAATGCCTGAACGACTTACATAGCTTTGCATAAAAGAAAGACTGATAGGTTAACATGAAATAATATTTTATCCCAAACATTATGCCCCTTTATTACTTCTTGGAAACTTGAAAGCAGCTACTAGAAATCTTTGAAATACTTTGAAAATAGGAAGAAGTTTGAAAAGACAGCAACAAACGCTTTAATTTTCTTGAGCGCCCCCGGTATCTCGGTCACCTGGTTTGCCCACAAAGACGCAGGTCAGTACTTAATTTATACCGGTGAGCAGAACTGGCCCACTCACCTAAACCAACACTTTTTAATTAAGGCAACAGTTAAATAGGCAACATTACAATAGGCAACAATTTATAAGCAACAATTCATACAATTAAATATATATAAGCTTTGCACATATGGAATTCTTACCCTGGCCAATGGCCATTCCCGTATAATTTACAGGATTGTTCTTACCGCCCTATATAAGACACCATTAGTATGCAACTCATTCTCACTGGGTCATTTATGGTGTAGCATCACGATGGACATGCCATGTAGAACTTCGATGGACGTGCGATGCGTCATTCAAAGCAGGTAGCAAGCCTCAATGAATGTCTCGCTTATACCCGGCGCTACCAAAGCGCTACTATTTTTACAGGGCCAAACGGTCCCCAGTGCCCCTGGTCCTGTTCGAGGAAATTTACTACCTTGTGCACAAGTTGTCTATGACCATACATGCATCTACGACTATATGATAAGCATAAATAGCAGTGTAAGGTATTGAAACAATCAGAGCAACAATGCATATTTTCTGTCACGTCTCAGTTCCAAATATAAGAAACTGAGCCACGTGGCATTGGCCAACGGGTACACTCCGGCAGGCATCCCAATCTAATGGACCTGATGGAGTGCACCTAAGCTGTACAGTACAATGATATAACCCAATTAAAACATAAGCAATGTAACTAATCTCATCCACAGACATAAGAATATGAAACACATAGAGAAAACAAGTCTACTAATGTGCAGAAAGAAAATAAGTCTGGAAATGTATCATAATATAATACGAATAGAGTCACACGGGGACAAACCAGCTAATACAAGTATTGAATGAAAGGAAGCAATAAGATAACTAGGGCCGATATCTGCAAACTAAATAATGATACCGGACCCAAGGTGAAGTCACTACCGGTGATCAAGCGAAGTCCTCGGGAAGGATCTTGTCCTTTGCTACAAGTCCTGCTCCTGGATATACACCCGGTCCGTACTTCTCCGGGTAGTCCTCCTCGCCTATGCCTGGAAGGGAACCAGGTCCTCAGATGGACGTAACAAGTACAAAAATAGCATGCCATATTAAAACAGAAAGAAACATGTGATACACCGGTGTAATATAGAATAACCACCTAAGTGAGACACAACTTGAAGACAATGTTCGACATGTGGGCTTTCCAAATATAAATCCGTAGCTCCGAGGCACAGAGACACACGGTGTGTACCCGTAGCTCCGAGCACAGAGACACACAATAATTACTACGACTCAGGATACATGATCTCTACGTAAATAAGGATATATATATATATATATATATATATATATATATATATATATATATATATATATATATATATATATATATATATATATATATATATATATATATATATATTGCATGCGAAGTAGCCAAAGCGTCTAGTAACTGTCTTCGCCTCCCAATGCGGTCAACGAGACACATCCGCAGCTCGCTGAGCCTAAAACTCTATCTAAACAGTCTCGTCATACTGAAGTAACTAGCACCAATCACGATCATATAGTCATCATAGGTTCCGGTCATGCTGACACTATCAGGATACAGGAAGTCTGGCATGATGACAGTGTCTGAATGTGTCCTAGGGTTTCGATGTAACCAAGTAGGTACATAAAGGTATCGAGAAACATCAAACAATTGATACTAGACGTTATCGACGAACGTCTGGAACCAGATATGACCCGGACGCTAAGTAAAGATTTTGATCTAAAGCAAACACAATATATAGATAAAATAAATAAGTAAATCTGGAACCGAGTTACAGTATGGAAAGGTACACTTGCCTGGATCCGGATGCTGAAGGCGGGATTCCGGTACAACGTCCAAGTCTGAGGATCCCAAAGAACCTAGAGAAGATATAGAAATTAATTAATAATTAGCTCAAAACTATTTTAATGAAGATATGTCATTGAGAACTTAACCTAGGGTTGTTATAACTATAACTCACGACTAAGGTACTAACTAGAGGGTTGACCAAAGTTGACTAGGAAAACGTTACATCAAGTACGAAATCACCAAATCGCATAACGTCCACAATACTAGTATTCATTAATTGTTGATTCGGTCATCTATAAATAATGTTCATCCTCGACCCATGCCATCCATGTAATCATAGACATAAGTGCATCAATCCCAAATTAGTTGTCACCCCTATATACGCATAATGTTCACATTCTCATCCTCAATCATACCATCATTACTACCTAATAAAATTATATTGGCATAATACACTCAAGTCTACACATGCAAAATACTCAAAATCTGAAATTATATTCTACACATGGCATGAACCCAATGTCACGCCCCAGTCCCAAAATACGTAGGACTAAGAATACATAACACGTCAGTCGTATGTATACGAACTCCAATATATGGAAACCATATACACACGTACGCTGTACATGAATATCCAATCCACCAGTGGTAATATACTGTCACAACAAGTCACACACAATCTATATCTCATCCACAACACAAATAGATAAATAAATGGGAATAAATAACTGAATATCAAAGATGAGTATCAAAGTATGATAGTCGGATGGAAACAAATCCACTGCAAATCGTCTATACTAAAACTACTAAAGAGAGAAGAGAATAAACTCTATTATAAGAATAAATGTCTCTAAAAGAATAGCAACTAGAATCTCTAATAGCTGAAATGGATCAAAGGTACTCCGAAGGTAAGACCTTCTCAGTCTGATAAGTAGCGTCAGGTCCAGGTCCATACTCCTGTGGATACTCCTGCTCATCTATATCTGAAAAGGTACCAGATCCTCAGAGGGACGTAACAAGATACATATAAACATGCCAATAAAGTACTGAAAAGTAAACATCCAAATGGGTCGCCAAACCGTCTAAGTGAATACAGTTTGAGAACAACTTTCCAACACGTGGGCTATCTGACCATAAATGGGATTATTGGCATGGTTCTCTTGGGGATTCAGGGGCCTAAAAGCATGTCGTCTTTTGAATGGCAGAGGCCGCCAGTAACATATGGGGTCATCACCACCCGTCGCTCCGACGGAGCGTCCGGACGAACAAAAGAAAAGTGCAAAGGAGCCCAAACGCTTTACTTGTTGTTCTTCCCACCCTATGCTATAAGCATGTCACATCCATGACACGATAATACCTCTAATAACTACCAGGTCTACTAGCATACAAAGTTTCTATCGGCAGTTATCCCTATCCGTCGCACGACCTATACGTATCAGTGGCCAGCCGAATACGCAAGTCCGTATCCTACATGTGACTCACACTCGTGTAAGAACATTATCATGGCCAATGAAACATAAAATGCCTCATAATAATGGGGTGGTCTCATAAAGTAGGTCCAATGCATATACATAAATAAAAACAGAATACGACGACACCGTCGTTGCACCCAAGTTTCCTTGGAAGCGCAGTTTATATAAATGAACTAAATAAGCAGAAATAAAATATGCATGCATCATATATAATTTAAATACAGTACAATGGCAAGGTATAATTGCCTGGCAAGAAATCTGTAAAGTGTAAACGTCCAAATGTCAAGGACACGGGATCAGAAACCACGGCCTCCGAACAAACGTCTCTGGATGCTGAAATAGACATCACCAACGTTTTCGAAATCAGCGAGTTAGCTAGAAATCACTACCCTTTCGTCCAATTTGGACACAGGGGCAAAAGGGAAATTTTGGGTCAAAGTGGGGTCCACATGTGGCCCACCTTGCACCGAAAAGCATGCCAGGGATAACGATCCCTAAATGGGACAAATTATAGGTCAAACAAACTCTAAAGGTCAGTACGAACTCAACGGTATGTCCAATTTTGGATTCCGGTGAGCCAAACATAATTTTGCCCAAAAAGTCAACTGTGGGGCCCACCAATAGGTGACTTGGTCAACTGTCTCAAAATTGCGTGAAAATTGGGACACAGGACGAGCGCGATACCACGAGTCCAGTGGCGCAAGTTTTGTCGCAATTTGACTATCGTGCACTAAATGGCGCGAGGTTTTGCAAAAGTTGCGACACGGGGAATTTCTGCGGATACGGGCTGATTCCGATGCGCACATGCGTTCAAATTAATTTTTGCGAAAGCCCACACGTCTGGGTATACTGTGTGCACCTTTTGGTACACTTGGTACACGACGGGGCGGTCCCGTTTGGCGGGGCGCGCTCTGTATCACAATTTCTGGAATATGAAAAAAAGTAGGTTTTCATGATTTTCTATCTAATTTAATTTAACATATAGCAGTTAATAAATTATTGTATTTGACAGAAAATGTAACACCCTGTTCCGCTCAAGCGGACTGCCGTCTCAATCGGCAATCGTGCAGCTGTCCCGACCCGCTTTGCCTCGATCAAGACGCAAAGGATATCCAGACTTGTCCCTACAGGAATCCGGCTTGGACTTTCAGAGGCTCGCTCAGACGTATCGCTCTACCGAGGCGAATCATCGCTAAGGTGGGTGGCTACGGTGAACTTGTCTTTGCTTAGCCAGTACACATAAAATCTGGAATGTTTATGCTAGTCGCTAGGTGATTCATCCCCTGCATGCTAATAAATCCAACGCACCTAGCTAAGGGAATAATCCCAACTCATATTGCTTGCTAGAACATGGAAAATAAAATACTGCTTATATTCAGACCCTCGCATGCTAAGCCCCTTAACGGTTTCATCTCTCGGCTTACCTTCGGGTCTGAGCAACGTGCCTGTTTATGTTCCTTAGAAACGCATGCTTGTCTGCTTAATGTTTGCCTTGTTTTCATCCAAACCCCGGGAGACTACTAAGTAGTCGTCCCGTGCGTGATTGAACCTGCAAGTATCTAAGACCGTTGGGTCATCAGGCAGCCCCGAACCAGGGGAATGCATCAAGACAAGTCAATCACTGTACAGAATCAAGATTCAAATATCTCGTGTTCTCGTGTTCAAGGTGCATTTGCGTCATCAATTCCAGTGCACTCTTGTTCCCGTGTATCTCCTGATAATTGACTGACCCAACCACTGCATGTCGCGGACAACCTGTGCACAAGGTATTGAACGTTCAAGTTCCTGCGGACGGCTACACCGGGGCACCGGAGCCGATCCGATCCGGACGGAACTTTCTGATAGTCTACCGTGAGTGGGCGGCATGGAGTGAACGCCCCTATGGCCTAGCGTCTCGCTCCATACCGTCCCGGGCGAGGTGACGTGTAGCGACACAAGACCTCTCGCACCCAACCGCCCAAGACTATAAACGGTCCTTTATGGCTTCGCCAGCGACAACTGTTCATATAGATAAGTCATCCTCGCTTAGCGGCTATCCGCGTGCGAGTCATTGCATCGTGTCAAGAAACAACCAAACACCTGAACGATCAAGACATAACGACTCTCTTGTTGCATATGCTATTGGTTTGGTTTTCATCAAGTATGCCTCCTGAATGTTTTATACTTGCCCGTGCTTAAAGAAATAATGTTTGCCTTGGACAGGGAAGGACAAATGGTAAGTCTCGCCGTGTTTCCTCAAACATCGCACGGCGCACTGCCCGACACGTTAAGCTATTCAATATTTGCATGAAACTGATCCTAAGGCAAATAGAAAGACAACTTAATAGTTGTGCACGGAACCTGTATTACGTGTTTGGATTTGTCGAGCGGGCGAGTAGCTTCCCCACCAGTGCATTCAATGTACTGATAATCCACCAGTTTGTTATGCAGGGTGCGGGAGAACCTCGTGCGGTGCGGACGCCTCCTTCGTACGTGCTAAGGCCAGGAGTTCCCTCTGAAGCCTTGCAACGGTGCGTCCGGGACTGAAGCACATATACAAGACATAAGTTGTGAACATCGCCTGACCATCGCCTGTACAATCATTCCACAGTTGTAGCCACTTGGCACGCTTTTACTGTTTCAGAGAGAGAGGCTTGAGCGACTTGTAATCTCGGCTATACGCCGCCTTTAACACTTGTTTCATATCAATAAGAGATTACTTTACTTGTTTCAATGCTTCCGCTATATTTGTCAATTCAGAGAACTTGTTACCGAATCGCTATGCGTTCATGACTCCGCTGCACTCGGACAATCTGTGCGACTCTGTGGCTTAGAACTCTTGCCGCCAGCCAATGAACCATGGCCTTGCACGGGCGTGGCTCACGCTCGTGCGGCATCACGCCCGGATGGGTTAAGCGATCGTTCTGCGGGAGCGCTGGCGAGGGTGATTCCCGCCTAGCGGGAACGGCCGATTGCCTGCGGGAGATCGGGGCGTGACATGTTGGTATCAGAGCCTGGCTTCTACGCCTTTGGACTTCAATTCGATATCTCTGTTTCGAAAGCTCGTTCGTGGGCTATGTGCACGCTCTCTCTCAATGCCTCGATGGGATGTTCCAACAATAAGTCTAAATACTTTCAAAATACGTTTTGAATAATATGCTTGCTTGTCTGGTTGTATGCTGCGAGTGGCCTTTGTGCCAACCTGTGCGGACCCTTCGAGAGTATCGCTAGTAGCTTGTCCGATTTTCACTAACCCTAAGTTTGGTTGAATGTATCTATTCGAGGGACGCCTTGAACTAGTGCACCATCCAAGACTTAAGAAAAGGTGAAACTCGAGTGCTGAGACTTCGCTATCACTAAGCTGGTTGACGTGTTCACACAAGAAATATATGTCGAAGGTGCGCACGATCCAGTCTAAGCGGTATGCTGATTTTGAAGCTTGTGCAAGTGAAGATCCAAATGAACAAGTGAAACGGCTTGTCTAGGATTGCCTCAACCCTAGATTACTGCTTGTCCTTAGTAAGTCTCGAGGACGAGACTTTTTCTAAGTTGGGTAGGATGTAACACCCTGTTCCGCTCAAGCGGACTGCCGTCTCAATCGGCAATCGTGCAGCTGTCCCGACCCGCTTTGCCTCGATCAAGACGCAAAGGATATCCAGACTTGTCCCTACAGGAATCCGGCTTGGACTTTCAGAGGCTCGCTCAGACGTATCGCTCTACCGAGGCGAATCATCGCTAAGGTGGGTGGCTACGGTGAACTTGTCTTTGCTTAGCCAGCACACATAAAATCTGGAATGTTTATGCTAGTCGCTAGGTGATTCATCCCCTGCATGCTAATAAATCCAACGCACCTAGCTAAGGGAATAATTCCAACTCATATTGCTTGCTAGAACATGGAAAATGAAATACTGCTTATATTCAGACCCTCGCATGCTAAGCCCCTTAACGGTTTCATCTCTCGGCTTACCTTCGGGTCTGAGCAACGTGCCTGTTTATGTTCCTTAGAAACGCATGCTTGTCTGCTTAATGTTTGCCTTGTTTTCATCCAAACCCCGGGAGACTACTAAGTAGTCGTCCCGTGCGTGATTGAACCTGCAAGTATCTAAGACCGTTGGGTCATCAGGCAGCCCCGAACCAGGGGAATGCATCAAGACAAGTCAATCACTGTACAGAATCAAGATTCAAATATCTCGTGTTCTCGTGTTCAAGGTGCATTTGCGTCATCAATTCCAGTGCACTCTTGTTCCCGTGTATCTCCTGATAATTGACTGACCCAACCACTGCATGTCGCGGACAACCTGTGCACAAGGTATTGAACGTTCAAGTTCCTGCGGACGGCTACACCGGGGCACCGGAGCCGATCCGATCCGGACGGAACTTTCTGATAGTCTACCGTGAGTGGGCGGCATGGAGTGAACGCCCCTATGGCCTAGCGTCTCGCTCCATACCGTCCCGGGCGAGGTGACGTGTAGCGACACAAGACCTCTCGCACCCAACCGCCCAAGACTATAAACGGTCCTTTATGGCTTCGCCAGCGACAACTGTTCATATAGATAAGTCATCCTCGCTTAGCGGCTATCCGCGTGCGAGTCATTGCATCGTGTCAAGAAACAACCAAACACCTGAACGATCAAGACATAACGACTCTCTTGTTGCATATGCTATTGGTTTGGTTTTCATCAAGTATGCCTCCTGAATGTTTTATACTTGCCCGTGCTTAAAGAAATAATATTTGCCTTGGACAGGGAAGGACAAATGGTAAGTCTCGCCGTGTTTCCTCAAACATCGCACGGCGCACTGCCCGACACGTTAAGCTATTCAATATTTGCATGAAACTGATCCTAAGGCAAATAGAAAGACAACTTAATAGTTGTGCACGGAACCTGTATTACGTGTTTGGATTTGTCGAGCGGGCGAGTAGCTTCCCCACCAGTGCATTCAATGTACTGATAATCCACCAGTTTGTTATGCAGGGTGCGGGAGAACCTCGTGCGGTGCGGACGCCTCCTTCGTACGTGCTAAGGCCAGGAGTTCCCTCTGAAGCCTTGCAACGGTGCGTCCGGGACTGAAGCACATATACAAGACATAAGTTGTGAACATCGCCTGACCATCGCCTGTACAATCATTCCACAGTTGTAGCCACTTGGCACGCTTTTACTGTTTCAGAGAGAGAGGCTTGAGCGACTTGTAATCTCGGCTATACGCCGCCTGTAACACTTGTTTCATATCAATAAGAGATTACTTTACTTGTTTCAATGCTTCCGCTATATTTGTCAATTCAGAGAACTTGTTACCGAATCGCTATGCGTTCATGACTCCGCTGCACTCGGACAATCTGTGCGACTCTGTGGCTTAGAACTCTTGCCGCCAGCCAATGAACCATGGCCTTGCACGGGCGTGGCTCACGCTCGTGCGGCATCACGCCCGGATGGGTTAAGCGATCGTTCTGCGGGAGCGCTGGCGAGGGTGATTCCCGCCTAGCGGGAACGGCCGATTGCCTGCGGGAGATCGGGGCGTGACATGTTGGTATCAGAGCCTGGCTTCTACGCCTTTGGACTTCAATTCGATATCTCTGTTTCGAAAGCTCGTTCGTGGGCTATGTGCACGCTCTCTCTCAATGCCTCGATGGGATGTTCCAACAATAAGTCTAAATACTTTCAAAATACGTTTTGAATAATATGCTTGCTTGTCTGGTTGTATGCTGCGAGTGGCCTTTGTGCCAACCTGTGCGGACCCTTCGAGAGTATCGCTAGTAGCTTGTCCGATTTTCACTAACCCTAAGTTTGGTTGAATGTATCTATTCGAGGGACGCCTTGAACTAGTGCACCATCCAAGACTTAAGAAAAGGTGAAACTCGAGTGCTGAGACTTCGCTATCACTAAGCTGGTTGACGTGTTCACACAAGAAATGCATGTCGAAGGTGCGCACGATCCAGTCTAAGCGGTATGCTGATTTTGAAGCTTGTGCAAGTGAAGATCCAAATGAACAAGTGAAACGGCTTGTCTAGGATTGCCTCAACCCTAGATTACTGCTTGTCCTTAGTAAGTCTCGAGGACGAGACTTTTTCTAAGTTGGGTAGGATGTAACACCCTGTTCCGCTCAAGCGGACTGCCGTCTCAATCGACAATCGTGCAGCTGTCCCGACCCGCTTTGCCTCGATCAAGACGCAAAGGATATCCAGACTTGTCCCTACAGGAATCCGGCTTGGACTTTCAGAGGCTCGCTCAGACGTATCGCTCTACCGAGGCGAATCATCGCTAAGGTGGGTGGCTACGGTGAACTTGTCTTTGCTTAGCCAGCACACATAAAATCTGGAATGTTTATGCTAGTCGCTAGGTGATTCATCCCCTGCATGCTAATAAATCCAACGCACCTAGCTAAGGGAATAATCCCAACTCATATTGCTTGCTAGAACATGGAAAATGAAATACTGCTTATATTCAGACCCTCGCATGCTAAGCCCCTTAACGGTTTCATCTCTCGGCTTACCTTCGGGTCTGAGCAACGTGCCTGTTTATGTTCCTTAGAAACGCATGCTTGTCTGCTTAATGTTTGCCTTGTTTTCATCCAAACCCCGGGAGACTACTAAGTAGTCGTCCCGTGCGTGATTGAACCTGCAAGTATCTAAGACCGTTGGGTCATCAGGCAGCCCCGAACCAGGGGAATGCATCAAGACAAGTCAATCACTGTACAGAATCAAGATTCAAATATCTCGTGTTCTCGTGTTCAAGGTGCATTTGCGTCATCAATTCCAGTGCACTCTTGTTCCCGTGTATCTCCTGATAATTGACTGACCCAACCACTGCATGTCGCGGACAACCTGTGCACAAGGTATTGAACGTTCAAGTTCCTGCGGACGGCTACACCGGGGCACCGGAGCCGATCCGATCCGGACGGAACTTTCTGATAGTCTACCGTGAGTGGGCGGCATGGAGTGAACGCCCCTATGGCCTAGCGTCTCGCTCCATACCGTCCCGGGCGAGGTGACGTGTAGCGACACAAGACCTCTCGCACCCAACCGCCCAAGACTATAAACGGTCCTTTATGGCTTCGCCAGCGACAACTGTTCATATAGATAAGTCATCCTCGCTTAGCGGCTATCCGCGTGCGAGTCATTGCATCGTGTCAAGAAACAACCAAACACCTGAACGATCAAGACATAACGACTCTCTTGTTGCATATGCTATTGGTTTGGTTTTCATCAAGTATGCCTCCTGAATGTTTTATACTTGCCCGTGCTTAAAGAAATAATGTTTGCCTTGGACAGGAAAGGACAAATGGTAAGTCTCGCCGTGTTTCCTCAAACATCGCACGGCGCACTGCCCGACACGTTAAGCTATTCAATATTTGCATGAAACTGATCCTAAGGCAAATAGAAAGACAACTTAATAGTTGTGCACGGAACCTGTATTACGTGTTTGGATTTGTCGAGCGGGCGAGTAGCTTCCCCACCAGTGCATTCAATGTACTGATAATCCACCAGTTTGTTATGCAGGGTGCGGGAGAACCTCGTGCGGTGCGGACGCCTCCTTCGTACGTGCTAAGGCCAGGAGTTCCCTCTGAAGCCTTGCAACGGTGCGTCCGGGACTGAAGCACATATACAAGACATAAGTTGTGAACATCGCCTGACCATCGCCTGTACAATCATTCCACAGTTGTAGCCACTTGGCACGCTTTTACTGTTTCAGAGAGAGAGGCTTGAGCGACTTGTAATCTCGGCTATACGCCGCCTTTAACACTTGTTTCATATCAATAAGAGATTACTTTACTTGTTTCAATGCTTCCGCTATATTTGTCAATTCAGAGAACTTGTTACCGAATCGCTATGCGTTCATGACTCCGCTGCACTCGGACAATCTGTGCGACTCTGTGGCTTAGAACTCTTGCCGCCAGCCAATGAACCATGGCCTTGCACGGGCGTGGCTCACGCTCGTGCGGCATCACGCCCGGATGGGTTAAGCGATCGTTCTGCGGGAGCGCTGGCGAGGGTGATTCCCGCCTAGCGGGAACGGCCGATTGCCTGCGGGAGATCGGGGCGTGACATGTTGGTATCAGAGCCTGGCTTCTACGCCTTTGGACTTCAATTCGATATCTCTGTTTCGAAAGCTCGTTCGTGGGCTATGTGCACGCTCTCTCTCAATGCCTCGATGGGATGTTCCAACAATAAGTCTAAATACTTTCAAAATACGTTTTGAATAATATGCTTGCTTGTCTGGTTGTATGCTGCGAGTGGCCTTTGTGCCAACCTGTGCGGACCCTTCGAGAGTATCGCTAGTAGCTTGTCCGATTTTCACTAACCCTAAGTTTGGTTGAATGTATCTATTCGAGGGACGCCTTGAACTAGTGCACCATCCAAGACTTAAGAAAAGGTGAAACTCGAGTGCTGAGACTTCGCTATCACTAAGCTGGTTGACGTGTTCACACAAGAAATGCATGTCGAAGGTGCGCACGATCCAGTCTAAGCGGTATGCTGATTTTGAAGCTTGTGCAAGTGAAGATCCAAATGAACAAGTGAAACGGCTTGTCTAGGATTGCCTCAACCCTAGATTACTGCTTGTCCTTAGTAAGTCTCGAGGATGAGACTTTTTCTAAGTTGGGTAGGATGTAACACCCTGTTCCGCTCAAGCGGACTGCCGTCTCAATCGGCAATCGTGCAGCTGTCCCGACCCGCTTTGCCTCGATCAAGACGCAAAGGATATCCAGACTTGTCCCTACAGGAATCTGGCTTGGACTTTCAGAGGCTCGCTCAGACGTATCGCTCTACCGAGGCGAATCATCGCTAAGGTGGGTGGCTACGGTGAACTTGTCTTTGCTTAGCCAGCACACATAAAATCTGGAATGTTTATGCTAGTCGCTAGGTGATTCATCCCCTGCATGCTAATAAATCCAACGCACCTAGCTAAGGGAATAATCCCAACTCATATTGCTTGCTAGAACATGGAAAATGAAATACTGCTTATATTCAGACCCTCGCATGCTAAGCCCCTTAACGGTTTTATCTCTCGGCTTACCTTCGGGTCTGAGCAACGTGCCTGTTTATGTTCCTTAGAAACGCATGCTTGTCTGCTTAATGTTTGCCTTGTTTTCATCCAAACCCCGGGAGACTACTAAGTAGTCGTCCCGTGCGTGATTGAACCTGCAAGTATCTAAGACCGTTGGGTCATCAGGCAGCCCCGAACCAGGGGAATGCATCAAGACAAGTCAATCACTGTACAGAATCAAGATTCAAATATCTCGTGTTCTCGTGTTCAAGGTGCATTTGCGTCATCAATTCCAGTGCACTCTTGTTCCCGTGTATCTCCTGATAATTGACTGACCCAACCACTGCATGTCGCGGACAACCTGTGCACAAGGTATTGAACGTTCAAGTTCCTGCGGACGGCTACACCGGGGCACCGGAGCCGATCCGATCCGGACGGAACTTTCTGATAGTCTACCGTGAGTGGGCGGCATGGAGTGAACGCCCCTATGGCCTAGCGTCTCGCTCCATACCGTCCCGGGCGAGGTGACGTGTAGCGACACAAGACCTCTCGCACCCAACCGCCCAAGACTATAAACGGTCCTTTATGGCTTCGCCAGCGACAACTGTTCATATAGATAAGTCATCCTCGCTTAGCGGCTATCCGCGTGCGAGTCATTGCATCGTGTCAAGAAACAACCAAACACCTGAACGATCAAGACATAACGACTCTCTTGTTGCATATGCTATTGGTTTGGTTTTCATCAAGTATGCCTCCTGAATGTTTTATACTTGCCCGTGCTTAAAGAAATAATGTTTGCCTTGGACAGGGAAGGACAAATGGTAAGTCTCGCCGTGTTTCCTCAAACATCGCACGGCGCACTGCCCGACACGTTAAGCTATTCAATATTTGCATGAAACTGATCCTAAGGCAAATAGAAAGACAACTTAATAGTTGTGCACGGAACCTGTATTACGTGTTTGGATTTGTCGAGCGGGCGAGTAGCTTCCCCACCAGTGCATTCAATGTACTGATAATCCACCAGTTTGTTATGCAGGGTGCGGGAGAACCTCGTGCGGTGCGGACGCCTCCTTCGTACGTGCTAAGGCCAGGAGTTCCCTCTGAAGCCTTGCAACGGTGCGTCCGGGACTGAAGCACATATACAAGACATAAGTTGTGAACATCGCCTGACCATCGCCTGTACAATCATTCCACAGTTGTAGCCACTTGGCACGCTTTTACTGTTTCAGAGAGAGAGGCTTGAGCGACTTGTAATCTCGGCTATACGCCGCCTTTAACACTTGTTTCATATCAATAAGAGATTACTTTACTTGTTTCAATGCTTCCGCTATATTTGTCAATTCAGAGAACTTGTTACCGAATCGCTATGCGTTCATGACTCCGCTGCACTCGGACAATCTGTGCGACTCTGTGGCTTAGAACTCTTGCCGCCAGCCAATGAACCATGGCCTTGCACGGGCGTGGCTCACGCTCGTGCGGCATCACGCCCGGATGGGTTAAGCGATCGTTCTGCGGGAGCGCTGGCGAGGGTGATTCCCGCCTAGCGGGAACGGCCGATTGCCTGCGGGAGATCGGGGCGTGACATGTTGGTATCAGAGCCTGGCTTCTACGCCTTTGGACTTCAATTCGATATCTCTGTTTCGAAAGCTCGTTCGTGGGCTATGTGCACGCTCTCTCTCAATGCCTCGATGGGATGTTCCAACAATAAGTCTAAATACTTTCAAAATACGTTTTGAATAATATGCTTGCTTGTCTGGTTGTATGCTGCGAGTGGCCTTTGTGCCAACCTGTGCGGACCCTTCGAGAGTATCGCTAGTAGCTTGTCCGATTTTCACTAACCCTAAGTTTGGTTGAATGTATCTATTCGAGGGACGCCTTGAACTAGTGCACCATCCAAGACTTAAGAAAAGGTGAAACTCGAGTGCTGAGACTTCGCTATCACTAAGCTGGTTGACGTGTTCACACAAGAAATGTATGTCGAAGGTGCGCACGATCCAGTCTAAGCGGTATGCTGATTTTGAAGCTTGTGCAAGTGAAGATCCAAATGAACAAGTGAAACGGCTTGTCTAGGATTGCCTCAACCCTAGATTACTGCTTGTCCTTAGTAAGTCTCGAGGACGAGACTTTTTCTAAGTTGGGTAGGATGTAACACCCTGTTCCGCTCAAGCGGACTGCCGTCTCAATCGGCAATCGTGCAGCTGTCCCGACCCGCTTTGCCTCGATCAAGACGCAAAGGATATCCAGACTTGTCCCTACAGGAATCCGGCTTGGACTTTCAGAGGCTCGCTCAGACGTATCGCTCTACCGAGGCGAATCATCGCTAAGGTGGGTGGCTACGGTGAACTTGTCTTTGCTTAGCCAGCACACATAAAATCTGGAATGTTTATGCTAGTCGCTAGGTGATTCATCCCCTGCATGCTAATAAATCCAACGCACCTAGCTAAGGGAATAATCCCAACTCATATTGCTTGCTAGAACATGGAAAATGAAATACTGCTTATATTCAGACCCTCGCATGCTAAGCCCCTTAACGGTTTCATCTCTCGGCTTACCTTCGGGTCTGAGCAACGTGCCTGTTTATGTTCCTTAGAAACGCATGCTTGTCTGCTTAATGTTTGCCTTGTTTTCATCCAAACCCCGGGAGACTACTAAGTAGTCGTCCCGTGCGTGATTGAACCTGCAAGTATCTAAGACCGTTGGGTCATCAGGCAGCCCCGAACCAGGGGAATGCATCAAGACAAGTCAATCACTGTACAGAATCAAGATTCAAATATCTCGTGTTCTCGTGTTCAAGGTGCATTTGCGTCATCAATTCCAGTGCACTCTTGTTCCCGTGTATCTCCTGATAATTGACTGACCCAACCACTGCATGTCGCGGACAACCTGTGCACAAGGTATTGAACGTTCAAGTTCCTGCGGACGGCTACACCGGGGCACCGGAGCCGATCCGATCCGGACGGAACTTTCTGATAGTCTACCGTGAGTGGGCGGCATGGAGTGAACGCCCCTATGGCCTAGCGTCTCGCTCCATACCGTCCCGGGCGAGGTGACGTGTAGCGACACAAGACCTCTCGCACCCAACCGCCCAAGACTATAAACGGTCCTTTATGGCTTCGCCAGCGACAACTGTTCATATAGATAAGTCATCCTCGCTTAGCGGCTATCCGCGTGCGAGTCATTGCATCGTGTCAAGAAACAACCAAACACCTGAACGATCAAGACATAACGACTCTCTTGTTGCATATGCTATTGGTTTGGTTTTCATCAAGTATGCCTCCTGAATGTTTTATACTTGCCCGTGCTTAAAGAAATAATGTTTGCCTTGGACAGGGAAGGACAAATGGTAAGTCTCGCCGTGTTTCCTCAAACATCGCACGGCGCACTGCCCGACACGTTAAGCTATTCAATATTTGCATGAAACTGATCCTAAGGCAAATAGAAAGACAACTTAATAGTTGTGCACGGAACCTGTATTACGTGTTTGGATTTGTCGAGCGGGCGAGTAGCTTCCCCACCAGTGCATTCAATGTACTGATAATCCACCAGTTTGTTATGCAGGGTGCGGGAGAACCTCGTGCGGTGCGGACGCCTCCTTCGTACGTGCTAAGGCCAGGAGTTCCCTCTGAAGCCTTGCAACGGTGCGTCCGGGACTGAAGCACATATACAAGACATAAGTTGTGAACATCGCCTGACCATCGCCTGTACAATCATTCCACAATTGTAGCCACTTGGCACGCTTTTACTGTTTCAGAGAGAGAGGCTTGAGCGACTTGTAATCTCGGCTATACGCCGCCTTTAACACTTGTTTCATATCAATAAGAGATTACTTTACTTGTTTCAATGCTTCCGCTATATTTGTCAATTCAGAGAACTTGTTACCGAATCGCTATGCGTTCATGACTCCGCTGCACTCGGACAATCTGTGCGACTCTGTGGCTTAGAACTCTTGCCGCCAGCCAATGAACCATGGCCTTGCACGGGCGTGGCTCACGCTCGTGCGGCATCACGCCCGGATGGGTTAAGCGATCGTTCTGCGGGAGCGCTGGCGAGGGTGATTCCCGCCTAGCGGGAACGGCCGATTGCCTGCGGGAGATCGGGGCGTGACATGTTGGTATCAGAGCCTGGCTTCTACGCCTTTGGACTTCAATTCGATATCTCTGTTTCGAAAGCTCGTTCGTGGGCTATGTGCACGCTCTCTCTCAATGCCTCGATGGGATGTTCCAACAATAAGTCTAAATACTTTCAAAATACGTTTTGAATAATATGCTTGCTTGTCTGGTTGTATGCTGCGAGTGGCCTTTGTGCCAACCTGTGCGGACCCTTCGAGAGTATCGCTAGTAGCTTGTCCGATTTTCACTAACCCTAAGTTTGGTTGAATGTATCTATTCGAGGGACGCCTTGAACTAGTGCACCATCCAAGACTTAAGAAAAGGTGAAACTCGAGTGCTGAGACTTCGCTATCACTAAGCTGGTTGACGTGTTCACACAAGAAATGTATGTCGAAGGTGCGCACGATCCAGTCTAAGCGGTATGCTGATTTTGAAGCTTGTGCAAGTGAAGATCCAAATGAACAAGTGAAACGGCTTGTCTAGGATTGCCTCAACCCTAGATTACTGCTTGTCCTTAGTAAGTCTCGAGGACGAGACTTTTTCTAAGTTGGGTAGGATGTAACACCCTGTTCCGCTCAAGCGGACTGCCGTCTCAATCGGCAATCGTGCAGCTGTCCCGACCCGCTTTGCCTCGATCAAGACGCAAAGGATATCCAGACTTGTCCCTACAGGAATCCGGCTTGGACTTTCAGAGGCTCGCTCAGACGTATCGCTCTACCGAGGCGAATCATCGCTAAGGTGGGTGGCTACGGTAAACTTGTCTTTGCTTAGCCAGCACACATAAAATCTGGAATGTTTATGCTAGTCGCTAGGTGATTCATCCCCTGCATGCTAATAAATCCAACGCACCTAGCTAAGGGAATAATCCCAACTCATATTGCTTGCTAGAACATGGAAAATGAAATACTGCTTATATTCAGACCCTCGCATGCTAAGCCCCTTAACGGTTTCATCTCTCGGCTTACCTTCGGGTCTGAGCAACGTGCCTGTTTATGTTCCTTAGAAACGCATGCTTGTCTGCTTAATGTTTGCCTTGTTTTCATCCAAACCCCGGGAGACTACTAAGTAGTCGTCCCGTGCGTGATTGAACCTGCAAGTATCTAAGACCGTTGGGTCATCAGGCAGCCCCGAACCAGGGGAATGCATCAAGACAAGTCAATCACTGTACAGAATCAAGATTCAAATATCTCGTGTTCTCGTGTTCAAGGTGCATTTGCGTCATCAATTCCAGTGCACTCTTGTTCCCGTGTATCTCCTGATAATTGACTGACCCAACCACTGCATGTCGCGGACAACCTGTGCACAAGGTATTGAACGTTCAAGTTCCTGCGGACGGCTACACCGGGGCACCGGAGCCGATCCGATCCGGACGGAACTTTCTGATAGTCTACCGTGAGTGGGCGGCATGGAGTGAACGCCCCTATGGCCTAGCGTCTCGCTCCATACCGTCCCGGGCGAGGTGACGTGTAGCGACACAAGACCTCTCGCACCCAACCGCCCAAGACTATAAACGGTCCTTTATGGCTTCGCCAGCGACAACTGTTCATATAGATAAGTCATCCTCGCTTAGCGGCTATCCGCGTGCGAGTCATTGCATCGTGTCAAGAAACAACCAAACACCTGAACGATCAAGACATAACGACTCTCTTGTTGCATATGCTATTGGTTTGGTTTTCATCAAGTATGCCTCCTGAATGTTTTATACTTGCCCGTGCTTAAAGAAATAATGTTTGCCTTGGACAGGGAAGGACAAATGGTAAGTCTCGCCGTGTTTCCTCAAACATCGCACGGCGCACTGCCCGACACGTTAAGCTATTCAATATTTGCATGAAACTGATCCTAAGGCAAATAGAAAGACAACTTAATAGTTGTGCACGGAACCTGTATTACGTGTTTGGATTTGTCGAGCGGGCGAGTAGCTTCCCCACCAGTGCATTCAATGTACTGATAATCCACCAGTTTGTTATGCAGGGTGCGGGAGAACCTCGTGCGGTGCGGACGCCTCCTTCGTACGTGCTAAGGCCAGGAGTTCCCTCTGAAGCCTTGCAACGGTGCGTCCGGGACTGAAGCACATATACAAGACATAAGTTGTGAACATCGCCTGACCATCGCCTGTACAATCATTCCACAGTTGTAGCCACTTGGCACGCTTTTACTGTTTCAGAGAGAGAGGCTTGAGCGACTTGTAATCTCGGCTATACGCCGCCTGTAACACTTGTTTCATATCAATAAGAGATTACTTTACTTGTTTCAATGCTTCCGCTATATTTGTCAATTCAGAGAACTTGTTACCGAATCGCTATGCGTTCATGACTCCGCTGCACTCGGACAATCTGTGCGACTCTGTGGCTTAGAACTCTTGCCGCCAGCCAATGAACCATGGCCTTGCACGGGCGTGGCTCACGCTCGTGCGGCATCACGCCCGGATGGGTTAAGCGATCGTTCTGCGGGAGCGCTGGCGAGGGTGATTCCCGCCTAGCGGGAACGGCCGATTGCCTGCGGGAGATCGGGGCGTGACATGTTGGTATCAGAGCCTGGCTTCTACGCCTTTGGACTTCAATTCGATATCTCTGTTTCGAAAGCTCGTTCGTGGGCTATGTGCACGCTCTCTCTCAATGCCTCGATGGGATGTTCCAACAATAAGTCTAAATACTTTCAAAATACGTTTTGAATAATATGCTTGCTTGTCTGGTTGTATGCTGCGAGTGGCCTTTGTGCCAACCTGTGCGGACCCTTCGAGAGTATCGCTAGTAGCTTGTCCGATTTTCACTAACCCTAAGTTTGGTTGAATGTATCTATTCGAGGGACGCCTTGAACTAGTGCACCATCCAAGACTTAAGAAAAGGTGAAACTCGAGTGCTGAGACTTAGCTATCACTAAGCTGGTTGACGTGTTCACACAAGAAATGCATGTCGAAGGTGCGCACGATCCAGTCTAAGCGGTATGCTGATTTTGAAGCTTGTGCAAGTGAAGATCCAAATGAACAAGTGAAACGGCTTGTCTAGGATTGCCTCAACCCTAGATTACTGCTTGTCCTTAGTAAGTCTCGAGGACGAGACTTTTTCTAAGTTGGGTAGGATGTAACACCCTGTTCCGCTCAAGCGGACTGCCGTCTCAATCGGCAATCGTGCAGCTGTCCCGACCCGCTTTGCCTCGATCAAGACGCAAAGGATATCCAGACTTGTCCCTACAGGAATCCGGCTTGGACTTTCAGAGGCTCGCTCAGACGTATCGCTCTACCGAGGCGAATCATCGCTAAGGTGGGTGGCTACGGTGAACTTGTCTTTGCTTAGCCAGCACACATAAAATCTGGAATGTTTATGCTAGTCGCTAGGTGATTCATCCCCTGCATGCTAATAAATCCAACGCACCTAGCTAAGGGAATAATCCCAACTCATATTGCTTGCTAGAACATGGAAAATGAAATACTGCTTATATTCAGACCCTCGCATGCTAAGCCCCTTAACGGTTTCATCTCTCGGCTTACCTTCGGGTCTGAGCAACGTGCCTGTTTATGTTCCTTAGAAACGCATGCTTGTCTGCTTAATGTTTGCCTTGTTTTCATCCAAACCCCGGGAGACTACTAAGTAGTCGTCCCGTGCGTGATTGAACCTGCAAGTATCTAAGACCGTTGGGTCATCAGGCAGCCCCGAACCAGGGGAATGCATCAAGACAAGTCAATCACTATACAGAATCAAGATTCAAATATCTCGTGTTCTCGTGTTCAAGGTGCATTTGCGTCATCAATTCCAGTGCACTCTTGTTCCCGTGTATCTCCTGATAATTGACTGACCCAACCACTGCATGTCGCGGACAACCTGTGCACAAGGTATTGAACGTTCAAGTTCCTGCGGACGGCTACACCGGGGCACCGGAGCCGATCCGATCCGGACGGAACTTTCTGATAGTCTACCGTGAGTGGGCGGCATGGAGTGAACGCCCCTATGGCCTAGCGTCTCGCTCCATACCGTCCCGGGCGAGGTGACGTGTAGCGACACAAGACCTCTCGCACCCAACCGCCCAAGACTATAAACGGTCCTTTATGGCTTCGCCAGCGACAACTGTTCATATAGATAAGTCATCCTCGCTTAGCGGCTATCCGCGTGCGAGTCATTGCATCGTGTCAAGAAACAACCAAACACCTGAACGATCAAGACATAACGACTCTCTTGTTGCATATGCTATTGGTTTGGTTTTCATCAAGTATGCCTCCTGAATGTTTTATACTTGCCCGTGCTTAAAGAAATAATGTTTGCCTTGGACAGGGAAGGACAAATGGTAAGTCTCGCCGTGTTTCCTCAAACATCGCACGGCGCACTGCCCGACACGTTAAGCTATTCAATATTTGCATGAAACTGATCCTAAGGCAAATAGAAAGACAACTTAATAGTTGTGCACGGAACCTGTATTACGTGTTTGGATTTGTCGAGCGGGCGAGTAGCTTCCCCACCAGTGCATTCAATGTACTGATAATCCACCAGTTTGTTATGCAGGGTGCGGAAGAACCTCGTGCGGTGCGGACGCCTCCTTCGTACGTGCTAAGGCCAGGAGTTCCCTCTGAAGCCTTGCAACGGTGCGTCCGGGACTGAAGCACATATACAAGACATAAGTTGCGAACATCGCCTGACCATCGCCTGTACAATCATTCCACAGTTGTAGCCACTTGGCACGCTTTTACTGTTTCAGAGAGAGAGGCTCAGACTTGTAATCTCGGCTATACGCCGCCTGTAACACTTGTTTCATATCAATAAGAGATTACTTTACTTGTTTCAATGCTTCCGCTATATTTGTCAATTCAGAGAACTTGTTACCGAATCGCTATGCGTTCATGACTCCGCTGCACTCGGACAATCTGTGCGACTCTGTGGCTTAGAACTCTTGCCGCCAGCCAATGAACCATGGCCTTGCACGGGCGTGGCTCACGCTCGTGCGGCATCACGCCCGGATGGGTTAAGCGATCGTTCTGCGGGAGCGCTGGCGAGGGTGATTCCCGCCTAGCGGGAACGGCCGATTGCCTGCGGGAGATCGGGGCGTGACAGAAAATAAACTAGGTTAGGTGGTCTTCGCATACCAAAAGGAAAAAAACCGGATTCGGATCTCTGTGGTGGGAGATACGAGTCCGTGAACATAGGTAGTTACCGCAGTTTTCTGCGATCCCAAAAGTTGTAGTTTTTGCCAACTTGGTCGCTGTTTTCGCCAAGGTTTACATGTTGTTCGAGGTAAACTAATACACAGATATGGAAGGGGGTTAAGTCGTGAACATACCGGTGAAGACGGGGTCGAGTTTGGTCGAGCGAGGGCACGGAAATTGGAGCATGAACATAGGTACGCTGCATTTCAGAAATCTGCCGCGGGGTTGCTCGAACGACGACGCGGTTGATGCGGGCGTCGGCGGCGGGCGCTGGGTGGTGCTCCGGGCGGCGGGCGGTTGCGCGGTGATGTCGTGAGGATGAAGAGGTGTTAGGGTTTGGGGTTTTCTATACTATTGATATATATATATAGAGAGGTAGATGGGAGCAGGGGGTCGAAGAAACTTCCGCGCGGGGTCTCGGGGGTCTGTAGCTGCGGCTACAGGCTTGGGCTGGGTTTAGTTGCTTAGCGGGTGTGGTAGTATTAGCGGGTAGGTAGTATTAGCGGGTAGGGGTTTATTCCATTATCTAATATTTTTTTTCTTTTATTCACTTCTAATTCTTTCTTTCCTATTTTCATTCTATCCTTTTCTATTTCTTTTTCTTATTCATTTCTATTTATAAACTTTATATATATATATATATATATATATATATATATATATATATATATATATATATATATATATATATATATATATATATATAATTCGAGGAATTTATATTAGTGCATACTATTAACCTATCAACTTTCCACAGGGTCTCCTACATGTAAATAATTAAGGAAAATTTATAATTGCTCAAACACCAAATGCACAAACACCAAAATAAAAATTAATTAAATTGTATTTCCTCTAATTAGCTCATAATTACTACAATTCAATTAATAATTAATTAAAAGGATAAATACGATTTTTAGAATTAGGGGTTTTACATTCTACCCAACTTATAAAAATTTCGTCCTCGAAATTAAAACTAAGCCACGATAGAAAGTCAAGGATGGTATAAGATATAAATTAACAAAGTAAATTCATACCTTGGTCTGCGAATAGGTTCGAAAAACGCTTGTGCATGTCGTCCTCGCGCTCCCAAGTAGATTCTCCTGGAGCGCCATGCTTCCATGCCACGCGAACCAAGGGAATAGACTGGTTCCTCAACACTTTCTCTCGACAATCAAGGATTTCCACTGGTTGCTCTTGGTATGACAAGCTCGGCCCAATGGTGATCTCCGAATGGTCGAGAACATGACTGCTGTCTGCAACATATCGCCTAAGCTGCGACACATGGAATACGTTATGTACTCCCTCAAGTGAAGGTGGTAGTGCAAGTCGATATGTCACTTCTCCCACTCTCTCTAGCACGTC
The DNA here is from genome assembly GCA_036927795.1 of Iris macrosiphon. Taxonomy (NCBI): domain Eukaryota; kingdom Viridiplantae; phylum Streptophyta; class Magnoliopsida; order Asparagales; family Iridaceae; genus Iris; species Iris macrosiphon. Next base: position 29,012,512 of record JAYESA010000009.1, on the reverse strand, counting down.
AAATGGTCCAATATACCTTGGACTCAACTTGCTGCGCCCTCCGAATCGAATGGTGCCTCTGGTAGGTGATATCCTCAAGAAGACATGATCGCCCTCTTTAAACTCCAAGGGACGACGATGAAGGTCTGCTCACTGCTTCTGCCTGTCTTACGCTGCTCGCAAGTGCCCTTGTATCTTCTTAACTGTCTCAACGGTGTTGACCACCAACTATGGTCCCAGAATCTGACGTTCTCCCACGTCACTCCAACACACAGGAGACCTACACTTTCTTCCATACTGTAAACTCCCAGATTTTTCAGGAATTTAAAAACAAATTTTTAGAATTTTCTGAAATTTTTAACAAATTAAAATCAAGATATTCTGGTTTTAAATAATTTTAAATATTTTTATTAAATATTAAAATATTATAAAAATAATATTTTTTGGTGTAAAATAAAATATTAGACATAGAGTAATTTTGGTTGTAGTCATAGTATAGCCCTCCTCCAATGGGCGGCCGCCACGTGGGCGCCACTTGACCTCCACGTGGCGGTGTTAAGAGGGTTGTAGGCATTTGGTTGTAGTCATAGCATAGCCCTTTCTAATAGGTAGGTCAAGTGGATGCCGATATTTAATATTCCAATAGGACTATAGTTGCTAGTTGTTAACATCTATACTTCTGTTGCAAACTTGCAGCTTTTATATTTCCAATAGGATCGTGGATGGTAGCTGGGGGGGGGGGGGTTGTCCAAGTCCGCAGGTTTTTTCGGCTTGTATAAGGGTCGGCCCTGCCTAGCATAGGGGGTTGTGTAAGTCTGAAGTCTTGTCAGGCTTATCCCATGACCGGCCCTCGTTCTATGATCCTATCCATGATTCAATAACAATATATAGCTGATACAAGACCGGGTCAGGTCGGATCGGGTCGGGTTGGGTTTGGTTGGTGAGGCATTATTATAATTTGAACCTCTTCCATATCCACGTTTTACATGGGCCAACCTATATAACTTTTGGGTCAAAGTATGGACCTCTACATTTATCAGTTCATGATAAAGGTTTCTTCGGCTTGCCTAAGGGTCAGTCCTGCTTAACAGAGGGGGGTTGCCTAAGTCCGAAGTCTTGTCATGCTTATTCCAGGGCCGACCTTGGTTCTATGATCCTATCCAAGATTCAATAACAATATATAACTGATACCAGACCTAGTCGGATCGGGTCGGGTCGGGTCGGGTTGGTGAGGCATTAATATAATTTGAACCCCTTCCATATCCACGTTTTAGACATGAGCCAACCTATATAACTTTTGGGTCAAAGTATGGGCCTTTACATTTATCAGTTCACGATAAAGGTTTCTTCAGCTTGCCTAAGGGTCAGCCCTGCCTAACATAGGGGGGTTGCTTAAGTCCGAAGTCTTGTCAGGCTTATCCCTGGGCCGGTCCTGGTTCTATGATCCTATCTACGATTCAATAACAATATATAGTTGTTACCAAACCGGATCGGATCGGATCGGGTCAGGTCGGGTTGGTGAGGCATTAGTATAATTTGAACCTCTTCCATATCCACGTTTTAGATATGGGCCAACCTATTTAACTTTTGGGTCAAATTATGGGCCTCTACATTTATCAGTTCACAATAAAAGTTGGGAAGTTGGGTTGAGCTCAAAGATAAAGCTGATCACTAATTCAAGTTTTGTGGATCCACCAAATAAGCATTGTTGTTCGTTTTGTTACTTTTCTAATCTTCCCATTTTAAAATGCAAACATAAGCGTTTGTCGTAGTATTCCACCAGTTTTTGCAGGGTGAAGATTGCAATCAAAATGTTCAACCAAATTTCATATGCGCTTTTGATCAAAATGTCAAGGAAAAGACCATCTCACATATCATTTGGGACCAAACTACGGCGTGGTTAGGCCTGGTTTTGGCCCAAAGCCACCGAAGTACAAGTTTTGTGTCCAAATATTTTTTGTTTCTCTTTGGAAAATCATATTTGTAAGTTTATGCTAGGTCAAATTTATTTTGATCGTACTTTAAAGTTGAATTTTTTTTAATTTTATAAAAGACCAAAGAACAACCCATTTTTCATTTTTCTATTCATGTTTTGACTATTTACAACTTTAAGGCTTCGTTTGGTTCGCGGAATCATGAGGTTGGAAAAGAAAAGTCATTACTTTCCTATGTTTGGATATCAAAGAAATTGGGGATGAAAGGGAAGCTATTCCCATTGGAAAGGAAAACAAGGGAGAAAGTGGTTCCCTTCACCAACACAAAGATTTACTTTTTCACTTTTAAATTCAACATCTTTTCTAATTTTTTTGGCATTTGCAAACACCAGAAAAAAAATCTCGATGAAAATTATAATTTTCTAAAGAAAAGAAATAGTATGAAACGAGGCCTATGTCTGGCTCAAAGTTTCTTTAAAGGACACCACTTTGAAGCTTGTCAAAATAGCTTAGATGGGCCTTGGGCGTGGTCTTTTTTGCTTTTTTATTCATTCTAATTTATTTGCACCAGCTAGTGAATTGATAAAGTGCATATTCTTCACAATATCTTCCCTGATCAAGAAAATTCTACCATATTTGTAACTACTCCATTTCTTAACATCATTCCGAAACCAGTATCAATACTCGACCCATCCTTACCGAATCTCTGAAACCACCTACTGGTCACCAAAATATTTCAAAATTTGTGGTAGTTTTTGAAGTTCTTGTGATAAATTATTGGCATCGTCTTCAAATCAAACAACAAAATAGGGAAAATCTTCCATAAACATATTACATTGATATGTAGACTTGGGCCACCGTTTATGTTCGTTCATCCTATTTCTTCGATGTTTAAAACTAGAAAAACAATTTCTTCATATTAATGAAAGATTATTGTGCCTGTACTGAAAGCCCAGGCCTGTCTAACTATTTCTTTTTCTTTTCTTTTCTTTTCTTTCTTGGTTTAGACCTGTCTAAACTACATTTTAGTTGCAAAAGGTTCGATCCTAGTTTGGCTCAACCTAAGATGGTCTTCATTGAAATGCTTTCATCCAGGCCAATAGTGCTAAGGGCACGATAAAATTTGTTAAGGGACATCACAATTTCTGCATCCCCAGGACTGTCAGAATAGACAGTCCTGTAGACAGAAAATTGTCTTTAGCACTGCAGAAATTTTGGCAGTGTAAGTGTTACCAAAATTTCTGTTAAATTTTCTATAATTCGAACTATGCACATGACTGCATAAATGCTGATCGCTCTTGACAACAGATGAAGCGCCCCTAGTGTTGGCCTTCATTCTTCGCTTCTTAATTGTTGTTCGGGTCTGAGCTGCGCCAGGCTTGCAATTAGGCTCACTTATGGGCTTCGAAGACTCTTCGTAGCATGAACATGCAGCATTTCCACAGCACGTTGGGGAACACGACAACTAGCAAACAAGTATAGATTGGTATTTTTGTCTACATTTAAGATGCATCTATGGACAAGGATATATACATCGAAAATGGTAATTGACACGTCTGCATGCACTGCACTGCACGGTGAACTCGTGCGGCCGATGAGGGCGGAGCTGCTGCTGACACCTCCCCTCCTACCGCTCCACCCTCCTCTGCCGACACCGATGTCTTCCCCTCTCATACTGCTCCGTCGACACAGCCACCAACTCCTCTGCCGATGTCTCGCCTCCCCCTTCTCCTCTCCTACTGCTCCGCCACCCCCACCTAACCGCTCCGCCCTCCTCCACGCACACGCAAAAGTGCCAAATATCACGATTGTACATAGTGGACCAAACTAGATATACAAAGAACAAAAGAAGAGATATTCAATGACTTGTACAAAATTTCAATTCCAATTCTTTTGAACCATATGAAATGTGTTTTTTTCTTATGGTGTCCAGCCTTAGTCTCGAATTTTTGTACACACTATGTATTGTATGTCATTTGGGTCTATTGTTTCTCAATTTCCACCATAAATTGAAAGAATAAAACGCCTCCGTGGCTCGATCACTGATCTTCCATCACCCGGTGATGACTTTTATGGCTCTTCCCGCTGACCACAAGGGTCACTCGGATTTGAACCGTATCAACTGTTGTTATATGCATATAGATAGACCGCGCCACCTGAGTCAGGCACCAGTGACCACTTCCTCGGCCACCGCAAACCCCGATTTCTCGAGCACCGTCGAGTCCCTGTGGCAGGTCCACGATCCGTCCGCTCTCGGCGTGTTGGTGGTCAAGAGCGGCGGCCACCAGTGTCCCAACCTCTGCCTCCTCGACTTGGTATGTTGTCTTAGCAAGCCGTTGAGGGCATTGAGGTAGTTGCTGGAGCCGTGGTCGCGGAGAATGGTCCCGTCGGAGCCGTAGGCCGTGGGATGGCTGAGCGTCTCCAGAGGGTGGGGCAAATTGAGGAAGGCTCTCAAGGCGCTGCCGGAGCCGGACTTGGTTGTGCTGCTGCTGCCGCCGTCCTCCTTGACTTGGAGTGCATAGAGAGCGGCTCCGGGAGGGAGGAGAGGGTGCGGAGGAGAGGATTTTTCGTCAGGTTGGAGTATGAAAAGCTTCCCGAGAGGAGAGTATAATAGCTTCTGCATTGCCGACCACAGCTCTCGCAGAATTACTAGATTGTACACATTGGTACAGGGAAAACTCCATACGTACCAGAGTCGCATGAACACTCCAAAATATACTAAAATACTGAAATATTGTGTTGTGTCGCCGCATCTATGATGCGGCATGTCTATCTTCATGTTTGTGCAACATAGCTTGTACTAATGAATGTAGGGGGTGACAAGGTTAGGGGTGTGAAATTATTCGATTTTGGACCGAAAATTGAACCAATCGAATAACAAATTCAGTTCGATTTCGGTTTAGAAAATACGAATTTTTTTTATTCGATTTTAGCTTCCGTTTTGGATTTCGATATTTAGTCCAAAATTAAAAAAAATCTTGTGCACTTATGTAAATACTCCCAATTTTATGTATATTTTATGATTAAAAATGTGTATATTTTGAAAACAATAATTTTATGTATGTGTTTTTAAGTATAACTTTGGAATATAAAAATTATTATCTTTAATATAATTTAATCATGATTTTGACTTTGGGATCGATGCATTAAACAATAGAAATAGTTCAATCCAACAAACCAAATCAACCGAATAAAATGAATCAATTATTTGGTTCGGTTCGATTTCAATTATGGCTAATTTCGGTTCGATTTCGATTTTAAATTTTTAGAATTTTGATTTATTCGATTTTGACTACTTAGATTCGATTGAAATCGATAAACCGAACAATTGCAGCAATATATATATAAGGGAGATGGGAGTTTAACCTCGTTGTTGAGACAAGGATGGGTGCGAAAGGCCCCATTGAGTCGCTTGAGCACTTGCGCAACATGGTTCGGATAGTTGCAAGAGAAGGCCCTAGGCACAATATCCCTATGCATCATCACGGAGCGAACGTTCCCCTCGTCCAGCCCCACCTCGTTGAAAACTCTCTTCCCTCCGCAGAACACCGACGGAGATCCGAAGGTCACGACCGGGAGAAGGGCACAGGCGGGGACAACCCCACGAGCCACCAACATGAGGCTGACGAGCAAGGAGAGGCTGCCACCGAGGGAGTGCCCCGTGAACCGGAACCTGGCCTCGTCGCCGTAAGTGTGAAGGTGGGCTAAGATTTCCGGCATGAATTGCTCGTATAAGCCCTTTGCCGCTTCGTAGATTCCCCGGTGAACCAGAACCTCCATTCCCTGCTCATTTGACAGATCTATGCTTAAGAGTTATCATCAAGGTGGTAAAAGACGCTAGAGCTAGTCAAGCAGACACTGGGTAGCTAGCGCCTAGTCTGTTTAGACGAATACGATTAAAAAATAAATAAACAAATAAAACTACAAATTTTTTTTATACTAAAAATTGTAGAAAAAAAAAATCTATAAAACCAAAATATACATGCATAGTCGGAGATCAGAGAGGACTAGGTCGACGTCTAGACAGATCTTGGACGGACACCAGACTTTTAACGTCTATGTGTCGTTCTAAGCCCATTTTTATTACACTGAATATCATTGACAAGAAAGATTATGACCTTCCTCTGTTGATTGGTTGGTTATGTACCTCAAATTTGGTTGGCTCGAAGAAGAGGTTGGCCTGCCATGATGCCAACGAGTCGGAGCCCTGCGGTAATGCCACATTAACCACATTATATATTCCTTTCTTGTTAGCTAGCATAGGAAAAGCACAAAGTAAAATCAGTAAACTGTGTCCGGATACAGCTCATTGAGATTCTTCTAATTATTCTATGTAAACTGTGTCCGAATTCTTACAATTGCTTGCGATGTTATTTTTTAGCTTTTAAATCTTAGTTCAACATCCTAGATATAAAATTATTGGATCTCCAGTTTCGGCAAGAAATAGACTGGATTATGAACTTATAATTTTGGCGAGGAATGGGCTTGATTATGAACTTAGAGTAGAATGTGTTGCATAATGAACTAAAAATCATGGAGTTGACTGGAATAGTAATGTACATTCTTAATACAAAAATGGGTCATGCCAATATATAGATGCTATGTTTACATTTAAATTGCCACGTTTGGACAATTTGCAATAAGCTGTTTTTAGAATATTTGGTCCAATCATCATCATTATTTTACCATGACCGACTATTATATAAGTGTTGCCATAACTCATGTGTAGTAGCTCGGCTCCTAAAACCTTATGTGAGTGGTCTCTTATGCTCCTAAGAAGGTTGAAGCCCCCTATCAAAGTGAAAATGCTGAGCCTAGCCTTGCCTACTTTTTGAAGTAGGCAAGCATACGAGTTGGCATAGAAGCTTAGGCGAGCGAAATAAGCTACAAAAGTTGACATGTGATTGATGGGATCACCAATGATGTTTTACTTGCTTGCTAAACTTCGTCGGGATCTTCAGGCTAAAGAGTATCGTGACACTTGGTTACGACAAAAAATTACTTGAGTTAAGGGAGCTACATTCCATTTATCATAGGAAAATTATATGTTGTCCACGGTCTTGGACCTCAGTCTGTGACCGTGAACGACGTGACCGAAACCCATTAACTTGTCTCCTATTAGGGTGCCGCCGGTGACTTGTCAAAGAATAGTCGCCATGTGGACCACAGGCCAAAAGTGTAGGCCAAAAACGAGATCCACTTGACATCGTCCTATAAGGAAGATGCAACTTTTAAAATAAAATTACAATTTGTGTTTTGTCTAAATTAAATAGAATATTTATTAGTAATTTCAGTACTGAAATTTGTTGTTTCAGTAGCAATTTTTAGTTGTGAAACAAATTTTAACTATAACAACTTCGAGTAAACTTCAAAAAGCTCAACATAAAAATGTCAATGAGTAGCAAACCTGAATAACGAAGCAACGAGTACACGTGCTAGGATCGTCGCAGACGAACCACTCGCAGGGCGAAGAATGTAGCGACCGGAGATCTCTAGCCGCCTCAATCCTGACCTCCTCCTCTGCGGCCACGACAGCGGTCATTGTCGATGCCGCCACCAACGCGGCCATCTCAGGTTTGTACGGCCTCTCACCTCCGTGCATTTCCTCCTCCTCCTCGGTCCCCGCGAGCAAGAGCAGCCCCTTGGCCCTCGACCGCACGTACGAAGCGGCCGACGCGGCAATCTCGTACGCGACGGACGGGCGAATCGGGAGCTGCTGCTTGCGTGGTTTTGCTTCGCAACCCGACGGAGGACGTGTCGAGTCGCTGTCGATCTTCGCCTTCGTAGCCGCCTCCGATTTCTTCTCCAACGATGACGTCACCAGCCAGAGGGAGTAGTACCTCCGAAGATTCTCCGCCTAACAAACAAAAACACAAATACAAACACACCAACAGCAGGGTGGGTTTAGGATCTAAATCGGATTCAGGTGAGTCCCACCTAATTAATTGGTGGGCCATCCGACCTGGCGGCTTTAAATCTAAACCGTAGATGACTCGATTCTGTTAGGAGCGTACGGCTGAGATTTTACGGAAGGGAGTAACTAACCTTGATTTCCGGGATCACGTACGCCATGTTACAGAGGAACGCCAGCTGGGAGAGGAGCTTCGTCTCCGACCAGGGCACAGCGCTCAGAAACTTCGAGAACTTTTCTCGGTCAAACTCTTCTTCCTCCTCCTCTTCCACTTCCGAATCATAATTTACTCCGCAATAATAGTCGACGTCTTCTTCTTCCTCGTCGTCGCTCTGCCGATCTCTCCACCTCCTCCGCAGCTCCAGCAGCCTCTCCACCCAGTTCGATCTCTTCTCGTTCTCGCGCTCCACCCCCTCGTCGAACTCCAATTCCTCGACGACGTCGTTCTCCTCGCGGTCGACGAGCCTCATCGCCGTCGTCGACTCCTCGTCGGCGAAGAAGGACTTCAGAGAGCTCGGCAGGATGGAGTTGAACGGGAACATCCCGACGGATCTGCTCCTCGTCTTCATCTTCGCCGCCGCCGTGGCCTTGGGCGAAGCATTCGTCGACGACATCGAGCACCGCAGCACCGGCTCCGACCTCGACCGCCGCATCCGCCGGCCGAGGTCGCACCGGCGGTCGTTGCCGGAGTCGGAGCGGCGGATGCTTCCGGCGACGATGTCCTTTGCCGGCGATATTGCGACGGAGGTAATCGCCATTGCCGATCTCTTCCTTCTTCTTCTCCCCCTCCTTCTCCTTTGCCTTCTTCTTCTTCTAACTCTTCTTTTTCTTCTTCTTTTTCTATTTGAAGATCTGAGATCCAAAGAAAAGAAGAAAAGAAAAGAAAAGAAATACTAAATTTTCGTTACGGCTCCAAACTTCTTAAATTTAGGGTTAATAAAAGTGGCTATTTTAAAGGGAATTTATAAGGGCACTACAAAGTTTACTCAGGGCTAGCCCAGGATTGGGACTAGCCCATTAATGAACAAAGTTTACTAAATCCTGGACTAGCCCATTAATGAACAAAGTTTACTAACACTAGTCCATTTTTTACTCATACTAGTCCAAACCTCCCAAATATTCACCGGAGTTCTCCTCCATCTCCACCGGAGTTCTCCTCCCTCCTCTTTTTCTTGTCGGAGTCCTCCTCCTCCGCCTCCTCCCCCGTCCTCCACCGCTGCCTCCCGTCGTCGTTGTTGTCGCCGCCTCTGCCTCCTCCCCCGCCTCCCGCCGCCTCCTTACTCTCTCGTTCCTCCGTCTCGTACCCCCTTTCGTTGCTCGACTATCTCGGCACCCTCGGCGTTCGCCGCTCCTCCTTCCCCTCCTTCCTCCATCGCTACTACCGGGTCCTCCACTCCGCCGCCGGAAGACATGAATAATAACACAATGACAAAGAAAATAAACCAAAAAAGAAAAAGAAAAAATAGAAGAACTATCAAAATTTGACATATATGTTGATTTTTAGGACTGTCAAAATTTTGACAGTCCTACCAATTAGAACTACTGTCAAAATTTTGACAGTCCTAAAAATTTAACATATAAATTTTGACAGTCCTAAAAATATATGTTGAATTTTTAGGATTGTCAAAATTTTGACAGTCCTTCCAATTGGTAGGACTGTCAACATTTTGACAGTCCTTCCAATTGGTAGGACTGTCAAAATTTTGACAGTTCTAAAATTTATTTTCTGTTAATTTATTTTGTTAATTGGTGGGAGGGTCTATTTATTTTGTTAATTTTATGTTTTATTTAAGAAAATATATTTTAATGAAATAAAATTAAAATAAATTAACAGTAAATTTATTGTATCGAAATTTCAAAATTAACAAAAAATTAAAATAAATTAACTCAGTTGTCGATATGTATCAAAATTTCAAAATATCCCAAATTTCTATCCTTAAAATTTGTTAAAGTATTCGGTTATTTAAAATAGTAAATTTATTATTGGTACATTAAATATTTTGAAATTTTTTTTACCAAAAGTAAAATTTGAAGGTCGAAACATCATTTTTTTAATGATTCTAAAAATTTGGAAAGTCCGTCAAACGGTGAAACGGTTTATCCCGAAGTACTTTTCCATACGATCATTTTGGCACAAACTGGACCTTGTTTCGATATCCCAGTAAAAAATTATGATACTTTAAAGTTTTATATTTTATATTTTTACCTATAATATATACGTCTTACTTCGGATGAAAATTCTCTCTACACGAATTGTGTTAGTCTCGTCGAAAACATACAAATCGACTTATTGTGTGACGAAAAATGATTTTAAAACAAATAGTTATGACCGTTCGAAGTCTGATCGATGGCAGACGTAATATTCGTACGGTAGATTTTCTTTTGTTTTTTGGGTTCAATGATAACATATTTTATTTTGGATGTTAAACTAAATAAAAAAATCAAAATCCAAAACTAACTAAATAGAAATAAACTTAAAAAAAATCCTGACAATTAAAATAAGGACTGTCAAAATTTTGACAATCCTCATTGTTTGTGGGACTGTCAAAATCCTGACAGTCCTAGTTTTATATAAAATTTTCAGTGGGTTAAAATTATGACTGTCAAAATTTTGACAGTCCACATAGTTTGTGGGACTGCCAAAATTTTGACAGTCCTCATTGTTTGTGGGACTGTCAAAATCCTGATAGTCCTAATTTTATATAAAATTTTCAGTGGGTTAAAATTAGTACTGTCAAAATTTTGACAGTCCACGTAGCTTGTGGGACTGTCAAAATTATGACAGTCCTTCCAAGTGGTAGGACTGTCAAAATTTTGACAGTCCTGACTATAATAGTCCCGAGTGAATTGTTGATGGTAAACTTGTAATTTTTGATATATGTTGATATATATTTGTGTAATTTGTATAAACTTTTAGGATGGCAAACTTGTAATTTTTGATAAATTTTCAATGGACTAGTCCCAATTAAAATGTGTAGTGCTCTTATAAATTCCCATTTTAAATGGCAATTCCAAACATCGGCTTGACGTACTCGAAATTACACAAATACCCCCATTACAAGGGTTACAACTTTAGAATGGGAATGTTATGCGCAAAAAACGAGATCTGGTAGTTTGTCGCGTAACATAATGCTAAATTTACAGGAAATTAAAGTAAACCATAGGAATGGATCTTGGGAATCGACTTTGCCAACTTTGGGATCTCCTTCGAGAAATTGAAATGCTGCCTGATAGTAAATGTATTTCTTCCAATTGAAATAGCTTTGCTATCAACGTCCATTAGACTAAAACTACTAGAATGTCTTGTTTGATTAGCTAAAAAAAAGAGAGACTTTTTTATTTTTCTGTTAAAAAATTGTAATTTTTATCAAAAAAAAAATTAGGTGGTTGTAAATGTCAGACAAGTTGGAAGAAAAATCTGATTTTTAGGATGAGAAAATGAATTCATTGAGGTGTGGGATTTTTATTTTTATTTTCATATTTTTCTTTCATGAAATTATTTTACTTTTAAATTTTTTTTTTTTTTTATATTCAAACACAAAAAATAAATATATTTTTTCTTCAAGATCGTGATTTTGCAAACCAAATGTGTGTAGGATCAAAATATAATAGAATATACTCTGGGGGGAGGGGTTGAATAGAGTATGCAACGGAATTTAGCAATTAAAAAATTTATGGCAAGTTATACAAGTATCGTGACTGCTATATATGTCACAGATATAAATAAGTGTCACAGCTATAATAACAGTCTAGCAATAGTGTTGCAGGTATGTCACAACTATTACAGTATAAGCACAAGTAAAGTAAATAGTGAGAAGGCAAACACAAACACATCGATGTATCCTGGTATCCTTCAATGTGAGGAATAATCCAGACGGGATGACTCTAGCTCCCAGTTGGAATCCACGATACGAATGGAACACAAGCTTTGATCCGAAGGCTTGCCGACTTCTTATAGACACGAGCTTTGATTCGAAGAGCTCGATGACTTCAAGTGTGAAGTAGAGAACTTCTGAACAAGCTTCTGATTACAACTCTCTGAACTTCTAGACCGTACTGGCAACTAAGACTAGAGAATTGTAACTGGCTTGGGATTTGAAAATGAAGGCTTTTTAGAACTCGTATACCAGAAGTGAAGAGAAGATCGAAAGTAAATTGATGTTTAGAAATATGAAATCTCTTCTCTATTTATAAAATTTCTCAAAGGAGAGTTCGGACAAAACTCGGCCAGAGTTCGTCTGCAAAATATCAGAAAATAGTCGTTGTATCCGAAACTTCAGGGAGACCAAGTTTCTGAACAAAACGTCCACTAAGGCCGAACTCTGGCCGAACTCGGTCCGAGTTCTGTTCCCTTAGTTCAGGGCCAGAACAGAAACTGGGCTGAATTTTGGGTCCAACTTAGCTCAACCAAAATATAGGATTTTAGGCTATTTCAAGATAGGTTATTTTAAAAATAATTTAGGATAGCTTAATTGCCAGTACGAGGCGGTGTACAGTATATTCCTAAACTCAATGAAATAAAAAATTATATTGCATACAGGAAAATGAAAACATACACGACGACGAAAAGCAGCTCTGAACAGTTGATATTGCAGTCGTCGCAGTATATCTGAAAAGTGCCACAGTAGCTTATATCGAGTCCAGGTTAGATCGATTATCAAAATCGGTTTGACCATGACCAATGGGCCAACAATCTCCCCCATTTTGATAATTGTCAAACCTTGACCGATATAACATCTTGACCGAACTGATTTAAAAAAAATTACTGTCTCAATTGTAGTTTTTCTCACCAGATATTTTTTTTCTCCCCCGTTGTCATTTAGCAAAATTTCTAGGATAAGGAAGCTCCCCAGCAAATTGTGCTTACAGAAAGATAGACAAGTAAAAAAAATAGATTGCATATATTTCACAGAAACAGAGCATTTAATTAAAAATGTAGTAGCTAAATATGAATTCTAAGCGAGTCAGAAAGTTAATATGCATGTAAATAGAATGAAACTTAAATAGATAAACTTTTGAGTACAAATAACTGAAAAAGTTTTACCATACACAAAGTACTATAAATTGGAAATGCATAAATAAAATTTAAACATTGGAATGTAGAAGACATTTTCAAGATACATAGACATAAGGTAAAAAATCCAAGCAAAAACTCAGATTATTATTAAGGCATGCAAGAATCAGAGAACGAAGTTCTGCCCACTCACCTGATACATAATGACGACGCGGAGCAGGGCATTACATACTTACCCACCAACAAAAAGTTTTGTCCTCGAAACTTCAAGGATAAACTTCTCGATATTCCGAGCAGCGATAGTGCCATCCCTCGTCGTACTCAATCGAAACAATCAAGCAATTCAAGTCCAGTAAACATTTTGCACTTTGAGAATATCTATGAACTTATTGTATGGAACACTCTATTGCATTACCATATCGATAATATCTCGGAGTCATAGCAACTGATTGGGCCAAAAATCGAATCCGCTCTGATACCATTCTATCACGCCCCGGCCCCGCGAAGGGCCGCCCAGACCACCGCCTATCCCGTCGGGACCGGATGCAAACCACCGCGCATTGGCGCACCAGACGCGAATTACCGTGCCTCGGTGCCTCCCCGACGGGGCAGGAAAATGGCTCGTTCGATAACGGGACGTGATGTCGTGCGAGCCTGGGGTTGCGCCCGCACAAGGCTTTATCGTTTAAGTTGTGTTTGGCTATCATAGTATCAATCGAGTAAGCAGCAGAAGGGACATTGTTGCAATATAATGCATTTAGCCAACTGAGTATTCGGGACAAATCGAGGGAGTTGGGTTCTCTTAGCAAAGGCATCATTCCATACATTATGCCCCTTTATATGATAGCAACTCGGGGCAATCTAAACCAGGATTATAGATCTTGGGGATGAGGCACGCCTATCGCTCCCTCGGATGATCCAATACCTGCAAGCAAGTAAACTGTTGGTGGGTCAGCACTTTTATAAGTACTGGTGAGATAAAACAACTGAACAGAAGCAAGCATTCACTAAAACCAACACTAAGTAATCATGTTATAAAATATTATATTACTAGTGATCTTTCTAGTTTTATCTATGTTTATTTCATGCAGTTGGATAGCAGAGTCATATTACATAGTTTGGAAACATCTTTAAAAAACAGAGTTTCATATGCAATAAGCAAGACAAGCCGATGTTCTATTTTAGGGTGTGCGCAGCGTGTCTCGTGAGACTCTAGGGACAAATGCACAACTAGACCCACATGCACGTCTTAGGGGTAGTCCATCTATCCAAGCCAACACAATAAGCTAGCTATATGCAGGGCGGTCCCCGAGTATCTCAGGATCGGCAGCTGTTGGACCAGCATACCAATGACTCATTATCTGATGCTAATGGCAGCTGTGACCCATGGTGGCTAATGACGCATGCAGTTCAGCTCTCCAACAATAGCCATTGTCCGGTCGATGCGAATGCATGGAACACTATCAAATAAACTCTAGTATGCAGACGAGACGAACCATCAGAACAGTTATCGTTGTTGCAGGGCAAGCCGACTTATCATTTGGACACATTCAGGCACGATATGGTTCTCTCGGAGCATAGGCGATAGTGAACATGTTCATGCACTCTTAGACAAGCATTTCAGGATTCTTCGTTAAGCAGACTTATCGTTTCAAAGATAAGCTAGGTGAGTTCGTTCATTAACATGCAAGGCAGGTTCTATCATTCTCTTATGAAAATATTACAAGCAAAAACTCAGATTATTATTAAGGCGTGCAAGAATCAGAGAACAAAGTTCTGCCCACTCACCTGATACATAATGCCGACGCGGAGTGGGGCATTACATTACAGACACGGGCTTTGACCGAAGAGCTCGATGACTTCAAGTGTGAAGTAGAGAACTTCTGAACAAGCTTCTGATTACAACTCTCTAAACTTTTAGACCGTACCGTACTGGCAACTAAGACTAGAGAATTGTAACTGGCTTGGAATATAAAAATGAAGGCTTTTTAGAACTCGTATACCAGAAGAGAAGAGAAGATTGAAAGTGAATTGATGTTTAGAAATGTGAAATCTCTTCTCTATTTATAAGATTTCTCAAAGGAGAGTTTGGACAAAATTCCGCCAGAGTTCATCTACAAAATTCAGAAAATAGCCGTTGTATCCGAAACTTCAGGGAGACCAAGTTTTTGAACAAAACGTCCACTAAGGCCGAACTCGGTCCGAGTTCTGTTTCCTTAGTTCAGGGCCAGAATAGAAACAGGGCTAAATTTTGGGTCCAACTTAGCTCAACCAGAATGTAAGATTTTAGGCTATTTCAAGATAGGCTATTTTAAAAATAATTTAGGGTAGCCTAATTGCCAGTACGAGGCATTGTACAGTATATTCCTAGACTCAATGAAATAAAAAATTATATTGCATACAGGAAAATAAAAACATACACGACGACGGGAAGCAGCTCTGAACAGTTGATGTTGCAGTCGTCATAGTACATCTGAAAAATGTCGCAATAGCTTATATCGAGTCCAGGTTAGATCGATTATCAAAATCGGTTCGACCATGACCAATGGGCCAACAACGTGGCCAAAGAGCTAACCAATATATGGCAAATCCATAACAAATCATGGATTCATGAGGAATATCCATGACATTGGATTATTCATATAAGCATATATGTTGAAATTTGTGAGGTTTGTAAAATATCCGTTCTTTAATTGACAGATAGACGACAACTAATTAGTGGATTCGTCTATGCAAATAGAAAATTGTGGGATCTTATGCCTAGGAAGAAGTATGTTAACCTTGATAAAAAGGAAGCTTCTTATCCCAAAAACCAAAATAGGCATCTTCTAATTCCTCCAAAATTTGAAGGAAAAGCTTTAGAACTTGTTGGTGTGAGTTTTACTCCATTATGACGTGAGTTGTCCTCCCCTCCATGATGGCGTGAGGTATTCTCCATTATGTGTAATCAATGTGATTAATTATGATAGCTATGCACACATGTATAACCATATTTAGTTTTTTCTCCCTGTATGTACCTATTGATTCTTGTAAATAGAAAATGAAATAAGAAACATACTTTCTATCATGGTATCAGAGCGACCGATCCTCTTATCACTTTTCTAACCATTCTTCAATCTACCCTCCATGGCTGATACAGACTCCCCTGCCAATGACTCATCGTCTTCTTCTATCCTAGCCGAGTTGACCATGAAAATGGCTGAAGTTTTCAACAAAACTTCAGCCCCCACCCAGACCCTCAAAATGGCTACTACACCGATCGAAATCAAGTTGGATGGCACCAACTATGCTCTTTGGTCCCAGGTGGTCGAGATGTATATCTCGGATAAAGACAAACTGGGATACATAAATGGCAACCTACCCCAACCTCCTCAAACAAATCCAGGATTTCGACGATGGCGCACCGACAACGCTATTGTTAAAGGTTGGTTGATTAATTCCATGGAATCCTCTCTTATCGGTTACTCCATTCACTTCCCAACAACCATGTTGGTATGGGATGCAATTGCTACTACATACTTTGATAGCACGGACAAGGTTGCGGTGGTCTGCAGCAGAATCATATCTTTCCCTTATTCCAGCCGAGGGTTCCAGCTCTAACCCAAGTAATGCTCTACTTGGTTCTTTTCGGGAGGTTGATTGCAATGCTTGGATACTGGATTCCAAATCAACGGACCATATGACGTTTGATGCAAATGATTTTTTTCAGCACTCTCCTCCTCGACGAAATAGCATTGCTAATGCTAATGGAGGCATCTCTTCGGTCACAGGTGTAACCACCATAGGTTTTCTAATTAAAAAATAAAATAATAATAAAGATATATATAATAATAATAATAATATTTTTTTATAGAAATAATAATGAATAATAATAAATAAAATGAGATAAAACTATTATTCTATGCACTAATAGTAACTATAGTGTTGTTAATAATAAAGATAGTTAAACTAATAATAATATAAAGTATAACAAAAGGAAAAAAAATATATAAAAAAATAAAAACCAAAAACCTTACACCACAAACGAACAACAGCAGCAGGAATAAATTCCATCCGACCCCCCCTGCGGTCCATGACCCGACCCAACACCCCTCTCGGTTAGACCTATATATATATATATATATATATATATATATATATATATATATATATATATATATATATATATACGACACCACTAGAAAAAGCGGGATTAGCGACGTTTTTTAGCGACGTCAAAGGAAAATGTCGCTAATAAAATATAAATTAGCGACTCCATGTAAAAACGTCGCTAGACGTCGCTAAATGGAGACATTTAGCGACGTTTAGAGACTTTTATTTAGTTTTTAAAAGATTAGTCGCTATAAGTTCAATTAAGGTCGTTAAACGTCGCTAATATGTCTAATTTAGCGACGTTTAGCGACGTTTATGTTAAAAATATTTAGCAACGTGTTTAGCGACGTCTGTGACGTCGCTAAAATTTATTTTAGCGATGTTTTTATTTGACGTCGCTAAACGTCGCTAAAATTTCGTTAATTAGGGCTCAGTTTTGTTTTCCCCAATCTGTCGAATTTTTCGAAAGGTTTAAAAAAGTTTCGATTTCTCCCATCCCCTCCGGCGATCGGCGTCTCCACAGCGGCTACTCCGACATCCCCCTCCTCCTCCTTCTCGAGCTCTAGGTAAACCCTAACTCTCTCTCTCTCTCTCTCTCTCTCTCTCTCTCTCTCTCTCTCTCTCTCAGGACACACATGTGACACTGACACAACACACACACTTGACAGACACTGACACTGACATGACACACACACACACGTGACACCAACCCTAACCCAAAACTGACACGACCTGGGATCAGGACCTAGGGTTAGGGTTAGGATTTTTGACCTGGGGTTAGGGTTAGGGTTCAGGGGCCGGAGGTTCCTTGCGCTCTGGATGTCGTGCTCCATGAGTATGGCCGTCACGCTGACGTTTCCCATCTTCTCGGCCTTGTCCAGCACAGTCTCTCCGGATTTGTTGATCGCTTTCATGTCGGTCCCTTTGAGCTCCAGTAGCCTCTGTATGGTCTGTACAGTTGAGGACCAACTAAATGAGACATGTCATTCCCATAGCTGGCTCTTCTAGGTACTCTCTCAGTCTAATCTTATCTTCTACCAATCTTCAACCTTGAAACAGCGATGCGGTTGCTTAAATACATGTCATTCCCATAGCTGGATAGGCATGTGCCTGGGTACATGCATGTTCACAACTGGGGGTATTAGCTATGTTGGTGCCAATTGTGTGTTCATCTCGATATTGAGCAAAGCTAGCTAGAAACAACATGGAAAGAGAAAGCGATAGACCTATACCTCCTCTTTATTTATTTATTTATTTCCCCCTAGCCATATAATAGGCCCTTGCTTTAGGAGGAGCTAGGAGTGGCAGCATGTGGTGACATTAATTTCCTAAATGTGCATGTTGCTTGTGTGGAGTGGGCAAACTATATGAACGAGGTTCGAACCACCAACCTTGCAAAACCTAGATTGATGCTCATTTACAAGTTTACTACTAGTCATCTAGTACATAATCTACAGTGTTCCAGAACGAAATAAAATATCTAGTCACAAATACTTCTAAATCAGTATACTCATGTAACATGAAGTATCCTTCCATGTAAAGAAGCTACGAATAATAAAAGATTAATTATGTAAACGATGTACATATGGGGATGTTCTCTCTAGGATGGACACAATTGGTGTTCGTTCGTATGTCCGAGATTGACGTGAGATGACCCTCTTTCAGTGTCATTAATCTTCTTCTCTCCTCTGGATATCAATTGATCAGCTCATACAAAGTTGGATAAGAGAGACATTTTGCGGATGCATACCTATCACCCGGTCCATGTTTGTCAACAGAACATCCTCCCCTTCCCCTTCCCCGAGATTGAATAGTAATTCCCGTCGCTTGGCTATCTTACTGTGTCAATGTACAATATAATGTAACTTGTTCCTTCCTACATATCTGCAACACCACCATCTTGTGTTTTCAAACTTGTGAAAATAAACTAAGCTGGTAACCAATAACTTTTGGGATATTGGGATTCAGCTCGTATTCACTAAAGATTACCTTCCGAGGAATCGAAAGTCCTGGAGGAGTTGATACACGGATACAAGTGTACCATATCAGCAGCAAAAAATTATTATAGCAAGTGAACGGTGGGATCCAGGATTATACTTTATGTTCCGTAGGAAAACTAGTGATTCTGGATTTGAGAATACTACAATGGAGTTCCGTAGGAAAACTTTGAAGCCTACTTACCACATCCTTCTTGACGCTGATGCACAATTATAATCATATATATCCTATTTTTCTTCTTCTATGTGACTTCAAATATAGATTACCTAGCCAACTAATTGTCAGCTTCTTCTTTAGAGAATCACACTGTATGTAATAATTTATATGATATATACTGTCATTTTTGTAGAAGTATCTAGAAATGGATATGAATTACTATCTGCGTCACCGTTCGTGGATGTACAACCGTCATCCTGATGACATGTGCCGTGTGTGGGATGAATTCATTGAGGGTGTACATCAGTTCCTGTAGTTTGCCAAGGCGTTCCCTCAGTACATGGACGGTACCAAAATTAAGTGTCCGTGTGTGAGATGTCACAACAGGAAATATCATCCAGAAGTGGAAGTCACATATCATTTGTACTCGAAAGGCTTCACACCGAATTACTATCAGTGGACCGCGCACGGAGAACTTGTGTCTCTAGCATCAGAGTCAGAGCCTTATGTGGAGTCGTATATGGATGTCCACGACAACGATGCTTACGACGACGGGTGGATGAACATGGTTTATGATGCGGCGGGGCCTAATTTCAATCTGGACAATTAGGATGCGGCGGGACCTAGTTTCAATCCGGACAATTATGATGCAGCTGAGGAGGCACCGAATGCCGATGCTACAAAGTTTATGGAGTTGCTGGAGAATGCAAGGACTCCACTATATCCTGGTTGTGAGGATCATTCATCGTTGGAGGTAGTTACACGATTATTGAGCATCAAGTCCAATTTTAACATGTCGCAAGAATGCTATAATCGACTGATCGATTTGATTATAGAGATCTTGCCCGAGGGTGCAAAGTTGCCTAAAAACTTCTATCAATCTAAGAGGATGGTAAGATCGCTCTGGATGAGATACGAGAAAATTGATGCATGTCGCAACGGGTGCATGTTGTACTACAAAGACGACAAGGATGAAGATGCGTACAAATTCTGTGGTGCTGATCGCTACAAGGCCACTGTTAGAGGAAAGTCTGTCGGTGCAAGGAAGTCTACCAATTCAATGCACTACTTGCCTTTGACGTCGCGGTTGCAGCGGTTGTTTATGGTTAAGGAGACTACAGAAAATATGAGTTGGCACAGGCAAAAATAGATCGAAGGAGTATTGGATCATCCATACGATGGAGAAGCATTGAAGCACTTTGATCGAGAGTATCCATATTTTGCTTCGGATCTGCGTAATATCATATTGGGGCTCTCCTCTGACGGTTTTACCCCATTCGGACTTTCGGGCTCCCAGTATTCATGTTGGCTTGTGATCGTTACTCCGTACAATCTACCGTCTTGGATGTGCATGAAGACTCCGTATATGTTCCTAACCGTTATTATCCCGGCTCTTAACAATCCAAAGAGGAACATCGATGTGTATTTACAGCCTTTGATAGATGAGTTGAATCAGCTGTGGAAAGTAGGTGCCAACACGTACGATGTTTCTAGAAAGCATAATTTTCAGATGAGGGCAGCACTTATGTGGACCATCAACGACTTTTCGGCCTATGGAATATTATCGAGATGGAGCACCCATGGTCGTCTCTCATGTCCGTATTGCATGGACCGTACTAAGGCTTTTCGTTTGAAATACGGAGGCAAACCGTGCTTCTTCGATTGTCATCAACAATTTCTGCCGAAGGATCATCCGTACCGGAGGAACTTGAATGCTTTTCGTGCGGGAGTTGTGGAGAAGGCCAATCCACCGCCAAGGTGGCCCGGATACATGATATGGGAAGAGGTATAAAATTTATCAAGTGCTATCGAAGAGCCTGCTAAGGGGTACAAGTGTGACGGATTTGGTCGCACCCATAACTGGACGAAGAGGAGTATATTCTGGGATCTACCATATTGGAGCACCAATCTGATCAGACATAACCTTGATGTCATGCATATCGAGAAGAATGTGTTTGATAACATAATTAATACTGTAATAGAGGTAAAGGGGAAGACGAAAGATAATCCGAAGGGCAGGTTGGACTTAGAAGAAATATGTAGACGTCCTGCATTGCATTTGATAGAGGAGGGAAATGAAAAGTTAAAGCAACCTAAGTCAGTTTTCTCACTGGAGAAAGAGGATAAAGGGAGACTTTGTAGGTGGATTCAGGGTCTAAAGTTTCCAGACGGGTACGTGTCAAACTTGAGAAGATGCGTCGACCTCAAGAAGAATAAACTGGCGGGTATGAAGAGCCACAATTGTCACGTATTCATGGAGAGGTTAATTCTGATTGTATTTCGGGAATTCTTACCGCAGGTCATTTGGGATCCATTGACAGAGCTCAGCATATTCTTCAGAGATCTTTGTTGTACTAAGTTGCTCGTCGATCGTCTAGAAAAGTAAGAGAAGGATATTACGGTAACACTATGTAAGCTCAAGAAGGTGTTTCCTATGAGGCACGTGTTGGTGGTCTTGTCGGTTATCGGTGGATGTACCCCTTCGAACGGCATCTGAATCACCTAAAGAGAAAGGTAAAAAATAATGCACGGGTTGAGGGCTCTATTTGTGAAGCTTATGTTCTCAAGGAGATTACAAATTTTTGCTCGACGTATTTTAAACCACATGTTGTTACTAATAGAACGAAAGCTCCGAGAAACGACGACGGATATCAAGAATCTAATGATGCAATACTCAAAGTATTCAATGCGTCCGGAAAGCCTTCGGAAAAAATGAAGAAGAGATATTTGAATGACGACGAGCTAAGGGCTGCTCAGTTGTATATATTACTTGTAAATCCCCTGATTTTTCAAGAATTTTTAAAAATGAATTTTTCACAATTTCTGGAATTTTTTGGGATTTTTATTAATTAAAACCATGGTATTTTAAAATTAAATGATTTTTAAATGATGTTAAATAATATTAAAATATTATGAGAATAATATTTTCTGGTGTAAAATGAAAAACTAGACATAGGATAATTTTTCGAAAATTTATTGGACCCCGGAAGCATTTTTTAAAACCCTAAAAATCAAGTTTTAAATAAACCAAATAAACCCTGAATTAAACCCGGTTCAATTGAACCAAACCAACCCGAACCCTGCGGGTCGGATCCGGGTCTAACCCGCCGACCCGAAACCCTCTAACCCGACCCGCACCCTTTGCTTTAGCGGATCGGGTCGGATCCCCTCAGACCCGACCCGACCCACCTAACCCTTCTCCTCCCCAGCGATTCCGACCGCCGCGTAACCTCCGCGCCTCCCCCGCTCCTCTCAGCTGTTCTCCGCCGCCTCGCTTCCCAGCCGCTCCGTCTCCCCTGCCGGCAACCGCCACCGCTCCGCCTCCCTCTCTTGTCACCACCCCATTTCCAGAGCCGGGTATTTTTTTTATATTTTAATTTAGTTAATTGTGTATTATTTATAATTATTGTATTTATATTTAATTATTGATTGTATTATTTTTTATTGATTGTTTTAGGATTTTGGCTAGCCTGGACCCATGTCAGACCCTAGTGGGCCCATGTCCGACCCAGCCCACACCCCTGTGAGACTTATTTTTGGGTTTTAGAATATTTATTATATTTTTAGTGGGTTAGTTGGAGAGATTTGGAGTTAGTTTGAGTGCTTTTGGAACCCGAAACCCAAAACCCAAGTTAGGAGGGCATTTTGGGTATTTTGGAATTTGTGAGACCCTTTAATTAGGTGTGGCCGGCCCTATTCCAGCCCCCCTCACCCAACCACAGCAGCTCTCCACCTCATTTCTTCACTTCTTCTTCTTCTTCTTCTTCTTCTTCTCCACTCATTTTTCTTCTTTCTTTCTCCTTCCTACTTCAAGTAAGCACCCATTTCTCTTCTTTCTTCTTCTATTTTCCATGAATGATTAACCCTAACCCTACATTCTTCCCCAACCTAGGTGGGTAGAGCCTAGATTTGGTGTTGGAGCTAGATTTGGGAGCTTGGAAGCTTGGTTTGGTGGATTTGGAGCATTTTGGAGATTTTGGCTTGAGATTCCAACTTCCAAGAGGTAAACCCTAATTTTCCCACTTGTAATTACTTTTATATAGTGTAATTAATAGTTTAGAACCTTCCTAGACCCTTAGGCTACCCGTGGAAGGAAGTTGGAACTAGTTTGGTTGGGTTTAGAGACTTTAACATTTGATTTTGTGTCAATTTCGGGTGGAATCCGAATTTGGCCCAATTTTGGGTGTGGGTTAGACGGACCTAGGTAGACATTATCGGGTGTCTTGAGGGTGAGTGCGTGTCTCCGTTCGGACGCGGAAAGCCGTGTCGCGGAGAAACGGGCATTTCGGGCGAATTTGGGGTTTTCGTCGTTGTAAACCCCCTGATTTTTCAAAATTTTAAAAAAAAACTGGATTTTTCACAATTTTCTGGAATTTTTTGGGAATTTTTTGTAATTTAAAGACAGAGTTTTAATTATTAAATGATTTTTAATTGATCTTAAACAATATTAAAATATTATAAAAATTATATTTTTGGATGTAAAATGAAAAACTGGACTTAGGGCAATTTTTCTGGAATTTATTGGACCCCGGACCAATTTTAAAACACCTAAAATTTATTTATTTATTTATTTATTTATTTTACTAATTATTAATATTATTATTATTTATTTTTAAAAAAACCAACCCGGCCCATTCACCCAACCCGGCCCACGGCCCAGCCCGCGCTGCTAGCGGGTCGGGTCGGCCAGACCCGGACCGCCCGACCCGCGACCCGTTCCCCCCCCTCACCCCGCGCGACCCGCTCTCTTTCCCCCGCATCCGGCGCCGCCGCGTCCGTCGCGCACGCGGCCACGCGCCCCCGCCCGCTCGGCCGAACCCCGCCTCCCTCGGCCCTCTCGCCTCGCTCCTCCCCCTATTTAATCCCCCGACCCAGATCCCCTCCGGCTACCCCCTCCGCCGCCGCTACCACCGCCCGCAGCGCCGCTGCCCGCCTCGCTGCCGCAGCCACCCGCTCGGCTCCGCCTCCGGCCGCCGCCCTCCTCCGCCAGGCCCGCAGCCCTTCCTCCTCCCTCCTCCTTCCCAGCAGCAGCGGCCGCAGCAGCAACCGGCCGGCCGCTCAGCACCGCCTCATAGCTACGCCGCCTCCGCCGCGTGCCCCCAGCCACCTCGCCGCGCTACCCCGGCCGCCCAGCCGCAGTCTCGCCGGAGCTCGTCCACCAATTCCCCTGAACCCTAGCCCTAACCCTAATTCGAATTCCCGAATCCGACACGTGTCGGACACGATCGAGTTCGGGTTTTTCTGGTCCCCTTCAGGTACTTGTAATTTTTTGCTCGTAGCTCCGTTTTCGATTCCGTAAATTGCATTGCGAAGCCTGTATGATCCTCTCGGTGTTCGGACAAACCGTTCGGGGCATCGCGTCCTGTGGTGATCGCAAACCGCGATCCAAAAACAGGAAAAAACCAGACCCTGTTTCACCCCGGAACTGAGTACGCCCCGCCAAACGGGACGACTTGGTCGTGCGCGGTCTTCACAGATACGTGCGCATCGTCGATACGGACGTGTGGAATTTTGCAGAAGCTGATTCGGGTGTGCGTGCACACCAAAATCAACGCGTATCTGCGGACATCGTCCCGTTTCCGACTTTTCTGCAATTCGTCCTAATTTTGTGTACACACGTCGGATCGAGACGAAACTTATGCCATCGGACTCGTAGCAATACGCTGGTCCTGTGGGTCAAGTTTGGTTCGATTCTGAGAACGTTGA
Organism: Iris macrosiphon; assembly: GCA_036927795.1. NCBI lineage: Eukaryota > Viridiplantae > Streptophyta > Magnoliopsida > Asparagales > Iridaceae > Iris > Iris macrosiphon. The sequence goes on along the minus strand of JAYESA010000009.1, from coordinate 28,987,722 downwards.
CAAAATCGCGTGTCGTGGGCCCCACAGGCCCCGTTCGACGGGCAATTTTGTGATCGGCTCATCGGAATCCAATTCTGGAAGTTTCGTTGGGTTCGTATCATCGTTTCTGACCTGTTGACACTAAGTTTGGTGAATTTGGAGGCTTTTGACCCGAACACGTTTTTCGGTGCAAAGCGGGCCCGCATGTGGACCCCGTTCAGACCCGAAATGGCCGTTTTTGCCCTTGTCTCCAAATTGGACTCAAGGACAGGTGTTTCTAGCTGATTGATATTTTCTGGATCTGATGGTTATGTTTATTACAGCAACCGGAGTACCGCCTGCAATTCTCGCTGAAGTCAGAACTACAAACAGAGCCGGAACCACAGGCAAGTGTATCTTGCCAAACCCTGCAGCTTGCTATTTATTTTCTGGACTTAATTATGCATTAGTGGGCAAGTAAAGCTTGCCAATTCTCAGTATTTCTTGACATAGTATTTTACTTGATTTCATTAAATGTAACTTGTTTAAACTGCTTAACCTAGGAAACGGATGACGTGCTTAGTGTCCGATCATAGTCGGGTGCCAACTTCGTACGCGGAGTTGTGTAACGTCACATAGACATGGATATCGAGACCCAATAATGTTCGTACTTGTCTTATCAAGTACCCCAGAACCCAGGACACTTGACACTATTCATGAGACAGAGTCTTCCTGAGACATTCATGGTGATTCTGTATAGGATATAGGACTGACAGAGATATTTTATAGACAGTATGACTTGTTGCATTAGCTATAATCCCGCTGACATGGACATGAGACGTTATGGTCATGATATGCATGATTTCATGGGGTGGGGAGAGACACACAGGCTACAGGTTGATTTTTATATTATGCCGGCGTCGTAGTCTCCCATTGAGCTAGACAACTACATGATATCACTGCTACCGGCTCCCCGACACAGAGCTTGTAGTAGTTTCAGCCTAAGTTCTCATGCTGCTCTCATGTTGCATTTATCACTTAGCTGGTTATATAGTTCACCCTATTGCTTATTTATTTCTGCACTGCTTATATTTTGGCTTGAGTTATCTGTACCTTGCTATGTCCCCTGAGGACCTGGAATGGACTATGTCCCCAGGTATAGCTGAAGAGATCCATCCAGGGATACCCCGTACCAGAGCACTTCCAGGAGCTGTACCAGGACCTGAAGACGAGCTCGCACCAGAGGACTGCTCCTGAGCATTGGTCGTATATAGTCATTTATTTCTCTTTCCAGTTCCTTTATTTCCTGTCTATTGGCATTGATGTATCAGACATATTCTCGGATTGTTTTCCGAGACATTTATGTGAGATCTGATAGTTATTCTATTGCATTATTTCTGGCATTTAATCTGTGATTATCTGTTATGGATGAGATTAGAGTAGATTAGTCTGTGACCTGTAACAATTGCTCTATTTCCTGTTAGACTACAGCTTAAGCATGCCCTGATGGATCCATTAAATTGGGTTGTCCATCGGTGCGTGCTGCTGGCCATTGCGCACGTGCTTAGTCCCTCGTCATTTTGGGACTGGGGCGTGACAGTCGTCGCCGATTCTAAGTGCATGCGCATTTTTGCCACGGACCTAGAATCGACACGGGAGTACTTTTTCTAGGATCTAGGCATCGTTTAGAGCATGTGGGTAAATTTTGGGCCGATTCTGAGTTCGTTTGGTGTGCGTTTCAGGAGGTTTTCTGAACCGCGCACCGCGTGTTCGTCGAAATGGCCGAACGGCCATTTTGGCGTGGTTTCCTCGTTTTGGGCTTGTGCGCACGTTGGGTTAGCTTTGGGGTGTGTGTGCTAGAGTTCTCGAGTTATATTTTATATATTTATAGGTGTTTGTGTGTGTCGGGGTCGTTGGGCATGCGTTGGTGGGGCGTTGTGAGCGTTGTGCGTTGTGGTATTGTGTTTATATATATATATTTGTGTGTGTTTCTATATATATATATATATATTTCTATTTATATGTGTGTTTTTATGTGTTTGTGAGTGTGTTAGTGAGTGCTTGTGTGAGTGTGTTGGTGCTAGTGTATGTGTGTAGGTGAGTGTGTGTGTGAGTGTGAGTGAGTGTTTATATATATATATATATATATATATATATATGAATATGAGTTTGTGTGTATATATGTATATATATTTATATATATATGTATGAGTGTTTATGTGTGTGGTTGTGTGTTTGTGAGAGTGTGTGCTAGTGTGTGTGAGAGTGTGTGTGTGAGAGTGAGTGAGTGTGAGTGAGGATATATAGATATATATATATGTTTGAGTGTGTGAGTGTGTATATGTATATATATATGTAGATATATGTGTGTATATATATATAGATGTGTGTTTATATGTATATATAGATATATGTATGTGCTTGTATGTGTGTGTGTGTATTTATGTGTTAGTGTTTGTGTGTGTATAAATATATATATGTTAGTGTGTGTGTGTGTGTGTATATATATATATATAGAGAGTTGTGTGTATATATATATATGTATGATTGCATATATATATATATATATATAGATATATATGTGTGTGTCTGTATGTGGTCGTGTGTGTGTGTGAGAGTGAGGAGGGAGCCGCTGCAGCGGAGCGCAGCCCAGCGCACTGCGCGCAGCGAGCAGCAGCAGCCGCTGCAGGCGCCGCAGCGCCGCGGCAGCAGCTCGCTCGAGCGTAGCGCTGCAGCAGCAGCAGTTCCAGCGCGCAGCAGCGCGCGGCAGCGCCATGGCAGCAGCTCGCTTGAGTGCAGCGCTGCAGCAGCAGCAGCAGCAGTTCCAGCGCGCAGCTGTGCGCAGCAGTTCCAGTGCGCAGCAGTGCGCGGCAGCGCCGCGGCAGCAGCTCGCTCGAGCGCAGCACTGCAGCAGCAACAGCAGCTCCAGCAGCTCCAGCGGCAAGCGCAGGAGCAGGGCGTGGCGTTTGCGCAAGCGTGGCGAGGCCTAGCTTAGCGCAGTAGCGAGGGGGGGCTCTGTATATAGATAGCTAGATATAGATATATAGATTGATAGGTAGATAGATTATTAGATAAATAGATTGATAGATAGATTGATATATAGTTAGATAGATGAATAGATAGATATCTTGATAGCTAAGATAGGTAGATATCTAGATAGTTATATAAATAGATAGATAGTTACTAGATAGTTAGATAGATAGTTAAATAGATACATAGATGGTTAGATGGATACATAGGTAAATAGATACCTAGATAGTTAGAGATAAATAGATAGATACTATATAGATATTAGATGGATAGGTAAATAGTTTGATAGATAGATAGGTAGATGGATAGATAGCTAGATATTAGATAGATAGATAGGTACATAGATAAATAGATATTAGATACATAGATAGATGGATAAGATATAGATTGATAGATAGATAGGCATATAGCTAGATAGATAGTTTAGATATAACTAGATATAGATGTAAATATATACATATAGGTAAGGTAAGGTAATATGTATATGTGTTTGTGGATATGTATATTTATATATATGTATGTAGATACCTAGGTATATGCCTATATGTATTAGATATCTATATTTTAGCCTAGACTATAGCTAGATATATATGTTTATGCATAGTAAGTTAGCTAGAGGGGTAGCCGGGTTGAGTTTAGAGTGGTATCTCAATACCTTGAGATAACCAAGGTATTGAGTTTCGAGCGGGGTATTTGAGCAATAGCCTAGGAATAGTATTGGAGTGATTTTTATATGCTTATGTGTATATATTTACGCGTGCTAGCATAGGTTTTAGAGGGTATAGGCTGGGTGCGTAGCCTAGGTTGAGGTATCGGATACCGAGGGTATTCCGGTATCTCAAGGAGGCGAGTTTGAGAGTTTTCTAGCTTAATGAGCTCGGTTTGACCTAGAATTTCAGGAGCACCCTAGTTTGACCTAGACTTGACCGTAGTTGACTCGGTTGACCGCAAAAGTCAACTTTTGACCTAGTTTTGACCCATAGTTGACTTTTTGGACCTAGAGTTGACTTTTTGACCTAGATTTTACCGGTTTAACCCGTTTGACCTAGAACGACCCTAGAAGCCTATTTTTAGTTATTTTATACCTGTTTAACTTATTAGAACCCTGTTTAACCTTGCTTTTCGTATTAGGTCCTTGCGACACCGGTTCGGATCGCCAGTTGCTCAGGACGTCAGGCGAGTACATTCTCTGATAGTTTTCATTATCTGATGATTATTATGATTCAGCTTCTAGTATAGTATCATCTGATTATTCTGGCACAACACGGAACACTGACTGGTATTTCTGGATTCATTTACTTGTGACACGTATATTTCATGTTTCTGGCCTCTATTCTGGAATCACTACTGGCATCACCTACAGGCATCACTACAGGCATCATTCATGTTCAGGCTGGACTCATACTTGATTTACGTGTCGGGTCTTGGATTCACTTATATTAGTCGGGGCGGAGAAATACTCGAGTAGACATGTAAACATTCCCATCTGGAATCATCAGGAATCACTCCCTCTGGTCTAATCTGGAATGATAGCAGCCGCGCACCCAGTGCGCGGTGAGCCGTACTTATCCCTAGCCGTTTACATGTCGAAACAAGTATTTCAAAGACATCGAGTTCATTCTTTATAGTCTGGACTCTCTTGCATTTCTTGACTTGTCTCACTTACATATTTCTGGACTTGACTCACTACATGTTTTTTATGCTGGACTCACTACACGTTCATGTGCACGGACTTGATCTTAGCTTATATTCTTGTATCTTGCAGTCATTACTATCTTGTTTCTGATATTCCTGCATCTTTACCTTTACGCACCAGTGATTTATATATGTTTTGTTTTATACTTGCTTCATTCTTCTTGCTACTTGCTATAACTGTTTTATAGTTTTTATCATTTAAATGGAACTGCTGTTAGAGATGTACTTGCTCCAGTCCTGACTGGACATATTTTTCAGAGTATCCGGAGGAGTGGTGTTCGAAGTTTTATGGACCTGAGCCTGTCGATGGTGCAGACAGGGACCCTCTAGTTTAGGAGTGATTTCCGGGTTGGTAGCCGGGATCACTAGGACCTTGTTATTATTTTTTTAGCTTTTAGCACCGGATTTGTCTCCGGTTTTGGATTGAGACATTGTATTGTATATTATTTTGGATGATGTATTATTATTATTGATGTTGTGGTTGTTGTAGTAGTTATTGGTTAGACTTTGGAGTTGTTAGTCTTCTTTGTTATCTTATCGTGCTTAGATTCGTGATTGAGTACTTGATTATCATTATGATATTGCTCCTCCGTTTGGAGTTGAGATCTTGACAGGTTTATATATTGATTGTGTGAGATTGATAGTTTGACCTAGACAGCGTTCTACCGCCGATGCTGCGGCGTAGGCTGGACGTACCCACGACTCATGCCCGATTTTTCGGGTGCTGGTCGTGACATCTCTCGCCCTATAAACACCCCCCCCCGCTTCGTCGTCGTCCCCGTCTTCCCGCTGTCTCACCACCACCAGCCATCTTCCCCAACGCCACCGCCTTCCTCCTCCCTCCTCTGCCCTAACTCTGCCCCGCAGCCGCTCGACCCGAGCCCCGGCCGCCCAGCGCCTCCGCCTCTCTCCCCGACCTCGCCGTCCCTCCCGCAGCGCCTGAGCCCGTCGCCTTGCTCGAGCAGCTCCGGCGAGCTTCCCCCGACCCTCCGCAGCAGCAGCCGCAGCACCTCAGCAGAGCCGCCTCCGCCTCCCTCAGCTCCGGCGAGTCTTTGGCCGTCTGAACCCTAACCCTAGCTACAGTGCACACATTGTCCCCTTGTGTCGTGTCGACTCGCGGACACGAGAATTCGGTTTTCGCGAAGCCCTGTTCAGGTACTCTTTTCTCTCTTTTCGCTGCCCCATTTTCTGTTCCGTCTGTTGTGACGCGAACCCTGCGTGACCCTCTCGATGCCCGTGCAACCCGCTCGGTGTGTCGTATCCTGTGGTGATCGTGAACTACGATAAAAAAATAGGAAAAATAACACCCAGTTTTCTCCCGGAACTGAGTGCTCCCCGTCATACGGGATAACTTGGTCGCATGCGGTCTTCATCGAAAGATGCGCGCCGTTGATACAGTCGTGCAGAATTTTACAGAAGTTGATTTGGATGTGCGTGCACACCGGAATCAACGCGTATCCGTCTGTTCTAGATCTCGTTGTAACTTGGTGTATAAATGTCGGATCGAAATGAAACTTGCGTCATCGGACTCGTAGTAATACGCTGGTCCTATGACCCAAGTTTGGTTCGATTCTGAGAACATTGACAAAATCGCGTATCGTGGGCCCCGCGGCTCTATTTGATGGGCGATTTTGTGATCGGCTCATCGGAATCTAATTCTGAAAGTTTCGTTGGGTTTGTATCATCGTTCTGAACTTGTGGACACTAAGTTTGACGAATTTGGAGACCATTGCTTCTGACACATTTTTCGGTGCGAAGTGCGCCACATGTGGACCCCGCTTTGACCAGAAACTGTCATTTTTGGCCCTGTATCCAAATTGGACTCAAGGACAGGCGTTTCTAGCTATTTGATATTTTCTGAATCTGATGGTGATATTTATTTCAGCAACCGGAGGACTACCTGCAAATCCCGCTGCTGCCAGAGCTACAGTTGGAGTCAGAACCCCAGACAAGTGTACCTTGCCAATATTGCAGTTCTTGTTACATATTTCCTTGAATTATTTATATCTTGTACATGCTTAACCTAGGACCATGTGACTTTACTTAGTGTCCGATTAATAGTCGGGTGCCAACACCGTACGCGGAGTTGTGTAACGTCATCTAGAGATGGATATAGTGACCCTTTATATTCTCGTGCTTGCATTATCAAGTACGTCATACCCAGGATACCTGACACTAATCATGAGACATAATCTTCCTGAGATATTTATGGTGATTCTGTATAGGATACAGGTTTCATGACATATTCTTTTGCTTAGATATTATATGACTTGATGCATTAGTTATGATCCTGCGTGGCATGGACATGAGACATTGTGGACATGAGACGTATGATTACATTGGGTGGAGAGAGATTTACCATACAAAAGGCTGATTATATTATATATATATTGATATATGGAGGTGTCTTAGACTCTGACACAGAGCTTTGACACATGTACGGTCCCTTCGAGAAAATACTGCTATAGGTTTCTCTGACACAGATCCTATAGTAGTCTCAGCCCGAGTATGACTAAAACTCTCATTTGCATATCACTTAGCTGGTTATATATTTACCCTATTATTTCATTTATTGCTGCACTGCATTTATTTTGGCATGAGTTATTTTGTACCTTGCTATGTCCCCTGAGGACCTGGATCCGGATTATGTTCCCAGGATTAGTAGACGAGATCGATCCCGAGGTATTAGGAACAGGAGCATTAGCAGGAGCAGGAATAGGAGCAGGCACTGAAGCAGTACCAGATCCAGTAGACGAGTGATCACCGAGGATATCTTCTGAGTATATGCTTTATCCATACTCAGTATTTGCTGTTATTACCTTTATTTATGTATCTTGACTATTGTATCAGACTCATTATCGGGTTATTTTTTGAGTTTATGTTTTATTAAGATTGATCTTATTTTATGATTCTGATATTGTTGTATTCATTTCTGTGGATGAGATTAGTATATCTAGACCCTTATTGTTGTATTACAGCTTAAGTACATCCTGATGGGTCCATTAAATTGGGTTTGCCCATCAGTGTGTGCTGCTGGCCATTGCCACGTGTCTAGTCCCTTGATATTTTAGGACTGGGGCATGACATTACTCAATTGCGATGAGGATGAACTGGAGAAGCTAGAGGGATAAGTAATTAATACATCCACGTTTATATCATCTTAATGTAATAGTATAAGATACTATTATGCTACTAATCAGCAGTTGCTTCATTGTTTTTCAGCATATATAATGATGAGTTGAGGTCGGTTAGACCCTACATAACAGACAAAGAAGTAGAACAAGAAATCAGATACCATTTTCTTTCTTGGTTGAGCGCATATGTAAGATGCTTGGTAATTACTTTTTAATTCTGTACTTGCAAAACAAATAACTTACTATCTCTACTTTGGTATTTAGGTCGATCGTCTAATAACACCAGAGACTGAATCTATTAGAACTCTAGCCAAGGGACCAATTACTGCCGTTAAAATATGGCCAAGTTTCTGTGTGAATGGGTTCAGGTTCAAGTCAACAAATGCTCCTATCAGAGACAGCTTTTTGGATCTTGATTCCACGAAAAATAGTTGTTTGTGTATCAAATCTTCGAACTACAAAGACGTCGATCTAGGCAATAATTTCTTTGGCATCTTACGAGAGATTGTGGAGTTGACATATAATTATGGCACAGAACCTGCTAATATCATGCTATTCAAGTGTGAATGGTTCGATCCGATTCAAGATCAAGGTTGAAAAATTGACAAGCATGGCCTTGTGAATATAAACTACAAGCGTAGATATCAAGGCTACGAACCATTTGTCCTATCAAGTCAGGCTCAGCTCGTGTACTTCATAACTTATCATAGACGGGGGACAGCGAGGTCGGATTGGTGGGCAGTATGCAAGACTAAAGCTAGAAATACCTTTGACATTGACGAAATAGCTTATCAGGAGGACGATCTACCTCTTGTAACAAATATTATAGATGTGGACTCAACGAAAGTTACTCATTATACGAGTAATAATGTAGAAGATGTAGAATTATCCGAAGAGGAAGACGAAGTAGATGAAAGTGAAGACGAGGAGGAGGAAGAGGGAGAGGAGGACGAGGCAAAGAAGATGAATTTTCTGAAGATGATTGAAAATAAAATATTTTGCCTGTAGAATGTAACTATATTTTGACTGTAGAATGTACTATTTTAACGAATATATGTATTATATTTTGACTGTAGAATGTTGTGAGATATGCATCACATTTTGACTGTATAATTTACTATATATTTGTGTTTTTCTATATTCATCATATGTTGTTATCAGGTGATAGGACGGCGTGGAGGATTCGGCAGGTCCCGAGGTAGATAGAGTGCTCCTCCGGTACTGCCTACTGTTGGTTCCGGATCATCATCACCCAGTACTCCAGTATATCGATCACTCACATCTCCGACTGTTGGGACGAGTAGTTCCAGGCGTGATAGAACTCCCTCGTCCAGCGTTCCTCCTGCTGACGGAACCATGGAGGCAGATAAGCATGTCGAGGAGGTCATATCCACGTTGACCCAGCATCAGTAAGATCCTCCATGTGTACCTCCGGAGGAGACAAGGACAGAGATTTGGGCCGACGGTACAAAGTAAGTCAATTAGATGGTTTAGCATCATATATATCGTGTATTTCTTTATTCATCATATGTTAAATTTTTCGATAAAAATAATTATCTCTGTATAGATATCGTCCATCGTCGGTTTAGAGACGCCTGGGCCTATTTCTAAGGAACAACTACGGTGGCCCTTGGATCAACTACTCTGAAGCTCCGGAGGAGAGGAAGGCATTCTGGTTTGCGCACTTCAAGGTAAAAGTATATTAAATAAATCCTCTAATTTATGCATATTATATAACTTATCCGTGATGCTCACTTACTAAATTATTTATTGTAGCAAACGTATTTCTATCCTCCGTACCGGGCCGAGTTGATCGAGCGGCTGTTTTCTACCATTGCCGCCAAGCTTATCCGAGATGCTCTGGATGACCAAAAGGCTCGTGATCGTGCTGGAAAACCCATCCAAGGTTGGATCACGCCTGAGCATTGGACTGTGATGCGAGCTAGATTCGACGATCCGAGCTACAAGAAAAGGTCTGAGAAGGCCAAGGCGGCTAGGCGGAATGCTGCCAAGTGGTGTGGTGGCTCGATTCCGATGACGGAACATTTCCGTCGTTTGGTATATTTTTTATTTAAGATATATTATTTTAATGTAAGTACAATAAAATGGTAGTAGAAAAAATATTTAAGTTTAGTACTAAATAATATATTTTTAACAGGTACAGAGGGGTGAGGATGCAAACATGGTGACCGTCTTCTTGGCCACCCATCGCAAGGACGGAAATCTCATTGATGAGAGGGCCTCGCAGACCTATGTAAGTATTACTTTACTTTGTGTTAATTTTAATATAACTTAGGCAATTATCGAGTTTCCAAACCTTTCTAGGCAGAGTATCTTAGGCTGCGTGAGCGGACGACTGCTAGTGCACCTACAGCTGGAGAGGCTGGTACTTTCTCACAGCCCGCTCCAGCTCCGTCGGTGGACGACCTGTGGGTGACCGCAGCTGGGGGTCTCCAGAGGGGTACGTACTATGGTACGGGATCCTATGGCGCCCTGGTTGCGACGCAGTCATCTAGGGCCTTCCCGACAACTGCGCATTCCACACAGACCTCGCAGTTGTAGTGCCCCGCTCCGCGTAGGCACTATGTACAAGTGATATCGCCTTGCTTGCTCGAACGGAAGTCTTCTCGGAGAGTTCCCGATCGATTAATCAATGTGAGTGGGCAGAACTGCATTCTCTGATTCTTGCACGACTTAATAATGAATTTGAGTTTTTGAATGCTTGTTTGCTTAAGAAGAATGTTTTCATAAGAGAATGATAGAACCGACTCAGTATGCTAATAAGAGAACTCACATAGCTTGTCATCGAAATGAATCTACTGCCTAACTAAGAGAATATAAATGCTTGTCAGAATAAGATAGAACCATTGATATGCTAAAGAGAATAAGAAATATTACATGCTTAGAACCACCGACACAGCTATCAAACGAACCTATGCTATGCTAAGAAAGATAAGTAAATGAATGGCTCGAATATGTCCCTTTGAATATGCTAAGAAGAAGAGATAGTTATTGCATGTTAACTATGAAATCAATCGTGCTTGCCTTAATATGTTTCGCTTGTCTGTTTTCTATATCGAAATGCTATAAGTAAAATATGTGAATACAGTGACTAATAGTACGTCCTGAGGATACGGCTCACAAGGGTCTAGTGGGGTGTGCTATTAGTAATGTGATAAGATGTGCTTTGTTTCGATTAGATGTGTTTCGCTAAGACTGCATATGTTTTGCTTGATCATTGTTTTGCTTGCACTATGTGTTATGTTATTGCATTGGTCTCGGACAACTTGTGCACAAGGTCTTGTCTCTCGAACGATTCCTAGGGCACTGGGAATCGCTCGGTCCGGAAGAGATTTTTGGATCGCCCTGAGGTATACGGCCCGTAAGGGGGTCTAGTGGGGCGATATGTCTATTAGTGTGGTGCAGAACCCATGATGTCACAGCTGCTAGTACTCGGGTGTGTTGGTAGAGCTGGACCTCGTATGACAGCTGCCGACACCCGTGCGTGCTAGTGAAGAGCTGAACCTTGGGCAACTGCTGCTAATCATGGGGCGACCCATGGACCGTCATATAGATAGGGCGCATGCTAGGTTCACCTTCTTGCATACCTATCGATTGATGACACCAGTGATTGATACATTAGTTATGAATATGTAAATTATGACTAACTTGTGTGTCTGCTGCAGGGATAACCGTTCGGCTATGGGGTAAAAAATATAAGTTTATGCATAAGTCTGCTCATTCATTTTGTCTGCATCGTAGAGATTATCTGATAGGGCTTCATGCATTGCATCAGTTAGACAATGATTATTAGTGCGGGAGAGCTGAACCTCGGTCTCAGCTGCTAATAGTATCAGAATATGAGTCATTGGTTAGCTGGATTATCGCTACCGATCCTGAGTTTCTCGGGGACCGAATTCATATAAGCTAGTCATTCTGTGTACTTAAAAGTATGATAGTCCATTTGATATGTTGCCTTAATTCGATATGCTCAGTCTGCTATAAGAACTTTGCCCCAAGAGTTAGATTATGTGCACAATACATGCTGCGCACTGCACGATAGAACACTGTCCCGATTCGTATGCTTATAGTTTGAATATGCAAAACTGTTTCAAAGTTATGTTTTTAAAGATGTAATCTGACTATAGTTCTGAACTGCATGAAATGAACCTAAGTAAAACTAGCAAGATCACTAGTAATGTAATGTTTTTGCCACATAATTACTTAGTGTGGGTTTCAGGGGGTGTAGCTTCTGTTCAGTTGTTTTATCTCACCAGTACTTGCATAAAGTGCTGACCCACCAACAGTCTGCTTGTTCTCAGGTGCTCGTTCATCCGAGGAAGCGATAGCCGTGCCTCATCCCAAGGAACCGGAAATCTGGAGTCGATGTCTTGAGCCGCATCGAGATGTGCCTGATTTGAGCTGCTTTTGTATAGAGGGACATAATGTATGGAACGGTGTTATTGTAATCGAGAGAAGTGTGCTTGAGCGATCTGTAACCTCGGCCATGCGCCGTTTGTAACACTTCTGATTATCAATAAAGGAGCCTATTTTCATATGCCACTGTGTTCTTTACTTTTCTGAAATATATGTGCCGCTGCTTCAGTATCGAATAGCTTACTTGCCCTTGTTCAAAGCTTTGGCCTTGTGCAAGCGCATCTTAGGCTTGCACGGCATCACGTCCCGATAAGAACGATTGTCCCGCGGGAGAGCTGTAACGTGGTGATTCACGTTCAGCGGGGACTATCGGGCTTGCGGGAGATTTGGGGCGTGACAGCAGTCGTCGGCCAGAGTCCAGGAGGCCGTTGACCGTCATATTGCGTCTCTCCGTGACGAGTTACTGCGAAGGATGAAGAAGCAGCCCCAGTCCGAACCGCAGGCGGACGATCCGACGCTCATCGCATGATTCGATATGCTCGACAGCAGCATCACGGAGCTCCGAGATTTGACAAATGATCTTAGAGCCTCGACAGACCGCAATATCATGGAGCTGCAGGCATCACAGCTATCCATGGGCGAGAGGCTGACGATGATGCAAGATTCAATGGTTCATAGCAGTACGAGGATGTTATCTACCATGGATTCTTACAACCAGTGACTCGCAGACTTGGAGCGGATACGTCCTCCTGGTGCGCCTACATCGACACAGACTCCACCGACGTCACTGCCTTCTCCATCGACATCGGTGTCGATTTTACGGGAGCAGTATGAGCTGTTCTTATCCTTCATGCGCGTCGGTGGTCATCCTCCTGCAGACCCGCAGTAGTATAGTTGCTGGATATTTGTATTGTTTGTATTATTTAGGATGAGACTCATTGTATGGATATATATTTATCGTATGGATATATATTTATTGTATTCTTTACGATGATATTTGCTGGATGTTTTCTTTTCTTCAAATTTTATTATATTATTCATATTAAATATATGTTAATTTACCAGTGTTGAGTATTCAAACCCAAGGGGGTCGGCAAACCCAAAAATTCAACGGAGGGTTGCTCTGGGTCTATTTGTACAGATTGTGAATTAATTAACTGTAGGAATAATAGTTTGAAAATAATTCAGTATTCTTTTTTTTTACTGTAAAATTAGCGACATTTTTAGCGACGTTTAGCGACGTTAATACACGTCGCTAAATACGTCGCTAATTAGCGATGTTGCTTCACGTCGCTAATGACGTCGCTAAAAACGTTGTTGTACGTCACAAATTGCTGACATGGCAGTTTTGTCAGGTGATTAAAGACGTCGCTGTAACGTCGCTAAGTAAGTCGCTAATTAGCGACGTTAAACGACTGATGAGCACATCGCTAATCAGCGACGTTGCGTCGCTAAACGTCGCTAATTTAGCGACGTACTAACGTCGCTAAAAAATATCGGTACAACGACGTTTAGCGACATTTTTTCTTTCAGCGACTAGCTGAGTTCCGACTTCTTTAAAACGTCGCTAATTACGTCGCTAAAAGTGATTATCGACGTTTTTTGGCATTTAGCGACATTTTTTAACGTCGCTAATTTGACTTTTTCTTGTAGTGCGACAAAAGAAAATCCTAAACCTTTTCTCCCCTCATCCATCGATGTCCCCGACCCAACTCCCCACCATGCGACCGCGTCGAACGCCAGACCGCCGCCGCCGCTGACCTGAGACGCGCGCGTCAACCCCGGTTTGCTGAAACCCAACCCTAGGTACCCATTTTCTCTGCTAAATTTCTCCCTACATATGCGACCGAATTTTGATCTAGTTGTTTAGATTCAACCACAACATGAACACCTTCTATTGTCTTCAAGTGGTTTCATTCGAACCACTCTATTTCTCATATAAATTTATCCAAAATTTTCCGAAAAATCTATTGTTTTAGATATATGTGAATTGACAGTTTTTGAAACCCACATATTGTTTTGGAAGACAATTTTCTTCCAACCGACCCAACCAAAATTTGATTTTTTTCTGACACGAAGTTAATAAAACCAGGATTGAAATGACCTATTCTTTGTATATATTTAATCATTAGTTCTGTGCAAAAATTTAGATTTAAAATCAAGAAAAACTTGTTTCAAAAACATAAAAAAAATTATACGGAGTGCGTCCCGATAAACAGACCACCACGTCACATACTAATTGCACCGAAAGATGTGTATGGTATTTATTGACGTGTGGACTTTCGCGGAAGTTGATTTGGATGTTTGTGCACGTCGAAATTAACCCATATCCGTAAAAAGTTTCTCGTATCGATATTTTTGTAAAATTTTCCATTAGTTGGTACACGTTCGTCGGAACACGACAAAACTTGCGCCATTGGATTCGTTGTATCATGTTGGTCCTGTGACCTAAGTTTCACGCGATTCTGAGACAGTTGACCGAGCTGCCTATTCGCGGGCCCTACGGTTTGACTTGACGAGCGAACTTGTGATCGTGTAAACCCCATCGATTTATTCTGTAGATAGTTAGAGTGGATCTAGAAAATTTTTGATAGAATATATTGAGGTTTAGAGTAGGGGATATTTACCTGAAATTTTAATCCAATTAATTTAAACCATTGGGGCACCCTATCTTTGTCTATTTATTCGGAGCCCATTATCAGCCCATAAATTCCGTACAAATATTGTACACTCGACTCAACTCGCCAAATTAGGCACTGGATATTTTTGACCGTTAAAATCAACTTTTGTGTGCTCTAAATTAATTGCGCAACATTCCGAAAATTGTAACCCGTATTTAATTCCGTGTCGGACACCTGTGTCGTTATCCTCGATTTTGGTGTACCAACTTAACCCGTTGAGCCGGACCAACTAAAGGGTCCAAGACCGACTCCAAGCCCCCACCATTTTTGGCCTTTGCACCGTTTCCAGATTTTGACCCCGTGGGCCCCAATTAAATTAAATTCGCGGGACGCGTTATCGTTAATTAAATAGGGATTTACCAACTTTGTAAATTCTATTTTAATATTAAATTAATCCCAATGCCCTTCAAATTTGACCCGCGCCTAACGCGCAACGCCCCCTCACTATGACAATTTTAAATATATTTTTCTCCGCAAATTTTGCGTCATTTCATGTGTCCATGCAAATTCTCGAATTTACGGGAGCTAATTTGCAATTAATATATTGTTGGCAACACCTCATTGGTCATGATTATTTGTTGGGTCCCAAAATGGGGTCCCAAACCCAATTCCCTCATGAAGAAATCCCACCCCTATTCATATTAAATCCCAATCATTCATTTCTCCTAGGAAAATTACCACCACACATTCTAACCTACACATCCCCCTATAAAGTAACATTTCTCCCCACACCCTCAACACTCCACCGGCCCTAATCCCAACACCACTCTCTCTCCTCCTCCATTTATTACTCCCTATGCAAAGCTTCTCCTTCTTCACTCTACATTCTTCATTCTTCTTCTTTTCCTCCCTCCTTCCTCCTCCCACTTGAAACTACCCCGACCGGAATACCCGACCTCCGGCCAAGCCTTACTCCGGCCATCCCGACATCCCCCAAAGCCAGCCACCCCACGCCGCGGCCAACGTCGGCCAGCCCGCGGCCACCCTGCTGCAGCCGTGCGTCCCCGCCCTACAGCGGCCTGAACCACCACCGACCTGTGCATCCCGACCCCACTCCAAACCGGAGCAGCCTTTCCGCCGAGCGCCTCTGCTGCAGACTGAACTCCGGCCAACTGGGAGCAGACCTGAGCGCCTCGGCTGCAGACTGCAGTCTGGCCAACTGAGAGCAGCCGACCCCCCCCCCTCGCGGTGTGTAGCACTCGACGCAGACCGTTCCCGGCCGGCCAGCATTCCGTCGACCCCGCAGTTTCCCGTCCGGCCACCCTAGTTGTATCATCTCCACCTTCTCCGACCGAATCCGGCACCGTCGACGCCAAGGTCGACTCTTCCCCTAGCCTCATTTAATTCTAGAATTTGTTTTGGGTTACATTGATGGTATTTATGCATGTGATATACTAGCAAGGGTTTGGGTTTAAGTTTGTGGATGGTTATGGTAGTGTGATAACTAAAAATGTATGTTTGAGATATATATAGAATCTGGTATATCGATGATTAAAGGAAGATATAGCAGATAGGAATTGATATTTATATTGTTGGCATATACATGGTTAAAATAAATAAATAATTAAATCCAGCAATTACGGATTAAATAGAAATTGATTGAGGTTATAAAATACCTGCAAATGGAGAGCAGGTAAATTATTCCGGAATGAGTAGTAGATCGGATCACGAGACAATGAATTGAGGACGATAATAATATTAGGTAATTCCAGAGACTGAGTCTAGACGTAGCAGTGTGTAGCACACCTGTCTGTTGTAAAATAGATTATTGATTCTAGTTTGTAATTCATCTCTAGGTATTGCGGGACCTGAAGACTTGGACGCAGTACCCGATCCCCCTCATCAGCAGCCGCACGCAGGCAAGTATACCTTGCCACCCTGTATTTCAGTTTACAGATATTGTTGTTCTTTATGTACTCGTGCACATATTTCTGTTGACGATCGATACTCCGTGTCCGATTCACAACCGGGTGTTGACTTTCGACGTAACGTCTTAGAATAATTGCTAGATGCTTTACAGCACCTCGATGCACGTACCTGAGTACATCGATTTCCCAGGACACACTCATACACTGTGATCGTGCCAAATTCCTATATCCTGATACTGACATCATGACCAGAGACTGGGACGACCTTAGGGTCGCGTCTGTTGAGTTACTTCCGTGTGTCGAGACTGTTAGATAGAGGTTCAAGTTCAGCGCACTATAGCTGACCGCTTGGGAAGGGGAAGATAGTTACTAGACGTTTGGGCTACTCTGCACGCGCTTATATATGTACCTGTTGTGATCCTATTTGATAGTGTAGTGGTAACACCCGTGTGTCTCTGTGCTCGGAGCTGCGGTACGACCCGTGTGTCTCTGTGTTCGGAGCTGCGGTTTTATTTTGGACAGCCCACGCGTCGAACATTGTCTTTAAACTGAGTCACACTAGTTGGTTATGATAGAGTACCCTGTCGTGCACTTGTACTTTCTGTTTACTTGGCATGCTATATTTCTGTACCTTGTTACGTCCCTCTGAGGACCTGGTTCCCTGTCAGTTTTGCAGCATAGATGATTTCGGAGCACTTGGAGATACTGATGGAGTGGCATATCTTGCGAGCATGGTACCAGGTACTCATATTATATCTACCGGCATTATGGTTATTTTACATTGATTATTCCTCTGCTGTTGTAGCCTAATTTTGTAGACTCATACTTCTTCTCGAGTCTATTCGAGTTAGTGTGTTATTGGGCGGCCGACCTTAGCACATATAGCTCTTTCTTGTTTACTGTTGTACATTGTGGATTGAGACATAGAGGTTTACATTTATGGAATATCTAGATAGTGCCCTTTATATTACAGCTTATACGTATTCGAGTCAGACCAGAGTCTGGTCGAATGCGTAGCTGGCGTGTCACGTATTCCTGGTCCTACGTATTTTGGGACTGGGGCGTGACATATTTTTGTGGTGGCCCATGCGGGTCCGATTTAAATCGTCTTGGTCACCTGACTGTGCCAAGCGAGCCTGCAAATTAGGAATAGATGTTATGATTGTTGAATAGGATCTCAATCCATAATCGATTTAAAAACTCTTTGTATGTGATTATCGCCCTTGGACTTCCACTTTACATTCGTTCAATCTTCGTCAATATCGCTATCCTTGTTCCTCGTCCCCTATTGTTCGGGGATACGAATGCTTGTGACTGATGATTTCCCCCCAGAAGAAGACCGAAGAACAGACGGCAGAAGAAAGAATTCGTACGCCTTTCTCTGAGAAGATTGTTACTTTATCAGGATAGATTGATGGGTTCTTTGGATTCTAGAACTAGTGTGGAAGGTTGGCAAGAGAGTTGGACCCAATAGTACCCTACCCGTGCTTGAGGTAACAGTAATCTTGGAAGCACTGAGAGCTAGAAGGATTG
Source organism: Iris macrosiphon (assembly GCA_036927795.1). NCBI lineage: Eukaryota > Viridiplantae > Streptophyta > Magnoliopsida > Asparagales > Iridaceae > Iris > Iris macrosiphon. Next base: position 28,969,446 of record JAYESA010000009.1, on the reverse strand, counting down.
TTGATCATGACCTAGGATGATTTATGAGAATGCATAGCCTGATGATGGAAACTAGTGGTTGGATATGATAGCAATACTAGAAATGATATTATGGACTAAGAGGAGATAAAATTACAAGCTCTCACTTGGATGATGATGATCTAATACCAGAAATTTTAGTAGGTGCTTGGGTGACATCATTATTATAATTGCACTAGGTGACTTGGACAGATAAATAACGAAAAGAAGGAATTTGAGGAATAAAATTTTAGGGAAAACTTTGAGGAGGAGAATTATACATTAGGCAAAGAATTTTTTTCTTTTTCTTTTGAGGATTGATGTTGGAAACAGAACGGGAGAAATTATTTTGAGGTTTAGTTTAGACTATGACCTTATCCTAGACATGGATTGGTTGTGCCAATACCACGCAACGCTTGATTGCCGTTATGGTTGTGTCACCTTTAGACCACCGGATTAACCTGAGTTTGAGTTATTAGAGAGCCTGGAAGCATGGTGTCCATCTACCTTGGAGGCATACAATACAGGAGGTGAACCAGTGTACCACCATGTTATAGCGGAGTTGAGGATATTTTCTAGATAATCTTCTAGGCCTGCCACCTGACAGAAAGAGTTTGTTACAGAGTTGACTCCAAGAGCCGAGCCGATTATTTTTTTGTCTTCAGACTAGCACCGACAGAGTTTGGTTGAGTTGGAAGTCCATAATAGAGGACCTCTTAGACAAGGGTTTTGGTCGGGCTAGTGTTTTTCCATGAGAAGCAACCATCTTATAGTACCGAAGAAGGACGAGACGGTACGTCTGCGTATTGATTTCAGGGACGGTATGTTTGTGTATCAATTACAGGATTTAATGCAGTAACGGTAAAGAACAAGTACCCTATGCCGCGCATCGATGATTTATTTGATTAGCTTAGTGGCGCATGTGTATTCTCGAAGATCGATCTCAGATCCGGTTATCATCAGATCAAGGTACGGAAAGAGGACATCCAGAAGACGGCCTTTCGGATGAAGTATGGCCACTATGAGTTTTTAGTCATGCCGTTTGGTTTGACCAACGCGCCAGCAGTATTTATGAGCTTGAGGAACAAGGTTTTCCACCAGTACTTGAATAAGTTCGTGGTGGTATTTATAGACGATATCCTGATATATTCCAAGAGCCAGGAGGAGCATGAGAGACATCTCAGGATTATGTTGGAGACGCTGAGACATGAGAGGCTGTACGCCAAACTCAGTAAATGTGAGTTTTGCTTGGACAGAGTACCATTTCTGGGACACATAATCACCGGAGATGGACTATCAGTTGATCCGGAGAAGATAGCTGCAGTAGAGACCTGGCCTACCCCTACATCAGTTACGGAGGTTAGGAGTTTCCTCGGACTTGCCGGATATTATCGGAGGTTCGTGGAAAACTTTTCGAGGATAGCTGCACCTATGACGCGACTGACGCGTAAGGGCAAAGAGTTTATCTGAATCGACGAGTGTCAGGCGGCTTTCGATGAGCTAAAGAAGCGTCTGACATCAGCACCAATTTTGACACTACCTTCCGGATCAGGAGGATTTGTAGTGTACAGTGATGCGTCAGGGAGCGGATTGGGATGTGTACTGATGCAACACGGCAAGGTGATAGCCTACGCATCGAGACAGTTGAGAGTTCATGAAAAGAACTATCCGACGCACGACTTGGAGCTAGCTGCGGTGATATTTGTACTAAAGCTATGGAGACATTACCTTTATGGTGAGCGTGTTGAGATTTATACAGATCATAAAAGCCTGAAGTACGTCTACACGCAGAAGGAGCTCAATATGAGGCAGAGACGCTGGCTATAGCTGATGACAGATTATGACATTGAGCTACAGTACCACCCTGGCAAGGCGAACGTCGTAGCAGATGCCTTAAGCAGGAAGCCCATGGCATACTTTTTGACGACGCAGCGACAGTTGCTAGAGGATCTCCAGGAGCTTGGGATAGAGATCGTATTGCCAGGCACGGATGGACAGATGGCCAGTCTTGAGGCTCAGTCTACTTTGATTGAGAGGATCAAGGCAGCATTGCCTACAGATGCGAGATTTCGACGTCTGCGAGAGAGAACAGAAGTCGGCCTGCAGACGGGACTCAGGATTCATGAAGACGGAACGCTGAGGTGCGGAGATCGCCTATATGTTCCGAGTGGCGAGCTACGCCAAGAGTTGATGACCGAGGCTCATAGCTCGATTTACTCCATTCATCCCGGGGGTACGAAGATGTACCGAGACTTGAGACAGCATTTCTGGTGGCATGGGATGAAGAGGGAAATTGCAAGATTTATGGCGAAGTGTTTAGTTTGTCAGCAAGTCAAGGCTGAACATCAGAGGACTGCAGGATTATTGCAGCCACTCCCCATTCCCGAGTAGAAGTGGGAACATATTACCATGGACTTTGTCACAGGATTTCCGCGAAGCCCTAGCGGGAAGGATACAGTTTGGGTTGTCGTAGACAGACTCACCAAGTCTGCACATTTCTTGCCCTTCAGAGTTGGGCAATTCACAGAGATACTAGCTGACATGTATATGAGGTAGATAGTACGATTACATGGAGTGCCTGTCAGCATCGTATCGGATCGTGATTCCAGATTCACGTCACATTTTTGGCGGAGTATGCAGGAGAGCTTAGGAACTCGTCTCAAGTCAGCACTGCATATCATCCACAGACTGACGGACAGTCAGAGCGCACGATACAGATATTAGAGGATATGTTGAGAGCGTGCATGATTGATTTTGGAGGATCTTGGGAGGACCATCTACACTTGGTGGAATTCTCCTACAATAACAGTTACCAGGCCAGCATACAGATGGCACCTTATGAGGCACTGTATGGCAGGAAATGCAGGTCGCCAGTTTGTTGGAGTGACGTGGGAGAGCGTCAGATACTTGGGCCCGAATTGGTGACACAGACAGTAGAGAAGGTCAAGCAGATTCAGAGCCACATGCGCGCAGCACAGGACAGACAGAAACACTGGGCAGATGCGTACCGCAGACCATTGGAGTTCAAGGAGGGTGACCACGTGTTTTTGAGGATATCGCCCACTCGTGGTACCATCAGATTCGGAGGCAGAGGCAAGCTGAGTCCGAGGTATATCGGACCTTTTGACATTCTGGAACGAGTTGGCGAAGTGGCATACCGTCTTGCATTACCTCCATCATTAGAGGGAGTACATGACGTATTTCACGTATCGCAGCTGAGGAGATATGTCGCAGACCCTAGCCACGTGCTTGATCATTCGGAGATTACAGTCGGGCCCAGCCTGTCTTACGTAGAGCAGCCAGTTGAGATCCTCGATCGCAGCGAGAAGACTTTGAGAGGACAGACGATTCGACTGGTCAGAGTGGCATGGAAGCACCATTCACCAGGCGAGTCTACTTGGGAGCGCGAGAATTCTAATAGGCAGCGATTCCCGTACTTATGTGAGGAGCAAGGTACGAATTTACGTACGGTAATTTAATTACTAGTTATTTTAAATTCTGTTAGATATTATCGTGCTTTACTTTTAATTTCGGGGACAAAATTTTTCTAAGTTGGGAAGAATGTAAACCCCCTCGATTTATTCTGTAGATAGTTAGAGTGGATCTGGAAAAAATTTGATAGAATATATTGAGGTTTAGAGTAGGGGATATTTACCTGAAATTTTAATCCAATTAATTTAAACCATTGGGGCACCCTATCTTTGTCTATTTATTCGGAGCCCATTATCAGCCCATAAATTCCGTACAAATATTGTACACTCGACTCAACTCGCCAAATTAGGCACTGGACTTTTCTGACCGTTAAAATTAACTTTTGTGTGCTCTAAATTAATTGCGCAATATTCCGAAAATCGTAACCCGTATTTAATTTTGTGTCGGACACCTGTGTCGTTATCCTCGATTTTGGTGTACCAACTTAACCCGTTGAGCCGGACCAACTAAAGGGTCCAAGACCGACTCCAAGCCCCCACCATTTTTGGCCTATGCGCCGTTTCCAGATTTTGACCCCGCGGGCCCCAATTAAATTAAATTCGCGGGACGCGTTATCGTTAATTAAATAGAGATTTACCAACTTTGTAAATTCTATTTTAATATTAAATTAATCCCAATGCCCTTCAAATTTGACCCGCGCCTAACGCGCAACGCTCCCTCACTATGACAATTTTAAATATATTTTTTTCCGCAATTTTTGCGTCATTTCATGTGTCCATACAAATTCCCGAATTTACGGGGGCTAATTTGCAATTAATATATTGTTGGCAACACCTCATTGGTCATGATTATTTGTTGGGTCCCAAAATGGGGTTCCAAACCCAATTCTCTCATGAAAAAATCCTACCCCTATTCATATTAAATCCCAACCATTCATTTCTCCTAGGAAAATCACCACCACACATTCTAACCTACACATCCCCCTATAAAGTAACATTTTTCCCCACACCCTCAACACTCCACCGGCCCTAATTCCAATACCACTCTCTCTCCTCCTCCATTTATTACTTCCCATGCAAAGCTTCTCCTTCTTCACTCTACATTCTTCATTCTTCTTCTCTTCCTCCCTCCTTCCTCCTCCCACTTGAAACCACCCCGACCGGAATACCCGACCTCCGGCCAAGCCTTACTCCGGCCATCCCGACATCCCCCAAAGCCAGCCAGCCCACGCCGCGGCCAACGTCGGCCAGCCCGCGGCCACCCTGCTGCAGCCGTGCGTCCCCGCCCCACAGCGGCCTGAACCACCACCGACCTGTGCATCCCGACCCCACTCCAAACCGGAGCAGCCTTTCCGCCGAGCGCCTCTGCTATAGACTGAACTCCGGCCAACTGGGAGCAGACCTGAGCGCCTCGGCTGCAGACTGCAGTCCGGCCAACTGAGAACAGCCGACCCCCCCCCCCCTCGCGGTGTGTAGCACTCGGCGCAGACCGTTCCCGGCCGGCCAGCATTCCGTCGACCCCGCAGTTTCCCGTCCGGCCACCCTAGTTGTATCATCTCCACCTTCTCCGACCGAATCCGGCACCGTCGACGCCAAGGTCTACTCTTCCCCTAGCCTCATTTAATTCCAGAATTTGTTTTGGGTTACATTGATGGTGTTTATGCATGTGATATACTAGCAAGGGTTTGGGTTTAAGTTTGTGGATGGTTATGGTAGTGTGATAACTAAAAATGTATGTTTGAGATATATATGGAATCTGGTATATCGATGATTAAAGGAAGATATAGCAGATAGGAATTGATATTTATATTGTTGGCATATACATGGTTAAAATAAATAAATAATTAAATCCAGCAATTACGGATTAAATAGAAATTGATTGAGGTTATAAAATACCTGCAAATGGAGAGCAGGTAAATTATTCCGGAATGAGTAGTAGATAGGATCACGAGACAATGAATTGAGGACGATAATAATATTAGGTAATTCCAGAGACTGAGTCTAGACGTAGCAGTGTGTAGCACACATGTCTGTTGTAAAATAGATTATTGATTCTAGTTTGTAATTCATCTCTAGGTATTGCGGGACCTGAAGACTTGGACGCAGTACTCGATCCCCCTCATCAGCAGCCGCACGCAGGCAAGTGTACCTTGCCATCCTGTATTTCAGTTTACAGATATTGTTGTTCTTTATGTACTCGTGCACATATTTCTGTTGACGATCGATACTCCGTGTCCGGTTCACAACCGGGTGTTGACTTTCGACGTAACATCTTAGAATAATTGCTAGATGCTTCACAGCACCTCGATGCACGTACCTGAGTACATCGATTCCCCAGGACACACTCATACACTGTGATCGTGCCAGATTCCTGTATCCTGATACTGACATCATGACCAGAGACTGGGACGACCTTAGGGTCGCGTCTGTTGAGTTACTTTCGTGTGTCGAGACTGTTAGATAGAGGTTCAGGTTCAGCGCACTATCGCTGACCACTTGGAAAGGGGAAGACAGTTACTAGACGTTTGGGCTACTCTGCACGCGCTTATATATGTACCTATTATGATCCTGTTTGATAGTGTAGTGGTAACACCCGTGTGTCTCTGTGCTCGGAGCTGCGGTACGACCCGTGTGTCTCTGTGTTCGGAGCTGCAGTTTTATTTTGGACAGCCCACGCGTCGAACATTGTCTTTAAACTGAGTCACACTAGTTGGTTATGATAGAGTACCATGTCGTGCACTTGTACTTTCTGTTTACTTGGCATGCTATATTTCTGTACCTTGTTACGTCCCTCTGAGAACCTGGTTCCCTGCCAGTTTGCAGCATAGACAATTTCGGAGCACTTGGAGATACTGATGGAGTGGCATATCTTGCGAGCATGGTACCAGGTACTCACATTATATCTACCGGTATTATGATTATTTTACATTGATTATTCCTCTGCTGTTGTAGCCTAGTTTTGTAGACTCATACTTCTTCTCGAGTCTATTCGAGTTAGTGTGTTATTGGGCGGCCGACCTTAGCACATATAGCTCTTTCTTGTTTACTGTTGTACATTGTGGATTGAGACATAGAGGTTTACATTTATGGAATATCTAGATAGTGCCCTTTATATTACAGCTTATACGTATTCGAGTCAGACCAGAGTCTGGTCGAATGCGTAGCTGGCGTGTCACGTATTCCTGGTCCTACGTATTTTGGGACTGGGGCGTGACAGATCAGCTCACCAAAATTCAAAACTGGACATACCATTGAGTTTGTTTCGTCGTTTAAGATTGGCTTAACCTATAATTTGTCCAACTTAGAGACCTTTACCTTGGCACACATTTCGGTGCAAAGCGACCCATTTGTGGACCCCACTTTGGCCCAAAATTATCGTTTTGCCCATGTGTCCAAATTGGACGAAAGAGTAGTTTTCTGACTATCTCGCTGATTCTGGAGATATTTGTGATGTTTATTTCAGTATCCGAAGATGTTCCTTTAGAGCCCCTACTATCCGGTTCCTTGTGCTTGACGTATGGACGCCTATATTTCACAGCTTGCTTGCCAGGCAAGTATACCTTGTCATAGTACTGTTTAGTTACATTCATTTGTTGTATATTTATTTTTTGTTGTTTATTTCCATTTTTTTTCTATATAAAACTGCGCATCCAAGAAAGACTTGGGTGCAATGACAGTTGCGTCGTCATTTCTCTTATTATTATTATGCATGTTGACCTAGATTTATGAGACCACCTCATGATGTTGAGGCATTCTTATGTTTCATTGGTTGTGACACATTTGTTATACGAGTTGTGAATCTCATGTAGGACACGGACTTGCGTATTAGGCTGGCCACCTATACGTAAAGGTCGTGCGACGGATAAGGAATATCTGCTAATAGAAATATCATGTTTAGCAGACTTAGCAGTTATTAGAGGTGTTGCGTGTTATGGATGTGACACGTTAGTATCATTGGGTGGGGAGAACAATGAGTAAGTGTATAGGTCTCCTTTACACATTTTTTTTGTAACCCGTACGCTCCACCGGAGATGCGCAGTCAGAAGACCCTTATATTATATTATTTACAGGCGGCCTCTGACGATCGAAAGACGTTACGCTTTGTAGGCCACTGATTCTCCGAGAGAGTTACACCAATCCCATTTTCAGCTAGATAGTCCATGTGTTGGAAAATTGTTCTCAAAAGTGCATTTCACATAGACGGTTAGGCGACCCTTTGTAGGAAAATAATTTTGATAATTCTTAGTAAGATTAGTAAACATGTCGATGTTATGAAAAAATCATGTTGGACCAAGATACAAGAACTCAAGTCAAACTAAAGAGAAGACTTTTATTCAGGTGATTTGTCATCTTGTATGTTTGGATGAGGATAGCGATGTAACATTTAGAGAATGATGTGCACTTGAAAACTCAATCCACAAAATCTTGACATAAAACATATATATCTTTGCATGCATTTAAGCTAGATAGTTAAAAGATAGTAAAACTATTTTTTTTTCAAATATCAAATAACTTCTAGACTTACGCTCACATTCGGCCCAACGTTTTTTTTATTGTTTCAATCAAATTTGGAGGTGTAGATATTATGTTTACTTGAAACTCAGTTTTTTGAATCTATACTTCGTTACATAAAAATCGTATGTGACAATTTTCCAAAATATGTCTATCATTGTCAAAATTTTGACACAAGACTACATGTCAGCAGAATACTCTATGCAATCCAGTTTGACACACATTCACTCTTAGCTCTATATCTGGAGCTATAGACATTGGTTTGACTTGAAACTTACTTTTTGAGAACTAGACTCCAAAACTTTTCTATATATAGACACGTTGGGCTAGTTCATACTTAGAATATGTTCAAAATCATGTATCTTCATCATACATTTTCTCTGTCAGAAAACAACATAAAAACGATATAGCAGTAGTATACTAATCATTAATATACTGTCATAAACCATTTCATTCCAGCATGTATATTATCGGTATACTGTCAACCTTATGTCAGTTCAGTATTGAACTCCAACGACTATAAAACTAGTTGTTACACTTTAACATCTATATTGCAAGTGTACTTGTAACAACTACATTTGAGTTGTTGGATATATATATATATATATATATATATATATATATATATATATATGTGGTCTTATTATCATTCTTTTGATCTCTCTCTTGAGCTATAAATTTGCATACATCATTCCAAGAACCCATCAAGTCGAAGTCGACGAACCGTCATATCAAAACTTGCGTACTGTAGTATTGTAGTAGTAGACCGTAGAACTTTCGAATCCATCAAGTCGAAGTGTTGACATTGATGGGTTGTTGTGATCGCTACTGATTCGTCTTTTACAAGCAAGCACTTAAACTATCAAGAGAATAAGAGAGAGAGTTGGAATGGCTTGATGTGGTAAAAATGGGTGAAATGGTCCCATCTTTATAAATTGCTTGGTTGCCCGTAAGGATAATTTGGTCATTTAATGTCAAAAATGACCAAAGTTTTCTTTAGAAAGTCATAAACTGCAAGGGACTATTTTGGTCAATAATGTCTCCCAACGGTTTAGTGATGGGGTATTTTTGTTTTTTGTTTTTCTCCAAATGGTCATAAATAGTTATCCCTCTTTAAAAGGCCAATTAATCCTTCCAACGTATATAAACGACTAAAGTGGAAGAATAATCTTTATCAAAATCCTTCAACCGTTGGATCCTTGGCATATTTCTAGCACCAACGCTTTTTGCATGTGTCGTGCCATGTTGTGCTAACACAGGCCTAATTCACGCCAAACGCACGACTGAATGTGCAGTGTCGCGAATCGTGTTGCATCCTTTTTGGGATATGGCCAGGTACACGTGCCAAATGACCTGTAAAACAATTTTTAGTCGGCACCGAGGAAATTTGGACTCCAGGAGAAAGACGGAGCAGTGTGCAATGTGCATGGGGTGCATGCATGTGGGTGTTTTAATTGCATTTGGAGTCATTCTCTGCTCCTCTTTAAAGAGAGGAGAGCAAGATGTTTCTTCCGAACTGGTAAAGTGCCATAGCATGCGCCCACCACTTCGTACGTTGGACCTGTGGAAATAATAATTATGCTCGTACGTGTGGACGGGGTTTAACTGTTTAAGCAACGAATCTCTCTGGGTACGAGACGAACCAAGTCTCTTTAGGTTTCAATTTCAGGCAGTGCCAACTGAATTGAATATTATGTGGCGCGCACCATAGTTCAGAAAATTGACAAATATAGAGTATACGAGGAACATAATGGAACCATAGTTCATAAATACAAAAGATGCGTAATATTAATTTCTGACAGGGTAGAAACTAGTTCACAAATACAAAAGATGCGTAATATTAATTTCTGACAGGGTAGAAACTAATATATAAATCAATTTGTCAAAGCTCTTTTAACCGTCTGCAATGTGTACCTTCTCGATCATCTAGCATTGTTTACATTCAGCATCACCTAAAACCAAATAGTAATGTGCATTTGAAGTACACGGAACTGTTAAAAAAACCCATCAAATCTCGCAACAAGAAAACAAACAAAATTGGAAAAAAAAAAAAAAAAAAAACCTAAGGATGGAGCCAGTGTCAGTAAAGCTACTCGAGCTGCTACCACAAAAGAGAAAAATGCAACTAAATAGAACTAGTAAGGAAAGACGGGGAGAAGGGAAAGGTTCTACTGAACGCGTATCCCAGGGACATTCCTCCCGATACGCATCTTATTGAGTACTCGTAGGGGAAGGGCTGGAGGGGTGTCAAGTCCCATGCTTTTGCTGAACTCATTAGCAAGTTTCACAAGGTTATTCTTGTCTCGTCCAACAACTTTATTCGAACCATAATATCCTAGCCATGCCTGATATGCAAATTCTTTATTCTTCTGATCGACATTTGATAGCGCCATTCCCACCTACACAACAGGCACATTGTTTTTGTAGAGTAAGAACAAAATTTACAATATAAGTAACCTTTAGGGGTATGAAAGGTTACAAGGAAAATTTACAACAAAAAACCTAGCATCTGCCAAGACCTAGTTGCAGACAGTTAAATCAACAATTAAATGCAGCAAAGCTAGCAATGAACAAAATGCTGTATGATTACAAACGGCAGCCCTAAGTTGAGGCATGGAGTCCACAAAGGAAATTTTGTATCTAACTCGCATATATCATCTATACTATTGTATAATAAGAAAAGTTGGCTTTACCGTGACTTTTTTTTCCTTCCAAATTTGTCCTTACCTAACTTTACTAATTAAAATTGTTCATCTAATTAAAAGATATAGGTGTAATCTCAGCCTTGCAATCCAAATCCAACGATTATAACATAGGTTGGATAATATAAAATCAACCAACTGGTTTTTGAGCATATATATATATATATATATATATATATATATATATATATATATATTCTTCATTCCTGAACGTTGCAAGAATTTTTTTAGCAAGAAATCCATAAAATCTTATATACTCTTTAATTTTTAGGAGATACTAGTCCAATTCTACAACATAGTCAGGCAACAAATCCAATGGTTTGAGGTCAGGTATGGTTTTTGAGGTGCAAATATCAGCTCTGGACAAGATTTCAGCCCAAAAAAACACCCAACCCAGCCCCTATATATATATATATATATATATATATATATATATATATATATATATTCTTCATTCATGAACAAAAGTTTGTGTTAGCTCAGTTGGTTGAACGTTGCAAGAATATTTTTTAGCAAGAAATCTATAAAATCTTACATACTTTTTATTTTTTCCGAGATACTAGTCTAATTCTACAACATAGTCAGGCGACAAACCCAATGGTTTGAGGTCAGGTTTGGTTTTAAGGTGCAAATATCAGGACCAGATTTCAGCCCAAAAAATAAGGCCCATCCCAGCCTGTCCACAACCCTATTCTCAACCACAACCACCACTAAAGCGTCTGCCAAGGGGAAAAGTACAAGATACTCACTTGTTTTCTGATGTTTAGATCAATAGGCGGTGGTGAAGCCTCCGTCAATGGCAAATCCTTGATGATAGATAGGAAGTACTTCTCCCATGGAGCCAGAATTAAGATGCCTTTTCCCTCCTTACCTTTACGGCCAGTTCTTCCAAGTCGGTGTATGTACTGTTCCCTATCAGCAGGTACGCCAAGCTGGAACTCAAGTATATACATTTATCAGTGTTTGTCTTTTAGAGAAAAAGAATATATAGGAACTTAATGTTATACTTGATTATGATGGAGCACGGATTTAAATATGTCAAAACCATACCATTGTCGGACATTTACAATTAGTAAAACTAAGAAACAAAATAAAAGAACAAAACAAACTAATGTTCTAACATCCAGAAATTGTTTATTAAGATTTGAGTTGATTTCGTTTTAGTTAGCAAACTTCTTAATTTCAGGATGAAGAATAGAACTGATTAGCAAAAGAAAACAAAAGAAAGGAAGAATAGGAAGTACTAAAATTTAAGCAGTGCATCACCTGTATAACAAGGGTGACGTCAGGATAATCAACTCCACGTGCAGATACATCAGAGCTCACGAGTATAAGACCTTTCGACTTCCTGAAATCTTCTGAAACTCTGGTTCTATGGCTTTGTGACTTTCTCGAATGGATCTCCCGTATGTTACAGCGCAACTTAGAAAGTAAATCAGAAACAAGCTTTGTAACCATTGCCGTTGTACAAAATACGATTACCTACATTTCCCAACAAAAGCTGTTGATTAAGACATTGCAGAAGTTGAATCAAGAAGTAAGAAATGTTACCTAGTAAAACCACTTACCTTGTACTCAGCATCTTCTGAGATATGCTCCTTCAAAATGGAATATAGTACTGGTAACTGCATGTCTAGGTCTGCACTTAAGTGCATCTGCCTAACCTATTATTTCATAAGCATGCACCGAAAAGATTAGGATATTTTTATTGCTACGAAATTTGATAAACTAGTGCCAGTATAAACAGTGAAAGGAATACCTGTGAGTGTGTCTCCTCGCTACCTACTTCAACAGTATTAATAAATTCGTGGTTTTTGTTCATGGCAATGTGGCTCATTTGACGGACCTATACATTAAGATCTGACATTTATATTTGTTTAGGCTAAACAAAGAATCCTTTGATACGAAAGATAAAGCTACCTCATTGGAAACTGTTGCAGAAAAAAGAAGTGTCTGACGCTGTTTAGGAACAACAGCAATTATTTTCTCAATATCTTTCCGGAATCCCATATCTAACAAACGGTCAGCTTCATCAAGAACAACGATCTTCGTATCCGTGAGTTGATTACAAAATCCTGATGTATTCTCAATATGATCAAGAAGCCTTCCAGGTGTGGCTACAAGAATCTGTAGAATTCATGTTAGTATGATGTGGCATGCAACATTTGCAAATGATGAAATCCACATTTGGAGCAAACTATCAGTTAGTTAAGTATTTAACCTGGCAAGGTTTGAATTTTATGCGCTTTTGTTCTGAATTCATATTAGTTCCACCTGTTACAACTTGGACACCAATTGAAGCATGATACTTGGTAAGTGTGGTAGCCACTGCAGCAGCTTGGCTTGCAAGCTCCCTAGTTGGGCATATAATAAGAGCATGGATTGGAGAACACTTTTGGTCATGATCAGCATGAGACAATTTAGAAATAGCCTCAATTGCTGGAAGCTGAAATCAAAAATAACTTTTATGACACCTGTTAAGGAAAATATAAACCAAATGGCTTTAAGTTGAACTGGAAAGAATTTGGACAGCTACAGAATTACAGAGCAAAAGCTTACAAAGCTATGGGAAAAAATGGGAGAAGATTACCAAGAATGCAACTGTTTTACCAGTTCCTGTCTTCGCCTTCGCAAGAACATCCCTACCTACACACAAACTTTTTGCAGTAAGAAAAATGAATATTGTCATATAAAGATCTCAAATACAAGGACCAAGTTCGAGAGAGCTATTAATTAGTTCTAAGTATGAATTTTAAAATCTTGGATAATGGCTTTAAATAAAAATAACATGATAACATATGAGCTTTAGAATTTTGGAGAAAACTCAACACCTAGAGTTAACCATGCAGCAAATGAAGTTGAAGGGCACATGGACTTCCTTCCCCTCACCACCCTGTGGAGTAAGAACTCACATAGCTGTTTGCTCTAAAGAGAGGATATGTGCCTCATGATGTTCAAGGATTTGTTAGAAAACAACAGAAACTAACCATGATACTTCTGATGAATGGGTTCCTGTTACGAAGTGATGATTAGGGACACAAAGAAAGGTCAATATAAAGTTGAACTAGCTTCGAACTTTTGCATAGTAATTAGCCACAAAGGGGCTGGGTCAATATACAGAAGGGTAGATGATAGGATCATCACTATTCACTAACTGGGCATGTCGTCTTTCTAATTCATAGAAACGTATTTAGTGACAAATTCGACAGAACTTGGTCCACTTTCTTATTTATTAATGCTTGAAGTTGCCTTTTTCTACTCAAGAGTCAAGATTACTTGGTATGTCCAATAGTATCTCCTTCATCTGATTTACAACTGCCGAGCTAATAGAGCTCCACATAATGTTCGGCCCTGCTGAGGATGGATCCTTCCTAAACCTTATGTTGATGAAGCTTGGTCTCACTATTCTCTTCAATCCTGATGACATGATCATCATATTCATCTGATGTCCTTTTACTATGATGCACCTGAAGTGTAGTAAGCCTCTTACAAAAATATTCATGTCGTACCCCCCCCCCCAACCCACCACGACTACAGAGTTTCAATGCAGCAATAGGAAGTGAATGTTGCAGAAATGTTATGGTATATGGAACAAAAACCGGACCACAGAGCACCACCTGGTATGGGATGTGGAACTATAGGGATAGGTTTCTTCGGAACACTTTAAAGAAAATGAAGACATGAATTGGAACATGGTATGCATTGAATCTTGTGTTTTCATACATACACATGGAACTTGAAGATCAATAATTTTTAAGTTGTCATATGTTGTTCATGTCACATTTGCTAAGTGGTCACATTTACGGCAAGCTTGGATAGATTTACAGATCAGGAAGGAGAGGGGGGTAAAAATCATTCCACGTTTAAGAACGAATTCCAAAAAATTTATAAGGTTCTCAAGTTGCATTTTCTGGTAACTCCATGCAGATCTACCTATTTAAAATCAAAGACTAGCAATCATTTGAAGCAGATTCCATTGGCAGTTTGCACAAGCCCAAGTAGTCTCTGCCAATGAAGATGTTGTCTATCTGTGGGGGAATGTTAATGGCATCATCATCACCCAAGCCTTCTCCCATTATGATGGGGTTGGCTATGGAGCATAAGAAAGCTCCATCGGGAATTGATAAAGATTTTATGACCGGTTGTCAACTTATTGTCAACCCTCTATGGGCATGAAGGTAATGCCAACCCGGGGTCAACCTTTTACCTATGCAGTTTAAGTGCATGCAACAAAAGAGATGCTCCAAGTTTAAGCGCATGCAACAAAAAAGACGCTCCAAGTTCCCCTAGACTATGATTATAGATGAAGAGGCAAGATGATATAATTCAAAATATAGGGAATTACATTAATCTCTATGGCAAATTAAGCCACAGAGAGAGTAAAGGGTATTCACATTACAAGTGGGATGGAGTTGATGCTAAGGCAGGGTCTTTAATAAAGCCCTTTGAGTGGCTTTGTCAACTTACGAACAGTGTTTGACATAAGTAACAACTTGTTTAACATAACAAGTTAGGCGAGTTAAATGATTATACGACTGGCTTTAAATTTATGTCCTCAATAAAGCATAGTTTACAGTATCGGTCCATACCATATCGATAGGGCTGATATCTTACCGATACGATTGGCATATCCCGATCTGATGCTGACGGCTACCGATGTTGTCTGATATCGGCATTTGGGATCTTTTTTTCAGTCAATTTGGAAGAAAAATTTGAACGAAAAAGACCAATTAACAAGGATGTAAAGATACTAAGGTTGTACAAGCATGAAAATGAAGAAAACTTATTTATCGCAGGTAAACCAATAAGAGGAGATTATTATTTTATTCAATTTCAAAACTACTAAAAAATAATATAGAAAATACTTAAAATTGTGTCTAAACGTATAAAATATTTATTTTTCTAAATTTTTAATAATGTATTAGTAATTATTTGCTTTCTGATACCTAAAAAATTGATACTCCGATCCAAAACTACCTATTCTAATAACTCATAAGAAGGGTCTCATACCGATTATGATACTGCGGACCTTGTAATAAAGACTCATCGACACTTAAATACCATGAACCATTAGACTTTTCAGCTTAGATATATCCTACACTTTTTAATAGACAGGATAACAGGAACGGTAGTGCATCACACTTTTGCATATTACTATTCAATGTTAGTCTCCCACCCCGTTAACCTCACATGCTATTGGAAATCCCCCCCTCCCCTAAATAGGAAATTATTCTTTTAGAATAAAAGTGTAATTTCTCTCCCTTACATATGGTAGTGCTGCTCACGCGAGAGTTTTTATGCATGAAGGCAAGCAAGGGAAATGGAGACCGCACAGGTGAGGGCAAAATAAGGAAATGATGATTAAGGCTACAAGAAGCCTCAACGATCCTTCCTTGTCATTTTCCTATTCAATGGTGCTATCCTTGCCTCTCTCGTGGAACCTAGTTTGGTAAGGACTATTGTTGCAGCTAAGCTAAACTGAAGGCCAAATGGTTGTAGATGACTATATCTTGTTAGCAATGCAACTCAAGGTAAGAATTATCTTGCCTTTGTTATTGTATCTATAGTTTTTCCTGTTTTGTCTCCTTTGTTAATTGCTTAATTGTGTTTGTGGAAATGCCTTATTCACAGGCCAGTTGGTTATCTGCATGTCAAGATTATCATGTAAATCAGCAACCTCTATTAGTAGTCCTTGTCTACAGTTTGATCATTTACCTCAATGGGAACATAGGCATTATTCCCTCCTATTACCTTGATTGCTGACGAACAAATTGTACTAACGGAAGAGATCACTTATGTTGACAAAGGCAGTACTTAAAGATCCCAATATAGTAAGAAAGATCCCTACAACATCAATCTTACAATAACTAATTGGCGAATACTAGGGACATGTGACCAGAGCTGTAAGGTTGATTCTCACATCAATATCTAAAAACATTTTTATGGTTAGCAATTTAATGGGTGTCAAAAGCAGTAACCAGCTAGGTGATTTTCACTAGGATGTCGTCCATGTAAGGAATTCATGTTGTTGAAGTGTATCATGATTCCTAGATGTTGTCATTATGGTGGTTCCTATAGATGGGGTTCTATTGGAATCACTGTAATGAAGTTAGCGTTGGAGTTGCGATTATAGCGATGCTTATTATATATATATATATATATATATATATATATATATAGCAGAAATACATTTATCGATGACTGAATAAAGGAAGAAAATGGTTTTAAGTTAGAAAGAAAGCTATGCAATTTTAGTATCTTACAAAAAATGACCAGAATAACCTTTAAGGATAACAAGACAGAATAAGTGCCAGGGTATGATTTTTCTAATGCAGTAATGCTTGTAGAGCATATGGCATTGTACCTTTGAGGATAACAGGCAGAGTAGCTTCTTGAACCACAGTCATCCTTTCATACCCCGCTGCCTTTATTCCTTTGAGTGACAACGGAGAAATTGAGCATTGATCAAACCTATAGCATGTAGATGGAAGGCGTATACATGTAAGTATCATTTAAAGCATTCTCTCAAATGATTGAAAAGCTACACCAAATTTCTAAGAATACATGCTTGTGCATGACAGACAAGCAAAATGAGCATGATAATATGAAATGCCCACCTGATAAGATGTTAAATAATTAGTCACGAGCTCTTGATGAGTTGTGATACAATCCGGTTAGCAGAGATGCTCCAACCATAGTTGCAACAAGGAAGAAAGATAATGGACCCAAAGACAAGGCACAAGCTGTGAAGTCACAGTTTAAAAAGAAGAGAGGTGAATTAAGTGATCTCACTAACAAGATAGCTTGTTGCTGACTGTTGCATGAAACAGTTTGGCCAGTTAGAAATTAATTATTTAGCACAGCATTTTAATGATGTGTGATTAGCAACTTGGACAATCATCCTAATGGCTCCTGTGAACCAGTCTAAAGATGTATAGACGGACTTGTATTTTGAATCAAGATGCACTTTATGACAACAGTTTTTGGTTGTCATAACTGCTACCACACCAACTGCCAAGAGAAGAGGGGGGAAAACGAGGGACGGAAGTTAATGGTTATGGTTACTAAACCCTTAAACCTGAACTAAATTCAACCTGCTTTAACTAAATGGAGCACAAATGAGGTAAGATCATCAAAACTGAAAACAACTATCCTGAGATACTTATTTTCAAATTAAAAGCTTGTTAGTTGGGTTAGAGATAAGAATGCTTCTCAAGTCAAAAGATGATTAGGCGGGTTAGAGAAAGATCATAATTACTAAAAGCAAGACTAGGCGAGAAGCTCCACGCTAATGATGGTTGTGCCTTGCTAAAGGCAGGCGTGTGCCTTGTTTTTGCAGCGAACGAAAACAAACTTTCATAAGGAGCGAATAGCATTATGGAGCTTACCCATCCAGGGTTCAAGTGCTACAAAACTTCCCCATTTTGTGTAAACAAATTCGACTTGGAACAGAGCAACACATAGGTCAAGGCGTCAGTTCTTATCATACATGTACTTAGCTTTGCTCACTCACACACCTCACTTTTATCCTTTGTGCCTTAGGGCCCAAAGGACCTCGGACCCTAAGTGTGTTTTTCGACCCTGACAACTATGGATAGGATTGGTTCCCTTCTTCTCATCTCTCAACCTTCCTCCTTCCCTCTGCAGTTTTTGTGGGTGGAGACAAGAATCAAACACATGTCTCTCTTCTTCTTTTTCTTCTATCACACCGACCATTATCTTTCTTGTTTTAAGATATACAGGCCCAAGCTTTCTGGTTGCACCACCTCGGTCATATGCAATGTGCTACAATAGGCAGCATGTGAGTGCATAGGCAGTCATCCCAGCTGCCATTTAGAACAAAGGTTCAGGGACGTCATGTTAAGGATTAATATGATTCCAACCAAACATATATTTGATCTTCTGTTTCAGATTAAATTGTCATGCATCTTGATAGGTTATCAAAAAAGACCCATGTTCAGAGTCAGACATATGATTACGCATATTTAGATAGTCAACCAAAGATAAGGCCCGTCATTTCCGACCATTAGTTCTCTACTGCTAATTGATAAACAGTAACATGAGCTCCTTGGCAGTATAATTTTTTACATTATCTACTCTTCAACAATAAAAACTTAAAATCGTATAGCAATATCTCTTCTACCTTCTTTTCATATTTATTTCCTCTCTTCGCTTGTTATGTACTATATTCTGATCCTAATATGAGACATAATGTATAGGAGTCTTCTTTGATATCATAGCAAATTTATACCCCCCGAGGATACAAACTGAAATATAGGCCATTTTGAGCAAATGGTTTAGGATTTTGGGTGTATATACTATATACATCTTAGCAAGAAATCTGAATATGAACAACTAATGCAAACTGGAAAGTCTCTGTTCTACACCATTATAAATTAGTAACCCCTAGTATTAGGACAACTTTTAATCGAGGATAAATTCAGCAAGATTGACGGAGGTTGCATCTGCTTAAATTGCACAACTGATTAGACACCTTCTATTACCAACTGGGCCACTATTGCAAGTCCTTCATATCTCAAAGATTAAACACTAGCAAGACCTATTAAACGTCATAACGTACGCATCTTCCTATGCAAAATTTACTATCAATGAGAGCTCAAGTTGAAAAACATAAGCATTAAGATTTAAGACGATAAGCAATTTACTTTAACTATAATGGTCTAAGACCAATGATTTGCCATATTTTATGGAAGTAATAGCATGTAACTTGACATGCCATCTGGCCTTTTGCACTCAGATGGAATCTCAAAGAAATACTTAAATGAGATTCCATTGAACTCCATAATAACTTTGGATTGTGAACTGGGTTTGCAAAGATTAAATTCCAATGAGGAATGTTTAACTTAGGGCATGTTTGTTTCTTTGAAAACTAAAACCCTAGAAATACATGAAACGAGTTTTAGGACCCATATGAAAGTCTATGAGTCTTTTCCAGTTCTGGTATTTTTACTTGTTGGATATGGAAGATGAAAAGTATATAGGGAAAAAAAAGGTATGGTTCCAACTAGCAATCGAGGAAAAAGGAGAAACAATTGATGGAGCCCACCAAATTCTTTCATTTTTCATGAGTTCTCATGCAAATGAAAGAATCTTTTTTGGGATTTATGTTGCGATATCAGGGGACGATAACTGAAATATTGATTCTTTGTCTCCTAGTGCTTGTTTGGTTCGTTAAGAAGTGAAGGGAAAGTGAGAATTTTTTATGGGTCCTGCCTGTTTCCAATATTGGGTTCGTTGATGTTAGGAAACCAAAAACCAAAATTTTAGTTCTTGTGCCTGGCATCTCATCAAAAACCCTAAAACAAAATTTCTTACTTTACATGAGAACTAATGGAAAAGCAAAGAATTTGGTAACCCCCATAATATTTTTTCTTCTCCTTTTACAGTCAATTGGACCAACATTTTTTTTCAATCTAATTTTAATCCTTCGTAATCGTATCCAACGGCCAAACTCTGGAACTAGAACATCTTCCAAAAAAACTCAATAGAATTTTACGTGGGTTGAATTTCATGTATTTTTTTAGGGATTTTGGTTTTCAAGGAGCCAAATGCCCCCTAATATCACTGAACCAAACATTAAAAACCAGTGGGACACACCCAAATTTCTTGCGTTCCTCTAATTCTCAACAACCAAACATGTCTGTATGGGATATTGAAGTGTTTGGAAGTAGTACTGGAGTTCCATAAATGAACAGAAGAAAATGAAGCTAGACGCATATTGTAGTTTTGGAGTTTCGTTAATTATAGTTTGGAGGGAGTTCTAGAATTAGGAATGGAGGATTTTTGTCGAACTCCATGAAAAACCACTCAAACTGCTCCAAATTTAAGTTATTTTAAGTTTGGCCAAGAAATCCAATTCCTCATTTCTCTTTTTCCAAACTTCGTTCCCAAGAAGGCCTAAGGATCTCTAGCTTATTTGTTTGGCTATGGTAGCAACTAATGTGATTCATTTATTAAACTGGCACACACATATATTTTTTAGGGGAATATCAATGAAGCATTTGTTTAGCTCATCCCTAATATGAATGTTTACTCTAGTTATTATGTTTCATCTAGAATAGAACCGGAAAAAAAAATATTCTTTTACTTTTTTAAATCGGAGTCGCATCAGATAAGTGAACATTAGTTTCTTATCATTCAATGAGCATCTCGTATTTCATAGAAATAGGGGGTAATATAGTCCTTACGTAAGGCCAGTCTATCCAACTTTCATGCATCAAGATACATTTTATTCTTGCTTTTATACTTCGATTGAGATATTCTATTTTACATAGAATGCCAATATTTAAAATAGGAGGAATCAACTCTGACACGTTCACTAAAAAAATTATTTTATAGCCAATCATTTATCGGAAAAAATTGAAAAACTCAACATGAGAGAGGAGAAAGAAAAAAATAGAAACTTAGTCTAGGACATCTACCATTATACCCTCAATTATTAATTATTGACCATACAATCGCTATTCATAATGCTTATTTTCAACTCCCCGAAACATTGTATCGCTTGCTACGCCCTTCCTCGTATCCATAATCCATCGTAAGCCTTTCTTCGCTTGAACCTCGCCATTAGTGTTAAGGGCTAAGCCATCCTAAGGTGCTGCTAAATGGAAGGATCTTATCAATGTCCATGAATGATAAATAAGTCAAATGCCTCCATGATGCATTTTATTACAATTTTGACTAAGAGATGGATAAAATGGTATAGTTCTTTTGTTGGTAGCTTGGAGGATTACAAACATGACAATTGCTTTCCAATTAGCTGCTTTTGCATTAATTGTGACTTCGTCAATCGTACTTATTAGTGTACCCGTTGTATTTGCTTATTCTGATGGTTAGTGTGTGTGTGCGCGCCCCGCAAATCTGGAGTTATGACATAGCAGCAGACATAGATTTTATCTTGGTAGAAGCACATCCCAGGCAGGTTCAAGTCGAGTCCAGCGTGCATTTAACGGATTAAAATAGTATCATCCAACCCATCCGCTCCAAAAATCAGTGTTGCGTCTGTGTCGGATCGGACAAGTATTGTGGATATGTTTCTTTCTAAAATATGAAATTGCAGGTCGAGAGATTACCTGGTCTGCGTCAAGTAAGATCCGCTCACTAGTTCGGTGTCTCCTCCTCCTCCATGAGTCTTTATTTCACCCTTCATTTCCATTGGCTCTTCTTGTACTTCACCTTCGTCAGCGCTGCTATTGTCCCCGTCTTCTTCCGGCGCAGCTACAACTGGACTAGTACGGACCTCTGTTCTCTTCTTCTTTTTATTTGTATTCCTCTTCTTCGAAAACGTACCGGACTTGGGATCGGTGGCGTTCCTCTTCTTGTTCTTCTTAATCTTCTTTGGAGGTTCGTGGAACGTATCGGACTTCGTGTCGGTGACATCAACGATGGTCTTCTTCTTATTTGAGCTCGTCATATTGTATAAAACGGTCAGCCGCCGATGTCGGCGGAAGAGAAAAAGGGGGTTTTGTTAGGGTTTAGTTCCTGGAATTTTGCAGTGGCTTTATAATGGGTGGGTTTTCTGAATCGAACCAATTCGAGTGCAGCGTACGGCTCGTAAAATGACAACGAGACATGGGGTTGTAGTCAACATGTATTTGGAAATATTTCAAAATAAATAAAAAATAGGGTAATTAGTGTTTAGACCCTGAATTTTATACCAGCATAAAATTAAAGCTATATCATATACAATTAAAAAATTTGGAACTGAATATTTATTTATTTTTTATTTATTTCAATTATATCCTCCCTTTTTATGTCTAATATTAAAAAATATATATAGACTTGAGGGTATAATATTGAAGTATCATTATCATTCTCTAACGTTCATAATTAGAACCCAAAAGTCCTAAGTTTACAGATATGTCGAACTTTCACAATTTGATGAGAAGAAAACATTGACCGAGAAGAACATGATTAGAGCATCTCTAACCATGTTATGAGTTTGGAAAAAAATGGTTGCCACGTAGGAATTACAACTTCCTATCTAAAAAATTATTCTCCAGTGCAAATGTGAAGTTGGTTGTCTAGATCTAGACAATGGACTTCACAATGACTTTATTCCACATCATCAATTATGAATTAAAAAAATTATAAAAAAGTAAAAAAGTTATCTTGGTAGTTTAAAAAAATTAGTTTATTGTATTTTCAACACTTTTGCATTGTAAAATAATTTTCTATTTCATTATCTTGTGTGAATATAATCTTACCATATAGGAAAGACATTGTTTTGTGCCTTATGCCACATAAAAATCACAACACAAAACAAGACAATATGGTTGGAGATGCTCTTAGTCTATTTATTAGGCAAAGGAGTTTGGTGGAGAGAAAAAAAAGAGGAGTTTAACATGGGAGGATATCAAATACAATGTAGTTAGGAGTTGATACATAATTCGATTGAAAATATAAATTTATTTGCTAAAACGATTGAGCTTATTAAGGAATTGTTTAGTTGTCTGTAAATACAATTTTTTTTTAACATACGGTGTTTGGTTCCATGTTAATATTGTAAAAACAACAACAAAGGTTGTAACACTTTTATAAAATCACTAGTAAATGCACGTGCAATTACACATAAAATAATTTTTTTAATATTATTATAAAATAGTTTAAATATTTTTATATTATAATTTATTATAGATATATTTTTTTCTTTATAAAAAATCTTGAAAAAGATAGCCGTCTAAGTTGTACGTATATCGTCACATAATTAAAAATTAATAAATAAATAAATTTAAACTAATTATTTAAGTACATAATATTATATAATTATAATCAAATACCTCTTCTAGCTCATGTGGTTAAGGTGGGAGACATTATTCTTGGTTGGTCAAGTTCGATTTTCCATGATGTTATTTATAACAAATCTAAAAAAATTCAACAAATTTTTTACGTAATATTAAATTTTTAAATAAATTGCTGAGGCTTTACAAACGGCTTATATGGTTCACTTTTGAGTCGTTTTGAAGCCTCATTATAAGAGTAGAGATAATATTATATAACTATAATCAAATATCTCTTCTGACTTATGTAGTTAAGGTGTAAGGTATTCTATTTTTTTAGATGCGGAAGGCATTCTTCTTGGTTTGTCAAGTTTGATTCTCCATGATGTTATTTATAACAAATATAATTTTTTCCAATCATTTTTTTACGTAATATTTTTTTAATAAATAGTTGAGGATTTACAAACGGCTTAGACATCTCACTTTTGAGCCATTTTGAAACATCATTATAAGAGTAGAGATGTAACTTTTGTTGCAGACAAATTGGTCGCAACTCTAATACAACAACATATGTGCCAATAGAAAGTAATTAAATTGGTTGCAACTTAAATTATAACAACATATATTGCAATAAATATTATTTATTATAGTGTCTTTGTCACGTCCCACTCCCAGAATACTGGATGAATACGAGGACTAACATGGCCAACCGCACCTTGCAGAATACCGAAGTAAGCCACAATGTGTTAAGGTTGTCAAGAAGACATATAGGCGAACTTTAGCATGCTATGACGTCAGTCCTAAGGCCGACAAATCCTAGTATATCAATCAATCAACACAAATGCAAGAGTATATCATACATGAAAGTAAAGAGGCATCCTAAATTATATGTCACATATGATCATGAATCTAGTGAATAAAAAATGCTGCACTAGTAGAGTATAATAATACATGATCAAATATATCAATCATGGTCTAATATATATATCATGTTGACCGTAGTCTCAAAAATATAAGGAGCTAACTCAGCCCCTAGCTAAATACCACAAAATAAAGTAATCAGACGAGGGATGGAAGAAGAAAACCCACTCGCAAGCTTCGGCCGCAGTCCTACGAGTGCGAGTCATTGGCTAGATGTGCGGTGGATCCTGGTTCTCCTCGGAGTAATCTGGCCATACAAAACCAGTGAGGTCAGAACCCCAAGCAACAAGTACCACAAAGGAGCTCAGGGTGATAAACAAAACATATCACAATATTAGCAGAAAATAGACATTAAAATAAATGCGGATCGAGACTTGTACGGTACCAATGTACGCATCTTAAAATATAATGATAGAACTGATAACAAGTGCTAAAAACGAAAGTAAGAAGACGAGCGGCAAAAGGACATAGGAACTACTCTGCATCGGGACCGCAACCCTTAAACCAAACAAGGATCGGGGTTGCAGACCTTCACCCGAGCAGAACTTAGCACCCTCACCACGCGTCGAAAGAAAAATAAAACTAGAACAGCAAACTATAAATAAAGGTAACAACATTCATTGCACGGCCAAACAACTCTACGGCTTGCTACGATTAACTAGCTAGGATTGTCACATGCCTTAATTACTAAATGTATGTTTTAAGAATATTGTTACCGCCGGCACTGCAGTCAACTCGGATGGCCAAGGGGACGCTTGTCTAGTAAACTTGAATGCACATTCAACCATATAATAACATAACTAGTTACTTGTCATAAACAGAAATTGAACTTATAAGCATAAACTAAAACTTGTGAATCATAAACTTGTCTTATAAACATAAATTGTAGTGCCCCGCTCCGCATTGGCACTATGTACAAGAGATATCAGTTTGCTGACTCAAAAAAGAAAACCTTCTTGAAGAGCTCCTTGTTGAACCAGAAGATGACTGATCGAGGTGAGTGGGCAAAACTCCATTCTCTGATTCTTCCACGTCTTAATAATGAATCTATATTTTTTAAATGCTTGTTTGCTTAATAAGATAATGTTCGCATTGAGAATGATAGAACGAGAACTGCATGCTTAACTAAAGAACTTGTATACTTGTCTAAAAGAGATAGAACCAATGCCATGCTAGTTAAAGAATATAATGTGGCATGCTTAGTTACACGGACACCGCTATCGAACGAACAGTTGACATGCTAATAAATAAGAGTAAAAGAATGTTCACATATTTCCACCATATGCTAAACAAGAGTAGAACTGTATGCTTAGCTAAAAGAGATAGATGAATCATGCCATATTTTGCTTGTCATTGATGCTTGAAAGATAGAACGATTTGAAATGCTTGAATAATACCAGAGAGATGGCGGCCAGTCCGCATAGAGATAGAGATGGCGGCCTGTCCACACAGAGATAGAAGAGAAGAGATTGACTATATGCTTGTTTATTGAACTGCTGCATAGTAAGAGTTTATATGATAGAGCTGCATACCATGCATCGGTCTTTAGACAACTTGTGCACAAGGGTAATCCCACGAACGGTTCCCGAGGCACTGGAGATTGTTCACCCTAGGGGGGTCAGAGGAACACCCTGAGGCAATGAAGTCCTCGCGATCAGGGGGTGTTCATGTCTATATAGCATGGGTTTTCCATGGACCATCATGTAGTTAGGCCGCATGCTAGGTTAGCCTTCTTGCATACCTAACTATTTGATGCAGAGACGGACAGAGAATATAACAGAGACAGACAGGGAATAGAACATATATGCTTATGTATATTGTTGCTAACTTGTATGTCTGCTGCGGGGATAACCGTTCGACGAAAGGGTAAGAATTACTGAATAAGTGATATTCATGCTATCGAACATGCTCTCTTATATTAATGCTTTCATAGAGAAGTCTTATTTTTTGTATATGCTCATATCTTGTACCCACGATAAGATGCTAATTGAAGATAAGAGAAAGAAAGAGATGCTAAGAAGATAGTCTACTGGATGCATGATAGAGTCTTTAAAGAAATTGATATGACTCACAAGACACACTGCGCACCAGAGTTAGTAATTGAATTTGCATATCGTGCATGAACTGCTTGCCTTGCCCGCTTGCCTATATATATCGAACATGAACTCTGATTTCAAAGATGTTTCCAAAAGAAGTAATATGACTACGTTCCTGTACTGTATGTAACGAACCTAGATAAAACTAGAAAGATCACTAGTAATGTAATATTTTTTAACATAATTACTTAGTGTTAGTTTTAGTGAATGTTGCTTATGTTCGTTGATTTTATACTCACTAGTACTTTCTCCAAAGTGCTGACCCACCAACAGTTTGCTTGTTCGCAAGTGCTGGATCGTCCGAGGAAGCGATGGTTGTGCCTCATCCCCAGGACCCAAAAATCTGGTTTTGATGCCTTGAGTCGTATCGAGATATTTTGAGTTGCTTTTGTATAAAGGGACATAATGTATGGAACGATGCCATTGAATTCAGAGAACCTCGTACCTTGATCTTTGCCCATTTGCTCAGATGGATTTGCAACATTGTCCCTCCGTTGCGTACTCGATCGGTTCGATGATAGCCAAAACTTTAACGATGTTGCCTTGTGCGAGCGAAACCCCAGGCTCGCACGGCATCATGCCTCGATGGCAAAAGATAATACTCCCCGCGAGAGCACCGTGACGCGATGATTCGCGCCTGGTGGGGGAGTCATCGGGACCTTCAGGATCAAGACATGACAAAATGGTATCAGAGCAACTCGATCATCTGGCCTTACGCCCATTTTGCTGCAAGTTCCTAGATGACGATTCATTGCCATTGATATTGTTGCTGATAGAGCATTCCATACAATAAGTCTATAGATATTCTCAAATATACTAGCAAAAGTTTTCTGGATTTGATTTATTGCTTGATAGTTATGGCTTCTTATTTTTGTTTGCTTGAGTGATCATTTTTTATTGCTAGAGTTTTCGATTGAGGATGGTGAGGGATGAGGACTATCGCTGCTCTGGATATCGAAAGTTTCTCCGTGAAGTTTCAAGGACGAAACTTTTTCTTGGTGG
Organism: Iris macrosiphon; assembly: GCA_036927795.1. Taxonomy (NCBI): domain Eukaryota; kingdom Viridiplantae; phylum Streptophyta; class Magnoliopsida; order Asparagales; family Iridaceae; genus Iris; species Iris macrosiphon. Next base: position 28,942,045 of record JAYESA010000009.1, on the reverse strand, counting down.
GTAAGTATGTAGTGCCCTGCTCCGCGTTGGCACTTTGTACAAGAGATATCGGTTTGCTGACTCAAAAAAGAAAACTTTCTTGAAGAGCTCCTTGTTGAACCAGAAGATGACTAATTTAGGTGAGTAGACAGAACTCCATTCTCTTATTCTTGCACGTCTTAATAATGAATATAAGTTTTTGAAATGCTTGTTTTCTTAATAAGATAATGTTCGCATTGAGAATGATAGAACGAGAACTGCATGCTTAACTAGAGAACTTGTATGCTTATCTAAAAGAGATAGAACCATTGCCATGCTAGTTAAAGAATAGAATGTGACATGCTTAGTTACACGTACACCGCTATTGAATGAATCGTTGCCATACTAATAAATAAGGGTAAAAGAATGTTCATATATTTCCACCGTATGCTAAACAAGAGTAGAACCGCATGCTTAGCTGTAAACCCCCTCGATTTATTCTATAGATAGTCAAGTTGGATTTGGAAAATTTTGATTTTAGCAGCAGATGTTGAGGTTTAGAGTGGAGTTAAGTTGTCTGGTATTTTAATTCTTTTAATTAAAACCCTTGACGCGCCCCATCATTGCTAAATTAATCGGAGCCCAATATCAGCCCATAAATTCCATCGAGCTATTGTACTTCTGACTTGACTCGCCAAATTAGGCACTGGATTTTTTTGTCACTCAAAATAAGATTTCGTTGTGCTCTAAATTAATTGCATAATTTTTCGAAAACTTAATCCATATTTAATTGTGTCGGACACCTGTGTCGTTACCCAAAATTTTGATATACCAACTTAACCCGTTGAGCCGGACCAACTAAAGGGTCCAAGACTGACTCCAAGCCCCCACTATTTTTGGCCTTTGTGTCAATTTCGAATTTTGACCCCAAGTGCCCCCATTTAATTTAAAATCGCGGGACACTTTATTTCTATTTAAATCGGTGATACCCATTTTTCCTAATCCTATTTTAATCCTTAATTAATCCCAATGCCCATTTATTTAAACCCGTGCCTCACGCACAACACCCTCTCACCATGAAAATTACTAAACATAATTTTCTCCACTATTTTATGTGTTCGTGCAATTTCTCGAATTTAAGGGGCTAAGTTACAATTAATGAATTTATGTGTCATCACCCTATTGGCCATGACCAAATGGAGAGCTCACCATAATGTTGACCGTAGTCAACTTTTCCCTCCCCTTCCTTGTATGAAGAAACCTAGTTTTCATATTAAATCTTGGCCCTCTATTTTGAATGGCAACATCTCCACCCTCCATCCATTCACAATCCCCTATAAAACATCACATCACCCACCCTCACAAACTCCAACCGGCCATAATCCCAAGGGAAACTAAAAGAAAATCCCCTCTCTCTCTCTCCTCTCTCCTCTACATTGGAAACCAAGCCACCCCTCTCCAAAAATTATTTCCTTCTATTTTCTTCTTCCTTTCTTCTTCTTCCCGGTAAGTTGCATCCGGCCAACCACTCACCCGAGCTCCGGCCAAGCCGCCCCGGCACTGCCCCGGCCAGCCGCCCGACAGCTCCGGCCGAGCACTGCTCCACCCCTCGGCCGAGATCCCCGAGCCTCACCCTCTCCGGCCAGCAGACTGCAGCCTAGATCTCCGGCAAGCCGCGGGTTCCTCCGCCCGACTGCTGCTCCGGCCGAGCCTGCAGCAAACACGGCAGCCACCTCCACTGCATTCTTCTCCGACGAGATCCTACCGCACCGCCGTTCATCCCCACTGCTTGATCTCCGGCGGCCAGCAGTTTTTTTCGCCCCCACTCCACATCCCGGTCGAGCACTCCGGCCGTCCCTCTACCCCGCTACCGAGCTTCCTCCACCAATGTCCGCCTGCTGCAGCCCGCAGCTCCGACGAGCTGCTGCTCCGCCGCTCGAACCCGCTGCTCCTCGACAGCCACTCCGACTGTGCAGCCTCGTCCGGTCTGCAACACCGCCTGACAGCGCAGCACGGCGTTGCATTACCCTGTCCGACCTCCCTGTCTGATCTCCTCCCTCTTCCGGCCATCTCCCCTATTCCGGCCATCTATTATCACCACCACCACCAGCTTCCACCATCACCACCACCATTACACCTTCACCACTACCACCATCCGGCCACACCCCGTCGTCCTGCCAGCACCACCTCGCTCCGGCCGCTTTGGCATACTCCTCCCCCTCTCTTTACATTTATACATTGTGTTGTGTTTTAGCTAGAGTTTGTGTTTATTTAGTGCTGTGTGTAATTTAGTGTTGTGTAGTTATTAATGGATGATTAGGGTTTAAGAGGCTAGACTTGGAGAGTAGGGTTTATAAATGCATGGAAAATCTTAGGGTTTATTACATTTGAGTATATACACTTTGATGGTTGTGGAGGAGCAGGTTTAAACATTATGATTTTGTTATTTATAACTTAGTTAGTTTAGGGATTCATGTATGCTATTAGGAGTATAGAGTTTAAATGTTATAAGAGATTTATTAAGAGTTACTTATTCATTTGTATGAAATTGATTGTTGTTGATGAGTAGGGTTAAAAGGGTTGTGAAATAATGTTGTGATATTAAAACATTGATGGACAATGAGGAGCAAGAAATTGATTGTGAAATATTGTGCAATATCGAACTATTAGACATTGTCATTACCCAATTCTAGAAAATAGGATTTTTTTTATTTGATAAATAGTGGATTGTATTTAATTAATTATATTTATATTTATTTAGTGCTTGTATTATTGTTTTAATGATTGTTTTAGGGTTTTGGCTAGTCTGGACCCATGTCAGACCCTAGTGGACCCATGTCCGACCCAGCCCACACCCTTGTGAGAATTATTTTGGGGCTTAGAAATATTTATTTTATTTTTAGGAGGTTAGTTGGAGAGATTTGGAGTTAGTTTGAGTATTTTTGGAACCCGAAACCCAAAACCAATTTAGGGGAGGGTATTTTGGACATTTGGAGCTTGTGTAACCCTTTTATATTTGCTTTGGCCGGCCCCTACCTAACCCACCCGTGAGAATTCCAGCAGCCCCCTCTCTTTATTCTTCACTTCTTTATTCTTCTTCTTCTCCACTTCTTCTTCCTTCTTCTCCAAGGTGAGTTCCCTCTTCCATTTTTCTTCTTTCTTCTTCCATTCCTTCTCCTTATGCTAGCCCTAACATTGCTTTTTTCCTAACCTAGGTGTGAGGAGCTTAGATCTAGTGTGGGAGCTAGATTTGGTGGCTTGGAGCTTGAGGGAGGTGATTTCTAGGGGTTGTGAGACTTTGGCCTTGGGATTTCAACTCCCAAGAGGTAAAACCTAACTTTCCCCTTCCTAATTATTTTTGTGTAGTGTAATTAGTGTTGTAGAACCTTCCTAGACCCTAAGCCTACCCGTAGGAGGAAGTTGGAACTAGTTTGGTTGAGTTTAGAGACTTTGACACTAGGTTTTGTGTCGAATTCGGGTGAAATCCGAAATTGGCCCAATTTTGGGTGATGTCCTATGTTAGACAGACCTAGGTAGACGTTGTCGGGTGTCTAGAGAGTGAGTGCGTGTCTCCGTTCGGACACGGGAAGTCGTGTCGCGGAGAAACGGGCGTTTCGGGCAAAATTGGGGTTTTTCGTCATCGCCGATTCTAAGTGCGTGCGCGTTTCCGTCACAGACTTAGAATCGACGCGGGAGCACATTTTCTAGGATCTAGGCATCATTTAGAGCGCGTGAGTAAATTTTGGGCTGATTCCGAGTTCGTTTGGTGTGCGTTTCAGGAGGTTTTCCGAGCCGCGCACCACGTGTTCGTCGAAATGACCGAACGGCCATTTCGGCGTGGTTTCCTCGTTTTGGGCTTGTGTGCGCGTTGGTTAGTATCGGGGAGTATGTGCTAGAGTTTTTGAGTTATATTTTATATATTTTAGGGTATTGGTGAGTGTCGGGGTCGTTGGGTGTGTGGTTTGTGTGTTGTTGTGTGTTGTGTTGTGTTAGTGTATATGTGTCTATATATATATATATATATATATATATATATATATATATATATATATATATATATATATGTATACATTTATATGTATGTGTGTTTATGTATATATATTTATATATATATGTGTGTATTTAGATCTATGTGCTTGTGTGTGTATATGTCTATGTGTATATATATATATGTATGTGTAAGTGTGCTTGTGTGTGCATATGTATATATATATTTGAATGTGTATGTGTATATATATGTATCTTAGAGTGTGTGTGTATTGATATATATATATATATATTTGTATATGTGTATATATATATATATTAATGTGTGTGTTTATATATATATATATATAGCTATGTATATATTTGTGTGAGTGTGTGTATTAGTGTATTTGTGAGTGTGTAGGTGTGTGTGTTAGTGAGTGTGTTAGAATAGATATAAGTGTATATATATATATATATATATATATATAGGTGTGTGTGTGTGTGTGTGTGTTTATAGCTAGAGGGGGGGTGGTCCAGCCAACAGCAGGCAGGCAGCAGCTGCTGCTGCCTGCACAGCAGCAGGAAGCTGCAGCAGCAGCAGCAAGGCTGCAGTAGCAGCAGCATAAAGCAGCAGCATCAGCAGTAGCAAGGAGCCAGCAGCAGCAGCAGTGCAAGCTCCAGCATGCAGCGAGGTTTGGGTATAGATAGGCGGTTATGTAGATTGTTAGAGAGATCATTAGAATAGATTAGATAGATGCTTAGATAGTTAGATAATAAGATAGGTAGATGGATGGTTAGCTAGGTAGATAGTTACTTAGATAAATAGGTAACTAGATAGATTGATACTAGATAGGTAATTGATAGGTAGATAGTTAGGTTTATAGATACTAGATAAGTAGATAGCTAGATACTTAGATATATATATATATATCTATCTAAGATATAGATATCTATATATTATAGTTAGTAATATATATATGAGTATGGGTAAGGTAAATGGGTAATTGGGTATATGTGTGTGGATATCTATATATATAGGTATATACATACTTAGATATATATAAATATGGTAGATATCTATATTACCTAGCCTAGATTAATAACTAGGTGCATAATTAGTAGCTAGATAGAGGGGTTTTAGAGCGAAACCTCAATACCTTGAGATACCGAGGTATCTCGATACCTTGAGATATTCAAGGTATTGAGTTTCGAGCGGGGTATTTGAGCATTAGCCTAGGAAATACTTTGGAGTAATTTTTATATGTTTATATATATATAATTACGCGTGCTAGCTTAGGTTTTAGCGGGTTTAGACGGAGTGCGTGGCCTAGGGCGAGGTATCGGATACCGAGGGTATCCCGGTATCTCGATTAGGCGAGTTTGTGAGTTTAGTAGCTTAATGAGCTCGGTTTGACCTAGAATTTCAGGGGCACCCTAGTTTGACCTAGCTTTGACCATAATTGTCCTTGTTGACCACAAAAGTCAATGTTTGACCTAGTTTTGACCTAGAGTTGACTTTTTGGACCCCTGGTTGACTTTTTGACCCGATTTTTACCGGTTTGACCCGTTCGACCTAGAATAGCCCTAGAAGCCTATTTTTAATTATTTTATATCAGTTTAAATGCTTAGAACCCTGTTTAATTCTGCTTTTTGTATTAGGTCCTTGCGACACCGGTCCGGATCTCGATCCTCATCAGTTGCTCAGGACATCAGGCGAGTACCTACCTCTGATGTTTTTATTTCATGATAGCGTTTATATCACCTGTTCTAGAACTGTAATACTTGATTCTGACACATTATTACACGAGCTGGTATTAGTGGATCCCGTCATGAGATGCTATCCTCCTTACCGTGTTCAGCGGGTACTCTATCACGTGTATTTCATCATGTGCTTCGGATATTGATTCTCATGTGCTATCATGTGCTTCTTGTGCTCTCGCCTTCGTGTGCGCGAGCTATTATCATGTACGTAGCGTGTTGTGGTTGGATCCAAGAGTATTAGTGGGGGAGGAGAGTATAAGTTGGTTATGTGATCAAAGCCAAACAGTATTCATGTGTATGTCGGTTATGCAACTCACGCATAACGGAGTTATCGTAGTATTTTTCATGTGCAACCTAAGCCGATCACATAACGAACTTGTGCTCAAGGCACTTAGCTAGTATTCATGTTTCTCACCTGCAGTTACTTTTCCAGTACTTGTATTGTTCTCCAGTTTACATTGCAGCTACTTATTGTGCTCCAGCATATATTTATTTCCTGTGCATCTTGATTACTTTTCTATTGCTCGTCATATACACCTTACCATGTATTTGGAGTTGCTTTCAGAGTTATGTACTTCGCTCCAGTCCTGACTGGGCATATTTTTTCCAGAGGATCCTGAGGACTATTGCCCGACGTTCTACGGGCCGGGTGTTGACGACTGTTGTGACCCCGTGATCGAGGAAGAGTGCGCCGAGGAGACGCCTATAGCACCCTAGTTAGCTAGGTGGGTTTCCTGGGATGTTCCCAGTTGTTATTTTCTGGATGATTGTACTTATTCTTTTGTGGCTGTGAGATGTTGTAGCTATTATGGCCTTGGACTGTATTATTTTGGATTGTCTTGCTCTCTTGGTTCTGTTTCTTTGTTTATATCATATCGTGCTTATATTCTTCCTCTAGATTTTGTGATTGAGATCATTGATATATATATTGCGTGGTTGCCCTCCTTTTGGAGAGGATTTTGATATATATATTGCGTGGTTGCCCTCCTTTTGGAGAGGTCATGCCAGATTTTTCTGTGAGATATAGATAGATATGGTTGACCTAGAACGGACCTTTACAGCGTTCTACCGCCGATTCTGCGGCGTAGGCTGGACGTACCCACGGCTCATGCCCGATTTTCGGGTGCGGGTCATGACAGACATTCTTTGAGAATTGATAAATAGTGTTAAACTTAATTGAGTAGTAGTTATTGTGAAATAGATCGAGGAGTAGTTTTAAGATGAGTGATAGCTAAAGGTATATGATTGAGGATTGTTCTGATGTTATTAAACGAGCGATTGATCGTATTTGAAATGAACCCTTAGTCAACCTTGGACGACCCTCTAGAGTCGTATCCCTGTGAGTTGTAGCTGAGTCGGAGCCTATGTTTAGACGTGTGTCACATCCTTGTTTTCCGTGTGATAGACTTTGATTCGGGTTTGTATCTCATCTCCAGGTACTACGGGACCTGAGGATTTGGACGTGGTACCGGATCCCCGTCATCAGCAGCCGGACGCAGGCAAGTGTACCTTACCACCCTATATTTCAGTTACAGATATTTATTGTTTCGTTATGTACATTGTGCACGTATTATTGCTGACGTTCGGTACTTCGCGTCCGGTTCACAACCGGGTGAAGACGTACATCGTAACGTCTTAGGAAGATGGTTAGATACGTTATAGTACCTCGATGCACGTACTTGAGTATATCGATACCCCAGGACACACTCATACACTGTGATCGTGCCAGATTCCTGTATCCTGATACCGACATCATGACCAGAGATTGGGATGACCTTAGGGTCGCGTCTGTTGAGTTATTTCTGTTTGTCGAGACTGTAGTTAGAGGTTCAGGTTCAACGCACAATCGTTGACCGCTTGGGGATGGGGAAGACAGTTACTAGACGTTTGGGCTACTCTGCACGTGCTTATATATATATGTATTGTTTCTGTAGTGATCCTGTATCTAGTGTAGTTGTATCACCCGTGTGACTCTTTTCCCGGAGCTGCGGTACGTGCCGTGTGTTTCCGTGTCCGGAGCTACGGTTTTCTTTTAGAAAGCCCACGCGTCGAACGTTGTCTTTAAACTGTGTCACACTTGTTTGGTTATGATAGAGTACCCAGTTGTTGCACTTGTACTTTTTGTTTACTTGGCATATTGTATTTCTGTACCTTGTTACGTCCCTCTAAGGACCTGGTTCCCTGCCAGTTTTGTAGCATAGATGATTACGGAGCATTTGGAGTTGCTGTAGAAGTTGCATGTCTTGCGGGCATGGTACCAGGTACTCACATTATATCTACCGGCATTATAGTTATTTTACATTGTTTATTTCATCTGCTTTTGTAGCCTAGTTTTTATAGACTCATACTTCTTCTCGAGTCTATTCGAGTTAGTGTGTTATTGGGCGGCCGACTCTAGCACATATAGCTCTTTCTTGTATACTGTTGTACATTATGGATTGAGACATAGAGGTTTATATTTATGGAATATCTAGATAGTGCCCTTTATATTACAGCTTATACGTATTCGAGTGAGACCAGAGTCTGGTCGAATGCGTAGTTGGCGTGTCACGTATTCCTGGTCCTATGTATTTTGGGACTGGGGCGTGACATTAGCTAAAAGAAATAGATAAATCGTGCCATGTTTTGCTTTTCATTGATGCTTGAAAGATAGAACGGTTTAAAATGCTCGAATGATATCAGAGAGATGGCGGCCAGTCCGCATAGAGATAGAGATGGCAACCTATCCACATAGAGATAAAAGATAAGAGATTGGCTATATGCTTCTTTATTGAACTGCTGCATAGTAAGAGTTTATATGATATAGCTGCATACCATGCATCGGTCTTTAAATAACTTGTGCACAAGGATAATCCCACGAACGGTTTCCGGGGCACTGGGGATCGTTCACCCTAGGGGGGATCAGAGGAACACCCTGAGGCAATGAAGTCCTCGCGATCAGGGGGTGTTCATGTCTATATAGCATGGGTTTTCCATGGACCATCATGTAGTTAGGTCACATTCTAGGTTAGCCTTCTTGCATACCTAACTGTTTGATGCAGAGACAGACAGGGAATATAATATATGTGCTTATGTATATTGTTGCTAACTTGTATATCTGCAGGGATAACCGTTCGGCGAAAGGATAAGAATCACTGAATAAGTGATATTCATGCTATCGAACATGCTCTCCTGTATTAATGCTTTCATAGATAAGTCTTGTTTTTCGTATATGCTCATATCTCGAACCCACGATAAGATGTTAATTGCTGATAAGAGAAAGAGAGAGATGCTAAGAAGATAGTCCACTAGATGCATGATAGAGTCTTTAAAGAAATGGATATGACTCACGAGACACACTGTGCACCAGAGTTAGTAATTGAACTTGCATATCATGCATGAACTGCTTGCCTTGCCTGCTTGCCTATATATATATATATATATATATATATATATATATATATATATATATATATATATATATATATATATATATATATATATATATATATATATATATCGAACATGAACTCTGATTTCAAAGATATTTTCAAAAGAAGTAATATGATTCCGTTCCTGTACTGCATGTACCGAACCTAGGTAAAACTAGAAAGATCGCTAGTAATGTAATATTTTATAACATAATTACTTAGTGTTGGTTTTAGTGAATGTTGTTCCTGTTCATTGATTTTATACTCACCAGTACTTTCTCTAAAGTACTGACCCACCAACAGTTTGCTTGTTCGCAAGTGCTGGATCGTCCGAGGAAGCGATAACCGTGCCTCATCCCCTGGACCCAAACATCTGGTTTCGATGCCTTGAGCCATATCGAGATATTTTTAGCTGCTTTTGTATAGAGGGACATAATGTATGGAATGATGCCATTGAATTCAGAGAACCTCGTACCTTGATCTTTGCCCGTTTACTCAGATGGATTTATAACACTGTCCCTCCGCTGCGTACTCGATCGGTTCGATGATAGCCAAAACTTTAACGATGTTGCCTTGTGCGAGCGTAACCCCAGGCTTGCACGGCATCATGCCTCGATGGCAAACGACAATACGCCCCGTGGGAGCACCGCGACTCAGTGATTCACGCCCGACGGAGGCGTCGTCAGGACCTTCGGGATCGGGGCATGACATAAACTTGTATATAAACTTGTCTTGTAAGTGTCGTAGCACGCGTAAACTTAGTCAGTCATGGAGCCCTTGCCTAACAGGGTTGTTCCATGCTGCATGGGGCCCTTAGAGATCGGGGTATCCGATAGGAAATTCTTCCCTCCCAATGATCTAGGAAATTCTTATTTTGTTTAGTCATTACTAAATTATTTCAAGTTCTTGAGTCATGGACACTTGAGAACTCCCTAGAATGATGAGTCACAAGTACGAGCTTTTCACGAGATATCGTATTCGCGAAACGCAATACATTGGACAATACTCGTACTCGATTGCCCAATGCCAAATGCAATGGATTTCATATACAAACATGTCCACAATGTCGTGAGGATTATAAACTTGTGCATAACTTGTCTCGTAAACTATATGCAAGACTTGTCTGGCAACATAAACTTGTATCAACATAGGAAAGCACACAACAACAATCACTAAAAGGAATTATAAAATGGACATAATTAAAAGGAACACGAAATATGCACACAGATTTCTGGCCGCATGTGCCCACTAGCCGCATGGACTCGCTGCCCGCATGGACTCACTGGCCGCATGCACCCATTGGCCGCATGCTCAAGGCAAAGTCCACTCATCGGGACAAGTGCTAAGTGATAGGTCATAAATGCGTGTCAGAGAAGTGACATAAAGTGATTGATGTGACATGTCAGGAATGCGTGTCATAGAAAAGATAAAAGCATAAAATGTGTGCACGAAAAGATGTGCAGGAAAAAGACACATATGTCGCTTCTAAGTCAAATGACAGACTTGCCGCATCGGCTTCTGGCCGCATGGACAACTGGCCGCATGAGCTCCTTGCCGCATGGACAACTTGCCCTCATGGAAATCTCATGCGTTCAGTGCTCTATGCATTCAGCTTAGGGACGCATATGTAGAGACAGTCATGAGCCTAACAAGATAGGCGTCATGCTGAAAATGGCGGATGAAGCTGGGTGCATGAAAATCCTCCGTCCCAAAGCAGCAGAACTCCATGGAAACAGTTCCAAAAATCCAAAATTTATTCTCTCCATTAAAAAATTATTTTTACTCCGAATCAAGTGAACCAAAAGCCAAAATGTTCGAAATGAAGTGCTACATCCACCACAAAGACTGTTTTTATAAAATACCAAGTTTTAGTAGATCAAAACCATGAAAAACACATTGAACCCGTAAAACCCTAAACTTTAAATTCAGATCTACTCAAATGTCCTCATCAAAATCCTAAATTCCAAGAACTAAATATGATGAGGAACACATGGAGAATATTTTCCATCAAACACATTTTCAAAACATCATATATGCATAAAAATTCAAAAATCAAGGCTTCATCATTGAGCAAAATGTACTTGCCTTGGGTGGCTCCGAGCCTCTACCTCTCACGGTCCAAGCCACAACAACTTCTCCCTAGTGTCACGCCCCAATTTTCGCTAAATCGATAGTCGTCCCCCGGGCGTGATGCCGTGCACAAGTAAGGCGCGCGTGCACAAGGCCTAGGCATAATGATATACTTATAGAATACATGCAACAGAGTACACAATTAAGATAATACACATTTGAGGCATATAAAAGTTTTTTATTGATAATGAACATCTGGTTACAGACTCTTGACCCAAAAGCGATAAGGATGCCACACGGGCTTATAACTTGGATACAAAATGAGATTGCCATTCCATACACCACATCCTTTACTAAAACTTTAAAATATTATAGACACATGCTGGCAAAGTTATCGCCTTTCCTCGGAGCTGCATAAAAGGGTTGTACGGACTCCGGATGATTTTTACAAGTTCCAAAAGTCACGAACGGGGTGCATCGAGTACTGGACTGGTTATAGGAAGAAAGATTCAGCTTCTCGCAGCGTCGCTTGGGCTCAGGGAACCTGCTGCAACGAGGGTCGGTACTTTGAAAAGTACCGGTGAGGGCGAGCTAACCCAACTAACCAAATCGACACAATATTCAGGCGAGGCAAACATATTATTGATGTGGACTTCTATCTTGCCTAGTTCGAGTTATAGCATGCAATGCATATAGAAATATGACTTAATAACTGTGCCACCGTTCAGTGGCTTTTTACCGGTGGCGATACGCCCACCTGCACAAGATTTATCATGTTCTTCCCTGTCAAGAAGACATCATTAGCTTGAGTAAATAATACAAAAATATGTTGGGTCATGGCACACGTTTTCACTGTGGACAATAGCTACAGTAAGACAGTGACCCTTGCAGCGCGGGTAGCAAGCCCCGCTACAAGGTCCCGCATTACCCATGCTAGTCTTGCTAGCGTAGCAATCTTAGTTTCGCCCGGAACGAATTGGCCCCAGTGCCCCGGGAACCATTCGCAAGAACTAAATCTTGTGCACAAGTTGTCCGACCAAACTACATATCAACAATACGTTAATAATGAAGCATTTCAAGCCATCAGAATGTACATATCTACTTTAGCACAATGCAAATGGCATAGTCTACCTGCTCAAGTGATCACATTTCATTTAATTGCACTACACATTTGTACAGTTATAAAGAAAAAGTTCTAGGTATAACTGAAACATGAATATTTATATGCAAAACGGATAAGCATGCATCAATGTGATCGCACATAATTCTTTGTGACAAGCATTATAAGTGTTTCAAGTCTAGTTCTTCTTTGTTCTGACTCAATTTAATTGTTTTGGTATCGTTTGATCGGAATACACAAATAAGTCAATTTATTAAGAACGAAGACTTGGAAGAAGGGCACTAATCTAAGTAAAGCCACTCATAAGTTAGTAAATTGGGAGAGAAAATAGAAGATCTTCAAGACTCCACTTGCGCGTCGCCTACACGATCACCTGTACGCACCAACAGACGATCAATATCTCCTGCTTCAGTCTCCAAGGGTTCGATACGAAATACGAAATTCTAAGAACAAAGGCAATGAAATACATTGAAATCGTTCAAGAAAATGCAAGTCATAAAACCAACAAGAAAGCAACCAAGCGGCATCAAAAACGGACAAGGAAACCAGCGCAACGGAAAGGTCCCTCTCGACTTTGCCACCGAGTCCTTCCTTGAGGCACGATCTGTTGAATATGGGACCTGATTCCAAAGAAACCAATCCATAAAGAGGAAAGAATCTTGATTCAATCTATCATGATCGAACGATACCAAGTATTTCTTAGTCGCGCTCCCCGGATAGGGAGAACGGAGCACTACACCTAGGGCTAGGGTTTGACTAGAGGGGACTTGAAGGTGTAACTACCACTTTTTCAAAGAGAGGTATATTTGTAATTTTGTATGTGGTCAAATTTATGTATCAGTGATTGCCTAGAATTATATGAGTAGTTAGTGGTTTAGCCTATTTGTTAGATTAGTGCTAGTGAACCTAAGAGGATCCAACTAGACTTGACATGACCATTGGTTTAATTAATTTATTAGTTTGGTTGACTCATTAATTAGGGAGAATGAATTAGTAATCCCTTTCTAATTAGATTAGAACATTCCTTTAGTTAAACCCTATTTATTAATTTTTTTCATGACAAATTAGGAAGGAAAAACTTGTAAATAAGTCAAAAACATCATGACAAAACCCTTTCCTCAAGCCTTCTTTATTCTATTTCATTTTATTTCTCCACTAACTCTTCTTCTTCTCTATTTCATTTCGTTTGTACCTAGCATAGGGGAGAGTGACCAAACATGTGAGGTTGGGGGATTTTCTTTATTTGTTTTAACCAATAGGGTGGTGACACCTAGCACCCTATTTGCTATTAAGCCCCGTTATCTTTTGGGTATTTGCACATGAAGGAAAAATGGTGAGGAAATGGTATAGGAAGTGGTATTTGGTATTTTATAGGGTGAGGGGGTGTCGTGTGTTTTGCATGGGCTTCATGAAAGGAGTATTGGGTTAAATTGTGGTTAGGTTGGAATTAGTTTAAGTTGGTATCCCCAATTTAATTAAATAAAGTGTCATGTGCTCTTAAATTAAATGGGGGTGCATGGGGTCTCAATTAAGAGTGAAACAAAGGTCATAAATGGTGTAAGCTTGGTGTCAGTCTTGGGCCCTTTAATTTATTCGATGAAACGGGTTGAGTTTGTGTCCCCAAATCGATGGCAACGACATAGGTACGCGATATAGGATTAATGAATTAATTTCGTGACTGAAAAGTTGTGCAATTAAATTAGAGCACAAAGGAATGTGTTTGTGAGTGACATAAATGTCCAGCGCCTAGGTTGGCTTGTTAGGTCAAGAGTGCAATAATTTGTTGAAAATTAAAGGCTATTGTTGGGCTCCAATTATTGTAGCAACAGTAGGGTGCACCAAGGGTTTAAATTAAAGAACTAGTCAAAGCAACCAAATTTCTAAACCCTAAACACTCTGATGCTAAACCAAAGTTTCTAACCATATCTAGTCTACCTAAAATAATAATTTGAGGGGGTTTACATCCTTCCCAACTTAGAAGAATTTTGTTCCCGAAATTAAAAGTAAAGTACGAATGAGAGTTACGATAATTTAAAAAGTTAACAGGTAATCAAAAACAGTACGCAAATTCGTATCTCGGTCCTCAAATAAATGCGAAAAATGCTATCGAATAGAATCCTCACACTCCCAGGTAGACTCGCCTAACGAATGATGCTTCCATACAACCCTGAGCAGTCGAATAGTTTGTCCCCTCAAAATCTTCTCACTGCGATCGAGTATCCCCATTGGCTGCTCCGCATATGATAAACTGGGCCCGACTGTAATCTTTGAATAATCGAGCACATGGCTAGGGTCTGCCACGTATCTCCTCAACTGTGATATGTAAAATACGTCGTGCACTCCTTCTAATGATGGAGGCAATGCAAGACGATAAGCCACTTCGCCAACTCGCTCCAAGATGTCAAAAGGTCCGATGTACCTCGGACTCAGCTTGCCTCTGCCCCCAAATCTGATGGTACCATAAGTGGATGATATCTTCAAAAATACAAGGTCACCTTCCTTGAACTCCAAAGGTCTGCGGTGCACATCTGCCCAATGCTTCTGTCTGTCTTGTGCTACGCGCAGGTGGCCCTGAATCTGCTTCACTTTCTCCACTGTCTGTGTCACCAACTCTGGACCAAGTATCTGACGCTCTCCTATGTCACTCCAACATACCGATGACCTACACTTCCTATAATACAATGCCTCATAAGGTGCCATCTGTATGCTGGCTTGGTAGCTGTTGTTGTAGGAGAATTCTATCAAGTGTAGATGGTCCTCCCAAGATCCTCCAAAGTAGATCATGCACGCTCTCAACATATCCTCTAGTATCTGAATCGTGCGCTCTGACTGACCATCAGTATGTGAATGATATGCAGTGCTGAACTTGAGGCGAGTTCTTAGACTCTCCTGCATACTCCACCAAAAATATGACATGAATCTGGAATCACCATCCGATACAATGCTGACAGGCACTCCATGTAGTCGTACTATCTGCCTCATATATATATATCAGCCAATATCTCCGTGGAATGCCCAACTCTGAAGGGCAAGAAATGCACGGACTTGGTGAGTCGATCCATGATAACCCAGACTGTATCCTTCCTGCTAGGGATTTTCGAAAATCCCGTGACGAAGTCCATGGTAATGTGCTCCCACTTCCAGTCGGGAATGGGAAGCGGCTGTAATAGTCCTGCAGTCCTCTGATTTTCGTCCTTGACTTGCTGACAGAACAAACATCTCGCCACGAATCTCGCAATCTCTCTCTTCATCCCATGCCATA
The DNA here is from genome assembly GCA_036927795.1 of Iris macrosiphon. Taxonomy (NCBI): domain Eukaryota; kingdom Viridiplantae; phylum Streptophyta; class Magnoliopsida; order Asparagales; family Iridaceae; genus Iris; species Iris macrosiphon. The sequence continues at coordinate 28,926,495 of JAYESA010000009.1, read as the reverse complement.
AGTAGTGTTGTCTCAAATCTTGGTACATCTTCGTACCCCCGGGATGAATAAAATAAATTGAGCTATGGGCCTCGGTCATCAAATCCCGGCGTAGCTCGCCACTCAGAACGTATAGGCGATCTCCATACCTCAATGTTCCGTCTTCGTTAATCCGAAGTCCCGACTGCATGCCGGCCTCTGTCATCTCTCGCAGTCGTCAGAATCTCGCATCGGTAGGCATGGCTGCCTTAATCCTCTCAACCAATGTAGACTGAACCTCTAGACTGGCCATCTGGCCATACATGCCTGGCAATACAACCTCTATCCCGATCTCCTGAAGATCCTCTAAAAAATATCACTGAGTCGTCAAAAAGTATGCTATGGGCTTCCTGCTTAAGGCATCTGCTACAACATTTGCCTTGTTAGGGTGGTACTGCAACTCGATATCATAGTCTGTCATCAACTCTAGCCATTGTTTCTGTCTCATATTGAGCTCCTTCTGAGTATAGACATACTTCAAAGTTTTATGATCTGTGTAAATCTCAACCCGCTCTCCATAAAGGTAGTGTCGCCATAGCTTTAGTGCAAATATTACTGCAGCTAGCTCTAGATCGTGTGTCAGATAGTTCTTCTCATGAACCCTCAGCTGTCTCGATGCGTAAGCTATCACCTTGCCATGTTGCATCAATATATATCCTAATCCGCTCCCAAACGCATCGCTATACACCATAAATCCTCCAGATCCAGAAGGAAGTGTCAAAATCGGTGTTGACGTCAGACGCTTCTTCAGGTCATCGAAAGTCGTTTGACACTCCTCAGTCCAGATAAACTCCTCGCCTTTATGCGTTAGCCGCGTCATAGGCGCAGTGATCCTCGAGAAGTATTCTACGAACCTCCGATAGTATCCAGCAAGTCCGAGAAAACTTCTAATCTCCGTAACTGATGTAGGGGTAGGCCACGTCTCCACTGCAGCGATCTTCTCCGGGTCAACTGATAGTCCATCTCCAGTGATTATGTGACCCAGGAATGGTAATATATCCAAGAAGAACTCACCTTTGCTGAGCTTGGCATAGAGTCTCTCCTGCCTCAGCGTCTCCAACACGATCCTGAGATGCTCCTCGTGCTCCTCCTGGCTCTTGGAATACACCAAGATGTCATCGATAAATACTACCACGAACTTATCCAAGTACTGGTGGAATACCTTGTTCATCAGGCTCATAAATACTGCTGGCGCGTTGGTTAAACTAAACGGCATGACTAGGAACTCATAGTGCCCGTAATTCGTCCAAAAAGTTGTCTTCAGAATTTCCTCCTTTCTCACATTGATCTGATGATAGCCTGATCTGAGATCGATCTTCGAGAATATACACACACCGCTCCCTGATTAAATAAATTATTAATGCGCGACAAAAGGTACTTGTTCTTTATCGATACAACATTTAGTGCCCTGTAATCATTACACAAACGTACCATCCCGTCCTTCTTCGGCACAAATAAGATGGGTGCTCCCCATGGAGAAACACTAGCCCGAATGAAATCCTTGTCTAAGAGATCATCTACTTAGACCTTCAACTCAACCAACTCCTTCGGTGCTAGTTTGCAGACGGGGGAAGTAACTGGCTCGGGTCTGGGAGTCAACTCTATAGTAAACTCTATCTCTTTGTCAGGTGGCAAGCCTGAAAGATCCTCTGGAAACACATCCTCAAACTCTGATATAATACGGGGGTACCCCGGTTCACCTTCTGCAATGTGTGCCTCTAAGGTAGATGGGCACCATGCTCTCGGGCTCCCCGAAGAAACTCAAACTCAGGGTGATCTGGTGGTCTAAATATAATGCAACCACGTCGGCAATCTAGCGTCGCGTAGTATTGGCTCAACCAATCCATGCCTAGGACAATGTCATAGTCTAGACTTAACCTCATAATAAATCTCTAATGTATAATTACTCTTCCCTCAAAATTTATCCCTAAAATTATATTTCTCAATTTTCTTCTTTCCGTTATTCATTACTCCGAGTCACCATAGTGTAATTATAATAATGGTATCACCCAAGCAAATACTAGAATTTTCTGGTATCAGATAATCATCTTCCAGGGGAAAGCCTAAAATTTTATCTTCTCCAGTTCATAATATCATTCCTAGTATCGCTATCATGTGCTACAACTAATTCCTAGCATCTAGCTATGCATTTCCATAAATTATTCTAGAGGGTTAGGATCAACGATCTTTCTAGCTCCCAGTACTTCCCAAATCACTGCTATCTCAAGTACAAGTGGGGTTTTATCATGTCTAGGAACGTACTACAAGGTCCAATTCTCTTGCTAACAATCTATACTAGTTCTAGAATCTAAAAAGATCCTATCAACCTACCCTACTAAGGATAACAATCTTCTCAGAGAATATTACACAAATTATGTCTTTTTTCGTCTTGAGTACGATCTTCTTATGGAGGGAACCATCAAGCATAAGCATTCGTGTCATGCCCCAGTCCCAAAATACGTAGGACTAGGAATACGTAACACGCCCAGCCGTATGTATACGAACTCCAATATATGGAAATCATATGCACACGTACGCTGTATATGAATATGCAATCCATCAGTGGTAATATACTGTCATAACAAGTCACACCAAATCTATGTCTCATCCACAGCACAAATAATTAGTAGGAATAAAAGCTGAATAATAACTGGATATCCAAAATAAGTATCAAGTCTGATAGTCGGGTGGAAACAAATCCACTACAAAATGACTATCCCAAGGTAGCAACAAAATCTCTAAACAGTGACAATAATCACAGATACTCTGAGGGTAAGATCTCCTCATCCTGGTAAGTGGAGTCAGGTCCTGGTCTGTACTCCTGTGGGTACTCCTGCTTGTCCATATCTAGAAAGGGACCAGGTCCTTAGAGGGACGTAACAAGATACATAAAAATATGCCAATAAGTACTAAAATATAACCATCCAATGGGTCTCCTAACCGTCTAAGTGAATGCAGTTTGAGAACAACTTTCCACCATGTGGGCTATCTGGCTAAAAATATAGGATTTGCGTGACCCTCTCGGAGAATCAGGGGCCTCAAAATATGTCGTCTTTTGAACGGCAGAGGCCGCCAGTAATATATAGTGGTCATCATCACCCGTTTTTCCGGTAGAGAATCCGGGCGTACAGAAAAAGTGCAAAGGAGCCCAAATGTTTTACTTATTGTTCTTCCCACCCCATGCTCTAAGCATGCCATATCCATGACATGATAAATCCTCTAAATAACTGCCAGGTCTACTAGCATACAAAGTTTCTATCAGCAATTACTCCTAACGTACGACACTTACGTACAGGAAGCCAACCCGATACGTAGTCCAAGATCTACATGAGACTCACGACGCTGTGTAGCAACTGTGTCACGGCCAATGACCTTACTAGTGCTCCCTAAAACTGGGTGGTCTCATAAATAGGTCCAATCTACAAAATAAATATCTATATAGGCAGAATTAAACATGCATGTATCAACTGGAATGTAAATAATAGTACAGTGGCAAGGTATACTTGCCGAGCAAGGTTCCGTATAGTGCAAGCGTTTCAACAGTGTTAAGTTGTAGTAAGAAGAAGTGGGTTAGGATTTTGAGAGTTGTAATTATATATAGGAATAAGTAGGTGGTGGGATTTACTTAATGGTTAAGAAACTGTTGCCACTGTTGTTTTTCTTTTATTGGTTTAGGTGTGCGGTTGAGGATATTTTTAAGGAGTGGTGGAATGAGAAACTTACACGTGTAGGAAAGCAAAGCAAAGTTGGGTTTTGCTTCTGCTGCTGATATTTTCTTCTCCTAATGGTGTCTGGTTTGGGTTTTACGCGTGGTGAAAGGAAGAGTTTACGTAGGATAAAATAAGCGGTGGTTTGCTACTGTTGCTGCTGTAGTTTACGCGGGGTGGTTTTGCTATTGTTGTTGATAATTATGCGTGAAGAAGTATACGCAGTGATGAGCGGTTTGTTACTGTCTGTTTACGCAGGGTGAGCTGCTGTTGTTAATTTATTTTACGCTCGAAAGTGTGGTTAACGGGTTGCGGGTTTGACCCAATAGGAAATTCTATTTTCTAATTTTCTTTTTCTTATTAATAATATCTATATATATTCATATTTATATATAGAAAATTTTACAAAAATGTGTTGGTGCATACGGTTAAACTAGCAATTATCCAACGGGTCTCCTACATGGAATAAATTAGGAAAATTTATAATAGCTCCATAAATCCCTTAGCTGTACAATATCTTAAATAGAAATTCAAATAAAAATAAAAATATATTCCCTCTATTCATAATTACCACAAATAACTAATTAATATGGTTTTCAGGAATGGGGATTTACAATTCGTCTTTTCGAAATAAAAGGAGATAAGAAACAATGATAACGATATTGATAAAAAAAAATGAATACAATTTGGAAGTCCAAGGGCGATAATCAAATACAAAGGGAGTTTTAAAAATCGATTATGGATTAAGATCCTATTCAACAATAAATCCTAAATTGCAGGCTCATTTGGTACAGTAACGTAACCAAAACGATATGCTCTTATACCTGCATGGGCCACCACAAAAATCTTGTCACGTCCCAGTCCCAAAATACAAGGGACTAGGCCACGTGACAATGGCCAGCTACGTACCAAGGGGACTCCAGTTCGACTCTGAATACATATAAGCTGTAAATGAGGGTTACTATCTAGTTAACACGGTCTATATGTCTATGTCTTAAACCACAAGGATATATAATAAAGAAAGGACAACATGTATCATGGTGTGCACCCCATAATATACTCGTCTGAATAGACTCGAAGGAAATAATATGAGTCTACAAATACTGGGCTATACTAGCAGAAAATAAGCAAAGATCACAATAGCTGAACAATGAGGAAGTGAAAACAAATAACGAGTAACAATACCTGCATTCCGGTATAATACTCATCAGTAGCTCCAGCCTCCCGTCAGCAATCGACCCTACAATCTGGCAGGGAACCAGGTCCTCAGAGGGACGTAACAAGGAACAAAAACAATATGCCATAGTATAACAGAAAGAAATAAGTGCAATGCCGGTGTAATATAGCATAACCACCTAAGTGAGACACAACTTTGAAGACAATGTTCGACGTGTGGGCTTTCCAAATATAAAATCATAGCTCCGAGGCACAGAGACACATGGGGCGTACCGTAGCTCCGAGCACAGAGTCACACGAGTGATACTACAACTCCGGATACAGGATCTCTATATAAATGGAAATATAAATATATAGCGCATGCAAAGTAGCCCAAACGTAAAGTAACTGTCTTTCCCTCCCAATGCGGTCAACGAGTGCTCGCTGAACCTGAACCTCTATCTAACAGTCTCGTCATACTGAAGTAACTATCAACAATCATGACCCTAAAGTCATCACAGATTCTGGCCATGCTAACACTATCAGGATACATGAAGTCTGGCACGATGACGGTGTCTGAATGTGTCCTAGGGTTCCGATATAACCAAGTAGGTACATCAAGGTATCGCGAACAACTATCAATCGATACTAGACGTTACCAACGAACGTCTGCACCCGGTTATGACCTAGACACTAAGTAACGATTCCTATCCAAAGTGCGCACAATGCATAGATAAAATAAATAGTAAATCTGGAACTGAGATACATGATGGCAATGTACACTTGCCTGGAAGCCAGCAAAGATTCGAACACGAACTCGCCAAGGAAGTAGTAGCTCAAGATGGAAACTGTAGCAGATGTCTTCGGATGCTGTCATAAATATTACCAACAGTTTCAAAATGAGTGAGATACTCAGAAAAGCTTATACATACGTCCAATTTGGACATAGGGGCAAAAATGTAGTTCCTGGTCAACACGGGATCCACAAGTGGCCCGTCTTGCCCCGAAAAATGTGCCAGAGACAAAGTTCTCCAATTTTGTCAAACTCAGTGTCTACGAGTCCAGATAATGATACGAATCCAACAAAATATCCAGAACTGGATTTCGATGAGCCGATCACAAAATTGCTCGTCATGTGGAACCGTGGGGCCTACGAAACGACGTTTCGTTATCGTTCTCAGAATCGAACCAAACTTTGGGTCACAGGACCAGCGTAATGCTACGAATCCAATGACGCAAGTTTTGTTACAAAGGGACAGGCACACACAAAATTAGGATGAGTGTCAGAACACGTCGATACAGTACTTTTCGACGGATACGCATTGATTCCGGTGTGCACGCACATCCAAATCAAGTTCCACAAAAGTCCACATGTCCACATTGACGATACGCGCTTTTTGATGCAATCGATATGCGACAAGGTTGTCCGGTTTGACGGGACCAACTCCGTATCAAAAAGTATCATTGTTTTACAAAGCAGTTTTTCTCAAGAATTGGAACTCTAATTACTAACAATATAATGCAAGCTAAAATATTCTAATTGAACACACTGTAACAAGGTTAAATAGGGTCCATACCCGAAGAATTGGTTCAAGGATCGGTTGTGCGAGGAGGGAGATATCACTTTATGAATCGGGGAGATTGAACTCGGATTTCTGAACACGGGTTCGAGTCGTGGTTCCTCGCGGCCGCAGGGAGGGGCCAGGACGACGGTGACTTGTGGTGGAGATGTTGGCCGGGGGGGGTGAATGTGGTGGTCGTGGTGGCTCGTGGGGCACTCCGACGAAGATGTAAGAGGTGGTGGTGATGTTGGCGGGTGGAGGTGAAGCCAGGACGGTGGAGGCAGTGATGGCTGCGGTGGTGGAGGCCGAGGTGCTGTGAGGTGGTGGTTGTGGTGGTGGTGAAGCTTGAAGGCGGAGGCCGGGGTGCTGATGATGAGATGCGGTGGGTGAGGACATGACAATGGGTGGAGGTGGCCGGAGTTGGCCGGAGCTGTGGTGAGGGAACGAAGTGAAGAAGAAGAAGAAGAAGTGAAGAAGAAGAAGAAGGAAGGAGGATTCGGCTGAAAATAAGAGGGAGGGGAGGAGAGAGAGGGTGGTGAGAAAACCTAGGTTGTCTTGGGATTAGGGCCGATCACATTGGGATGTGTGTGTGTTAAAAATAGAGGGAGTGTGTGGTTGTGATGGAGTGGAGAATTAAATCAAGGGTCATGATTTATCATGAGATAGTTATACCTAGCATGGGGGAGAGTGACCAAACATGTGAGGTTGGGGGATTTTCTTTATTTGTTTTAACCAATAAGGTGGTGACACCTAGCACCCTATTTGCTATTAAGCTCCTTATCTTGTGGGTATTTGCACATGAAGGAAAAATGGTGAGGATTTGGTATGAGAAATGGTGTTTAGTGTTTTGTAGGATGAGGGGGTGTTGTGTGTTTTGCATGGGCTTCATGAAAGGGGTATTGGGTTAAATTGTGGTTAGGTTGGGATTAGTTTAAGTTGGTGTCCCCAATTTAATTAAATAAAGTGTCATGTGCTCTTAAATTAAATGGGGCTACATGGGATCTCAATTAGGAGTGACACAAAGGTCATGAATGGTGTAGGCTTGGTGTCAGTCTTGGGCCCTTTAATTTGTTCGGTGAAACAGGTTGAGTTTGTGTCCCCAAATCGATGGCAACGACACAGGTACGCGACATAGGATTAAAGAATTAATTTTGTGACTAAAAAGTTGTGCAATTAAATTAGAGCACAAAGGAGTGTGTTTGTGAGTGACAAAAATATCCAGTACCTAGGTTGGCTTGCCAGGTCAAGAGTGAAATAATTTATTGGAAATTAAAGACTATTGTTGGGCTCCAATTATTGTAGCAACGATAGGGTGCACCAAGGGTTTAAATTAAAGAACCAGTCAACGCAACCAAATTTCTAAACCTTAAACACCCTGATGCTAAACCAAAATTTCTAACCATATATAGTCTACCTAAAATAATAATTTGAGGGGGTTTACAGTTTAAGTTATAATTTATTATAAATATCATTTGAATAAATTTTAATTAAAAATTGTTATAAATATATTTATATTTTAGAAAATTTTGTACGACTAATGACACTTTAATGAAATAAGAGAAAACAAAAGAGAAGTTTTGAAAAATTCCAAACAAAAAAATATCAAGACAATCTTGCGGAATAGAGCATTTTGGGTTGTTGGTTTTTTCAGTTAGTTTGGTTGATTGAAATTGTGTTTGGCATTGGGTTTGGTTGGTTTTTAAGTGGGGGTTGGTTTAGTTGGATTTGTAGTGGGTGGTTTGGCATTCGATTTTGTATGTAGTAATGACTAGTTTCAACGACTTGTTCTCAACGGATAGTTCATACTTTATAATTGTCAGTGTATTTATAACAGAATACCATATAAATTTTTTTTCTACAATTTTTTTCTTACATTCCTCCCTACAACATATATCAATTTTCTACTACATTCAAAAGTTCTTCTCCAAGAGTTCTTTTTCTTCTTCAAGAGTTTCACCATGGATCAAAGTTCAACAATATTATGCTCGTTTGAAGGTGTACTAAATGAGTTAGGTTACGAAGGATGTTTAACTTAAGTTATTTTAATTGATCAAAATATTTCGGTTGATAGTTTACGTAATCTAACGATTGAACAAATTTTTATCGATTATGAATATATATTAGTACACAGTTTGTGTCACGCCCCAGTCCCAAAATACGTATGACTAGGACACGTAAGCATGCCAGCCGCCTGTATATATGGCAACTCCAATATATGAAAACCATATATACGAGCGTACGCTGTATAATGAACAATAATTCACAAGTGGTAAAACTCTGTCACAAGTCACAGGGTAATATCTAAATCTCATCCACAGAAATCAAATATGAATAACCAATAACCAGGTAACTAGATCTCAATACAGATATCTAAGAATGACAGTCAGATGGAAACAAATCTACTGCCGAAATAGAATATAAAATGAACCAGATACACACCATATAAGAACAGCATCTGACAATCATGAGGCTCGAAGAGAAGACCTCCTCGGAATATATGTAACATGTCCGGATCTGCGCTCCTGCGAATACTCATGAACATCCACACCTGGAAGGGGACCAGGTCCTCAGAGGGACATAACAAGATACAGAAAAATAACATGCCATGTATGTAAATACTGAATAAATGAAGGGGGTGTGCTAACCATCTAAGTGAATACAATTTAAAGACCTGGTAGTACGCATGGGAAAGTGTAGGCTAGACATATGCTGACGTAATTCACCAATCGTCATGACTGGCTAGTATATGTGTCATATGCCCCCAGACGCATGGGCACTCTGCAATCGACCATCTCCGAGAAGCATGGTACGAAGGATAAAAACTCAAGGAGGGGGGTGTCCCACACGCCTACTAGATGTCTTCCCCGCCCAATATAGATGTACAAGTCATGAAAACGACGTGGACACCTCCTACTATGATGCAAGTCTCAATAAAATAACCAACTAAGCTAAATACCGTTATACGTGTTACTCATACCGATGGCCAGTCGAGTATGAGGCACGCGTCCCTACATGAACTCACTCTGTGACGTGTAATGATACGTGTCAAGGCCTGGGAAGTTATATCAATAACTTCACAACTTTTAGGTGGGTCTACTAGACACTAGGTCAGATACAAGTCCTAACGTCAACGCCTTCGTTGACTGCACCCGAATTTTCTCGGACGCGCATATTTATATATAAATAAACATGTAACTAATAATAACTGAATTTAAACAGTACAACAAGGCAAGGTATACTTGCCTGACAAGAGAGCTGCAAATATAACGTCCAGATGTCAAATGCTAAAAGTCAGAAACTATGGCCTCAGAATAAATGTCTCCGGATGCTGAAATAAACATCACTAACAGTCTCAGAAAATATCAAATAGCTAGAAACGCCTGTCCTTAAGTCCAATTTGGACACAGGGGCAAAAATGACAGTTTTCGGTCAAAGCGGGGTCCACATGTGGGCCGCTTTGTACCGAAAAATGTGTCAGAGTCAAAGGTCTCCAAATTTGCCAAACTTAGTGTTAATAAGTCCAGAACGTCGATACGAGCCCAACGAAATGTCCAGAACTGGATTCCGATGTGCCGATCACAAAATTGCCCGTCAAGTGGAGCCTGTGGGGCCCACGATACGGGATTTTGTCAACGTTCTCAGAATTGAACCAAACTTGGATCACAGGACCAACGTATTGCTATGAGTCCGATGACATAAGTTTCGTCTCGATCCGACGTGTGTACACAAAGTTGCAGCATGTTCCAGAACAGGCGGATACGGGACGTTGTCGGCGGATACGCGTTGATTCCGGTGTGCACGCACATCCAAATCAACTTCTGCGAAATCCCGCACATCCGTATCAACGGCGCGCACGTTTCGGTAAAGATCGTGTGCGACCAAGTCGTCCCGTTTGGCGGGGCGTACTCAGTTCCGGGGTGAATCGGGGCGTTGTTTTTTCTGTTTTTGGATCGCGGTTCGCGATCGCCACAGGACGCGATGCACCGAGCGGGTCGTACGGGCATCGAGAGGGTCACATAGCCTACGTGTCACAACTGACGGAATTAAAAACGAAACTACGAGGAGATAGAACGGGTTACCTGAACAGGGCTCCGTGGAAACTGAATTTCCCTTGTCCGGTCACTGTGTTATGTCCTGGTTGTTGTGTCCGGGCTGTGTCCAGCTGCTGAGTCTAGTGGAGACTCGCCGGGGCTTCGCCGGAGGCGCTCAGGCGGAGCTCGACGGTCAGCCGGGCGTCCGGGCAGGGCACGGCGCTGCGGCTAGGGCTCCGGGGTCGTCGGCTCGCCGATGGAGGAGCTGGGTTGGAGCACGGGCTGAGACGAGGGGAGATGTCAGGCGGAGGGTGGCTGGGCGCTGGCCGGACAGGGAGTGGTCGAGTGGGGGGTGGTGGTGAAGATGGTGGCTCGGGGCTGCTCTGGCGGGTCGGGTGGTCGGGGCTCCGACCGGGGAAGAGGGAGGCTGAGGAGAGAGGAGGAGCTGGGGAGATCGAGGGGTCGGGGGAGGTGGTGGCGTAGTGGTCGTGATGGTTTGGTGGTGGTGGCGAGTGGCAGCCGGAGTCGAGGGGTCGGCGAGGTCGAGGGGCTGAGGTGGAGTCGAAGGTGGTGGTTGGCGGCTGGGATGTCGGGCCAGAGGAGAAAGGGGGGTGGAGCTCTCGGCGGGGGGGGGGGGGGGTTGTCGGCTTGCCGTGGGGCGAGGCGGAGGTCGGGGAAGGAGGGGAAGTGGAGGAGGAATAGGGAAGAAGAAGAGGGGGAGGAGGAGGAGGTCGGGACGGCGGGCGGAGCTCACCGGCGGGGCGGGGGGGGGGGGGGGGGAAGCTCGCCGCGGGAGAGGGGAGGCGAGGCTGCTCCGGCGAGGGGGGGGCTCGCCGCTCCGGCGGGGGTCGGCTGCGGGCTGGGCTTGGGTTAGGGATTAGGAATTTTCTTTTATTTTCTTTTTATTTTCTTTTACTTTTATAGAAAATTAATTACTATAGATATTTTCGGGATATTTTCGGGTGGATCCCGCCTCCAAATGGACGGTGCAGGTTCACCGGCCAATGAGGCGGTGACACCTCGCAGGAAAATTTGCAGAAAAGTCCTTATAATTTCATAAATTGCGTAAGGTCCTATTTTGGGAATTTGAGCAATTTACGAAATTGTCTGGGAAAATACCCGATTCCTGAAAATACTAAAATTCACAGAATTGAAGGGAAAAGCTGTGTGAGGGTCCTGGGGGGATGGGGATGAGTCGGGGCAGGGACTGGACCTGGTTTTCTTGGGTGATACGGGCCATCGTATTAATTAATTAATAAATACTGCGTACGGTGTTCTCTAATTATTTAGAGGCAGGTAGGGCCATAATTTTAGTACGGTGTCAATACACTAAATGTAGTATACTCAGTGTAGAATATTATCGTATTTTTGTCTGGACAAAACATGTGCATGTTGGGCCTCAAATCTCTATTGGAACAGGAATGGGTACAGATCTAGGAATTTAAATACGTACGTTGGTAACGATATTTGTGCGTCTAATACGAGGCTCATAACAGAGTATCTGGGAGTTACACAAAGTGTAGGATAGTAGACTGTCACGTCTAGGAGAGGTATGTGAACTTTGTTTGGGGTTAACAGTCAGGGTAAAGCTCCAAATAATTCGGTGATGGACAGGTGCACAAGTCAATAGGATATGTAAGCAAAATAAATTAAAATATTGCCATAAATCCTAAATTGCTAAAAATAATCCTAAAATGCTGGAATCTGGTCGAGGGGGTTTACAGTTTGTATCTACTTATATAAATTTAGATGGTGAACAAGCATGAAAGTTTGTTATTCAAGTTAATGTACAAACAGTTTATATTAATATTTGTATTACTCCACCACCTCCAAGAATTAATAATATAAGTTGTAAACATGCTTATAATAGTTAACCTATTAATATTGGTCATAGTTCTTCTCACCAAGTTATTTCATTTATTGAAGAACATATATTAGATGAATGTGATAATGACGATAAAAATAGTAAAGATTTAATTAAAAAAATATATGATGAATTATATGATAACGTTGAATGCTAACACTCTTGAATTTCATGATAATGTTGATAATGTTAGGTTTAGGGTGTAAAACACACAACAATATATGATACATAATAGCATAGTCAGATACCGAAATTAACTGGCTCTTGTGGTCAGTAAAAAGAGGTATAACCCCACTTGCTAGGATGACGGTCTCAGGATCAAACTGTGGGAGAGGTGTGGAACATTGGGCCCAAATGTCATTATTTATCTTTATTATCAAAGCTTTGCACGTATATATGCACAATATCATTATTTATCTTTATTAAGTACTAGGTATATTAAGTTGGAGTGAATGATGATAATATACGTGCAAAGCACGTGCATATATACTAGTAATTACATTCACTCCAACATATTAAGTACTAGGTATATTAAGGCAAAGCAATGCCAAATTTTTGTGGCATTATATAGTAGAATAATGGCAATGTCATTATTTATCTTTATTCTTTTTAATTACTAAATATGTTGAAGGGTATTTTTCGAATTCTCTGGACCTAGTACTTACATTCACCAAACCCAAACGTTTGACAATACTTAATGCAGTCTTATTACAATTCCTTGGCATCCACGAAATCTTTAAAGTATTGACGCAGATAGGAGACCGTGATTGTTGATCCAATCAAATTGCTACCTGTCTGTCTCAGGTGTTACCATAGCATTATTGATAAATAGAGCTAGAGTTGTGCAAATCTGGGTCGAACTGACCCGGTCTAAATTGAACCAATCGGTTTTTAATCAAAATTGATTCATTATTTTTTTTGTTTTTAGACGTTTTCTTTATCGGAGATGGAATGATGGAAATGGACTATTGTGTTCGTTGGAGATAGAATAATGAAATGATAAAATGATGGCAATGAGTTATTAAAGAATTATTTAAAATATTTTTTAAATTTTAAATTTAAATATTGTGTGTTTAAATACAAAATTAATCAGTCGAGTCAAACCAAATTTTAACTTCAAAACAGTTTCAAAACGGAATCGATTAGTTGTTTAGTTTGATTTGGCTATCATTATTTTCCAATCGAATAATTTTGATATTGTTGACGAAACAGATTTGGCCATTGACGGATTCACAGTCCTAAACACACACTCTTTCTTTGCCCAAAAAAGTGGGGAGCTTAGTCACAACGACGTAATTGGTGGTGGTGTTCTACAGCACAACAAACCGTAGGACAATGAGAAGAATTGTATTGAAAGTGCGTGATAGTCATGGATTGATGGTGATGATAAGGTTCAGGTCCGAACTGTTAAGTTTTTCAATTAATGTACATATTGGAATCCTCTGATAGTTAAATAATAGAATATATAAATTAAATATTCACAAAAAGATAGTAATCTCTATTCTCTACAAAGGGTTTTGGATGAACTACCAAAAGTAGTACGTCTATCCGATTAATTCAGACTAGTATATATGCACGTGCTTTGCACGTATATTGGAGTGAATGATGTTGATGAGTTAGTTTATTTCTACTGCTTTTAATTATATAGGTTAATGGTTCAACCCTTCGAATTCTTTGGTAACAATTTAAAAGACTTAGCAAGTAGCATGAACCCTTTGATTTCCGTAAATGGTTGTCATTATTGCATCTCTTAAATGGTTGTCAGTGGAATTTATTGTAGGTATTCTTTTTAATTACTAAATATGTTGAAGGGTATTTTTGGAACAAAAATTTTTCACGGTGAAGCCTAGTTTTGGCATTATATAGTAGAATAATGGCAATGCCTTAATATACCTAGTACTTAATATGTTGGAGTGAATGATGATAATAATGACATTATTCACTCCAACATATTAAGAATAAAGATAAATAATGACATTGCCATTATTTATCTTTATAAAACACACAAAAATTTTTCATTCCAAAAATACCCTTCAACATATTTAGTAATTAAAAAGAATACCTACAATAAATTCCACTGAAAACCATTTAATCTCCTCTATATAATGCCAAAACTAGGCTTCACCGTGAAAAAATTTCGTTCCAAAAATACCCTTCAACATATTTAGTAATTAAAAAGAATACCTACAATAAATTTCACTGACAACCATTTAAGAGATGTAATAATGACAACCATTTACGGAAATCAAAAGGTTCATGTTACTTGCTAAGTCTTTTAAATTGTTACCAAAGAATTCGAAGGATTGAACCATTAACCTATATAATTAATCTCCTCTATATAATGCCAAAACTAGGCTTCACCGTGAAAATTTTTCATTCCAAAAATACCCTTCAACATTAATAGTAATTAAAAAGAATACCTACAATAAATTCCACTGAAAACCATTTAAGAGATGTAATAATGACAACCATTTACGGAAATCAAAGGGTTCATGTTACTTGCTAAGTCATTTAAATTGTTACCAAATAATTCGAAGGGTTGAACCATTAACCTATATAATTAAAAACAGTAGAAATAAACTAACTCATAACATCATTCACTCCAATATACGTGCAAAGCACGTGCATATATACTAGTACTAGTACTATATAATGCCAAAACTAGGCTTCACCGTGAAAAAATTTCGTTCCAAAAATACCCTTCAACATATTTAGTAATTAAAAAGAATACCTACAATAAATTCCACTGACAACCATTTAAGATATGCAATAATGACAACCATTTACGGAAATCAAAGGGTTCATGCTACTTGTTAAGTCTTTTAAATTGTTACCAAAGAATTCGAAGGGTTGAATCATTAACCTATATAATTAAAAACAGTAAAAATAAACTAACTCATCAACATCATTCACTTCAATATACGTGCAAAGCACGTGTATATATACTAGCTGAAGGGAGCTGGAAGTATGTGCTGTAGGACCATACCGACAGAGTGGGGTGACCTACAGGATCAGTTAACAGTGTCTATTCTTGCCAACGTATATTAAGGCATTGCCATTTGGTATGGTATGATATGGTTTGAGTTTGAGTCAGCGCTAGGTCTATCAATGGCTCATCTCCCTCCTTCATTCTCTTATGCCTCTCCAAATTTTTTTGATTTTAATAGAGGCCTTACTCTCTAATGCATTATAAAGAATATCCTCCTCCTTGGTTCTCTTATGCCTCTCCACAAAATTTTGATTTTTATGGAGGCCTTACTCGCTAATGCATTATAAGGAATACCCCTCTCGTCAATAAATTTCCATAACTCTCCCTCTCTGATAATCTCCATAACTCTTCCTCCCCACTAAACCAACACCCTCCACCCCACCACCCCCTACAGCCCCCGACCACCGTCACCCCCCCTCCGCACACACACACATTCACTGCAACATCCTCTCACCCAACCGTCTCGAACCTACAACGAAAAAAAAAAAAAAAAATCCAAATATGCAAAATTTTCGCATGAGGGTCTTACGACATGCACAAATTTCGCAAGACTCTGGGGTGAAATTTTTTCAAGTTTCTATTTTTTGAAAACATATTTTTTCGAGGCTAATTTATTATACTTATATATTGTATGAGTTTTTTTATTAATATTTTAATTAAAATTTAGGGCTATTTGATTTTACCTCCTGTTAGATTATATATATTGATATTATCTCCCGTTAGATAAATATTGAGTTTATTCTCTGAAAGTGTCGTTAAAAGTTTTGAAAGTGTCGCTAATAAATTTTTAACGTCACTTCCAGAGAGGTAAATTCAACTTTTGATCTAACATGGGGTAATATCAATATACATAATCTAAGAGGGAGGTAAAATCAAATAGCCCTAAAATTTATTGTAAAAGATAGTTAAAGTTTTTTATTTTTTTACAATGTCCGGCGTAACGTACGAGAATTTGTGCATGTTGCATTACATGTCATTTGTGTCGGCTGTCCCACATTTTCTTCACGGTTCGATTATGAAACCATCCGTCTAGCTAGAAAGTTTATATCTCTCATCTCTGACAACATGAGCCGGTAAGAGAGTTAAAAGTACTAGTATATACGCACGTGCGTTGCACGTATTTCATATTACTTGAAAAAAAAATAGTTTATTAAAAGAGCAACCGACAATTTCTTAATTTTAATATAGGTGGAAATATAATAGGCAGGAGCATGAAAGTTGGGAGAAATTAAATGACGGGAATATAAAACTTTTCTCTTATCTCTTGGGTTCATGTGCCTACTTTGCATGCATGCATATTTTGTTTTATTAACTATCATTTCCCAAGTTGCCTCATGCATGCATACATTTAATACATATTTAATTATTGTTTTTAATGAAGGGTATTTTTGGAACGAAAAAATTTTACGGTGAAGCCTAGTTTTGACATTATATAGTAGAATAGATTAGTTATAATTTTTTATTATTATTCAGAAACCTGTTCATTTTTTTAGCCTTCAGCCCTGGTAGGAACAGATCACACCCAGTCCCCTCCCCCCAAGAAATTTCGTTCCCAATACGCATTCTCCCCAGTTTTGCAACGGCATTCCGTTACCAAAACTATCAAAACAACCATTCCTCCCCTCCTCCAAAAATAAAATGGATCCGGACTCCGAGATCCGAATCAAATTCCCTCCCTTCTTCCGCTTGTACAAGAGCGGCCGCGTCGAGCGCCTCGTCGTCATCACCACCGTCCCCGCCTCCCTCGACCCGTCCCCCGCCGGCGCCTACTCCAGAGACGTAGCCATCAGCCCCGCCGTCTCCGCCCGCCTCTACCTCCCAAACGACACAACCCTCGCCGAGCGACTGCCGATCGTCATTTACTACCACGGCGGCGGCTTCTGCGTCGAGTCCGCCTTCTCCCCTCTCTACCACCCCTACCTCGCCTCCTTCTCCTCCAGAACCCGCTCCCTCGTCGTCTCCGTCGAGTACCGCCTGGCCCCTGAGCACCGCCTCCCCGCCGCCCACGACGACGCCTGGGCGGCCTTCCGATGGGCCTTCGGTCCCGATCCCGACGAGTGGCTAGTCCGTCACGGCGACGCGAAGACGACGTTCCTCGCGGGAGACAGCGCCGGCGCCAACCTCGCCCACTACGTGGCCACACGCGCCTCCGCGGAGGGGATCCCGATCGAGGGGATGGTGCTGGTGCACCCTTACTTCGGGACGAAGACGGACGGTGCGGACTTGAGGAGGGTTTGGGACGCGATCAGTGAGATGGATATTGAGGACGTGAGGCATAAGCCGACGGCGGACGGAGGGAAGGCGATGATGGCGGGTTTGCAGTGCGGGAGGGTGATGGTGGCGGTGGCGGAGAGGGATATGGTGAAAGGGGCGGGGGTCGCGTACTGGGAGGCGCTGAGGGGGAGCGGGTGGGGAGGGGAGGCGGAACTGTTGGAGACGGAGGGGGAGGATCACGTGTTTCATCTGCTGAGGCCAGGGTGCAGCAAGGGCGAGGAGCTCATGGAGAGGATTGTTGCTTTCATCAATGGCAAGCAAGTTTTCCCAACTCTTAGCTAGGATTGCAATTTTTTCCGTTTGGTTTGATGAATTATTATTTCGTCCTCCGTGTCGTTCGGTTCCACCTTTTGGAATCCACAAGGAGTTATGAAATGTGATAAGCTGTGCTCCACAGACACAGATATACAGGACATGGCAAGGACACAGTGACACGGACACGCCATCTACTTTTTGTCACGTCCTAGTGTATTTTAGCGTGTTGGACACGACAAAACCCACATTTTTGGAGTCTGTACTTCCTAG
The DNA here is from genome assembly GCA_036927795.1 of Iris macrosiphon. NCBI lineage: Eukaryota > Viridiplantae > Streptophyta > Magnoliopsida > Asparagales > Iridaceae > Iris > Iris macrosiphon. The sequence continues at coordinate 28,908,370 of JAYESA010000009.1, read as the reverse complement.
GTGATAAAAGTCCTACCTATTTTGTGATTCCACATGCATTGCACTGCATGAGTCGTAAGTTTTCGTAACTCTTAGCTAGGATTGCAATTTCGGTTTAGATTGATAAGTATTATTTCATCAATGAGAAGGAAGTGCACCACCTATCATGAAATTAGACATGCATTCCCGCACAACATTTAAGCATTGATTATTATCATTATTGACATTCTCTATAATCCTCTTATAAACAAGTAAATAGTCTTCAATCTCCTTAGGGTCCTTTCTATGTTCTTTTAGTAGCATACTAGTTTCCGTATCAATTTCATTTGTTGTTTGCCAAATCTCGTTTGTAGATTCCATACATAGTTTGCAGTATCGGTCGATACCGATACGGTCGACATCGATATGGTTTGACATGTCCCGGTCCGATACCGATCGCTACCGATACTTACTAATACTGACGTTGAAGGTCTCTTTTCCAGTCAATTCCGCAGAGAAGATTGAACAAAAAAGACCAATCAACAAAGATGTAAAAACATAGTAAAGTTGTAAAATATGTCAATGTTTTTTGTTTATTTATCACAGGTAAACCAATTAGTAAGGGTGACCATTATTTCACTCAGTTTCAAAACTACTAAAAAATGACACAAAATACTTAAAATTATGCATAAATGTAAAACTAATTTTCCCCTAAAATTTTAATAATTTATTCAATATTTTTTTATACCTAAAAAATTCGATACTCCGATCCGAAACCGCCTATACAACTGATTCCGATACTCATAGGAATGGTCCGATATCGATATTGTGAACCTTGGTTCTATATCATAAACCAAGTGTAATTCTGATCTTTATTGTAGGTTCCAATAGAGTTCCAAGTTCTTCCAATTATAATTCCAATCTCCTCCTATACACTCTATATTATCGATCGATTCCATATTAAAGCATAATGAAAATGTAGTTTTATGACAGGCTCCGTTCAATACATAATAAAGATACTATGTTTGGGTTTCATAATAGTTATACTAGTCCATAATAGTTGTACAAAATTCTATAATTTTGTATTTCATTCATTCCGAAAGCAAAGCAAGAAAGAACACGAATAATTGAAAACAATACAAGAAATATAACAATCTATTTTTATCTTGATTTGTTTAAATTTTGGTATGAATCATGAGGGAAGGGGCGAAAGTGAGAGCTTTTATTAAGAAATGAGATATCGAGAAAAAAATGGTTTTGTCCACTAAAGTGTTTGACGAATTACCTTAAGATTTTCGTCTTAAGAGATTTTTCGTAAGTCATCCTTCTCGTTATCGTTTTTCCACAATGATTCCTCATTCCAGCAGAGCTTCTGCAAGGCCTTCTCCCCCCCCTCCCTCTCTCTCTCTCTCTCTCTCTCTCTCTCTTAAAAGTGAATGTTAATAGAGCAAGAATGAAGATAAGGAGGGTCTCTTATATAGACTTCCAAGGTAGTTGCATAAAGATAGAATACTCATCTTTAAGATAACCAACATCATCCATCCAACCAAATATATTAAATATCGTCACAATTCTGATCCATGAGATAGAACCAAATATATTATGCAAAACCAATCTCATCTTTAATAACCAATCACACATCCAAAAAGATACCACACAATAAATTTAGCCACATTTCTAGTCCAAGAGATAAAATGAATGATAACCGAATATCCTCCAAATATCAAAGTCAAATCTACCAAGATACTAAAAGATCTCAAAAGGATTCAAGAAGATATGCAAAGATATTCTTGATGGGTATATATCTCAAAACGTCTCACCCAAATGCATTATAATGATATCCAAACCATTAAGCCAATTCTCCAAAACCTATAAGCAACCCAATAAGCTACAATATCCAAATACATTAGGGACAAGTGAGTCTAAATCCAACCATGCAATCAAACCAAGCAAATGGGGCGAATATAACCAAACCCAAGTTATAACCAACTAAGACCAAACTCAAACTAAGTTCAAGGGACAAATCAATTCCAAATCCAATCCAAGGGACTAAGCCTAGTCATAAATCGAGGAAGTCCAACTAAGCCACCACCAAAGGATCAAATGCGAATCTAAATCCAAGGTTTAAGCCATAGCCAACTAATCAATTCCGAGGGACCAAAATTCCATTACAAGTCTAATCACCAAGACTAGCTAAGTCATAAACCAAACTCAATCCTAGAACTAAACTATCAAGTCTAACCAAATCAAGTTTTTATTTATTATAATCGAATTCAACTGAACCAAACAAGATAATTGTAATGCCCCGCAATCGCACGATGCATTACGCTGAGTCGGATTTAAACGAGGCAGTGGTTGGTTATATTTCGATTTGTTGGATTTGGGAGCAAGTATTAATTTGAGTTGGTTTCATGTGTAGATCCCGTGCGGAGTTCGATGGAATCGGATGTTCGTTCAGAGTAGTATTGGGATAGCGGGATTGGAGCGATAATGCCGTCTTCCTTAGTCCGATCGGTCGGATGATTTGGAGAGCACGGCCTGCTCGCACGGTCATACCAATTGAGTAGATCGTGCTTTGCATCGGACTAAAGATTCAAGGGATCGGCCGTATCGACAAGGTAGAGTGCTTAGCAGATTCAGACTTGGTGAGTGGGCTTTGTCCCTTCTCCTCTACTCCTTCATGCCTAATAATATGGAACACGTAATGATTTGAATACTTGGACTGGAACATTGGAATCACCGCACTGTGGCGTGCATAGAGTGTGCGCCGTTTGGTTGGATAGGATTTGTGGCTTGAGTTGGTCTTGCGTTTGGGCAGTTGGAGCTTGAGTGAATCATTTTGGTTGGAATATCGAGGCACTTCGGACGGATGAGCGAGCGTGCATCCGTGCATGAGTATCTAGTTGGATGCTTTGTCAAGCAAATCATGCAGTTGTGGTTCGAAACCGGACAACTGCATCGGAGAGGAAATTGTGCCACTGTTGGGACATTGTGCCACGGAGCTTTCGGAGCGAGGGATATTGCACCAATTGGAGCACTGTGTCGAGGAACGACATGGTGCATATGGGGATAACTTGAGATGGTGCCTTGGGCTATAGTTGGGGTATGGTTATGGTGCATTGGATTGATCGAGGCGAGTATCGTTTGGTGGGGCGAGAAGGCTCGATTCTCTCATCGTACCTACTGTTGGAGTTTGCATTGGTCACGGACAGCCTATTGCGCACATGATTTGGTTTCCTCGAACGAGATAGGCTCCGGAGCACCGGGACCGTTCGGCCATGGAGAAAACAAATGGTAACGTGCCTTGGGCACGGTACTGGCAGTTCAAGACAACAAGGCGGACTAGCTACTCAGCGCTGGATCAGGTCGAATTGTCTTGGATTAGTCCTTTATGGCTTGGCCAGTCACTTTCATATAGATAAAGAGTTGGTTTGGTTTGTGCATTCGTGTAGGCGGCGACTCCACCTTGCCTCGGACAAGATTGTGCGCATCGTGGATTGATTTTATTGAGGCTTGGATTGTGGCATGGTTCGAGGATGGATATTGAGGCTTGGAGTACGATGTGGTTCGATAGGTTCGCTTTGCTTCGGGTTTGAGTAGAACGGATTTGCATGCTTAGTTTCATTGAGTTTGGTTATAATTGCTAGTATATTGGCTTGAGTTGAATGCTTGCATGCTTAAACTGCTTTACTGCTTTCCTTAACATGTCATATCTTTGCCATGAAATGAATCTAGGATTCAAGTAGAAAGATCACCATATAACTGTTTGCATTCACTATCTATTTAGTGGCGGTTTAGACGAGTGGGTTATCCCGCTCACCAGTACGGCTGTGTACTGACCCACGTTTGTGGGCATTATTTCCAGGTACGCAGGTGTGGTGGCTCAGCTTGGATATACGGAATATAATTTATGGAACGATAAGTACCTTTGTGGGCAAGAGAAAGAGCAAGAGTGTTGCATCGCCTTTGTGGCATTCTCTTTTGTGGCATTTTTATTTGGGCCCTTCAAGAGCTTCGCTGCGTATACTTGATGTGTGCTTGGTACACAATACTTGACTTTCGCTGCAACTTGGTCGTTTCGATGATAACCATGACGTTTGACGTTATCGCCTTATGCGAGCGCAACTCCAGGCTTGCACGGCATCACGTCCCGATGAGAACGATTGTCCTGCGGGACCGCTGCAACGTGGTGATTCACGTTCAGCGGGGACGATCGAACTTGCGGGAGATTGGGGCGTGACAAACTGGTATCAGAGCACCATATTCATTTTCTCGGACTTTGTCCTTTGGTTCATCACAAACTCTAAATAGCTTTTGCGTGTCGTTTGACTCTTGGCTCTACTCGGTGTCGCATTGGATGTTTCTTGCACTAAGTCTATATATTTGTTGGTTGTGGGTGCATGTTGTTCTTTGTTGTGTTGGCTTTCGTTGGTTTTCGATAGAATCATGTAGCATCGTTTGACGTTATTGCATTCGTACCGCAAGTTGTGTGTCGTTGTTGTATTTGTGCTGCAAGTTGTGTCGTTGCGTTGGTTTGGCTTGTCGTTCGGGGAGATTCTGGTTGCATCAGTGGAGCAGTTGGTTTGTCAGGCGAGATTGGTTATGTGGCATGCTGTGAGTAGAAACAACGGATGAGAATGGAACGTTGTACGAGTTGCTCGTGTAGCGAATGTGTTGGACGGAGTTTGAGTTTTGGCTGAAAATATCAGAGAGAGCGTTGAACGGATTGCTCGTGTGGCGCATGTGCTTAGCAGATTTGAGCAGTGGCTTGAAATATCAGATAGAGCGTTGCACGAGTTGTCGTGTGACGAATGTGTTGAATAGTTGGATATTGGCTTGGATTATTTGGAAGAGATTGTTGCACGAGTTGCTCGTGTAGTGAAAGTGTAGGACGGTTTGAGAAATAGTGAAAGTATCAAGAATGTAACATGGCACAAGTTGTATCGAACGAGATCGACAGAATAGTTGGATGGTTCATGCATTGGCTGATTTTCGTGTCAGACTTTGAGTTGGGAACGACAAGATCACGCAAAATGGATGGTTCGAACAGATCTTGGATCAGTGTAAAGAATTGTGATACGAGGAGTGATTTGATTCGAAGCGGTATATGGTATATCACATAGTGAGCGTGGCATTGGAATGTTTGGATGGACAACAATAGAATTGTCACGACGGACGCGGGTAACAGGAATGTAAGTTGGTTGGTGCATATCGGCTGAGGGTATTCAGAAATAGTATCGGAACATGGAGCAAGCGAATGTTAAGTTGCGATCAACAGGATAGTCACGGGATAGTTGGTTCGGAATAGACGCTCGTCAACGCAGAGTAAATCTGGCGCGAGAGCGACTCTATTTCTAAGTGGTATATGTGTGCTACGGAGTGGTGCGCACAAGATAAGCAATATGTTTGCTGGCAACTGATGGACTAGTGCAGGATTTGGTCATAAATTGGTGCAACAGAGTTTGACTCAGGTATTCTTCGATACGTTGGATTTGAGCGATCAGGAACAGACTTGTGTAAATGGAAGTTTCGTTGGAGAGAACAGAACAAGCAATGGAACGAGTGTTTGGAATTTGAAGGATTGATGCGGACCAAGTATTGGAAACAAGATGAGATCGAACAAGACGAAAAGCTGAATATCAGAGTTCGTTTGCGCGATTTGGATGTTCGGTGGAGCATTCATTGATGCAAAAAGAGAGTTGAGCATAAGGAACAAACAGTTGGGGCACGCATGCACGAGCGATGGGTGTATTGAATGAGTAGCGAGCACGGATTACGGATTTTGGCAACGCAAGGGAGCAGTTGGTTGAGCAGATGGAACACGATTTGGTTTTGGAGGAGCAATGCGATGGATTCGTACGAACTTGAATGATTTCAGATATTGACGCTCGAGGAGTTTGACTCAGAGTTTAGCGAAAGCGAAATTGGCGAAACGGTGCAACGAGGGTGGACGGATTCTCCGGAAGACGTGAACGGACATGAGGCAAGTCTAGTTGATGTTGAGTCAGATTGAAAGTTAACACTTGCAGTACTGAGGCGGATCGAGGCAACGAGTGAAGGCGATATGGATTTGAGATTGTGTTGGAACTTGTGTACGAGTCATCGAGAGCGTGTAGACGAATCGGAACACGGCGAAATCAATACGGTGCTATGGAAGTGGAACGGGAACAAGGATTGTGGCGGATGAACTTTTGAAGATAGCTAAACGAGAGAGCAACATTGAAGCAAATCACTGTGCTGCTCGAGCAAGTTGGACGTGCAGTGTGAAGCCGGCGAACAAATAAGAAACAAAGCAAGTCTATGGTTTCGAGAATCGTTGCAAGTGGTAGTGCGAGAAGTCGAACAAGGCGCTTCGAAATTTTGTTGGATTCAGGACAGAACAACGGAGTGATGAAAGGCGGTTTCAACGAGTGCAATTCGACGATTTGTGGCTTGGATAGATAGTAAGACTCTAGGTGGTCAGGTGGCGTTTGGTTGACAGATACGTCAGAGGTAGTATGTCACGCCCCATTCCCCCGCAGGCAATCGCCCGTCCCCGCTAGTCATGAATCACCACGCCAGCGCTCCCGCGGGACGATCGCTTGACCCATCTGGGCGTGATGTCGCACGAGCGTAAGCCGCGCCCGTGCAAGGCCGTGGTCCATGCAGGCGGTAAGATGTCTAAGCCACAGAGTCACACAGATTGTCCGAGTGCAGCGGAATTATAAACACAGGCGATTGGTAACAAGTTCACAGAGTCGTCAATAACGGAAGCATTGAATAACACAAGTATAGGGGTAAAACAAACTCTTTTTTGATATTGAAAAAGTGTTACAGGCGGCGCTAGGCCAAGATTACAAGTCGCTCAAGCCTCTCTCTCTGAAACAGTAAAAGCATGCCAAGTGGCTACATTTGTGGAATGATACATAGGCGATGTTCCAACATTATATTTTGTATATGTGTTTCAGTTCCGGACGCAACGCTCTAAGGCTCCAGAGTGAACTCCACGCCTTAGCACGCACGAAGGAGGCATCCGCACCGAACGAGGTTCTCCCGTACCCTACAAGCAATCTGGTGGGTTATCAGTACATGAATGCACTGGTGGGGAGGCTACTCGCCCGCTCGACAAATCCAAACACGTTATATAGGTTTCGTGCACCATCTATTATGATATCTTTCTAATCTTTCCTTAGGATCAGTTTCATGGCAAAGATGCATAGCCTAACTCGTGTGGCAGCGCGTCGTGCGATATAAGGAACACGGCGAGACTTACCAACTTACCATCCGTCCTTCCCTGTCCAAGGCAAACCAAGTTAAATCAAGCACGAGCATATATAATGAAATCCAGGAGCAGTTTGCATAAGAAAACACAAGTGTCGTGAACGAGGTTACGTTCTCGGGTGCACGAGTTATAAGGATTTCTCAAGTGCATTGGATTGTTTGTTCAAGGGTTCAATTATATACAAGTATCTTATATCCATGATCGTTCATGTGTTTCCGATTCACTGGATGCGATGCAATGACTCGCACGCGGGTTGCCGCTAAGCGATGATGACTTATCTATATGAACATGAGTCGCTGGCATAGCCATAAAGGATGGGTGTAGTACATGAAAGAAAATGACAAGCAACGCAAGGATCAGGAGCGCTACAGGTCATTCCTTCCGAAACAGGTGACTACTTTAGTCTATGAGGGAGGATGGCGTGAAGGATAGTTCACAGGCGATATACGCCATCCTGCCCGAAACAGGCAGACTAAACAGGTGTTCCGTCCGGATCAGATCCGTCCCAGTGCCCCGAAGACCGTCCGCAGGAACAGAGATCCGAAGATCTCACTTGTTAACAAGTTGTCCGCGACATGCAATGTCACGTCCCGATTTTCGTGGAATCGATAGTCGTCCCCCGGGCGTGACGCCGTGCATGCCTAGGTTGTGCATCGAACAAGGCTAAGGTATTTCGCATAACGAGCACATTTTCAGAGTGCGCAGATAATTGAAACACAAAGTTGAAACATGTAAAAGTTCTATTTATTGATAATGAACATCTTTTTACAAACTCTTGAACGAGTCAGAAGGTTACCGCACGGACTTACAAAAGTTGACACAAAATGAGATAGCTGTCCTGTATATTACATCCTTTACTAAAACTTTAAAATAAGGGACCTCCAGGCGGAACAATGGCTTTCCCACGGAGCTGCATTGAGTTTAGATTGCTAGCTCCTGGCTTCAAAATGCTTCAAGTAAGGCACGATCAGGATGTGCCGACAGCTGGACTGGATTGGGAAGTGACTTCAGCTCCTCGTAGGATCTCCTTGGTGTGGGAAACCTGTTTCAGCGAGGGTCAGTACATCGAAATGTACTGGTGAAGGTGAGCTAACCCAACTATACCAATCAACACGTTGTTTATATGAAGCATGCATATTATTTGTGGTCTTTCTATCTTGCCTTAGTTCATTTTACAAACAAGCAATGATATGGATATTTACTGAATAAACTTGCCACCGTTCGGTGACTTTTTACTTGCCCGTCTGAACCACCTGCACAATACTTACCATGTCCTTCCCTGCCACGAAGACACAAGTTAGCTTGCACATGTTTAAATATACGAGATCACTGGCGTATGCCATAAAGGACACTAGTCATTGGCGAGAATGACATGCAACGAAAGTAAAAGATGCGCTGCAAGCCATCTCGTCCAGTACAATGGACTATACAATAGAGTTCCATCCGGATCGGATCGTTGTCAGTGTCCCAGCGACCGTCCGCAAGAACTATACCTCGTGCACAAGTTGTCCGTGATCAAACGACGTCTAAGCTAAGTTATCAATTTATGCAGTTGAGGCAACAAGAGTGCAAGACAAGTAGCATAATATGATTCATTTTGCATAGTCTCCCTGATCAGTTTGTGGCATAGCAAGGTGTGTTCTATACATAGCACAATTTATAGAAGAAGTATGCATTCTAACTAAAATTGAAGCATATGAAGAATATTCTGAACGAACTAGCATGAATATGGTGACCGTTCACAAGTTGATTGACACGCATTGATAGTCCAAGTCTATTCCTTTTTATCTTGACATATTTTAGTTATTATGGTATCGTTTGATCGGGGCAAGCAAGAATGCAAGATTTTTAGGTGTGAAGATTTGGAAGGAGGGTCGACTGAATCGAATATAAGCCACTCACAAGTTGGTTGGAGAAGGAAAGGAAAGAGGTGCTTTAAGACTCCGCTCACACGTCGCCTACTGTTCGTTCACCTGCATTGCCACGAACAGCTGATCCACTCTTTCCAATCTCGGAATTGAAGTGCACTTCAACGAACGAAAACAATGAAATCCATCGAAACCGTTCAAGAAAACGCAACAAATCCGAAAACCAACTCAAAGCACGAAAGCAACAAAGCGACAGCGAAAACTAGGCAAGAAAACTTGCAGCGGAGAGGTCCCTCTTGACTCTGACGCTAAGTCGATCCTCGGGGCACGGTCCACTGAATATGGGAATCGATTCCGAAGAAGCAAATCCATAACGAGGATAAGATATTGTTTCAATTTATCCCGATCGAAAGATACCGACTTGTATTTCTTAGCCGCACTCCCCGAATAGGGGGAACGGGGCACCACATCCTAACCAACTAATTGGAAGTTTCGTCCACGAAACTTAGGAATAGAACCTACCAATAAGAAACAATGAAGGAAACCTTTCCCTCATCTCAGATTCAAGCTCCCAAGTAGATTCTTCGACCGAATGATTTCGCCAAAGCACGTGCACGAGAGGAACCGAACGACTTCGAAGCAGCTTCTCCTTACGATCCAAGATTTGCATAGGTTGTTCAACATAAGTCAAGTCTGCCTTAAGATCCAGTTGATCAAGATCCACCACATGACTCGGGTCGTACACGTACTTCCTAAGCCGTGAAACATGGAAGACATTGTGCACTTCGGATAGTGACGGTGGCAGGGCGATCTGATATGCAACCGGGCGACTCGCTTTAGTATCTCGAACGGACCGACGAATCTTGGACTTAGCTTTCCTTTTGCTCCGAATCTGGTAACTCCTCGCATGGGCGAGACTTTGAGAAATACTCGATCGCCTTCAAGGAATTCAAGTGGACGTCGATGTGTCTGAGTAGCTTTTCTGGCGACTCTGTGCTACCTTTAGCCGTTCCCGGATCAAACGAATCTTCTGGACGGTTTTCTCCACGAGCTCTGGGCCAAGAATTTGCCGTTCACCAACTTCATCCCAACAGATCGGGGATCTGCACTTTCGCCCATACAACGACTCATACATCGCCATTTGAATGCTGGATTGAAAGCTATTGTTATATGCAAATTCGGCTACGGTAGATGCATGTCCCAACTCGTCTTCAAGTCCAAGGCGCAGAGTCGTAGCATGTCTTCGAGGATTTGGTTGACACGTTCTGTTTGACCGTCTGTCTGTGGATGGTAGGCGGGGCTGAACTTCAACTTCGTCCCCATTGCTGACTGTAGGCTTTTCCATAAACGTGATAGAAATCGACCATCTCTATCGGAGACAATGGATACGGGCACGCCGTGGAGCCGAACGATTTCGTTGAGGTAGATCTGAGCCAGGCGGTCGACACTCCAAGTACTTTTGATAGGCAGAAAGTGAGCTGACTTGGTGAGTCGATCGACGATAATCCAGACGACATTATTCCCCCGTTGCTTCTTCGGCAAACCAACAATGAAATCCATCGTTATATGTTCCCATTTCCACTCCGGTATAGCGAGGTTCTGCATCTCTTCGTCCGGCTTCTGGTGCTCGGCCTTTACCCTCTGGCAAGCCATGCATTGCGACACGAACAACGTCACATCTCTTTTCATGTCGTGCCACCAAAACGTCGTACGGAGATCTTGATACATCTTGGTGCTACCCGGATGTGAAGTATAACTTGCATAATGGGCTTCCGTGAGTATCTCCTTTCTGAGGGCTGCATCGTTAGGAACGCACAATCTTCCCTTCACCCGCATCATCCCGTCCGTCCCTACCGTAAAGTCGGTTGCCTTTCTTGCTGAGATAAGACCTTGCATCTTTTGCAGGAATAGGTCATCCTTCTGAGCGGACTTGACTTTTTCTAACAAGTCAGGTTCGAGTCGCAGCTGAGCCACTTGTGCCCCCTTTTTGTGTTTGATTTTAAGTGTAATACCCAAAGCTTCTATATCCCGACGCAGCTTGTCATCAATAGCCAGGCTCCCAACGAATACTCGACTCGGCGCATCAGCTACAACATTACCTTTGCCCGGGGTGTACCTGATTATCAAGTCAAAATTGCTAAGGAGTTCAAGCCAACGCCGTTGTCGAAGATTCAAATCCTTTTGTGTGTATAGATATTTTAGGCTCTTGTGGTCTGTATAGATCTCGCATGGCACACCATAAAGGTAGTGGCGCCACAACTTCAGCGCGAATACCACTGTTGCGAGTTCCTGATCATGAGTTGGATAATTCTTCTCGTGAGGCTTCAACTGCCTCGACGCGAAGGCTATCACTTTGTCCCGTTGCATAAGGACACATCCCAAACCCTTTCCTGAGACGTCACTATATATTTTAAAATCATCGGGTCCGTCTGGAAGGGTAAGAATTGATGCTGAGATGAGGCGCTGCTTTAACTCCATAAACGAAGCTTCATAGTCGTCCGTCCACGCGAACGTCACTCCCTTCCGAGTGAGCTGAGTCAGAGGCGAGGCGATCCTCGCAAAATCTTTAATAAATCTTCTATAGTAGTCCGCCAGTCCAAGGAAACTTCGAATATCACTAGCTGACTCAGGCCTCCTCCAGTTCACGATGGCTTCTATCTTTTTTTGGGTCAACTGAGATGCCCGTTGCAGAATAATATGCCCGAGAAAGGATATGCTGTTCAACCAGAACTCGCATCTACTAAGCTTCGCGTACAACTTATTGTCTCGAAGGGTTTGAAGCACCATCCGCAGGTGTCCTGCGTGTTCATCCCTATTCTTCGAGTACACTAAGATGTCATCGATAAAAACGACCACAAATTTATCGAGAAAGGATCGGAACACCCGATTCATCAAATCCATAAAGCGGTAGGGGCGTTCATCAGTCCAAACGGCATGACAGAAAATTCGTAATGTCCATAACGGGTTCGGAATGCAGACTTGGGCATGTCCTTAGGCTTAATCTTCAGCTGGTGGTAGCCCGAGCGAAGATTAATTTTTGAGAACACCGTTGCCTCTTGCAGCTGATCAAAGAGGTCATCTATCCTGGGCAGAGGATACATGTTTCTGATGGTGACCTTATTCAACTTCCGGTAATCGATGCAAAGTCGTAACGCTCCATCCTTCTTCTTTACGAAGAGCACAGGCGCGCCCCAAGGAGACACGCTCGGACGGATGAACCCACGATCCAGCAGCTCTTGCAATTGGTACTTTAACTCAAGGTTCAAAAACTCGGTATCGGTATCGGACAGTTTGTATGAGTATCCGTATCGGCAGTATCGACGGTATCGGATCGGAGTATCGGATTTTTTGGTATCGGCTGTATCGACATTATTTAAATAATTATTAATAAATTAGTAAAAAAATAGAAAAATAATTTACATATTTATGCATTATTTAAGTGTTTTTTATTTTAGTTTTATTATAATTGAACAAAACAATAGTCATCCTTGCTGAATGGTTTACCTGCGATATATAAGAGAGAGAACACTTGCACATCACCAACCCTATATATATATATATATATATATATATATATATTGAGATGAGAGAGAGAACACTTGCAGTTGCTGTTCCTTTTCTTTTTTTCTCTGTTGTTTTTTTCTTCTTTTCATCTGACCAAAACCTAAAGACCCTCCCCTCTCCGATGAAAGCAGCGGCAGGGCGAAGAAGAAATGAGTTCTTGGAAGATTACCTTATGAAAAATGAGGTAACTTGAGTTCTTGAGAATTTTTTTGAGTAATTTATGTTTTGTGTGTATGTCTGTAGAAGAATTTCTTTATTTATAGTTTTTTCCCTACTATTTTGGTTCTTTATTATTGTTCTCTGTTGGATTTGATGTCTGGAATCAATTTCTATTTTTTTTGGCTTTTTGTAGAACATCTACTTTGTTAAAGTTCCTGTGATGATCTGATCTGATCTGATTTTTTCCCGTATCGGCTCGTATCGGCCAGTATCGGCTCGTATCGGCCCGTATCGGTCCCGTATCGGCTCGTATCGGCCCGTATCGGCCGATACAGTCCGATATCATATTTTCCCTCAATGGATCGGCCGATCCCGATTTTTTTGGGCGGTATCGGATCGGCCAAGGCCAGATCCGATCCGATACGGCCGATACGTATCGGTATCGGTCGATACTTTAAACTTTGCTTTAACTCCTTCAGTTTAGCTGGGGCCATTCTGTACGGAGCCTTAGAAATCGGCTGAATATTCGGGAATGTGTCAACGGTGAACTCGATCTATCGGTCAGGTGGCATGCCGGGTAGTTCGCTCAGAAACACATCAGGGAACTCCGCCACAACGGAAGAAGACTCAACGTTTGCGTAATCCAGCTGTGTGTCCCGAACAGACGCTAGGTATCCCTCGCAGCCAGTGTGTAGCATCCGCCGAGCAGATATCGCCGAAATCACCATGCAGGTCCTGGACGCATCAGTTGCTGGACTACTCGTGTAGCAGAATTCGGCTTCTCCAGGTAGGCGAAAGACGACTCGTTTCACTGCATATTCGATAGTTGCCGAGCAAGCGCCGAGCCAATCCATCCCCAAAATGATGTCATAATCCCGAACATCTAGGACTAAAACATCTAACGATAGCTTCCTTCCTCCAATACAGACGTAACCACCTTGGCATACTGAACGGACATGTATTTTCGTGCCTGACATGGTGCTAACACTAAGGTCTAGATACAACAGTGTCATTTCTATATTGTTTTTCACGGCAAAATTTGTGGATATAAAACTATGCGTTGCACCAGAATCAAATAGCACACGTGCATGTATGTTATTAAAAAGTAATATATCTGACACAACGGTGTCTGAGGCCAGGGCTTCTTCTCGTGTCATGGTGTACACCCGACCTTGAGCTTGGCGACGCTCTTGCTGAGGCGCGGCTCGATTGGCTTGGGGTACAGGGGCAGGATTTGGATATTGAGGACAACGATCGTAGCGCAACAGACAATCATTAATCCCATGGTTCAAATCACCACAAGCGAGGCATAACCCAAGTTTCAGACGACATTTTTCGATCGTGTGCCCTGGCTTACCACAGAAGTGACATGTTTGGGTTGAATTTGCTTTCTGCTTGCCGCCGTTATTTGGACGCTTTGCAGCATTGTTTCCTTTATCGTTGCTATGACGTTTGTGATTGGAAGTATGCACAAAGTCGGCAGCAACTGGAGGATACTGCGGTTCAAGAGAAATGGCATGATTCAGGACTCCCCGTATAGTCTCGTACTGGGGAACGACCACGTGCGCATGGATGGCATGTCGCATGCCTCCTTCAAATCTTCTGGTACGGCTCGCCGCATCAGGTAAATAGGAGCTTGCAAACTTGGCGAGCCGGTTGAATTCAGCGGAATACTGCTTAACTGTCATGCTGCCTTGTCGTAGTTGCACGAACTCATTCTCTTTCTGACGACGTACGGGAGGGGGTATGAACTCCTCTTCAAACGCGCCACGGAAGGTAGCCCATGCGATCGTCTCTTCTTCAACGTCAACTGGAAGAGATCTTCGATGCACGTCCTATCAATCGTGCGCGTTCAAGCGAAGCTGTAGTTGGGCACACGCGACACGCTTCTGCTCGGGTACCTCTAGAAGTTTGAAATGATCTTCAAGTTCGGCCAACCAATCTAGAGCCACGATTGGGTCCTCAGTCCCCTTAATGGCGTGTTGCAGATCTTCTTGAAGTCGGCAAAGTCGAAGGCAGTCATATCCTTCTTCTTTGGAGTTTGCGGCGTTTCGACTTCAAGTGCGGGTTGCTCCACCGGTGTCGCTGCTGTTGCCGCGGAATGGTTGGAGGCCAAGGTCTGCACGATCTGTTGCAGGGTATCTACCTGCTTTTGTTGGACTGCAAACAGGGCTTCTAGATTGTCTTGGAACTTGCTCTGTCGCTCTTCCGCTCGCTTTTCAGCCCGTTCATAACGAGCCTCATCCCTCTGTTGGCTAGACTCCAACATCTGCATCATCTGCTGAATGAGATCGACACGGGACATGGCTCGCTGGCTTCGAGAACTTTCCGGAGTGCCGGAACTACTTTCTTGGGCTTGTGTCTCGCCCGGTGCTAGCGCTGATGATTGCGCTTGTGCCATTCCTTCAAAAGAAGGTAAATTACATCAGGATCGTAATGTATTATGGACTCATTGTATGAACATATCTCATTTTGGCCTAACGAGTTCAAGAGTTCACACAGGGATTTGATCGCTAAAGGAACTTTTCCAATACGAGGGTCAAAGGAACTTGAAGCTGTGCTCTGATACCAATATGTCACGCCCCGATTTCCGTGGAATCGATAGTCGTCCCCCGGACGTGATGCCGTATTTGCCTAGGTTGCGCATCGCACAAGGCTAAGGTATTTCGCATAACGAGCACATATTCAGAGTACGCAGATAATTGAAACACAAAGTTGAAACATGTAAAAGTTCTCTTTATTGATAATGAACATCTTTTTACAAACTCTTGAACGAGTCAGAAGGTTGCCGCACGGGCTTACAAAAGTTGACACAAAATGAGATAGCTGTCCTGTACATTACATCATTTACTAAAACTTCAAAATAAGGGACCTCCAGGCGGAACAATGGCTTTCCCACGGAGCTGCATTGAGTTTAGATTGCTAGCTCCTGGCTTCAAAATGCTTCAAGTAAGGCACGATCAGGATGTGCCGACAGCTGGACTGGATTGGGAATGATTTCAGCTCCTCGCAGGATCTCCTTGGTGCGGGGAACCTGTTTCAACGAGGGTCAGTACATCGAAACGTACTGGTGAAGGCGAGCTAACCCAACTATACCAATCAACACGTTGTTTATATGAAGCATGCATATTATTTGTGGTCTTTCTATCTTGCCTTAGTTCATTTTACAAGCAAGCAATGATATGGATATTTACTGAATAAATTTGCCACCGTTCGGTGACTTTTTACCTGTCCGTCTGAACCACCTGCACAATACTTACCATGTCCTTCCCTGCCACGAAGACGCAAGTTAGCTTGCACATGTTTAAATATACGAGATCACTGGCGTATGCCATAAAGGACACTAGTCACTTGCGAGAATGACATGCAACGAAAGTACAAGGTGCACTGCAAGCCATCTTGTCCAGTACAATGGACTATACAATAGAGTTCCGTCCGGATCCGATCGGTGCCAGTGCCCCAACGACTGTCGTGCCCCGATCTTGTAGGGGCCGATCGTCCTCGCTTGGTCCCTACGGAACCGATCGTCCTCGCTTGGTCCCTACGGAACCGTTCGTCATACCAATTGAGTAGATCGTGCTTTGCATCAGACCACATATTCAAGGGATCGACCGTATCGGCAAGAAAGAGTGCTTAGAGGATTCAGGCTTGGTGAGTGGGCTATGATCCTTCTCCTCTACTCCTTCATGCCTAATAATATGGAACACATATAATGGTTTGAACACTTGGACTGGAACATTGGAATCACCGCACTGTGGCGTGCATAGAGTGTGTGTCGTTTGGTTGGATAAGATTTTTGGCTTGAGTTGGTCTTGCGTTTGAGCAGTTGGAGCTTGAGTGGATCATCTTGGTTGGAACATCGAGGCACTTTGGACGGACGAGCGAGCGTGCATCCATGCATGAGTATCTAGTTTGACGCTTTGTCAAGCAAAGCGTGCAGTTGTGGTTCGAAATCGGACAACTGCATCGGAGAGGGCATTGTGCCACTG
Source organism: Iris macrosiphon (assembly GCA_036927795.1). NCBI lineage: Eukaryota > Viridiplantae > Streptophyta > Magnoliopsida > Asparagales > Iridaceae > Iris > Iris macrosiphon. The sequence goes on along the minus strand of JAYESA010000009.1, from coordinate 28,891,571 downwards.
TTGGGGCATTGTGCCACGGAGCTTTCGGAGCGATGAGTGTTACACCAATTGGAGCACTGTGTCGAGGAACGACACGGTGCATATGGGGATAACTTGAGATGGTGCCTTGGGCTATAGTTGGAGAATGGTTATGGTGCATTGGATGGATTGAGGCGAGTATCGTTTGGTGGGGTGAGAAGGCTCGATTCTCTCGTCGTACCTACTGTTGGAGTTTGCATTGGTCACGGACAACCTGTTACGCACAGGGTTTGGTTTTCTCGAACGGGATAGGCTCCGGGGCACCGGGACCGTTCGGCCATGGAGAAAACAAATGGTAACGTGCCTTGGGCACGGTATTGGCAGTTCGAGACGACCAGACGGGCTAGCTACTCAGTGCTGGATTGGGTCGAATTGTCTTGGATTAGTCCTTTATGGCTTGACCAGTGACCTTTATATAGATAAGAGTTGGTTTGGTTTGGTTTGTGCATTCGTGTAGGCGGCAACGCCATCTTGCCTCGGACAAGAGTGTGCCCATCGAGGATTGGTTTTATTGAGGCTTGGATTGTGGCATGGTTCGAGGATGGATATCGAGACTTGGAGTGCGATGTGGTTCGATAGGTTCGCTTTACTTCGGGTTTGAGTAGAACAGATTTGCATGCTTAGTTTTATTGAGTTTGGTTATAATTGTTAGTATATTGGCTTGAGTTGAATGCTTGCATGCTTAAACTGCTTTACTGCTTTCCTTAATATGTCATACCTCTGCCATGAAATGAATCTAGGATTCAAGTAGAAAGATCGCCATATAACTGTTTGCATTCACTATCTATTCAGTGTCGGTTTAAACGAGTGGGTTAATCCGCTCACCAGTACGGTTGTGTACTGACCCACGTTTGTGAGTATTATTTCCAGGTACGCAGGTGTAGTGGCTCAGCTTGGATATACGGGACATGATGTATGGAACGGTAAGTACCTTTGTGGGCAAGAGAAAGAGCAAGAGTGTTGCATCGCCTTTGTGGCATTTTTATTTGTACCCTTCGAGAGCTTCGTTGCGTATACTCTGATGTGTGCTTGGTACACAATACTTGACTTTTGCTGCAACTTGGTCGTTTCGATGATAACCATGACGTTTGACGTCATCGTCTTGTGCGAGCACAACTCCAGGCTCGCACGTGCTCGCACGCGCTCGCACGGCATCACGTCCCGATGAGAACGATTGTCTTGCGGGAGCGCTGCAACGTGGTGATTCACGTTCAGCGGGAACGATTGAACTTGCGGAAGATTGGGATGTGACAATAATTATTGCTCGAACTGAACCAAACAAGATAATTCTTGCTTGAAATGAACCGAAGTTAACCCCAAAAGGAAACAAAGTCAAGCCCAAGAAAGTATAAATCCAAACTAGGATTTGGGCATCATGTTGGAGTTTTTGGCCAACTATATAGCTATGTTTTGTATTAGGTATGCACATGAGATGTGGTTGCCCCTGTGAGTGCCATGTGGTTTTTTTTTTCCTAGAGGGACTAAGTTTAAATTCCTCAAAGAAATATTTATGTGTTTTTCTCTCTTTGAAAAAATTTCATAGGAGCCAAGTCCCGTAAGAATTTAGCGACTCGGATTCAGACTTGGACTCGGGCTCGGACGAAAGACGTAAAATGACTCTTTGATGGCGCAATACGCACATACTCATCGGACATGAGATGACATGTGTGCATTGTTGCTCTCGTTTTCGCACGTAGTTCTGCGAGTATTTCTGTGCGCGATTCTACGAGCGTTTCTACGCAAGATTTCACGCGTGATTCTGCACAGCTGCACTGAACGCAGATTCTGCTGATTGAGGAATTTAGATGGTTATGCTAGATAAATCAATTTAAACTGATCCTAATATTTAGGGATTTTGTTTTGATTGATTGTTATCTTGCCATAAGTGGACATCGGCTAGGATTAGGGTTAGGGTTTCCACCTATCTCTATATATGTTCTTTTCATGCCTTTTTTTGGTTACATACAAAAAATAGAGACCAAAAGAGAATAGGAACTGCGGCCGCCACTTTTGACCAAGGAGTCCGTTCGAGTTTATCACAAAAGGTGATAAGGGAGCGTTCCAGAAGTCCATCACGTGAACTTGCTGTTTTCTGGAAACATATCGTCGATAAAGGACGAATCTTGCTTTGAGCAACGGTGGTCTTTATCATCCCATCAATAAATAATTCTATCTTTTGTCTTCTTCTTCTTCTTCTAGTTGTGATCATTCTATCTCGTTGTAGCAACTGTAATTGCAAAAAGAAGAATGTAGTTTCTGTTTTATTTGCTTTCATCTTTGCAAGTTTCGATTTCTAGAGAAATTTTGTATTCTGATTACATAAGACCGATAATGACACTAATCAACTCTTGATCTTAGTTTCTTTGAAGTTTTGATCCATCTTTGTAACCTCGGCAATAACATCATATTTGTAATGATAATCAATTATGTGACTCGACACAAGGACATAACATGATGTAACACATGGATCTCGTTACAAGCAATAACATGTGTAGCACGTGGGACAAGACACAAGGCCATAACATCGGGGTTCAACACAAGGTCACAACAAGGTATAGTTGATAGTTCACGAGTCTCGACACAAGCATATAACATGATGTGGCACATGGTGCTCTATACGAGGCCATAACATGATGCTCGATATGAGGCCATAACATGATGTAGCTCACAAGGCTCTACACCAAGTCATAACATGATGTACACCAAGCACGGGGTACATGGCAATGGTCCATAACTCCACGAGTGGTGTACGAAGTAAATATCTATCTATGTCTGCAAAATAATTAAAGAGAGATTTTATCTATGTCTGCACAATATCTAAAGAGATATTTTTCATCCATCGCCCACGAAGTTTTAGAATCCACCACCAGCTTCAAGATATCAATGTGTTTACGTTATATGAGTGGTACCAGGGACACGTGTACTGTTTCAAAGCCAATGATAGAATCTAAGGGCTAGTTTAGTACAAGGGACATGTCTACTGTTCATCTCGTTTTCTGACCATTTCCAGAATGCTCGTTGGCCTAGCATTTTGGAATGCCCCTTTGAGCTTCAAAATGAATGGCACATTTGATAAAATGTCCGTCCGGAATGGAACTCGTCTGGCTCGTTCTTTGTGTTTGACACCAAATGGAATCCGGATGATATGTAACGGGATGATATGTAATTGTTATCCAAACTTACCCTAACAAATTCATACATAAAGAAATTATTATCCAAGGTGGGTAGAAGTTAATTCTTTAACCCACTAAAGAGTTCAAAATAACTATATGTGTCCATATAAGATAAGAACGTATAATAGTGCTTGATTTTACTAAATAGTATGGATACGATAGGTTCAACTTGCCATCATGTCAACCACCACTCACTGCTCAAGTTTGGTTGAAGGTCTGTGAAATTAGTGGTGGAATCTTTGTCAGTTACTGCAATGTCAATGGGATACCTACTAAACATCATAAAGTTTGGTAGTACATAAAGTCAAAAATAACAAACCCTCCAACTTACAAACAACAGTATCAATCAATCTTTATAACTTACAAACAACAGTATCAATCAATCTTTATATATATATATATATATATATATATATACAGGATCTACAAAAATAGCAATTCTCTAAATATGAAATTCAGTTCACAATTTTTTTTTAGTTACACTTACCTCACAATAAGTCTCCAACTGTTGGATTATTTACTCAGAAAAAAATAGAATGGAACTTACAAAGTATATACTTTATATACCAATTTTCTTAGTCTACTAAAGGGCTTGCTTGTATATTGTGGATTGAAATTCTATGAACTGAACCAATGCAGCAAGGTTTTTGTTAAAATGAATTGAATTGTTATTTCACTTGAGATGTCAACTAAGTTTTCTCATCAAATCACTCTGTCCAGAAATAGCAATTCTCTAAATATAAAACTCAGTTCACAATTTTTTTTTTTAGTTACACTTGCCTCACAATAAGTCTCCAACTGTTGGATTATTTACTCAGAAAAAAATAGAATGGAATTTACAAAGTATATACTTTATATAGCAATTTTCTTAGTCTACTAAAGGGCCTACTTGTATATTGTGGATTGAAATTCTATGAACTGAACCAATGCAGCAAGGTTTTGGTTAAAATGAATTGAATTGCTATTTCACTTGAGATCTCAACTAAGTTTTCTCATCAAATCATTCTTTCCAGAAAAAGAAACAAAGAAGGAAAGCAAGAGCAAAAGAATGGACAGTTTTCTCCTTACAGTAAAATGTAATGTTCGAAGGAAAGCATAACAGACCAGTCTTTAAGGTAATTTCTTATCTCACTGGCAATTGTAGTAAATAGCACCTTGTTTTTTAAGTAGCTCTGATCAATTCTTTTTGAGATAGAGGAAGTAAAAGTAGACAGTTGGGCACTTGAGTAATAAATTACATGTAACAAATAGTTAGGTTGTCAATGGTGTTGGCTCCAGGATGCATGATTACAAAGTGGGTGCTAAAGTCATGTCTGTTTCAAATCCTACATGAATTTGTGTGGAAGACAGTTCAGTTCGTGCCGGACTAGACTTTGAATGTGGGTGCTGAATACGTGTCCTACATGGATCGTGTAGTAATGTAATTTGACCCAACCGAGCTCAAGTTGAGTTGAAGGATAACCCTAGGCTTATTTCCCCTCCAAATTGGAGTGTTTTAACTCTCCAGCTTTTCTGTCCATCTCTCAGGGTGACATCAAGTGGAAGACTGGAGAACTTCTGATTGCAAGCATAGGGCAATTAGAGCATTTCCCCCCTCTGAATGTCAACTACATTTTAGCATTCCTTTCAAAATTATGGTATGAATTCAATTAAATTGTAGTTTTCCCATCCTTCTCATGCTGTAGGGATGTATATACCATTAGTTCGGTGCTTATATTATCTGAAGCTATTTTGTTTGTACTTGTTTCTTTGCCAAAATTTAAATGAATAATTATGAATTGTTATTCTCTCCTATAGTATGAATACAATGTCAGGAAATATAGGGTATTCTAGTATTTGTTCTTTATGGGTCTTAACTCTTCAAACTTACAGATGAAAATCATACACCCTTTGGATGTTTGTTGATACGGAGAGAAGGGCTGGTGGCGGTAACACTATTTTGATTTTGTCAAATGCTAATCAGTTTTACTGCTAGAGTGAACTAAATTAGAAAAATAAATTACTATTCTATATACCTTTTTTCCCCTTGAGACGAACTCAAATCTAGAACCTTCTCAATAATCCATACTAGTTTCAACTCATGGTGTGTATTGGACGGTAAGGGCTGGCCCGCTGTCCGAGTCAACCGGGTTTGAACGGATCCAGTTCGGGCCGGGCTCAATTTGAGAGGAGAGACGGATCGACAAAAATATCAACCCAGCCCGGACCCATGATCCGGTCAGGGAGGACCGGGCCGAACTAGTATGGGTCCGAGCTGTTTCACGGTCGGGCCGGTCCGGCCCGGTTTATTTTTTATTTTTTTTACGTTTATTTATATATATTTTATATATAATTTATATGATATAACTTATATGTTACTAAATTATTTTTGTATAATTTGAAATATAAGTTATTTGTTAGAAAGTTTTTAATATTATTTTAAGTAAAACTTTAAGTATAAATTTATTTGAAATTTATAAGTTATATGTTTAGTATAATTTGAAATTTATAATTTATTTGTTAGAAAATTTATTTAATTTTTTTATATCAATATTTATATGATTTTAATTATAAATTAAAATCTAAATATTTATAAGTTGATTTTTAATTTTTTTTTGGAATAACTTATAAAAATGTATAAATCTATTTTTTTAATTTAAATATAAGTATATAACTTGAACTTTAAAGAATTTATTTATATAGACATAAAAAAGTTAAATGTAAACAACTAACAACATTAAGTAAGAAAAAGATGAATTTTTTTATTAATGACAATAAAATTATAAATGTATTATAACATTAAGTAACAAAAAAAATGGAAAAAGTCTTTTAAAAATTTTTTGTCGTCCGTCTTTTGTTGAAGTTTATTGCTCAGCTCTTCCTTTAGTAGGTCATCCATAGTAAGAGATTCAAAGTCCAGTTCTGAGATATCAGTACTTTCATCTCTTGAGTCTTGAGTTCTTTGTTCAGCACAGGTCCAATCTTGAACGCAAACACAAGTTTCCAAAATATCTGGCAGCAACCGACTCATCTTTTTTAGCATCCTTGAACCTGCACTAAAACAAGATTCCGATGCTACCATGAACATCGGGACAATTAGAATATTGCGTGTTATAGAAGAAAGTACATGATACATTTTTCTATGTCTCTTTCACCATTCTAAAATTGAATAATAAGATGAAGAGTCATCTTCATATTCTTCGTAAGAATTTAGATATAAGGACAATTCTTGCGTAGGTTGGAAAGCTTGTTTTTGTTTCTTCCTTTGCAGTACACTTTTAGCATATGATAATTTAGACAAAAAATTAGAGCTACTACCTTGAACGGTTATACCGGATCGGATGGATACAACTCTTTCTTCATATAAAGCAATTAAACTATCTAAAACATCCATAATTTCTACTTTCAAACTACCTATGTCAACTATCATATTATCTTGAAAATCGTCTAATAAAATATATACACCATCTAATTTAATCTTAGGATCAAAAATCGAAGCCAAACAATATAGAAGAGTATAATACTCCAATATTTTTTAAATTTGGCTTCTATTTTGGCAACAACATAATCAAAATCAGGGACATTTCTATATTTACAAAATAAATGAGACATGTTAAGAATTTCTGTTAAGGTAAAGGATAAGTTGGATAATAAACTCCAGATAGAATACATGTAGACTTGTAAAATAATTCTAAAAATTCAAAAATAGAAGTAGCAATTAACCAATCATCTCAGTTACTTGATAATCAAAACTAGGATTAACATTACAATAATGTGTAATAATATCTTTAAACTTAATGGAAGATTGTAACATTAAATAAGTAGAATTTCATCTATGTGGTGCATCCTTAACAAATTGCCTAAAAGTAACACCATATTGTGTACATAAAATTTTAAAAGCTTATTGTCTACTTGCAGAAGAGTTCAAACTATGTAAACATGATATAAGATTTTTTAAATTTAGTTGAAAGAATTCAAGACATTCTTGTACAATCAAATTAATAATATGACAAGCACATCTAACATGAAAAAGTCTACCTTCTAACATAGGCATAAATTATGTTTTCAAAACAGTAATAGAAGTTGTGTTATTACTAGCATTATCAAAAGAAATTGAAACTATTTTATTGTGAATATCATATTCACGCACAAATTACATTATAGCGCTACCGATTACAGCACCGGTATGTGAAAATTCTAAAGACTTAGACAAATGATGCGTTTTTGCAACATCCATCTTGGATCTATATAATTTGCTGTGATACAAATATAAGCATAATTTTGCTTAGTAGTCCATATATTAGAAGTTAAAGCTAATTTACTAACATGCATAAAATTTTCTTTCCAAGCAGTCTTATCTTTTTGAAAAAATTTCAGAGCCTCTACTCTAGCAGTAGATCTAGAAACTTTAGTAAAACAAGGATTAAGGGTATTACTTACATATTTATAATAGAAACCACTCTTACCAAATGTAAATGGTTGTTCCTCACATATCATATATCTTGCTAACTCAGTCTTGTTACGAGCATCAGAATAAGTAAAGTTACCTAAAGAAGATCCTTGACCACCGGTACTTAGCTTTGTTTGTGTAGCTTGCAATTTGTTTTTGCCATAACAACTTTCGTAGTGTCTTTTTAAAGTGTCCGTGCCATCATTTTTTTTTTTCATTTGTAAACTCGCTTACATTTTTTACATTCTGTAGCTTTGTATTGGTTTTTGATCTTTTGGATCTAAAGTCGGTGCGTCATCACTATCAGTGACAAATATTTTTGTATAATATTTTCATAAAAAAGATTGTTTCCTATTGCCAATATTAGTAGCCGTGGTCATATTCCTAACTTCAGGAGGTGACATTTGTGTCGGTGGCACAGAATCATAAATATAATTATTTTCAAACATATTATTATAATAATCATAATTTTCATAATGTTGGTTTGAACTTTGTCCATCCATATTTAAAAAAGCGGGGGGGTGGGGTGGGGTGGGGGGGGGGGGGGGAGAGAAAAATCTCGAATCAGAAAAAAAATTGTAATATTAAAGTTACTTGTAACTTCTGCTAGAAACCTCCAAAAGAAATCGCAAGAAAATTTGTTGAGAGGGAAGAAGTTGGACTCCAGTAATTGCTTTGTTTCTAAACTTTGTAATGACCTTGCTTCTAAACTTTGTAAGAGAGGAAAAATATTTTGTAAGAGGGAAGAAATTTTGTTGTGTTTATTTTTTATAAATTATGGACTATTTATAGGAATTTTTATGGGCCAAATGATCCCAAATATCCTAAAAAAAAGTTGTTATAATGGATATTTTGGTCATTTTTAGCAAAATGACCAAATTATTTCTAAAACACTCAAAAAACTGCCAATAAATTCGGGATATTTTTGTAAAAATACCTCAAAAGGTTATATTCTAAAAAATAAATTTTTTTTCCAGCCGATCCGGACCTGACGGACTTGTGGGTGATCCTTCGATCCAGCTCGGACCAGTGGAAAAAAGTGGACCGAAACGGACTGGTCCGTTGATCTGGTCCGAACCGGTCCGGACCGGATTTGACCGAAACAAGATCGGGTTCCGGACCGTCCTCCCTTTTACACACCTTGAGTTTCAACTGCTGGACCATCCCCCGTTGGCATATCTAGTATGATTCATGAAAACCTTTATTATGTTGAACAGGAAACAGACTTTAGTCAAGTTCTGGCATAATTTCCTAGACCAAAAGATTATGCTCCCATCACTGAGGACAAATCCAATGGTGTGTGATGATCTGTGATCCCAAGCAGTACAGCTAATGTGGGTGTAGTTAGTAACGCGATCAACATTTTTTTCCTGGGTGAAAAATGTAAGTGATCTTTGTTTTCACTGTCAATGTGCACCATTTTCATGTTTGCGAATGACGATGGTGGAGGAGCTGAGAGTTAGAATGATATATGGAGTGGAGAAGGAAGGGGTGGCACTCTACCATTGGGACACGTTTGGTTTTCAAAATCATGACATTGAAAAAAAAAAAATGCAAATAAAAATGAAGAGAAAAGTAAAATAATTTTTAAATGAAAGAAAAATAGGAGAAAAAATGGTTAATAATTTATTTTTCCACCTCTAAGGTCTCGTTTGGTTCGTGAAAAGAAAAGGAAAAGAAATTAATTTTTTGCTATTTTTAAAAAAAAATTGTTATTCCTATCAATTTTACTTTTCGGTGTTTGAAAACGCCAACGAAATTGGAAGGAAGAGTGAATCCTTAATGTGGAAAAGTGAATCATTGGATGGATGTGGGGAACCATTTTCTTCTTTACTTTTCTTTCCATTGGAAATTATTTTCTTTTTCTCTCCATTTTCTTCATGCATCCAAACATAGGAAATGAATGACTTTCCTTTTCTAATGTCATGATCCTGTGAACCAAACGTGATCTAAGGATTCAATTTTTCTTCCAATTTTTTTGGCTTTTCTAAACACCGAAAAGAAGAATTAATGAAAATTACAATTTCCTAAAAAAAAAAAATTAATAATAAAGAATTGATTTCCTTTTCATTCATTTCCGTGAACCAAACCGATGTCTTATTGGTTAGGTTATTGATGAGTACTTCTTCCCAAAATATCGGACAATGGAGCAGAAACATTGAAATTAGCCATTTGAATAGAGAAGTTTAGGTCATTAGAAGAAGAAAAGAATTGGGGATATGAGAATTCCAGATTTTTTATTGATATCAAGAGGTAGAAGAAGAAGAATACACTCTACAACTAGAGTAAAAAGAAACTACATTCGAACAATTCTTCTCCCTTCTTCACAGAGGAGTGTCTATTTATACAGTATCACTTCCTCATTGCAAATGACATATGTGCCCCTGGTACTAATGACAAATGTACCCCTGGCCGCATATTTCTAGTCTCACTTGCTTCCATTTGAGCAATAAACTCTGATGCTTACATATTTCTACTGATATTTGAGCTAACTGGAGAGTGTATTGAGTGACTAATAAAAAAAAGGGTCGCATCAGTTAAAAATGAAGAGCGTAAAGACTGGGAATATAATATTTTCGTTATTGGCCCAAGGGTTAGGTTAATGGGCAAGCAGTATAAACTATGGCATCACATAAAAAAAATGGTTTCTTTAATACAAATGTTCATAGCAAGTTAATTTTCTTGCTTGATTATTATCGGTAAGCAATGTGCGAGCCACAAATATGAACCTATTGGAGAAAGCTGTGCGAAAGAAAAGAGAAGTAATGCAATTTACAAAAGTCCGCAAAATGCATGCCGTTGTGACAGGAGGAGGAAAAAAAAGTTGCAATGCAAATACACTCGCTTGCATCATTAGTGGGGCAACGATAACTTTAAACTTGGTGGATGTGATTAACACAATAAAGACGATATTTTTCTTCTTCTCAAATGAAGTGTGCTGCTAAATAAATATTCCAAGCTACTCCATTCCCCTCTAGTCTCTCTTCGAAGTGAGGAAGATGAATGCAGATTCTGAGATCCACGCTGAATTATTCCCCTTCTTCCGAGTGTTTCCGAGTGTCGCTTGGAGCGCTTCTTTGTCGCCACCACCACCACCGTTCCCGCCTCCCTCGACCCGTCCCCTGGCGGCGTCTCCTCCAAAGACATCACCATCTGCCCCGACGTCTCCGTCCGCCTCTACCTCCCAAACAACACTACTACTAACCCGGCCCCCTGCAGCCCATAAACTCTCCATAGTGGTGTACTACCACGGCGGCGGCTTCTGCGTACAATCCGCATTCTCTCCCTCCTCAGTACCACTCCCACCTCAACTCCTCCTCCTCCAAAACCAACTAGCCAACTCCCTAGTTGTCTCTGTGGAGTACCGTCTCGCTCTTGAGCACCCCCTCCCCGCCGCCCACGACGACGCTTGGGTGGCACTCGATTGGGCGCTCGGTCCTGAGCCCGACGAGTGGCTGGTCGAGCACGGGTGCACCGAGTCGGTGTTCCTCGCGGGAGCCAACCTAGCTCACTACGCCGCCACCCGTGCTGCTTCGGCGGCGATCCAAGGGATGGTGCTGGTGCTGGTGCTAGTGCACCCGTACTTCGGACAGAAAACTGAAACCGAGGAGGATTCGAATCTGAGAAAGCGTGGGAGGCAATGAGCAGGATGGACATGGAGGACCTGAGGCACGATCCGATGGCGGGAAGGCAAAGATGGCGGGTTTGCGGAGCGGGAGGGTGGTGGTGGCGGTGGTGGTGGCGGTGGCGGAGAAGGATCGGCTGAAGGGGAGGGCAGTGGCGTACCGGGAGTTGCTGGCCGGGAGCGGGTGGGGAGGGGAGGTGGAGCTGGTGGAGACGGAAGGGGAGGATCATGGGTTTCATATAATGAAGCCGGAGTGCGCTAAAGGAGAGAAGCTCATGGACAGGATTGCCGCTTTCATCAATGCCAGAAAAGAAGGAAATGAAGGGGCGAAGTTGCATCTATGCTGTTGCTATTGCTATTGCTGTTTAATTTCTGTTGATATGGTATGTTGGGTGTCATATTTAAGTATAGTATAAGCACATGGGAATATCCTGAGGACATATTTGGGATGCCAGAATATGTCACAGGATATTCCATTATGAGATTATTGTCATAATGATTGAGATCATTGTATTAATGAATGTAAGGCTATATAATGCCAATGAGACAATCAATAAAATAATCAACTAATTTCAACATGGTATCAGAGCCAAGTTTCCACAAACCCTAGCCGTCACCAAGCTTCCACAAACCCACAGGAGGATTTCCTAGATCTCCTCCACCGAACTCTTCCACGCCCCCCCTTCTTCCCTTCTCCGTCCTTCGCAGGCCGCCCTTCGCTGTTGCTGCCCCGTCCCGCTACTGCTGCGGCTGCTGCGGCTGCTGCTGCGACGGCGGCTGTGACATGCGTGCTGCCGCCTCCTCCGTACCAGCACGAGACAGCACCTAATAGGGATGCCTAGATCTGAAAAAAGGGGGGACATGTTCGGATATAGGAGCGGACGACAAGAACGAGCGTGAGTCGTGGAGAGGACGTGACGTGATTGGATAGATGACGCATCGATGGAGGAGATCATCAAGAAGCTAGATTCTGCAGAGGTGGCGACGTTGATGAAGTTGTTGACGATGTCGGCTGGTGAGAACACGACACGAACGTCGCCGGAGTTGAAGCTTCCCTCCATCGATCTGAAATTAGATGGACCAGCCACCTATCTGAGTTGGTCACGGCGGGTGAGAAGAACCCTCGTAGGAAAAAACATGGAGGGGTTCCTGACGGGCGAGGCGACAGAGCCGGACGAGGGCTCGACAGGACGCGATGAGTGGAAGTCCACTCATATGGTAATCTACATCTGGCTTCTCAACTTCTTAGTCCAGTCTATTACCGCCACAGTAGACGGTATTGAGATGGTGAAAGATGTGTGGGAGAAGTTGAGAAGGACCTATGATGGTGTGGGGAACAACTTATGGGTCTTCCAGATAAAGGGGGAGATTGATGACACCGTACAGGGAGAGAAGACGGTGCATGAGTATGCCACGGAGTTGGAGCGTCTGTGGTTGGATTATGATCACTCCTCAGATCGGGCGAGCTGCGGGGACCCTAAGTGTAAGGAGAGACAGGTGTGTCTGCAGGAAAGGACGATGAAGTTCCTCAAAGGGCTGACTGCAGCTTTCGCACAGAGGACGACCCTACTTCTAGCCCAACCAAAGATCCCTAGCCTTGAGGAGGCTATCTCAGCCATGATCCAGGAGGAGACACGCATCAGGCTGCAAGCCGGGACAGGTGGTCCCCCCGAAGCAAAGTCAGCACTAGCGATCACTAGCTCAAGTAACACAGGATCTAAGGGAGAGCCCTGGCAGCATAACCGGCAGTGCTACAACTGTGGAAAGATGGGTCATCATCGGTATGCTTGTACCAAACCACCTAGGAAGGGAGATTCAGGTGGTGGACGAGGACCGTTCGGCGGACGAGGATATAATAGAGGACGTGGTCGTGGTCGAGGGGATAGACGAGGCGGCCGAGGAGGTTATCGGGCGAACCTCCTGATATCAGAAGGGAACGGAGAAGCTGATGGCACCTTTACTGTGGAGGACCAGGCACTGGAAGACATGAGGAGTAGAACAGAGGAGGCGTCCACCTCATTCTTTGTTAGGGGCAACGCTGCCATGTATGCCCATCCATCAGAAGGTACTGACGAATCACTTGCCCTTGCGTCTATTTCTTTCCTTAAATCATCAGACTGGATTATCGACTCGGGAGCATCTCGGCATGTGACGGAGAATGCTAGTGAGTTTTCTTCCTACACTCACCTAGCATCAGCAGACAGCATTCAGCATTCAGACAACTGATGGCACTTTCCAGCCAGTGGTCGGTAAGGGTATTGTTAATTGTACAGGTTCAGTAAGATTATCCAATATTTTACATGCTCCATCCTTTCCAGTCAGTCTCTTGTCCATTAGTTATATATCCTCCAACTTAAATGCATTGTTTCTTTTGATATTCCTAAGGTGACCTTCCAGGAGAAAGGGACAGGACGAAGACTTGGGACTGGCACTTGGCATGAGGGACTGTGGTACCTAGATCGAGAAGGACTGGACTCAGCATTGGTATCTATTGTCACGCCCCAGTCCCAAAATGTCGAGGGACTGGGCACGTGCGCAATGGCCAGCAGCACGCACCGATGGACAACCCAATTTAATGGATCCATCAGGGCATGCTTGAGCTGTAGTCTAGCAGTACTAAGTACAAGTCTCAGGTATTACTAATCTTATCCACAGAATAACACAGATTAATTGTCAGAAATAATGCAATGGAAATAAATATGCAATAACAAATAAGGTTGTCTCGGGAAACAAATCCGAGAATTATTCTGTTACAATTAAGGAAAATAGACAGGAATTGAAATGCTGAAAATGGAAATACTGAGTAGCTGAAGCCGGTGCTCAGGTGAAGTCTTCGGCCAATACTTCGTCCTCTGTTCCTTGTTCTGCTCCAAGGAGTGCTCCGGTACCGTACATCTCTGGGTAGTTCTCTTCAGCTGTACCTGGGGACATAATCCGGATCCAGGTCCTCAGGGGACAGCAAGGTACAGAAAATACAAGCCAAAATAAATACGGTGCAGCAGTTAATTAAACAAGAGGGTAAGCTATGTAACCAGCTAAGTGATATGCAATATGAGAGCAGCACTAGAACTCAGGCTGAAGCCACTACAAGCTCTGTGTCGGGGAGCCGGTAGCGGCAATAACTATGAACTACACTATGTTATATACTATGTTATATATATAATATCAGCATGTAGTCTGTGTGTCTCTCCCCACCCAATGTAATCACGCAAGCCATGACCATAACGTCTCATGTCCATGTCAGCGGGATTATAACTAATGCAGCAAGTCTGATAGCTATGAATCAAAATGTCTAAGGATGTAAAGTCTATGTCATATAACATGCATCCTATACAGAATCACATTGAATGTCTCAGGAAGACTCTGTCTCATGAAATAGTGTCAAGTGTCCTGGGTTCTGGTGTACTTGATAGGACAAGTACGAGAATTATCGGGTCTCGATATCCATGTCTATGTGACGTTACACAACCCCGCGTACGGAGTTGGCACCGACTATGATCGGACACTAAGTACATCACACGTCTCCTAGGTCAAGCAGTTAAAACATGTTTATATTTAATTCACAAGAAATCAAGTAAAGTACTATGTCAAGAATTACTGAGATTTGGCAGGCTTTATTTGTCCATTATTGCATGATTAAGTCCAGAAAATAATTAGCAAGCTGCAGGGTTTGGCAAGGTACACTTGCCTGTGGTTCCTGTTCCAATTGCGGCTCTGACTTCAGCTGGAATTGCAGGCGGTACTCCGATTGCTGAAACAAACATCACCATCAGATCCAAAAAATATCAATCAGCTAGAAACGCCTGTCCTTGGGTCCAATTTGGAGACAAGGACAGAAACGGCAGTTTCGGGCCAAAACGGGGTCCACCGGTGGGCCCGCTTTGCACCGAAAAATGCGTCCGGGTCAACGGTCTCCAAATTCACCAAACTTAGTGTCAACAGGTCAGGAACGATGATACGAACCCAACGGAACTTCCAGAATTGGATTCCGATGAGCCGATCACAAAATCGCCCGTCGAGCGGGGCCTGTGGGGCCCACGACACGCGATTTCGTCAACGTTCTCAGAATTGAACCAAACTTGACCCACAGGACCAGCGTATTGCTACGAGTCCGATGGCGCAAGTTTCGTCTCGATCCGACGTGTGTACACAAAGTTAGGGCACGTTCCAGGAAGTACGGATACGGGACGATGTCCGCGGATACGCGTTGATTCCGGTGTGCACGCACACCCGAATCAGCTTCTGCGAAATCCCACACGTCCGTATCGACGAGGCGCACGTATCTGTGAAGACCGTGCGCGACCAAGTCGTCCCGTTTGGCGGGACGTACTCGGTTCCGGGGTGAAACAGGGTCTGGTTTTTCCTGTTTTTGGATCGCGGTGTGCGATCGCCACAGGCCGCGATGCCCCGAACAGTTTATCCGTGCACCGAGAGGGTCATACAGGCTTCGCGTAGAAATTTACAGAATCGAAAACGGAGATCAGAGTTGCAAGATACGAGTACCTGAAGGGGACCGAGAAATCGGACTTTTCTGTGTCCGTATCGTGTCCTGAACACGTGTCAGCGTGTCCAGCGGCGTGTCCGGGTATCCTCGGCCGTGTCCGGGGCTCTGGGGAACTGGCCGTCGGTCGGCGAGGACGCTGGTGGCACTCGCGGAGGGGAGGAGGTCGTCGATCGGCCGGCTAGGGCGGCGCCGTGGGGTCAGCCGGCGGCTCGAGCAGCGGGGAGGAGTCTGGAGTCGGGGTCGGCTTCGCCTGGAGAGGAGGAGGAAGAGGAAGAGTGGAGGAGGGGCTCTGGACGGCGGCGCTGCGCTGGGCGGCGCAGGGGCGGCAGCTAGGGGTCGGGGTCGCCGGACGGGGCTCGCCGGAGTGGAGGAGTTAGGGTTAGGGCGGCGCCGTGGGGTCAGCCGGCGGCTCGAGCAGCGGGGAGGAGTCTGGAGTCGGGGTCGGCTTCGCCTGGAGAGGAGGAGGAAGAGGAAGAGTGGAGGAGGGGCTCTGGACGGCGGCGCTGCGCTGGGCGGCGCAGGGGCGGCAGCTAGGGGTCGGGGTCGCCGGACGGGGCTCGCCGGAGTGGAGGAGTTAGGGTTAGGGCTCGGATTTGGGGGTGGAAGAGGACGGAGGAGGGGGATATAAATAGGGGGCTGGCTGGGGCGTCGTGGGCGGGAGAATCGGAGGGGGAGGCGACGTGGGGGGGTTCTCCGGCCACGTCGCCGGAGAACGCGGCGGGCGGCGGGTTTCTCGGGTCATGGGAGAACGGGGTTGGGGGTGACAGTGATGAAGGTTCCGGGTCGGGCGCGGATCCGGTCTGGCCGACCCGCCCGACCCGCTAGCCTAAGGCTGGGCCGGGTCGTTAACGGGCTCGGCCCACTGGGCCGGGCCCAAGAACAGAAAAATAATAAAAATAAAATCAATAATAATAATAATATTAATAATAATAATAAATAATCAGAAATAATTAATAAATAAATAATTAAATAAATAAATACTTTTTAGGCATTTAAAAATAGGTCCGGGGCCCGATAAATTCCAGAAAAATTGCCCTAAGTCCAGTTTTTCATTTTACATCCAAAAATATTATTTTCATAGTATTTTAATATTGTTTAATATCAATTAAAAATCATTGAATAATTAAAATCCTGTTTTTAAATTACAGAAAATTCCCAGAAAATTTCAGAAAATTATAAAAAATCCAGTTTTTAAAATTTTGAAAAATCAGGTGGTTTACAATCTACCCCCCTTAAGAGGATTGCGTCCTCGCAATCAAAGAATAACCGGTCAGTAGAGATGACACGGTCGCAGGTATCGTTTGAAAGCGCATCACAAGAGACTTCAGGGAAATACCATTTCCCTAAAATTGAAAGTTTACACTTTACAGAAAAATCTAGTTAAAACTATACTTTTATAAAAACTAGGTTGTTATTAACAAGTTGCAAATTACTAGGTTGGGGCTGAGGTCACGAACCAATAGGCACGAGCTACACAAGACTAGAAATGGATAACTATAAATCACTTACGCGCATCAGCGTCCTGCACAGTCATCGCATAAGCTTGCCCTCGTCCTTGTGGTGGATTCCTCTGCTGCTGTTGGGCTTGCTGGAAAAGTGTCGCCTGAGGTGCCAGAGGTGGCCTCGGTGCTGGTGAAGCTGGTTGGTTTGCCCTTGGTGCTCCATCTCGATGTTGGGGACAGTCCTTGGCTATGTGCTGATTGGCCCCGCAAATCAGGCACAATCCCAACTTACGTCTGCAGTCCTTCTCGACATGACCTAACTTGCCGCAGTAGTGACAGGTAGGAAGGGTCTGCGAAGCTGCCCTGGGTGGCGGGTTCGTGTGAGATCTCTTTGCAGATTCTCCCGGTGATGATCTGCCTGGTGCTGAGGTGATTGGCCGCTTGAGGCGAGACTCTCTCCTGGTGACGCGTTCCATGCGTCGGGCTGCAGCGAGAACGTCCGAGTATGATGTTGGTGCGACAGACCCAATTAGTTTCTACAGCTCAATGTTCAGTCCGTCGAAGAATTTCTCGGCCTTCTCTTCCTCTGTCGGGATCAGGGTTGGGGCGAAGCGGCTCAGACGAATGAATTCTGCGTTGTACTCTTCCACCGTCATAGTATCCTGAGTGAGGCGATTAAACTTGTCCCGCAGTTCTGATCGAGCGATAGCCGGAATGTACATCTCTTGGAAGAGTCTGGAGAACTCTTCCCAAGTGACTCGGTCTGGTCCGAGTCGCGTCTCCTCAGACAACCACCAGTGGTGCGCGTTACCTGTCAATTGCATTCGGACGGCAGTCATCCAGCGTTCCCGTGGAAGCTCAGCTGCTTCAAGTTGATGCCTTATGTTGGTGAGCCACTCATGAACTTCTGTGGGCTCCTCTTTTCCAGAAAAAGTGCGGGACTTCAGTTGGCGGAAGTCAGTGATAGAGCCTGTAGATGGCCGTCGAGCTGGTAGGTTGGCCTGCTCCAGTACAGTTACGATGCTGTCCCTCCAGAAGTTAGCTTCGCGACGCTGAGCCTCGTGTTGGACTTGTTGCTGAGCTTGCATCATCGCGTAGATCATTTGGAATATCTGCTGCCCATCAATTGGCTGTCCTTGTGGGAGTACGGGCGTTGGTGGAATGAACTGCGGCGGAGGTGGAATATCATCGCGTCGGAATCGGGAGGTAGGTTGACCTGCCTGTTGGCTCTGTTGAGTTGGTAGAACTTCTCCGACTGGTGTCACTTCGTCGTCATAGGTGACACCTGTAGCTTGCGGTGTTCCGACGGGAGTCTCGTTGCATTCTTGTGGGTCCATTTCCCTGCATCCAAAATAAACAATAAGAGGCGCTCAGGAATCAAGGCAGGATGCAAGTAAATTATTTGAAGTCGATATAGAGATCAAAAAATGATTCAAGCAAGTGGATGAGATCCTAAAACTTATCCTATCTTATTGCAGGCCTGTTCGGTCCCTAAGTTAAAACCGAACAATTTAGTCGTAGACCTGCATGGGCCACCACAAAAACCATGTCACGCCCCAGTCCCAAAATGTCGAGGGACTGGGCACGTGCGCAATGGCCAGCAGCACGCACCGATGGACAACCCAATTTAATGGATCCATCAGGGCATGCTTAAGCTGTAGTCTAGCAGTACTAAGTACAAGTCTCAGGTATTACTAATCTCATCCACAGAATAACACAGATTAATTGCCAGAAATAATGCAATGGAAATAAATATGCAATAACAAATAAGGTTGTCTCGGAAAACAAATCCGAGAATTATTCTGTTACAATTAAGGAAAATAGACAGGAATTGAAATGCTGAAAATGGAAATACTGAGTAGCTGAAGCCGGTGCTCAGGTGAAGTCTTCGGCCAATACTTCGTCCTCTGTTCCTTGTTCTGCTCCAAGGAGTGCTCCGGTACCGTACACCTCTGGGTAGTTCTCTTCAGCTGTACCTGGGGACATAATCCGGATCCAGGTCCTCAGGGGACAGCAAGGTACAGAAAATACAAGCCAAAATAAATACGGTACAGCAGTTAATTAAACAAGAGGGTAAGCTATGTAACCAGCTAAGTGATATGCAATATGAGAGCAGCACTAGAACTCAGGCTGAAGCCACTACAAGCTCTGTGTCGGGGAGCCGGTAGCGGCAATAACTATGAACTACACTATGTTATATACTATGTTATATATATAATATCAGCCTGTAGTCTGTGTGTCTCTCCCCACCCAATGTAATCACGCAAGCCATGACCATAACGTCTCATGTCCATGTCAGCGGGATTATAACTAATGCAGCAAGTCTGATAGCTATGAATCAAAATGTCTAAGGATGTAAAGTCTATGTCATATAACATGCATCCTATACAGAATCACATTGAATGTCTCAGGAAGACTCTGTCTCATGAAATAGTGTCAAGTGTCCTGGGTTCTGGTGTACTTGATAGGACAAGTACGAGAATTATCGGGTCTCGATATCCATGTCTATGTGACGTTACACAACCCCGCGTACGGAGTTGGCACCGACTATGATCGGACACTAAGTACATCACACGTCTCCTAGGTCAAGCAGTTAAAACATGTTTATATTTAATTCACAAGAAATCAAGTAAAGTACTATGTCAAGAATTACTGAGATTTGGCAGGCTTTATTTGTCCATTATTGCATGATTAAGTCCAGAAAATAATTAGCAAGCTGCAGGGTTTGGCAAGGTACACTTGCCTGTGGTTCCTGTTCCAATTGCGGCTCTGACTTCAGCTGGAATTGCAGGCGGTACTCCGATTGCTGAAACAAACATCACCATCAGATCCAAAAAATATCAATCAGCTAGAAACGCCTGTCCTTGGGTCCAATTTGGAGACAAGGGCAGAAACGACAGTTTCGGGCCAAAACGGGGTCCACCGGTGGGCCCGCTTTGCACCGAAAAATGCGTCCGGGTCAACGGTCTCCAAATTCACCAAACTTAGTGTCAACAGGTCAGGAACGATGATACGAACCCAACGGAACTTCCAGAATTGGATTCCGATGAGCCGATCACAAAATCGCCCGTCGAGCGGGGCCTGTGGGGCCCACGACACGCGATTTCGTCAACGTTCTCAGAATCAAACCAAACTTGACCCACAGGACCAGCGTATTGCTACGAGTCCGATGGCGCAAGTTTCGTCTCGATCCGACGTGTGTACACAAAGTTAGGACACGTTCCAAGAAGTACGGATACGGGACGATGTCCGCGGATACGCGTTGATTCCGGTGTGCACGCACACCCGAATCAGCTTCTGCGAAATCCCACACGTCCGTATCGACGAGGCGCACGTATCTGTGAAGACCGTGCGCGACCAAGTCGTCCCGTTTGGCGGGGCGTACTCGGTTCCGGGGTGAAACAGGGTCTGGTTTTTCCTGTTTTTGGATCGCGGTGTGCGATCGCCACAGGCCGCGATGCCCCGAACCGTTTGTCCGGGCACCGAGAGGGTCATACAGACTTCGCGTAGAAATTTACAGAATCGAAAACGGAGATCAGAGTTGCAAGATACGAGTACCTGAAGGGGACCGAGAAATCGAAGTTTTCTGTGTCCGTATCGTGTCCTGGACACGTGTCAGCGTGTCCAGCGGCGTGTCCGGGTATCCTCGGCCGTGTCCGGGGCTCTGGGGAACTGGCCGTCGGTCGGCGAGGACGCTGGTGGCACTCGCGGAGGGGAGGAGGTCGTCGATCGGCCGGCTAGGGCGGCGCCGTGGGTTCAGCCGGCGGCTCGAGCAGCGGGGAGGAGTCTGGAGTCGGGGTCGGCTTCGCCTGGAGAGGAGGAGGAAGAGGAAGAGTGGAGGGGGGGCTCTGGACGGCGGCGCTGCGCTGGGCGGCGCAGGGGCGGCAGCTAGGGGTCGGGGTCGCCGGACGGGGCTCGCCGGAGTGGAGGAGTTAGGGTTAGGGCGGCGCCTTGGGGTCAGCCGGCGGCTCGAGCAGCGGGGAGGAGTCTGGAGTCGGGGTCGGCTTCGCCTGGAGAGGAGGAGGAAGAGGAAGAGTGGAGGAGGGGCTCTGGACGGCGGCGCTGCGCTGGGCGGCGCAGGGGCGGTAGCTAGGGGTCGGGGTCGCCGGACGGGGCTCGCCGGAGTGGAGGAGTTAGGGTTAGGGCTCGGATTTGGGGGTGGAAGAGGACGGAGGAGGGGGATATAAATAGGGGGCTGGCTGGGGCGTCGTGGGCGGGAGAAGCCGAGGGGGAGGCGACGTGGGGGGGTTCTCCGGCCACGTCGCCGGAGAACGCGGCGGGCGGCGGGTTTCTCGGGTCATGGGAGAACGGGGTTGGGGGTGACAGTGATGCGGGTTCCGGGTCGGGCGCGGATCCGGTCTGGCCGACCCGCCCGACCCGCTAGCCTAAGGCTGGGCCGGGTCGTTAACGGGCTCGGCCCACTGGGCCGGGCCGGGCCCAAGAACAGAAAAATAATAAAAATAAAATCAATAATAATAATAATATTAATAATAATAATAAATAATCAGAAATAATTAATAAATAAATAATTAAATAAATAAATACTTTTTAGGCATTTAAAAATAGGTCCGGGGCCCGATAAATTCCAGAAAAATTGCCCTAAGTCCAGTTTTTCATTTTACATCCAAAAATATTATTTTCATAGTATTTTAATATTGTTTAATATTAATTAAAAATCATTGAATAATTAAAATCCTGTTTTTAAATTACAGAAAATTCCCAAAAAATTTCAGAAAATTGTGAAAAATCCAGTTTTTAAAATTTTGAAAAATCAGGGGTATGGCAGAGAAGACTGGCATGGAAGGACTGCAGAAGAGGACTGAGGATACCTTGATACTCCATCATCGGAGGATGGGACATTCTTCCTTTGATACTCTAAGTAAGTTGTATCCAGAGATTTATGCAAAAACAAATAAAGAGAAATTAGTATGTGATGCGTGCGAGTTAGAAAAACTTACTAGGAGCTCATATGTTGGCACGGGTCATAGGAGCACTTTTGCTTTTGAGGTAGTACATTCTGATGTCTGGGGTCCATGTGCTACTAACACTATGAATGGTTATAAGTACTTTGTTTCTTTCATTGAGTGTGCCTCTCGTGTTACCTGGTTATATTTGATGAAAAATAAGAATGATGTACCTGCTTGTTTTCGGGATTTCCATAAGCATGTCCAGACTCAGTACAAAGCAGTTGTGAAGGTACTGAGGTCTGAGAATGGAACGGAGTATACCAACAGGACGCTTGCAGAATACCTGTCAGCACACGGAATACAGCATCAGACCACCTGTGCTTACACACCAGCACAAAATGGAGTTGCAGAAAGAAAAAACAGACACCTTCTGGAGGTCGCAAGAAGTATGATGATTGACATGAATGTCCCACAGAGTCTGTGGGGGCATGCAGTGTTGACAGCAGCTCAACTCATCAACAGGATGCCCTCGAAGGTCCTCGGCTGGAAGTCCCCATGTGAGGTATTGCAAGGCAATAATAGTGGGATACTCCCACTGAAGGTGTTTGGGTGTGTGTGTTTTGTGAAGGACAACAGGCCATCAGTTGGGAAACTTGACCCTAGAGCGGTCAAATGCATATTCGTAGGCTACTCGGCGACCCAGAAGGGGTATGTGTGCTGGAGTCCAGTAGAGAAGAAGAAGTTTGTCAGTATGGATATCCACTTTCGGGAGCATGAGCCATACTACCGCCAGGACGGAACTTCACACAACACGCCTAATACTGCCAGTATTAGGCGAGAGGGGGAGATGGAGAACTTGGTAGTAACCGATTTAGAAGTTTGGCATGGAGGCATGGAGAAGGGACAAGAAGGTGAAGGTGTTAGGCCTACGGCTCAGGGAGAGTTACTTACCTACAGCAGGAGAGAGAAGCAAACTGCAGGACCAGTACCACCAGTGCCAGTGCCAAGTCCATTGCCTGCGTTCGTCCCAACTCCTGAGGCACCGACACCAACCCCCCTTCAGGTGATACCCCCTCATTCACAAGATATCATTCCTCCTACTTCTACTCCTCCCACACCACTATCTGTACGGAGGACCACTCGCAGCAATGCAGGAAATCCTCCAAACAGATATGGTTGGGATATTACTCAGTTTGTTTTATATGACCATATCCTTTCTTCTCATGAAGCATTTATAGCATCTTTGGATAGTATTACTGTACCTAACAATTGGCAGGTTGCCAAGAACGATCCAAAGTGGAAAGCGGCAATGCACGAGGAGTTGGGAGCTCTGGAGAAGAACCACACTTGGGAGCTTGTGAGACTGCCAGAGGGGAAGAGAGCAGTTGGATGCAAGTGGGTCTTTACCGTAAAGCAGAACCCGGATGGACAGGTTGAGCGCTACAAAGCTCGACTAGTAGCCAAAGGATACAGTCAGACGTACGGCATCGACTATGACGAGACCTTTGCACCAGTTGCAAAGATGAGCACTGTCAGAACTCTGATTTCTCTGACAGCGAATGGTGGATGGAAGCTACACCAACTGGATGTGAAGAATGCATTTCTTCACGAAGATCTAGTGGAGGAGGTGTACATGGAGATACCACCAGGATTTGACACCAATCAGACAGTAGGCAAGGTCTGCAGGTTGAAGAAGTCCCTCTATGGACTGAAGTAGTCTCCTCTGTCATGACCCAATTCCGTAGAATTAATTGAGGCGTCCCCCGAATCGTGACCGCCGTGCGGGCCTGGGATTGCGCCCGCACAAGGCTTTAATGATTTGCATAGCAAGTACATATTCAGAGTACGCAGATAAATTGAAACACAGATTTTGAAACATAGAAAAGTTCTCTTTATTGATAATGAACATCTATTACAAACTCTTGAACGAGTTAACTAATATGCCGAACGGCTTACAAAAGAGATGACTCAAAATGAGATAGCAGTCCTGTACATTATATCCCTTTACTAAACTTTAAAAGATATAGACCTCCAGGCTGGAGGATAGCTTTGCCACGGAGCTGCATTTGTGTATGAAGAGTTGCAGCTTCCGGTCTTCAAAATGCTTCAAGGGCGCGGTGAAGGTGCGCTAACAGCTGGACTGGATCGGGAAGACGACTTCGGCTCCTCGCTCGGTTCGCCTTGGTGCGGAGAACCTGTTTCAACGAGGGTCAGCATATCGAAACATGCTGGTGAAGGCGAGCTAGCCGAACTATACCAATCAACACGTTGGTTTAATAAAGCATGCATATTTGTGGGTTTCTATCTTGCCTTAGTTCATTTACAAGTAAGCAGCATATTGAATTTACTGAAATGAACGTGCCACCGTTCGGTGGATTTTACCTGCCCGTTTGAATTACCTGTACAATACTTACCATGCCTTCCCTGCCACGAAGACACAAGTTAGTATGCAACAGGTTTAAATATACACGTTGAACACACGATACTTTGCAAGCCATATTCACACGATAAACACACGAGGCGTTGCAAGCATATACACACGAGGATCACTGGCTTGATGCCATAATGGACTAGTCAAGGACAAGGATAGCATGCAACGGGAAAACACGAGGAGCTCAGAAAATACGATGCGTTACAAGTTATCCCGTCCGCACACGATTGACTATAAACACGAAGTCTGCCCGGATCGGATCGGTGCCAGTGCCCCAGCGACCGTCCGCAGAACTTATATCCTTGTGCACAAGTTGTCCATGATCGAACACACGATGTTTAGTTAAGTTATCATTTCACGCAGTTGAGGCAACACGAGTAATGCATATTTCATTTTGCATAGCCTCTAGGAACAGTTATGCGCATACACGATATGATTTATAAATAGCACAATTTATAGAAGAAGTTATATTCTAACTACAATTTATGCATATGATGAACATTCCGAACGAACAAGCATGCAAGTAAGTAACCGTTCACGAGTTTGATTGACAAGCAGTAATAACCAAGTCTATTCTCTTTTATCTTGGTTTCTTTTATTATTACTTGGTATCGTTTGATCGGGGCGAAGAGAATGCAAGTGTTTTAGCTGTGAAGCTTGGAAGCAGGGCTAGCTAATCGGGTTGGTAGCCACTCACTTGGTTGGAAGGAAAGGAGAAGGAAAGAGGCGCTTCACGACTCCGCTCGCAAGCCGCCTACTGCTCGTTCACCTGCACACGAACAGCTCGATTAATACTTCTTCCTCTCTTTCCAATCTCGGAATAGAAGTGCAGTTCAATGAACGAAAACAATGAAAACCATCGAAACCGTTCAAGGAAAACAAGCAAATCCCAAAACCAACTCAAAGCACGAAAGCAACAAGCGACATCGAAAACCGAGGCAATAAAAGATAGCAGCAGAGAGGTCCCTCCTGACTCTGCCGCTAAGCCGATCCTTGGGCGCAGTCCACTGAATATGGGAATCGATTCCGAAGAAACAAATCCATAACGAGGACGAGTTCTTAATTCAATCTATCCCGATCGAAAGATACCGACTTGTGTTTCTTAGCCGCGCTCCCCGCACCGGGAGAATGAGGCGCTACATCCTCGAGCATGGTTTGACAGATTCAGAAGGGCGATGATAGGGATGGGATATCAGCAGATCAATGCTGATCATACTGTGTTCTTCCGTCGGAGTGGAGGCCACGTCACCATGCTTGCGGTGTATGTGGACGATATGATTATCACAGGAGATGATGAGCAGGAGATCGTCCAACTCAAAGGAAAGCTTGGCAAAGAATTCGAGATGAAGGATCTCGGCCTTCTTCGGTACTTCCTTGGGATTGAGATTGCTCGAGAAGCATAGGGGATTGTTCTCTCTCAAAGGAAGTATGTACTGGACCTTCTCACAGAACTTGGGATGTTGGGGTGCAAACCTGCAGCGACACCAATAGATCAGAGGTTCAAGATTGATGCTGAGGCTGGAGAACCAGTTGATCGGGACAAATACCAGAGACTGGTTGGCAAGTTGATCTATTTGAGCCACACACGTCCTGATATCTGCTTTGCAGTAAGTGTGGTGAGCCGCTACATGCATGACCCACGAAAGGGTCATATGGATGCAGTGTACCAGATTATGAGGTACTTGAAAGGTGCTCCCGGGAAGGGACTAATATTCAGGAAGAACAATCACGTGAGCATCGAGGGCTACTGTGATTCTGACTGGGCTAGTTGTGCTGATGACAGGAGGTCTACCTCGGGATATTGCATATTTGTAGGAGGTAACTTGGTCTCCTGGAGGAGTAAGAAGCAGTCTGTGGTGGCCAGATCGACAACTGAAGCAGAGTACAAAGCTATGGCCTTGGGAGTTGCAGAGCTGCTATGGTTGAAGAATATGCTGGTGGAGCTGAAGCTGGATCAAGGAGCCAAGATGAAGCTGTGGTGTGACAATCAGTCAGCTATTAGTATCGCCAACAATCCAGTACAGCATGACAGGACCAAACACATCGAGATTGATAGATTCTTCATCTAAGAGAAGTTGGATAGTGGATTACTGGAGCTTGGCCATGTTCCAACCAGGGATCAAGTAGCAGATGGACTAACCAAGGGACTCGCCTCAGTGAGCATGATTAGAGGATGTGACAAGATGGACTTAGTGAATATCTTTCACCCATCTTGAGGGGGAGTGTTGATATGGTATGTTGGGTGTCATATTTAAGTATAGTATAAGCACATGGGAATATCCTGAGGACATATTTGGGATGCCAGAATATGTCACAGGATATTCTATTATGAGATTATTGTCATAATGATTGAGATCATTGTATTAATGACTGTAAGGCTATATAATGCCAATGAGACAATCAATAAAATAATCAACTAATTTCAACAATTTCTACTTCCTGTTTGGTGGTTGAATGGCCGCTTGCTATTGACGTTCTCAAAGAAAATATTGTCCTTCTGTAGTAATAATAAGACTATTTATAGAGCACAACATTTTTTTATTCGAAACTAATCCAAAACAATTATTTTTATTTACAAGTCTGCCAACATAAAAAATTATTCAGGACTATTCGACCACCTAATATAAAAGTCATTTTTTTTTAATATTTTGCTTCTTTTCTCTTCCAAATTTTAAATATGCTAGAGTTCCATCATCATGCATAGATTTTATTTTCTAGGAACTAAAATATGGTTTATGATTCATTTGGAGAGGAATTTCTAAAGTTTCAAATCAATTCTAGGATTTTTGAACTTCGAAATTTGCGTACAGTCGAGACTGGGACGATGATGTTCAGTCAAAATTTTTGACAGTACTGTATAAAATTAGGACTATCAAAATTTTTGACAGTCCTAACAATAGTCAGGACTGTCAAAACCTAATTAAAAGCTACTGAATTTTAGGACTGCCAAATTTTTTGATAGTCCTAACAATATTCGGTACTGTCAACAATTTTTGGCAGTCCTATAATACAAAGAAAAGTGTAACATGTGATTGAAAAATTCAAGTATCATAGGACTGTAACAAATTTTGATAGTCCTGACTATTGTTAGGATTGTCAAATTTGTTGTCAGTTCTAAAATCCAGTAACTTCAAATCAGGTTTGTCAAAATTTTTGACATTACTAAACATCCTAAAAAAATTTGTTCCCTCGGTGCTACCGTAAGAAAATAACTTATGCCGGGCTTCGAGTGACCATAACTATTTATTCAAAAATCGATTTTTATCAAACAATAGGTTGATTTGTATGTCCTTGACGCGAGTAACACAATTTGTGTAAAAAAAAAAATTCATGTCCGAGGTCAGACGCACGTGCTACAACAAAAAGTATGAAATTTAAAACTTTAAAGGATCATAACTTTTGACTGGGAGATAGAAATAAGGTCCAACTGGTGCCAAAACGAATGTATCAAAAAGTACAATGGGATAAACCGTTTCACCATTTGACAAACTTTTCGTAACTTCAGAATCGTAAAATAATGATGTTTCGATATCCAAATTTGACTTTGATTAATTTTTTTTCTCCAGTATTTCGTTGTTAACGAGTAAAAATTGGTATCTCCGGACATTTAAATGTTATCATATATTACATCAGTGTAAATAAGACTAAAAATGGAATAAAAATTTATTTTTTATTTTTATAATGACAAAATT
Source organism: Iris macrosiphon (assembly GCA_036927795.1). Lineage (NCBI taxonomy): Eukaryota > Viridiplantae > Streptophyta > Magnoliopsida > Asparagales > Iridaceae > Iris > Iris macrosiphon. Next base: position 28,863,350 of record JAYESA010000009.1, on the reverse strand, counting down.
ATCTATTAATAATAATTTAGTAATCGTAATAAGAAAGATTTAATTTTTGATTATGGTATATTTAAAGAAAAATAGTATTCTTAATGAATCTAAAAAATATTCAATATACAAATCTAAAAAAAATTAGTATTTCTAGTGAATCTAAATAAAATTCAATATACAAATTTAAAAATAAAAAATTTAAAATCCAAGTATTGTAAAAATTAAAAAATTATAGTATACTAGAATTGTCAATTTTTTTGACAATCCAAGTGAAAACTTTTGTAAATCAGGACTATCAAAGATTTTGACAGTCCTGTCAACAGTTAGGACTGTCAAATTTTTTGACAGTCCTAATATACAAAAAGTTTTTATTAGAACTGTCAAAAAATTTGACAATCCTTGAAGTATTGACGATTGTAGAAAATTTCTACAGTTCTGAATTTCTACATGACTGTAGAATTTTTTTTTACAGTTATTCATCTTCCAACCAGCGACTGCCAACTTCGAATATCTAAAATAGTTTCGAAAGTTCAAAAATCCGTCCAAAGTTAATCTAAAACATATTTTATGTTACTATACAATGATCTTTTGGACATTTAGAAGGATTGAGAAGAAGATTTATAAAAATGAAATAAAGATTACAAATCCAAAATTATAGATGGATAATATGGAGGAAAAAGATTGGAAATATGATTTGTGGGGGAATTGGAGGAGATGGAGAAGGTGGAGAAGAAGAAGTTTAGAATTTTGAAGAAAGAGAGAGACACAGTTAAAGATAGAATGATTTGATTTTGGGAGAATTTGGGGGGGAGGGGGGAGTCCCTAGTAACAAAATGGCTGCCATGAGTAATTTTTTTTCAAAACTGGACTAGTCCCAATCCTGACTAGTCCGAATAAGTTTTGATGTGCACCGATAAAAAGTCTAATAATAATTGTTCTACCAAAAACAAACACACACACACACACACACACACACACACACAATTGTAGTTAAATATTTTGGACTATTCAAGTTTTTCAACTTGATATTCGATATAAATATCTCAACTATAGTTAGACAACTTGATACTCTAACTTTGTTGACAAAAAAATATAAATAACGAAAAAAATATTTATCCCTAATCTCACTACTTCGCTGGTCTGTTCGGGTTCAACAAAAGAGATTGAATGAAAATTCCAAATCTCAAATCCTACGAACTCTTAAGTACGAAAATTTTCATTCATTACACAATTAATCACTCTCTCTTCCTCTTATTCTATCTTCTCATTCATCCCATCATTTTATTGATGACGATTTAATTTTGAAAACTCTTTAGTTTTCAATGTTTTTTTTGCATGTTATTGTTAAAATTTATCCATTTTATTGTTAATTTAGGGTTTTGTTTATCCATTTTAGAATTAATTCTTTATGGATTTTGATGTTTGATTTTTTATTTTACTATTTTCTGACTTTAAAATTTTCTGACACATGGATTTTTATTGACCTTGGATTTATACTGTACAAAGTATATGTGGTTTTCTTTTGTAGTTATGTAATCCACAACTACTATAATTTAGGTTTTGTTTAATACTCGTGATGGATGTAGATTTGTGAGTTGGGGACCATAATACATAAGTAATGTTTGTGCTGATATTTTTTTGACTTTAAAATAAATCTAGCGTGGACTAGATATAGTGTTTGTTTTATTAGTTAGGGAGCGTTTGGTTTTAGGCTTCTATTTAATATCTAAATAGTACATATATATTTGTATTAGCAGTTGGATAACTCTTGTTTAACATTATATAAGTATTTCTAATACTTGTTTAGCAAGAATAATATTTTTTTACTTGTCATAAATTCTAAAGTTTATATTTGATTAATGTTACTTTTTTTTTTCCTATAGAAAAGTCAAGTGGATACCATGATCTGAGAAGTGGATATGACAGTTTCAAACCAATATGGTTTGCCTCCAACATCCGCAACATTTGTTGGATGGGATCGATGCTTGGCACAACTCGCTGGCTCCTTGAACTTTCCGAAGTGTCCGAACTACTTTCTTGGCCTTGCATTTCGTCCGGTGCTAGCGCTGCAGATTGCGCTGGTGCCATTCCTTCAAAAGAATGTAAATTACATTAGGATCATAATGTATTATGGACTTATTGCATGAACGTATCTCATTTTGGCCTTAGCGAGTTCAAGAGTTCGTACAGGAATTTGATCGTTAAAGGAACTTTTCCAGTACGAGAGTCTAAGGAACTTGAATCTGTGCTCTGATGCCACTATGTCACGACCCGATTTCGCCGAATCGTAGGGGCGTCCCCCGACCGCCGTGCGGGCCTGGGGTTTCGCCCGCACAAGGCTAAAGTATTTTGCATAACGAGCACATATTCAGAGTACGCAGATAAATTGAAACACAGATTTGAAACATGGAAAAGTTCTCTTTATTGATAATGAACATCTATTACAAACTCTTGAACGAGTCAGCTAATTTACCGCACGGGCTTACAAAAGTGTTGACTCAAAATGAGATAGCAATCATGTACATTACATCCCTTTACTAAACTTCAAAATGATAAGGACCTCCGGGCTGGAGGACGGCTTTGCCACGAAGCTGCATTGTGTACAGAGTTGCAAGCTCCTTCTTCAAGTACTTCAAAATGCGGCGCGGTCAGGATGCGCCAACAGCTGGACTGGATCGGGAAGACGACTTCGGCTCCTCGCTCGGTTCGCCTTAGCGCGGAGAACCTGTTTCAAAGAAGGGTCAGTATGTCGAAACATACTGGTGAAGGCGAGCTAACCGAACTATACCAATCAACATGTTGTTTTAATGAAGCATGCATATTTTTGTGGGTTTCTATCTTGCCTTAGTTCATTTACAAGCAACAATATATATGTATAATACTGAAATGAACTTGCCACCATTCGGTGGCTTTTATCCGTCCGTCTGAACCACCTGCACAATACTTACCATGCCTTCCCTGCCACGAAGACACAAGTTAGTTTGCAACAGGTTTAAATATACAAGATCACTGGCGTAAACCATAATGGACGATAGTCTTTGATGAGAATGGTATGCAACGAAAGTACAAGAGGCGTTGCAAGCCATTCTGCCAAGAACAAGAGACTAAACAATAGGTCTCGCCCGGACCGGATCGATGCCAGTGCCCCAGCATCGTCCGCGAGACCGTGACCCTGTGCACAAGTTGTCCATGATCGAACAATATGTTTTCAAGTTAACAATTGTAGTTGAGTCAACAAGAGTACAAGACAAGCAAGTACAAGACAAGCAACAATTCATGATTTATTCTCAAACGAACAAGCATGCAATATAAGCAATCGTTCCCAAGTTGAATGACAAGCAATGCAATCCAAATCTATTCCCTTTTTTATCTTGACTTCTTTTAGTTATTACTCGGTATCGTTTGATCGGGGCAAAGAAGAATGCAAGATTTTAGGGTGTGAAGCTTGGAAGCAGGGCTAGCTAATCGGGTTGGTAGCCACTCACTTAGATGGTTGGAAGGGAGAAGGAAAGAGGTGCTTCAAGACTCCGCTCGTAAGCCGCCTACTACTCGTTCACCTGCATCACGAACAGCTCGATCAATACCTCTTTCTCTCTTTCCATACTCGGAATTGAAATGCAGTGCAATGAACGAAAACAATAAAATCCATCGAAACTGTTCAAGGAAAACAAGCAAATCCGAAAACCAACTCAAAGCACGAAAGCAACAAGCGACATCGAAATCCGAGGCAATAAAAGATAACAGCGAAGAGGTCCCTCCTGACTCTGCCGCTAAGTCGATCCCGGGGGCACGGTCCACTGAATATGGGAATCGATTCCGAAGAAACAAATCCATAACGAGGACGAGTTCTTGTTTTAATCTATCCCGATCGAACAATATCATCTTGTGTTTCTTAGCCGCGCTCCTCGAATAGGAGGAACGGGGCGCTACACTCTATTGGTCATGACAAGTCTAGTTGGGTTCATTAGCAACTAGTCTAACTAAGGGGCTAATCATGCACCATCCTCTATATTAATTATATATATATATATATATATATATATATATATATATATATATATATATATATATATATAAACAACCATACCAATTATTATTAAAATTAATAATATAATAAATATTTCTATTATGAAAAGTGATGGTTACTGTCACGCCCCGATTCCGTGGAATCGTTAGTCGTCCCCCGGGCGTGACCGCCGTGCGGGCCTAGGTTGCGCACCGCACGAGGCTAAGTATTTTTGTTTCGCATAGCGAGCACATATTCAGAGTACGCAGATAATTGAACACAGATTGAAACATGGAAAAGTTCTCTTTTATTGATAATATGAACATCTATTACAAACTCCTTGAACTGAGTCATAAGGATTGCCTCTATGGGCTTACAAAAGTGTTGACACAAAATGAGATAGCAGTCCTGTACATTACATCCCATACTAAACTCAAAATATAAGACCTTGGGACGGAACGACTGCCTTGCCACGAAGCTGCATGATTGCTTTGGTGGCTAGCTTCTTCTTCAAATGGCTTCTTCTTCAAAAGGCTTCTTCTTCAAAATGCTTCTAAGGTGGCACGGTCGAGGCGTGCCTACAGCTGGACTGGATTGGGGGTTTGTCTCCTGCTCCTCGTTCGGTTCTTCCTAGCGCGGGGAACCTGTTTCAACGAGGGTCAGTACATCGAAACGTACTGGTGAAGGCAAGCTATCCCAACTATACCAATCAACACGTTGTTTTAATGAAGCATGCATATTTGTGGGTTTCTATCTTGCCTTAGTTCATTTTACAATAAGACATAGATATAGAATCATTGAAATGACTCGTCACCGTTCGGTGACATTTACCTGTCCGTCTGAACCACCTGCACAATACTTACCTTGCCTTCCCTGTCAAGAAGACACAAGTTAGTTTCTACAGGTTTAAATATACGAGGGGATCACTGGCTTTGATGCCATAATGGACGGTCTTAGTCTCAGGCTAAGGTGACGGAGGCACATGTATCGCTGCACGCCATCCCGCCTATGGGAGAGACTAATCTTGAGGTTCCGTCCGGATCGGATCGGTGCCAGTGCCCCAGCGACCGTCCGCAGGAACCGAGAGGCCTTGTGCACAAGTTGTCCGTGATCAACGGCGTTTGTGTTAAGTTTGCATTTATGTAGCTGAGGCAATGAATTCAAGGGATATGTAGCATTGTGTGATGTATTTTGCATAGTCTCCCTGAATAATTGATGCATGGCAAAGGGTGTTCTACATATAGCATATTTATAGAAGAAGAAGTAAGCATTCTAACTTGTATATATGCATATGGTAAACATTTTGAATAAGCAGGCATGTAGTAAGTAACCGTTCACAAGTTTCAATGACAAGCATACAGATCCAAGTCTATTCCCTTATTATCTTGATATCTTTTAGTTATTACTTGGTATCGTTTGATCGGGGCAAGCACGAACACGAGATTTAGATATGAAGACTAGCAAGTAGGGCTAGCTAATCGGGTTGGTAGCCACTCACTTTAGTGGTTGGAAGGAGGAAGGAAGGAAGTGCTTTAGGCGTCCGCTCGAGCGACGACTACAGCTGGTTCACCTGTATTGACACGAACAGCTGATCAGTACTTCTTCCTCTCTCTCCCTTATCGGAATTGAAGTGCAGTCCTAAGAACGAAAGCAATGAAATCCATCGAAACCGTTCAAGAAAACCCAAGCAAACCCGAAAACCAACTCAAGGCACGAAAGCAACAAGCGACAGCGAAAACTAGGAAACAAAGAATGCAGCGGAGAGGTCCCTCCTGACTCTGCCGCTAGGTCGATCCCGGGGGCACGGTCCACTGAATATGGGAATCGATTCCGAAGAAACAAATCCATAACGAGGACAAGTTCTTAATTCAATCTATCCCGATCGAACGATACCGTCTTGTATTTCTTAGCCGCGCTCCCCGAATAGGGGGAACGGGACACCACATCCTACCCAACTAATTGGAAGTTTCGTCCCGAAACTTAAGGAATAAAACCTACCACTAGGAACAATGAGGGGAACATTTCCCTCATTTCGGATTCAAGCTCCCAAGTAGATTCTTCGACAGAGTGATTCCGCCAAAGCACGCGCACTAGAGGAACCGAACGGGTCCGAAGCAGCTTTTCTTTTCTATCCAAAATTTGCACCGGCTGTTCTACATACGTCAAGTCGGCTTGAAGGTTCAGTTGGTCCAGGTCTACCACATGGCTCGTGTCGTACACATATTTTCTAAGCTGTGAAACATGGAATATATCGTGTACGTCGGATAGGGATGGTGGTAGAGCAATCTGATACGCAACTGAGGCAACCCGCTTTAGTATTTCGAACGAGCCGACAAATCTTGGACTTAGCTTTCCCTTCGCTCCGAACCTGCTGACCCCTCGCATGGGCGAGACCTTGAGGAATACCCGGTCACCTACTTGAAACTCTAGCGGTCTCCGATGGACATCCGCATAGCTCTTCTGACGACTTTGAGCTATCTTTAATCTGTCCCGAATCAGCCGAATCTTCTGAACGGTCTGCTCCACGAGCTCAGGGCCAAGTACTTGCCGCTCCCCAACTTCGTCCCAACAGATAGGAGATCTACACTTCCGCCCGTATAGCGCCTCATACGGCGCCATTTGAATGCTTGATTGATAGCTATTGTTGTAAGCAAATTCGGCTAGAGGTAGATGAAGGTCCCAACTAGTCTTCGTGTCCAAGGCGTAGAGTCGCAGCATGTCTTCGAGGATTTGGTTGACGCGCTCTGTTTGGCCATCGGTCTGTGGATGGTAGGCAGAGCTGAATTTCAACTTCGTCCCCATTGCTGACTGCAGGCTTCCCCAGAAACGTGATATGAATCGACCATCTCGATCGGAGACTATGGTTACGGGCACGCCGTGGAGTCGGACGATTTCGTTGAGATATATCTGAGCCAGGCGGTCGGCACTCCAAGTAGATTTGATAGGCAGAAAGTGAGCTGACTTGGTGAGTCGATCGACGATAACCCAGACTGCATCATGTCCCCGTTGCGTCCTCGGCAAACCAACGATAAAATCCATCGTTATATCATCCCATTTCCACTCCGGAATAGCAAGGCTCTGCAGTTCTCCGCCTGGTTTCTGGTGTTCGGCCTTAACTCGTTGACAAGCCATGCAATGCGACACAAACTGCGCCACATCCTTTTTTAAGCCGTGCCACCAAAACGTCGTACGAAGATCCCGATACATCTTTATGCTACCCGGATGAGAAGTATAGCTAGAATAGTGGGCTTCCGTGAGTATCTCTTCCCTGAGGGCCGCGTCGCTTGGAACGCACAGTCTTTCCTTCACTCGAAGCATCCCATCCGTGCTTACCGCAAAGTCGGACGCCTTCCCTGCTGAGATAAGAGCATGAATCTTTTGCAGGAATGGGTCGTCCTTCTGAGCGGTCTTTACTCGTTGTAACAAGTCGGGTTCGAGGCGCAGTTGTGATACTTGCGCCCACTTTGTGTATCTGATTTTCAAAGTAATGCCCAGTGATTCAAGATCCCGGCGCAGCCTATCATCAATAGCCAAACTTCCTGCAAACACTCGACTCAGTGCGTCAGCTACGACGTTTCCTTTGCCAGGCGTGTATCTGATCATGAGGTCGAAGTCGCTTAGGAGTTCAAGCCATCGCCGCTGCCGAAGATTTAAATCTTTTTGAGTGTACAAGTATTTCAAACTTTTGTGGTCCGTATAGATTTCACACGGCACACCATAAAGATAGTGGCGCCACAGCTTTAATGCAAACACTACCGCGGCAAGCTCGAGGTCATGCGTTGGGTAGTTCTGCTCGTGAGGCTTTAGCTGTCTAGACGCGTAGGCTATGACTTTGTCCCGTTGCATCAGGACACATCCTAGTCCCCTTCCTGATGCATCGCTATATATTTTGAAGTCATCTGGTCCGTTTGGCAAAGTAAGGACCGGGGCGGAGACGAGGCGCTGCTTTAACTCCGTAAACGAAGCTTCACAGTCGTCCGTCCAAGTAAACTTTGCACCCTTCCGTGTGAGCTGCGTCAAGGGCGAAGCAATCCTAGCAAAATTTTGTATAAATCTTCGGTAGTACCCCGCCAGGCCAAGGAAACTTCGGATGTCGCTAGCTGACTCCGGTCGTTTCCACTGCGTGATTGCTTCTACTTTTTTCGGATCAACTGAGATGCCTTCCGAGGAGATGATATGCCCCAAAAATAAAATACTGTCCAGCCAAAATTCTGATTTGCTTAATCTGGCATACAACTTGTGGTCTCGAAGGGTTTGCAGCACCATCCGCAGGTGTCCTGCGTGCTCATCCCTAGTCTTCGAGTACACTAAGATGTCATCGATAAACACCACTACGAATTTATCGATGAAGGGCCTAAAGACACGGTTCATCGTATCCATGAATGCAGCAGGAGCATTCATCAGTCCAAACGGCATCACAGAAAACTCGTAATGGCCGTAGCGGGTTCTGAAAGCAGTCTTGGGTACGTCTTCTGGCTTAATCTTCAGCTGGTGATAGCCCGAGCGAAGATCTATTTTTGAAAACACTGCTGCTCCTTGTAGTTGATCGAACAAGTCATCAATCCGTGGCAGAGGATATTTGTTTCTGATTGTGACCTTATTCAATTCTCTGTAGTCGATGCATAGGCGTAGAGTTTCGTCCTTCTTCTTCACGAAGAGCACGGAAGCGCCCCAAGGAGACACGCTTGGACGGATGAACCCGCGATCAAGCAATTCCTGGAGTTGGCGCTTTAATTCATTCAGCTCTGCTGGTGCCATTCTGTACGGAGGCTTTAAAATCGGCTGTGTATTTGGAAATGTGTCGATAGTGAATTCAATCTCTCGATCGGGCGGCATGCCGGGTAGTTCGCTCGGAAACACGCCGGGGAACTCCGCCTCAACGAAATTTGGCTCGACGTCTGCGTAGTCCTGCCGCGCGTCCCGAACTGATGCTAGAAATCTCTCGCAGCCTGTGTAGAGCATTCGTCGAGCAGATTTTACCGAAATCACCATGCAGGCCTTGGTCGCATCGTTCGCTGGACTACTGGTGTAACAGAACACGGCTTCTCCGGGCAGACGGAAAACGACTCGCTTCTCTGCACACTCAATAGTTGCTGCGCATGCGCCTAGCCAGTCCATTCCCAAGATGATATCATAGTCCCTAACATCTAGAACTAAGACATCGAGCGACAGCTTCTTCTCCCCAATACAAATGTAACCACCTAGGCATGCTGAACGAACAGGGATTTTTGTACCAGAGGGGGTGCTAACATTTAAATCTAAGTGCAACGGAGTCATTTTTACATTGTTTTCCACGACAAAATTTGTGGAAATAAAACTATGCATTGCACTTGAATCAAATAGAACGCGAGCAGGTATATTATTGAAAAGTAAGGTACCTGACACGACGGTATCCGAAGCTAAAGCTTCTTCCCGTGTCATAGTGTAGACTCGGCCTTGAGCTTGATTACGCCCTTGCTGAGGCGCCGCTCGATTTGCCTGAGGTGCCGGAGTCTGATTTTGTTGAGGAGGACGGCGCTCGGTGAACTTTGGACAGCTGGGAAGGGCGTGATCGGAAGCTCCACAAATGAGGCATAACCCATGCTTTCGACGACATTCACTTTCGACGTGCCCTGGTCTTCTACAGAAGTCACATCGTTGCCCCGAGTTTCCCTTTTTCGAACCGCCGTTGTTAGGGCGCTTTGCAGCTGTGTTTCCTCTATCGTTGCCTTGGCGTTTGTGATTGGGGGTTTGCACAGCGCCGGTGGCAACGTGAGGATACTGCGGTTCGAGGGAGAGGGCATGGTTTAAAACTTCCCTCATCGTCTGATACTGTGGAACGGATACGTGCCCGTGGATACCAGGACGTAGCCCCCCTTCGAATCGTCTGGCACGACTCGCTGCATCCGGTAGGTAAGCGGTAGCAAATTTGGCCAGTTTGTTGAATTCTGTCGAGTATTGCTTCACCGTCATACTGCCCTGCCGGAGCTGAACGAACTCATTTTCCCGTTGACGTCGTAGAGGCGGGGGTATAAACTCCTCCTCAAACGCGGCACGAAAGGTCGTCCACGCGATCGCCTCCTCTCCATGGCCAAGTTGAAGAGATCGTCGATGTACGTCCCACCAGTCGTGCGCATTGAAGCGAAGCAGTAGTTTGGCACAAGTGACGCGCTTGTCTTCCGGCACGTCCAGGAGAGAAAAATGATCTTCAAGCTCGGCGAGCCAATCTAGGGCCACGATTGGGTCCTCAGTCCCCTTAAACGGCGTATTGCAGACCTTCTTAAAGTTTGCAAAGGTGAAGGTAGTCACTTCCCTCGTCCTTGGCACGGGCGATGGTTCGACTTCAAGCGCTGGCTGCTCCACTGGTGTAGCTGTCGTTGCGGCAGAATGGTTGGAGGCCAGGGTCTGAACAAGCTGTTGCAGGGTATCTACCTGTTTTTGTTGGACTGAGAGCCGTGCCTCTAGGTTGCTCTCGAACTTGGCTTGGCGGGCATCATCCCTCTGTCTTTGCTCGGCTAACATTTGCACCACTTGTTGAATCGAATCTGTTTGAGATATGCCCCGTTGGCTCCGAGAGCTTCCTGAGGTTCCGGAGCTGCTCTCCTGAGTCCGAGGCTCGCCTGGTGCTAGCGCTGATGGTTGCGCTTGCGTCGTTCCTTGAAAGGAAGGTAAATTACATCAGGATCATAATGTATTATGGACTTATTGCATGAACGTATCTCATTTTGGCCTTAACGAGTTCAGGAGTTCGCATTGGCGAGTTATCGCTAAGGGAACTTTTCCAGTTTATGAATCAAGGAACTTTGAAGCTGTGCTCTGATACCAACATGTCACGCCCCGATTCCGTGGAATCGTTAGTCGTCCCCCGGGCGTGACCGCCGTGCGGGCCTAGGTTGCGCACCGCACGAGGCTAAGTATTTTTGTTTCGCATAGCGAGCACATATTCAGAGTACGCAGATAATTGAACACAGATTGAAACATGGAAAAGTTCTCTTTTATTGATAATATGAACATCTATTACAAACTCCTTGAACTGAGTCATAAGGATTGCCTCTATGGGCTTACAAAAGTGTTGACACAAAATGAGATAGCAGTCCTGTACATTACATCCCATACTAAACTCAAAATATAAGACCTTGGGACGGAACGACTGCCTTGCCACGAAGCTGCATGATTGCTTTGGTGGCTAGCTTCTTCTTCAAATGGCTTCTTCTTCAAAAGGCTTCTTCTTCAAAATGCTTCTAAGGTGGCACGGTCGAGGCGTGCCTACAGCTGGACTGGATTGGGGGTTTGTCTCCTGCTCCTCGTTCGGTTCTTCCTAGCGCGGGGAACCTGTTTCAACGAGGGTCAGTACATCGAAACGTACTGGTGAAGGCAAGCTATCCCAACTATACCAATCAACACGTTGTTTTAATGAAGCATGCATATTTGTGGGTTTCTATCTTGCCTTAGTTCATTTTACAATAAGACATAGATATAGAATCATTGAAATGACTCGTCACCGTTCGGTGACATTTACCTGTCCGTCTGAACCACCTGCACAATACTTACCTTGCCTTCCCTGTCAAGAAGACACAAGTTAGTTTCTACAGGTTTAAATATACGAGGGGATCACTGGCTTTGATGCCATAATGGACGGTCTTAGTCTCAGGCTAAGGTGACGGAGGCACATGTATCGCTGCACGCCATCCCGCCTATGGGAGAGACTAATCTTGAGGTTCCGTCCGGATCGGATCGGTGCCAGTGCCCCAGCGACCGTCCGCAGGAACCGAGAGGCCTTGTGCACAAGTTGTCCGTGATCAACGGCGTTTGTGTTAAGTTTGCATTTATGTAGCTGAGGCAATGAATTCAAGGGATATGTAGCATTGTGTGATGTATTTTGCATAGTCTCCCTGAATAATTGATGCATGGCAAAGGGTGTTCTACATATAGCATATTTATAGAAGAAGAAGTAAGCATTCTAACTTGTATATATGCATATGGTAAACATTTTGAATAAGCAGGCATGTAGTAAGTAACCGTTCACAAGTTTCAATGACAAGCATACAGATCCAAGTCTATTCCCTTATTATCTTGATATCTTTTAGTTATTACTTGGTATCGTTTGATCGGGGCAAGCACGAACACGAGATTTAGATATGAAGACTAGCAAGTAGGGCTAGCTAATCGGGTTGGTAGCCACTCACTTTAGTGGTTGGAAGGAGGAAGGAAGGAAGTGCTTTAGGCGTCCGCTCGAGCGACGACTACAGCTGGTTCACCTGTATTGACACGAACAGCTGATCAGTACTTCTTCCTCTCTCTCCCTTATCGGAATTGAAGTGCAGTCCTAAGAACGAAAGCAATGAAATCCATCGAAACCGTTCAAGAAAACCCAAGCAAACCCGAAAACCAACTCAAGGCACGAAAGCAACAAGCGACAGCGAAAACTAGGAAACAAAGAATGCAGCGGAGAGGTCCCTCCTGACTCTGCCGCTAGGTCGATCCCGGGGGCACGGTCCACTGAATATGGGAATCGATTCCGAAGAAACAAATCCATAACGAGGACAAGTTCTTAATTCAATCTATCCCGATCGAACGATACCGTCTTGTATTTCTTAGCCGCGCTCCCCGAATAGGGGGAACGGGGCACCACAGTTACAAGACGCCCAAAATACATATACCGAAACCAGACGTGCACATGGCCTTTAATGTGCAACCAGAAGCACAGTTGATGTCATTGTGTGAGTGAAAAAAATTGCACTTACGGTACAGAATTCAAGGCTTAGTTCGTTCATGTATCGTACTGTTATTTGACCCATGCGGGAAGATTCAAGTCGTAAGCGACATATATCCTAATGCATGATGGACAATCATTGTAGGGAACGTTCAACCCATATATTGAGATATGTGGGGAGGGGGGTGGGGGGGGGAGATTGTTGGTGTTTTTGCCTTTGGACTAGTGAAGAATAGTCTCACATTGACTACACCACCAAGTAGATATCCCATTATAATACTTTATATGTGTTGATGTGTGCACATGGGATGTGGTGGGGCACATATGGGTGTCATGTGGGAGTATTTTCCTAGGAGAAAAAAGGATTAACTCCTCAAAGTAAGCTTTTATGCTTTTTGTCACTCTCTTGGAATTAAGCTCAAAGGGACTTAGCGACTCGGACTCGGACTCGGGCTCGAACGCGAGCTAGACGTAGGCTAGGCATGGGCAATGCGCGGGCAATGCGCAGCTATGCATGTATGCGCGCATGAGCTGCTGCACTGTTGTGAGCATGCGGACATGGGTCGCTGCGCTGCTGGCTTATGCACGCATGAGCAAGGCGGTTGAGCTGCTGCGCGCATATGCGCAAAAAGCGCGGTTGGCTCATAATGTCACTAATTGCGGGATTTGGAATATCAATCCTTATTTTTTGGAGTTGGTATTTTAGTCCCACATCGGCTAGGAGTGGAGATGGGTTTTCACCATTCTCTATAAATAGAGTCATCATGCCTCCTTTTGGAGATGCAACAAAAATAATATAAGAGGAGTCCAGGGAGTCCGTTCGAGTCATACTCAGAGGTGACTACGAGCGTTCCATAAGTTCTATTGTGAACTTGCGGACTCCTGGGAGCTGATCGTCGATAGAGATAATAAGTTCTATTGTGAAATTGAAAATTATAAATTTCGAATTGGGCAAAACATAAACTTAATGAATTTTTTTTAAAAAAATGAATATTTAACTAGGAAGTAAAAATTTAGTGGGAACAACTGTCCGCACTTGTCCCCATGTAGGTTCTTCCCTGGGTACCGATAACCTATATTGTTCTAACTTCGGTATATTTCTTTAGAGATAACAAGTGACACAAAAAAATAGTGAGATACAAAAGCCATTTTTCATCAATAAAAGGATGGGGAAAATGAAGAAGCAGCTTATGTGACATTGATCTATACTAATATATAAATAAGAAAAGTTTGACTTCACATTAAAAAATTTGTTCCAAAAATAATATTTTTTATATTTACTAATTAAATTGTTCATTAAATTTACTAATTAAATTGTTCATTAAAAATTTTGTTCCAAAAATAATCTTTTTTATATTTACTAATTAAATTGTTCATTAAATAATTACGTATAGAAAAAGATTAATGCTTGTTGTTTTGACTTTCCAAGTAGTAAAAGAATAATATGAAACTATTGTTTACAATTCTCAAGTAATATTATATAATGTGCAATGCACGACATACAAAGGAAGAAACTTAGTTTAGGCCTCATGGGTGTTGACAACGAGGATCCTATGATTTTCTGCAGAGGATGGAGTAATTAAAGTTCAACTACAGAAACTCAAACAAGAACTTCCAATATGGACATGACACGTGGATCTATTTTTTGTTTGGTCCATACAAATTTTCTTTTTGGACTGTTAAAAAAAATTAACTGATGAGCTGCATTTAATCCAACGGTTCCTCGTTAGAGTTCTAAAAATTGGTAACTCATGAGTTAGAATTTTTGGAGTAATTAGTGCAATTACTCAATTTGAACTTACAAAACCTGTGATACATGTGGGATTTGTCGCTATATCAAATTTAAGGTTACATGAAATTTCCCCCTTCCGTCACACTGGTACAACAAAAAGTGTCCTCCGACTTATCTTGAGATTACACCAACAATTAAATACAAAAAACGCTGGAGCAACAATGGTTATTACCACCAATCAACTGCCTATATTACAATGGTCATTGCACCAACCCGCACCTTCTAAGAGGCCAAGTCCAACCTAAACAACCACCGAGATGACTTTTGGCAAAGAAACCCAATAAGTGATCAAAGCTCTTCCTTGGTGAAGTCAGGTTCTGAAGGCTTTTGCAACAGAATTACAGGCAACCTCTCCTGCAATCTAGCCTTCCGGGTCCCATTTCGTCGCAGGGCTCTGAGTGCATTAACAGCAAATCTGGAAGCATATATCGCTGCTCCGAGGCTCGGTGAACTCCCGCTGCCCTTCACCAGAGCCTCCTGTAGCCTGTCCTCCTCCTCCTCCTCGTGTAAAGAATCTTCCAGTTTCTTTCTCGAGTAACGGCGCCAGGCTGCCTGAATGAAACAAGCTCCCCATGTTCTCCACTGTTGTGAGTAGAACCTGAAAGTGTGACGGAGCTGCTTGCTGTGGAGGAGCCTTCGGAACTGGGAAGCAACAAATTTGAGGTCATCAACCGCTAGAGTGAAAGCTTCAACCTCGGAGAGGGTCTTCACGGTTCTTGTTGAGGTAGGGAGGCTGGAGGAGTTGTGGGGATCGAGAGCCCAAGTGAGGAGCTCTTCTCCACAAAAATCTCCTGCCTTAAGGTAGTCCGAGTTGAAGAAACCAGTCCTCCCACCATTAGTGGTGTCACTAAGAAGCTTTCCTCGCATGATGAAGAGCATTTCGCCTACAGGGTCACCCTCGCGGATAATGCAGCTGCCTTCAGTGTAGAGTACAGGATTTAGACGGTCACACAGGGCATCCATTAGCTGATCATCCAACTTTTCAAACATTGGAACCTACAGGGAAAAGGAAGAGAAGTCTGGTAATGGTGCAGATGATAGCACCTACCTGGAGCATTTTATTTGGAAGAAGAAAACCACCTAAAGAATATGACGACTAGGGCTTCATATATATTATGATTAAGCTAGAGAAACAACCATTAATTGGACCCATCCAGCCAGGATGCGCTATGTCTCCACCTGCTGACCACTACAGCTAGGAGGCCAGTGGTCAGCAAGTGGAGACAACGCGCATCATGGCTGGGTGGATTCGATTCCACGAGGAAACGGATTATTCCTTCCAATTATGATATGGGAGTTATATATATATATATATATATATATATATATATATATATATATAAAGGAACTGTAGTCCAATTAGTTGAGTTTGGAGACATAGTCCCGAGCTGTGATCCATCCTAGGCTGGCTGATCCAGGCGACGGCGGCATGCATGAAGAAGGAGATAGCCATGGTTGGACCTTGGTATCTCAGAGGCAAGGTCAACGAATATACCGGCTGGGCAAGGAGCGCAATGGTGCATCAACAAATCGTCTCTGACAGATGCCTAGGGACAGGTTGGGTCATCGACGGGGACATCTCGATCGAGAGGCGATGGTAAAAAATGTCACTAAATCCCTATACTCTTGGAGGACGAGTCGGGGATGGGACTGAGCAGAGTTAGGAGGAGATGGATGGAAGAGAACCCAAAATCTATGGACCCGATGAGAGCCGCACAACATAGAGAGGAACGTGTGCCACAGATAGGGCAAAGGCATGCTCCATCTGCTATAAATAAATGAGAGTCTGCTCCCATATTCTCTCAAGCATGACCGAGTTCGTGGGCTTCCTTGTGCTCGGCAACGATGGTGGGCAGCTCGAACAAGCTTCAATATGAGAAATTTGTGGTTCTTGAGGGCAGACATACCATAGATATTTTGACTACAAATATTGTCGGCTCTGTGGACGAATAGCGAATGACAATCGTCCTCTACGTTGTAGGGTCGAGACCATCGTACCACACACGATGGCAATGTTCGTGAGAAGAACATGAAAGCCAACGGGGAAGACAATGTGTACCCCAGAGAGAATATATTCTTCTTCGTCCGATTCTCCAAGAGATAGATTTGGAGCGCGTTATAGCATAGGGTCCTTGGACGCTAGATGGTTGCTTGGTGGTGACCAAGCGATAGAGATCCGTTGATTTCCTTGGAGAGAGAGAGAGAGAGATCTCCTGGCTACGATTCCCATTTGTGTCCAGTTCCCTAAGTTTCCTCTACAACTTTGGAACGACATAGCATTGCGGAAGGTAGCAAGTGTGATCGGGATTCCTATTAAGATGGATACCCCGACAGTTCGTCAACAGCTCGCTTACACGTGGGTACTTTTAAAAGTATCAAATGTGCGCAACCTACTAAAGGAAGTCCATGTTCGTCTACCTGAGGGAAGACATCTTGATCTCCCTGTGGTGTACGAGTGGATGTCCCTGATGTGCTCTGCTTCAGATGTATTGGTTACGATGAAGCGCATTTCCCTTACCCCATTGTGGAATCCATTCGAAGGAGCCAACAAAGGTGTTCCAAGATCCTGCTGACATCTTAGTTGGTGTCCAGTCTGAGAGTTCACTGGTTGTAAGCATGATAAAGGATGATGTTGCCATTCAACTGAACCAGTTGTCTACGGGAGATAGTATGTTACTACTCGCCGGTCAACCACCCAATTGCTAAGCTAGGCAATAATGAGGGCGAAGGTGACTCGGGGGCAATGATGGTGGTGGCGAATAGCCTACCACCGAAAAATACCAAAGCGGTCCAGGATGTAGAGGCCGAGGATATAGGATGCAAGAAGTTCCTTTCAAGGGCTACAAGTAAGTCCAGATCCAAAACATGGAGTTTCATAAAGAGCTCAACTGAAGCGTCTGGTGGGGAAGAGGAGCATGTGGATAATGATTATGGGGGTGGGGGTGGGGGCGGGTGGGAGGGGGGGAGGGATGGGATGCTGATGTTGACAAAAGAGAACGACACTAGCTCAAATTCCGTCTTCGGAGAAGCAGAGAGCAAGACACAGCAGATTGGGGTCCGCCCAATCTGTTAGCGTTAGCTCTCAGAAAACTAAGGAACAACGATGATCTTACTGATATATTAGGTGTTAGGTTTTGAGAGATGAGTTTATGGTGTTGGATCATGTTGTAGGTGAGCTGTAAGAAGGAGAGGGGCAATTGAGTCCCTCCTTCATTTTGTATTCTTTCAATATATATATATATATATATAAAAGTATGTGTGTGTATGTGAGAGAGAGAGAGAGAGAGAAGAAAAAGAAGACGAAGGAGGTAAGTGTGCTATATTAATATCCAAAATAATGTAGAGAATATGACTCATCTGTCCATTCCCTTACAACGCTCATTCAACTCACAGTCATAGTACATTTCGCTCAAGAACTACATCATAGCATATCCCACTCAGTAAGATCGTCTTTGGCTTTTTTAGACCGAGAATTAACCCTAACATTTCCCTTACCGACTGCGCATGTCCCTCTGTTTTGTTCGGCCTTCTTCTTCCAAAAGTTAGAGCTCTCTCATTCTCATTTGTTAATATTCTCTGGATACGGTATTTTTTGTCTCATGCAAGTGAGGATGAGTTTTAGTATTTGGATGTCATGTAGGACTTTCCTTTTTTACTATTCATCTTTTACAAAGTAAATTAAAAAAATCAAAATAAATTAAAAATGCCAAACCCATTCACGTGGAACACTCTCTCTCTCTCTCTCTCTCTCCAACGCCTCACTCCACCACCACCACCACCACCACCACCACCACTACCGACCAGATCCATGGCGTCGGACCCATCCTCCGCCCCCTCCGCTCCTCCTCCGCCGCCGACCTCGACAAAGCACGAGCCAGTGATTCACCGGTGGGAGCCGTTACCGAGCCATCACCGCCTCTCTGGATTCGACGAGCCCAACCTCCGGTTTGGAGGTGCTGCTTGTGCCTCTTTCGGCCAGAGAGATCTAGAGCTCGAGGCACCACGGGAGGCGGGGAGCGGCTCCGGCGAGATGTTGAGCACCCGAGACGAACAAAAAAAAATTTCACTCCCGTCACCAGCCTCCTCCTTCCTATCGCCACGGCATCCGAGGCCGCCTCCATCTCCACCGTCTCCTCCTCCCTCCTCCCTACTCCACCTCTTCCGTCGTCCCCTTCAGATCAAAAAAAAAAGCATACTCGAACCAAACACCGTCGTAAAAAAAAAATGCTCGTCGGAGGTGGAGCGGCTGCTCGGAAGCGACGAGAGCGTGGGTATCGACCACTTGCGGGGGTCTTCCACCCCTTTTTTGGCGTAGGTGAGAGGGGTTAAAAAGGGGGAACAAAATACTGTTTTGTGTCAGAAAATGATGAGTTACCTAGCATGTTCTCCTCTATCCAAATAATGAAACTCAGCAAATCGTCGGCCAGTTGTAGCAGAAACTCAAAGTTGTAGTGCAACTATTGTCTTCCAAACAACCCCTTAATGATGCTAACATTGTCTACTACAGAAACCCAGAGTGCATTCAACCTTAAATCGGAGGTTGTGGAGAGTTACGTGTCCATATAGATTGTGGTTGGGTAGTTGAGACACTTTAGTCATCAAGCCGGAGCTGGGTAGGTACCGACAGGGACGGACCCATGAATTTAAAAGGGAAAGGTCAACCTCAAATGTAAAAAAAGTCCAAAATTTCGTTAAATAAAGTTAGCTACATCAAAATTTTATTAAGGAATTAGATGTTTTATCATATGATTGCATAAACTTGCTTAATATCATTAAATTAAAATTTGATGCATAATAATCTTAACCAATGGTAGGTACTCGAGGATATGATGGGTGGCTTAGAGTTTTGACAATACTCTCTGGGTAACTAGCACCTAGCATATATGAAAATGCATCATATGACATCCATTCCAGGGAATAACAGGTACAAAACAAGACTCTTGCGGTCCTTTAGTATCTTTGAATGGAATTACATACCAATTCGTTATTCTCGTATGATCCAACGATGATATCAAAGGTGATCGCAACGCCATTGCCAAACAAGATCCTGAGACGATGTTACCTTTGCAAAATATTTCTAATGAAGTAGCATAGAGTTTTGTTAGGATCAATCCTTTGTGGGAGGAGATGATGAATAACACCTTTTTCAAAAATAAGAGTGTAGATTCTGTAAGGGAAGGGGGAATCAAAAAGTTGGGTGCTACTCGTCCTCTCAGTTCGAGGATCACGAAGGGTAACCATTCCCGTAGGGTGACTTAGTCTAGTCTGTCGATTCTGTTGAGACATGTAGTAGGTATCATGTTATCCTCCGCCGCGGGATAATCATGACGTGGGTGTGAGTTATTTTGGGTTGTAGCTAGCATTTTTCTAATTAATGCAATTACTAGTTCAAATATACATCTAACAAATCACCAAAAGCTCAAGTGGCAGGGGTGGGTGGCATTGAGTTCCTTGGCTGGATGGGCTATTGGTCGTACGAGTCCATGTCGATCCTGCGGAGGCGGGTGGGCTATTGGTCGTGCGAGCCGGCTGCTACAGTGTGTGATGTAGCGCAATGCAGTACTAGGCAGTTACAGTACAATACAGATGCAGTGTGCGATATGCGATGCAGACGCGGTGCGAGGTCAATGTAGTACAACAAGGTAGTCAAAGACGCAAGGCTCACTCGAGACACAAAAGGTCCATATCGCTCAAGGCACAGTTAAAGCGCGCGCCCGAGCGAAGCAAGACACAAATATAAAAAATAATAAAAATATACGTAGATAAATAAATAAATAAATTAGTAATGTAAGAAATAAAACCAAATAACATATAAAACCAACAAAAATACGTTAAAATATAACCAAGTGAACTGGCAGAGCAACAATAGCAGTCAACAGAACTAAGAGTTTGTATTATCCCTACCATACTTTTAGTAAATTTTAGTTTTTCCAGTTAAACTGTAATCAACTACTTGTATGAGGTAAAGATTCTCTCCATACCTCAAATTGTTTTGTATAAATAAAAAAAATCATAAGGCACACATTTTCTTGGTTGCGCCTTGCAGAAAGACGCACCTAAGGCACACCTTGAGCGCGCCTGGAGAAAGACGCCTTACCTTGTGAGATGCGAGACGCAGCTGCTGCACCTTTCTGCGAGGCACGCCTTTGACTACCATGATGTGCGGTGCAAGGTCGGTGCAGTGTGCGGTTGCGGTGTGATGTGAATCATTGTTTGGGAGGAAGATGAAAGTGGTGCAGGTTACGATTTGGCGAGTTTGAGTGTGATGCAGTGGTGTGTGTGTGAGTTTGAGGTTGTTTTAAGTCTCGTGCTTACACAGGACAATAAATAATTATCTTCTACACACACACATAGGGCACAGCATGCTAAAGCTATGAAGTTCAAAGATGGGCTATATGATTTCTTCTGGTCAGCCTGTAAATGAGTATATTGACTCTGCAGTGAGACATGTTCTTTAAGGCAGGGGGTTCTTGGCATCAATGTGAAGATTATGTTCGGTTGGGATCCAAAAGGCAAGCAAGGCCCTACTACCCTGTTCTCTCCATCTTTAGTCCTTGTTGCACTGTTTATTCGCTTGGATACCTTTTTTGTAGATATTTTATATAATTTTTTGAAATTTGCGACCTATCTTTCCATTTTGTACAAGTGGCATAGCTGATATATTTGATGTCAATGGAATATATATATATATATATATATATATATATATATAGAGAGAGAGAGAGAGAGAGAGAGAGAGAGAGAGAGGATCGGGATCATCTCCACTCTTAAATATCCTTGCATGTTTCCAGAAATAGCAACCGTTGGATTATTATTTTTGTACCATTCATATTAGATTCTTAAACTATCCAATTTCTCACGAGATTTTGCTCTAATCTGAATGGTCAAAAAAAAAACAATCCAACTATTGTTATTTCGGAAAACATGAGGGGATACTTAAGTACGGGCATCCCAATCCCTCCTCATATATATATATATATATATATATATATATATATTTGGGGGAACGAGTTGCAGAGATAGATTTACTAGAGGTAATCGCCAACTGTGGGAATGCATTATATTCTTCCATTATCACTTTTGTGGAAATCATTATCGTTATCTACACATTCTTGATTATCTAGAAATCAGAAATCAAATGGATTTGATAGTTCTAACCGCATGCATCAAGTGAAATCAAAGTAACAATGATGGATTTCACTAGTCATTAACACCTTTAAAATTTTCAATTTATTTTCCTTGACCATAAAATAGGAACTTAAGATTGTCCAATCCACTTGATTTTTGATTTGGTAGTCGATCAAGGATGTGTAGATCACCATGGACAATGCCAATCATGACATGCATATAAATGAACTTAAATGGTATAAACAGCATATTGCTAGTAAGTGGCATACCCTCATGACCAGCGCCAAACACAGATGGCGTTTTATATCCCTCCGAAGGTCTTTGGGTAGATTTCTAAGCAGACTTTCTTCATCGACTCCTCTTGTTTCTTGCCACCTGTACTGCTCATGTCGACATATTCGCTCCTTCAGGTTCTCAGGAAGCAAGCGATGAGACATCCATTGCTCTGCGTCTCGCCTCTTCACTCTCATTTCTTCAAATCTCACAGTAGTGGACTCCAGGTATGTCTGTACAACCAGCATATTGATTCCATAACTTAATAAACTATAATAGGATATATGTTAAGAGTACTTTTGCTTCCATAGTAGATAAGGAAAAGAACTCGAGCATAAGCAATCTATATAATAAAGTGAAGTGGTGTTTTCCGTCAAAACATAAAAGGATAAAGAAAGATCACGATTTAACACATAGTGATGGTAAACAAATATAGTTTTATTGTCATCTTTTAATTTTTCTTTTTCTGTTATTTTAGAAGGAGAATATTTTTCTGTTTTATTAGTTAAAATTTAAGATAAGTCTTTAGAGATTGGCTTTTATCTTCTTTTATTTCTTGAAAGCCTATAAATAGTTTGTATCTTCATAAGTTATGAATAAAATAATAGAAGAATTGAAGAATGAGAAATCTATTTTGAGTTTATATGGTACGCCAAAACCCTAAAATCCGACTTTGACGTCTCCAACGATATTCTTAGTTATTATTTTCATATTTCTGTTATAATTATTTGTCATAAATTGATAATAGTTGATTGTTCACATTTTATTTAAAGCTTCCGTGCCCAAATTTCATAAAATTTTAATTTTATAAGAATCATATTCTTCCTTTGGGTCTTCGTCCCGCAACAAATTGGCATCAGAGCTAAACCCTGGTTTAGGAATATTTTTATACGTAGGTAGGTAAGATCCAAGAATGTCTCCACAAAATTTTTTGCAACAATTTTGTGCAATAATCAATGATATATATGATAGGATGCATACCAACATTAAAAAACTGCTCAATGAATATTTCAACCAGATTAAGACGAAAACTATTGATCTTATATCCTTAAAAAAAATATTAAAAAACTGCTAGATGAATATTTCAACCAGATTAAGACGAAAACTATTGCTAACAGTGATCTTATATCCTTACAAAAATCATTAGTAGAACCTACAGAGTCTGTCGTAGAGGAGTCACTAGTTAGATCCAAGTCCGAGTTTAGGTCTAGATTTAAACCATTAATAAATTTTGATCTTTATATATCATCCTTAGAAGAATTAAATAGATCTGTATATATCATCCTTAGAAGAATTAAATAGTTCCTTTAATGAATTTAAAGAACCTATTATGTCTTCTAAATATGTTGAACGTGTCCCAATAATTGAACATGTGAACAATTTCTATTATATATTTGTTACAAATAATTGTAATAGTTTACAGAAAATAATAACTAGTTTTAGGGACGATCATTTTGCTTCTTTGGACGAATCGACACAACCACCAGTTATTAAGGAGCTTGATGATAGGTCCATGATGGACATTCTGCTTCTTCTATCTCCACAACCGTCAGTACCACCGTGAAATTTCATCGTCTTGTCAGAAGTCTCAATGTTGACTACCTTGTTGAAGCAGAGGCATCCACCATGACCGATTTTTATGATTCACCAGGAGATAAATTTTTCGAAGCCAAAGAAAATAATGGAAAACAAATATAGCTTTATTGTTACCTTTTAATTTTTTTTTCTATTATTTTAGATAGAGAATATCTTTTTGTTTTATTAGAAGTTAGGATTTAAGATAATCCTTTAGAGATTGGCTTTATCTTCTTTTATTTCTTGAAAGCCTATAAATAGTTTGTATCTTAATAAGTTATGAATCGAAGAATTGAAGAATGAAAAATCTATTTTGAGGTTGTATGGTGCGATGCCAAAACCCTAAAGTGGATCTCTCAATCTTATTTTCTTCTCCGCTTTCGACACTGATGTCTCCAACGGTATTCTTAGTTATTATTTTCATATTTCTATTATAATTATTTGTCATAAATCGATAATAAATTGTTCATATTTTATTTAAAGCTTCCGCACCGAAAATTTCATAAATTTTCAATTTTATAAAAATCATATTCTTCCTTTGGGTCTTCATCCCCTGAATGAAGTATAAAAATGCAACGTGTTAGAGAATGTAGAATAACTCATAAGATAATATTTCTAGATGGAATATCTAGATTCTAGAGAGATGATTGGCCAATTATAATCACATCTGTCAATTTTTAGGTCCACATTACGAACATTTATAAAATCATCATGCCATTTAATGGACAAGAGGTACGTAAGAGTGCTTTTCAATATCAATCATTCAACACGATGGAGAGAATTAGAAAAATGTTGTTCATAGAATTAAAGCAAGAAGTGGAGGAGTATTGGAAATTTCATTCAATGTCTGTTCCTTCACTTAATGTGTCATAGAGATTGTTGGAGTTATTATTGTTATTTATCTTATGTGGGTACAATGAAGTAATTGTGTTTGTATTTATCATCATGCATATTGATATAAATCTTTGTCTAAAAGGCGGCACCTAGGCGCCTGGTGTCCGTCCGATGTCCGCCTAGTCCCACTGACGCTTGAATATATATATATATAGGGTTTTATTGACTCTTTCTGCAATTTTTAGTAGGTTTTTTAGATTTTATTTTATTTTATTGAACCGTCTAGATCTAGGCGGCCGCCTGGGCAGCCTCCTAGGAGGGCTAGGCGGCAGCTGCCCGCCCGCCTAGCGCTTTTTACAACCTTGATATAAATACACATGAGGTGCAATCCATGGATTAATCCCTTGCACTCTCTTTTCTCCTTTTCTCTCTTCTCCTCTTCTCTTTCTCTCCTCTCCAAACTTCATTGAGATTAATGCAATTCCTTATAACAAGTTGTATGATCTTACTTTTTATCCTATATTCCTTTCAGACTTGGTGACATTGAGAGATTTCTCGGGTTCCATGAAGCTTAAATTGTACGGCCAAAAGGTAAAACTACTTACCCGCCAACTAACCATTATGTTAGCCCTTTCATGATCATATTTATGTTGGGTAGGAACTTGGCAACAAGAGGCTTGATGTCATGTCAAAAACTTCATCAATCTTTTAGGGAGCTAAGTTATCCTCCATTGTCAACCGATTCTAATGGGAGATGATGGTTGAAGTGGAGGAGCGCGACCAGAGTGTTTTGTGATTGTAGGATATCTTTAAAGTTGAAAAAAGAATTATACAAGGCACCTATCATACCAACCATGTGTTATGGAACAGAGTGCAGAAAATTAAGAAATGTGTCATAAAGATGAGCATAGCTAAATAATAATGTTAAGATGAATGAGTGGCAGTATGCTAAAAGATAAGATATGAAATAGGAGTATTCTTGGAATGTTGGAGACTTGGAGTTGGTTCCATTGACGATAAGATGCCAGAAAATTCTCATTTGGTTAGGACTTTGGACATGTGCAATAAGGACCAATAGATGCACCAGGTAGGAGTGATAGGGCAGTAGTTAAGTAGCAGCTAGAACTAGGGGTAGGCGATTAGGGCTGTGAACTTTGATTGGGGTTGTAAAGAGGGATATAATTTATTTATTTCTATTGTTACAGAGTAGGCGGCTCTTCATAGAGCTTAATGGAAGAAAAGGATTCAAATGGCCAATCCTTAAAATTGGGGACAAAGGCTTTGTTGTTGTCATCAAGTAATTGATTTAAAACACTACACTACATACACACATTGTAATTGTAAGATAATCTGTGCCAGCTGAAGCCTTAATTGAAGGAGCTTAGCCTACAGAAATGTAAACATAGGGTACTGTCATACTACGTCACAAGCTTAATGTAGAATCCACTTTTGAGCACAACCTATGCAGTAGGCTCCCCACAAGCTCTACAGTATTTAGGTGTCAATCTATCAAAGATGAGAAACAATTCTCGGAATGAACATATCTTTTATACGTTGCTTGCAACATGTTTGATTCAAAACGCTGACAAAAGTGCAAAAGGTATTTAAATAGAATAGGGGTAGATATATAGTTTTGTCTGTTGAGAAAACCATCACTAACCAACATTCAAGGATAAAAGCAAAAGAATTTTATGTCAATATTGACCATGAACTGATGGACATGAGCAAATTCACATGCAGAAGAGCATACTAACTAATAAAAAATTAAAAAGGAAAATATTGTAACAAGAGTAAAGAACCTGCATATTGCCGATCAAAAGTGAAAACAAGACCAAGCCAGAGATCGATACGAAGACAGAAAATAAAATCTCCCAAACGTAGGTACTTGTTGTTAGATTTTGGCCAAGAGCACTGCAAACACAAAGTATAAGGCAACAATTAAATCCAAATTTAATGTGCTAATATGGGTAAAATGCATAAATACATTGAATTATCACACGCATACACTTCTCGTTGGCACATAAATAACTGTGAATAATGGCGGAGGCACATAATTACCTACATCCTGTTAGGTCATAAGTGGTCATGTGCAGGGACGAACCCACCATAGACCGAGAGGGAGCGGCCACTCCCCTTAAGTTTTTGGTTTCCTTTCTTTGATTGTCCTATATTTTAGTTAATATTCTTTAGGTATTCAACAACGGAATGATGGCTCAGTTGGTTAGGTGATGAACCAACCGAAGAGGTCTTGAGTTCAGAACCTATTAGCCATACTATGATTGATATATAAGTTCTTTGTATCTTTTATAGATTCTATATAATGTCCTCCTCAAATTCATTAGCATGATTGACTTGTATTTATTTCATAAACTCTATATAATGTCTCCTTAGATTTTAAGTTGCGTATTTTCGCTTCCTGGAAAAGAAAAAAATATATAGCCCGCCACTAGTCATGTGAGATACAAGTGCCATTTTTTTACCTTATTAATAGGAAATTGAGAATGCATGACCATGACTCAGATCCCTTTCTTACTCCTAACTATTAACCCTCTAATTCTAAAATTATATCCCAGTACCTCAATCCCTAACCCTAACAAAATCCCTAACCCTCCACCAAATCTACCTATTCCCTTCCGCTTCACCACAATTATTCCCTAATATGGCAAGATTTTGACATGACTGCTTCGCCCCCTCCACCCCCTCCTCCCCCAACCCCCTTCCACTTCTCATGCCTTCTCTCCTAATTGGCAGCCTATGCTAGCCGGCATTGGAAACCATAGTGTGTAGACAAAAAATGTTTGCCTCTTCCTGTCTCCGTTTCAGCTAACGATATACAATCCCATGCTGCATTTTCTGCCAGTGCTGCCTGTGGGCACCAAGTGCTGCATTGGCAACACATACATCAATAGATATACCAAGAGAACATAGGATAAACAGAGTACCCACACCACTAGGTAGAAAAGGAATCATTCTGAGGATAAGACAATCTCACACCGCAAGTAGCAGAAGAATCATGCCAGTATCTTGGAATCACACCAAGAACTTGGACACCACATCCAATCCCCAAGGCCATCACAATCAAATTTGAGAGAAACTCATTTTTTACTTATTAGTTCAATCGAAGAGCATATGCATGCATTTGTATAAGCTTACATATAAAACTAAAGGATAAGGATAAATCATATCAAAAGTAACTAATTCTAATCTAAAATAACTAAAATGAAATCTAAAGACAAGTCTAGAAAAGCAAATCCAATATGCCTTCGGTATGGCATCACCAACTTAGCAGGGGCTATAGTTGGCATTGTAATTGTGACTAGGAGGACCCTAAATGGCTAAGAATGCCTAAAATAAGACCATAATGAAGTCATTCAACATGACATTGAACAGAAGAGTGAATGAAATTGAAGAGAGAAGGTAAAACCTGAACTGGAATAACCACAAGAGAGTTATGACGATGTGATTAAAATCAAAGTCTCGAGTGCTATATGGGCAACATCGCTTAACATGAGTCATTAAGTTAATTTGGGTACTAGATTGATATAGAAGTTACTATTGTATCCTCGAGCATTGTTTTTTATTAATATACTCACCTTTCGCAAGGAAAAGATGTAGTAGAAGTTCATGAGTTCAACTATTCCAATCAGACTAATTTGATTGCATACAATATTGAATTTATTATTATATTCAGTCTGATGAATTCAGAAAAACTGTGGGGAAACCCAAGTAATATATAAACCAGTCTAGCAGCCTTGATATGTATGTAGTACTTTCTGCTTTCAAGTTTCAAGATCAACAAGAACAATCAAGATATGAGTTCCAGCTGCAATCAAGCCAATGACATCTGGATCATAGAAATTAGAAACACAACATAATATGTCTCACAAACCTCAGAGTTTGCAGCCCCCACCAAAAACAGTATAACAACTTCGGAAAGAAATTCCTTGATTCAACAACATCTTGAAGAGCTTGTTGGTAAATTCCAAAGTCGAAGACTTTTTTATTTGGTGTATCTATAGGGCATTCAGTGGCTATGAAACTTTGCTTTGCCTGTACGCCACAATACCAAGAGGAAGTGATGCAATTATGATTATCACACGCATTTCTCCAACATGCAGATTCCCGTTCAATAGAAAGCAAGTACCAAAATGCTCCAAGTACCTGGAATAAAGCTTTTGGTTACATTACATAATGAATCACAAAAGGAAGAAAACCTGTTATTTAAATAATCAGATTACTGTAGTTTCTATAAGCAAATTACAGCATAATGCACTTCACTAGCAATTTGACACATTTTATGAGATATATAACAAGTGTAAATACTTGCCAAAAGTTTTCAAGTGCTAACTATCACTTGATGAAATATAAAAACAAAAGATATGAAAGAAGAAACCATGTTAGGACAATTACCTTCCCTTTCAGAAAAGTATTGATGATAAATAGGTGACACATTTTGGTATAATACATCTCCAAGAAGTTGGCAAGTTCAGATTAATATTCAACTTAATACCGCAAGGAAATTCACCATTGTAGAATGAAAAGACAAATTCATATAAATTAAATTGCAGGAAATTTTAGACTCACATGACTTGCAAGCATGTAAAGTAAGAGGTTGAAGGCAGCTCCAGCCCATGGTGTTTCCGCGATTATGCCAGCAGATCGTGTAACTTCCAGATATAAAGGTATGATTCTACCTAGTCTGGGAACATACTGGAATACGACAATAAACAAAAGCAGATTTTTTGCATCCAAACTTGCTGACTCTTTCAATTTGGGTATGATAAGGAGAGTAACCACCTGAAATTTAAAAAAACAGTAAATAAGTGATTTTCCTACCTGAACAAAATGTATATTTTGATAACATTTTCACCACAAGAACATAAGTAAACTTTAATACATATTACTAGATTATGAGTTGATATGGTGAGCTGAAGCCATCTATCACAAAACATGTCAAAATAATGACGTAGCACCCCATTTCGTCATTGGCAAAAACAACATTTTAGCATAGTTTGCAGTATCGGCCGATACCGATCCGATATGGCCGATACCGATACGGTTTGGCATGTCTCGATCCGATACCAATACTGACTAATACCGACACCGGAGGTCTCTTTTTCAGTCAATTCAGCAAAGAAAATTGAACGAAAATGATCAATCAGCAAGGGTGTAAAAGTATATTAAGGTTATAAAAACATGTAAAAGAAGATAACTTATTTATCACAAGTAAACCAATCAGCAAGGGTGACTACTATTCCATTTAATTCCAAAATCACTAAGAAACAACGCAAAAAATAATTAAAATTATGCCTAAATATATAAAATATTTGTTTCTAAATTTTAATAATTTATTAATACGTATTTGTTTTCTGATACCAAAAAATCCGATACTCCGATCGGATACCGCCGATCCTAATACTCATAGGAAGGGTCCGATACCGATACCGATAATGTGAACCTTGCATTTTAGAAGGCAAGCAAGAGTTGTAGAGGCTCAAACTAAAACTTACAAGACCAGTTGGCATATAGAGAGACCTACTAGCTGATTTCCTCATTGGCAATATAGCACGCATACAAGGAGTGACGCTGTGATTTCTCCTAACATATTAAAAGGTCTATATGAAGAGGCAAGACCCATAGGCTGTTAGAGGTAAGTGCGCCCACCTAACCCACGGTATAGCAAACATGCTAAACTAACATATCTTGTAAATAAACCCTGGCCACAAAATAATGAATTGGACGGAAAATGCTAAACTAACACAGAGTTGCACCCTTTTCCTGGTGGCCATTTTTAATGTCTGAATGTGAAGATCAAATGTTTACTGAAGGTCTTGAACCGTGACAAGAGTGGAAAATTTGATAACAAGCGAAAAAGGTAAGAGAAGTAGAACCACTAAACACAAAAACCATAAGTATAACGCATGTTTGTATTATGTCTCATACAGTAATCCTTTTTGAAGGTGAAAAACTTTGTACAAGTATATTAAAAATATTATGACCGACATCAAATAAGGTCTAACATCCCACATACACAATATATATATATATATATATATATATATATATATATATATACCACAGTTACCTGTGGGAGAGGAAGAACAGCAAGAATGTCAATAAAGAAGTATGATGAGATATATCGTCTTGCTATAGCTTTAGGATCTTCAACTAGAACACCTCTCCCAAATACCCGGGATGAAGGAGCAATGAAACCAGTCCGAAATTGCAAAATAATATGAAGTATATAAAATATGTCTGTGAAGGATCGCAAGACACTAGCCGTGATTTCCAACTTTCGGTTGAATGCAACACAGTTACTATTACGATTGATAACTGGGATGTAAAGGAATAAGGGATCCAGCGAAACTGCAACCACACAGGAGAGGACAAAAGTCTTGTTCCACTTCTGAAGAAATGGGCCTTGAGGATCAAGAATTATCCCGTTGGACTTGCCGTCCGTTGTGCTAGAATCTTCAAGAGATTGACGATAAACAAACTTTGTGGCTATTTCAGTTGCCCAGTCAAATGCCCTTTGGATTATATTCGAAACTGAACCAAAGGTTTTTCTTCTCTCTCCAACAAATAACCTATCGGAACTAAGTGATCCTTCTGAAGTCCAATCCTTAAACCTGCAAAGATACAAGCAAGCACAGTTAATCACAGAAGAAGAAGAAAAATATCTTGCTTAAAGCTTACCTACTGTAGCCATAAATTTGCAAATAGATGTACTTACTTGAAAGCAACATCAACTTTGCATGTAGAATTATCGGACAGTAAGAAATTTCAAAACAATATAGTGTTTCTCTTCATGAGAAACTATCAAACTAATAAAGGAAATATATAGTATTTTTTTAAACCAAGAAACATAGTAAAAGGTCATCACAACGGCACGAGGTTGCTATGCAGTGTCAGGGAATAGCAAAAATATATGTATCCTTACCCCGACTTTATGGAGAGGTTATTTCCAAGGGACAAGAGTTACAATAAGGTCAAGTGGCACTTATGTTCAATGCCACCATTTAGGCATCATAAAGCATAAGAAAAATAAAACAAAAGAACAAAATCAACCGTCACATACATGTCAAATATACTAACCTTGAAAAAAGTCGGGTAAAAATTAACCCTCTTCAACTCTACATACAGACCTTTGATATTCCACTGAGTCTATGGTGTCCCCAAGAATGGCAGCCATTGCACATCTTTTTCGGTACAGTCTTGATCTAGGTTTATTCTCATACATTACAATAAAGAAACTTTGAATACTCTGGTAAATTTCATGTGTCATTTTGTCCAATGGACATCCTATGATTGACATAAAAATTCTTATTTTACTTTGAAGCTTGTCCATGTTGCATGCATGTATCACAGTTTAACTTTATTAACCTCTCTTCTATATGTGCGAACAATAACTAAAAGTCATAGGCTCATAGCATACCTACAGCAGCAGGTCAACATAAAGGTGTGACCACAAAAGTATCAGGTTAATATCAGGGTCATCTGCCCTAAACCAGCAAGTGGCATAAATATCTCATATACTATGCAATTCGTAACAAAATATGAGCATTCATTTGATGAGGAAGGAACCAAACTCATACTTCGACGAAATATAGGTTCAGAAAACACCAAACTTATCAAGGTAGGCAAATATTTCATGTTAGCATCTGATATAGAATAACCAACCTCACAAATTTGTCCTCTTGAAAATTCATCATTTTGGTTTAGATGCAGAATACTCGAGTACGGAGTGTCAATCCTTGGGTTGTCAAATACCAAAATTATGTTCCATATACTAACTATTTTGACTACCATCAGAAAGCCTCAATGCCACATGTGAGTAAGAAGAGAATCATACTAGGAACACCCTTTGAATAAGCAGGAATTGCAAGCAGCTGCATATAACACAGAAAGGGAAGTCAATGACAAGAAAATACTAGAAAATCATAAGTAACAAAGCTAATCATTTCTTCTTGTTCTACATTCTCAGTTTAAGAGGCTACATAAATAATATGATATACTTCTGTTTACCATATTTAATTCTAGCTTGATGACACACTTTCTATATCAGATCTCGTCTACTCATCTCCTCATGCAGATATTTCTCTAAATTATGAGAAACTAAAGTCTAGAGCATCGCCACTGATTTACATTGTTTTAATTTAGACTGGTGAGACAAGTTTTCTTACAGACCAATATTAATGTTGAAGTTCTAATTTTCACAGTAGATCTCTTTCTTTCTAACAATTGCCTTGAGGGGAGAGGGGGGAGGGGGGTTAGTCAAACATGATATCAAAAGCACGGTGTGGATGTGACTTGAGAATTACATTCGTACTGATTTCACACAAAACACAGGTATCACATAATGTTTGTGATTCTGATTCTGATAGCACACCCACAATGTAATAATGTATTTCTGAGATCACCCCTTGAAAAAATATCTCAATTTTTTGTTGTGATTGAAAAACATGAGAGAAAATCGTCCTAGGTGATTTCTTGGACATTTTGCGAAAATAAATCACCATTTTCTAGACATGTTCAACATCGACCAATAAATGTCTCGGTAAGGAGGAGCTAAAAGATAATAGTTAAAGGAGCCGTTAGAACTAGAGTAGGCCTAAATGAACATGAATTGAAGTTTTAAAGAAGGATATGGATTTTGTTAGTGTTATAGAGGAAATGGCCCTTAACAGAACTAGATGGAAGAAAAGGATTAAAACAGGCCAAAAGATGCTTTTGGGATAAAGGCTTGTTATTGTTGTTGATCTAATTCAATATGAATCTGAAAAATAATATACATTAAATAAATAATGACAACCTTAATTTTTTGCACTTTTGACTATACATTAAGTTTAAGATAAATCAATCTATTTATTAATTAGAAATACATTTAAACAATAAAGGTTTTGATTGTGCTCTTTTAATGGTCACCAAGATTCAAGATACAAATACATTCTTAAAGATGCTCATAGTTGATTCACCAGCATGGTTGTCGGTCTCTTCACATATAATTATTGAAACAAAATTTTGATGATGTACATAAACTTGATATATGAACACTAAAACTGAATCTACATTCATCAGGCACTCAAGAGGAAGCTGAAGAAGCCTAT
This sequence comes from Iris macrosiphon, assembly GCA_036927795.1. Classification (NCBI taxonomy): domain Eukaryota; kingdom Viridiplantae; phylum Streptophyta; class Magnoliopsida; order Asparagales; family Iridaceae; genus Iris; species Iris macrosiphon. Next base: position 28,829,961 of record JAYESA010000009.1, on the reverse strand, counting down.
ATATGGCATTGTTGCAATCAAATCAAGCTACCTAAACGCCCACAAAAAGTTTGACATGAGCCGCTATGACATGAACATCATCATCTGGAGCAGCAATGCACCATTGTCGGAGCTACAAACGCATCAATGAGAATTTGGAGCAGGCGGTGGCAAGCGTGGATGGTTGGAGGACCGATGGCGAGGACACCACCACCTAGAAACTCACAATCGGTATGCATCCCCCCATCTCCACCACCATGGCTATCCCACAGCAAGTCCAAGCTTATCATTATTCCAACTATAGCCAAGTTAGAGGAGACTGGTCCAAGCAAGAACTTAGACGTCACGGTCATGGCTCCACATGGATTGCAAGACCTTCAACAGCTACAGTGAGCAGCAACCACCCAATAGTTCTTTCAGTCATCTATTCGTCTATAACATAGCGAGCTTCGATTCTTCCTCAATAGAGCATAGCACCGGCTCTGACTCGATTATCTACAATAGAAGTATCATGGGAAGTAGCAGAAGCTATAATCAAGGGGTTATGGGTGGAAATTGTATTGGTGGTTAGGTGATGCTGATAAGTACCCTCATCATTATCTTCCTCCATCACCAACGCGGACTCTGCCAAAAAGGTAGATGGAAAAAGTAGAGGTGAAGTTTTTACCTTTTAGAGGGTTAAAGAGAGGAATACGATTGAGGGGAGGAGAGTGAAGGCAGAGGATAGGACGGTGTTGGAGGTCATGTCTAAGCCACCGGTTCAACGGGAGGAAGGAATGGTGGTGGCGGGAGTGACAATCACCATTGCAACTGGGAGGTCGAAATTACATTGTTGAAGAGGAGGGTCAGGTGAAAAAGGACGGCGAAGAAGAAAATTGTATCATAGATGGAGATATGAATAAGAGGCATCGTTGGTTTAAGAATCCCAAAATTTTATGTGTGATTTTTATAGGTGTAAAACTAGTATGATAAGGAAAGTGATATTTGAATCCTCAATTCTCTTGGTTTCTAAATCTTTGTTGACTAAAAATAGTTTTAAAATTGCATTTCAAACCTGGAAAATCATGATTGACTACCCCCCCCCCCCCCCCCCCACCACATGGATTTCAAACCAACTAGTTAAAAATGAGGATCATGCTAAAAGTTTTTCTCAATCCATATTGTGGAGCCTCCTTGAGAAAAGATGTTCATCATATTTATTATTTACCACCTTCAAGAAAAAGAAAAAGAAAACTCTCCTCTCTGAGAAGACGAAATGATTTTGACATAACAGAAAAAGTAGAATGTGCCTTATTCTAGTAGTCATGCAGCTTCAGTTGTTCAGATGTTAAATGATGATATATCACGTGAAAGCTCATCTTGGTGACCAATGGGCATTTTAAGTTTCGGCATTTGAAACGTTAAATGACGGAATATCACATGAAACCTCATCTTGGCGACTAATGGACATTTTCCATAATGGTCGGCATTGTGAAATGTCACAATAAAAATGGTACGTGCAAACAACATAGACGTGGCAAAAACTAAGAGAAACAAAATTGATATTGTAGAACTTGGAAGAACAAATGGAGAAAATAAGGACAAGCATTGAAGAAGGCGCAGCTTCCCCAATTAAGGACAAGCATTGAAGAAGAAAGAATGATATCTAAAATAGGCAACACCAATTGAAGAAAGCACCACTAAGGACACTAGGCTTTTGTTGGAGTATAAATATAAAAAGGAAAGAGCTACAACTACAGATAACATGGACGGATTAGAAAAAAGTATTTGTGTAAGGTTGATATTATCAGAATTAGATGTATAAATAGGTATATCTCTAATTTTTTATTATTATGCAAGTATTATATATATCACCTATGGTAGACCATTGCTCATTCTGAAGTTCATATGCATTCAGGTATTGCCTTTTCGTAATATATCAAATATACTTCCCATCACTTATGGCTTCGTCTTCTTCCTCCTTGCCACATGTTGTTATAGCATCTCTGATCAGAGACGGACCATAAGCATTGCCTAACCCCCCCCCCCCCCCCCCCCCCCCCCCCCCTCCACTCATATTCCCCTCTTCATAAGTTACAATCTAGAAATGAAAATTTATGAAATACTTAGGATCAGCTTAGACTGAGGGTTAAGAGATTTAAGTGAAGGGAAGTTAAGTGAGGAAAAATAAAAACCATGTTTGGTTTGAGGGTGGAGATTTAGGAGGGAGGGTTATAGAGGGTTGAGGGTTTGTTTAACCCTCTTTTGTCTATTTTTTTAACCTCCCAAATCGGAGGGTTAACGAGGGTGATTAAGGGGCTTTGTTTAAAAAGTCATAAATACCCCTTATTTGTCCGATAAAATATCATGACTTCTTTCTCCATTTTTTCTTGCTTTCAATATGCTACTCCGTAGCTTTCTCATTTGTGAAGATATTTTGACAAGTTCTAATTAAAATTCCAATCAAATTTAAATTTTATGACAAATGTAATAAGGGTATTTCGGTAACTATTATATTTTTATTAATCCTCCTCTCACTCAAAACCTCCAATCAAAGCAAGAGTTATTAAACACATCCCCTTAACTCGTCCTCCAATCCAAACAAGGTTATATGTATTGACTCTACTCCCCCTCACTTAACTTTTCTTCACTTAACTCCACTAACTCTGCTTATTTTTTTCCCTCAATCCACGCAGACCCTTAGTGTATTGACCCTCCAATTTCTGAGTGTGTTCATTAGTTATACTACAGTGTTGTAGTTCTCAAATGCTTAGTGTATTGGCCCCAGAAGAAGAAAAATGTATTTAAGTTTTTGTCTCCTCATCATACCGTCCTGGTTACGCCCATGTTCTCTAATCCTCCACTTGCGGTCTTACTCTCTGCTACCATCCTATTTCTAGAAAACTATTGGCGCATCCTGGACTCTTGATTCTAATTTCACCAATGCGATGTGATCAGAAAGTTTTATGTCGTTGCAACCGCGCTGCAGCTATGCTTCCTTGGTACAGCTATCGCTACCGTCGCCATACCGTCAGTGTGACCGGTTGCGCTTCAGCCTTTATTTCACCGGATGAATCGGTTAGGACTATCAAATCCGCTCGATTTTTGATGAACAACGTCGGTGGTCATCGATTGGATACCGTGCTCAACGGAAGTCCTTGCTCAAGTCCCCCATGGCTAACTAATCTAATCTGATCAATACAAAATTTCCTACTAAAAACCCCCAAATGAATCTAATCGACAAACAAAAGCAAGCAATCATAACAGCTCTAACTATCTAACAAGAAAATAAAAGAATAGTGAAGAATAGTTTTGGAAAGGAATGAAACTAACCTCGACTATTTCTCGGACTGGAAAGTGCGAAATACCAACTGTTATTACATGTATTTGTTGCATAGATGGCAACAATGAAAAAAATGCAATAAATCGGAATATTCATACACGACCGATGGCGAAAGAGAAGAAGAAGAATCTTCGGGTTAGGGAGGACAGACGACGAAAGTGGGAGGAAGAGGCGGGAGCTAGGAATGGCGAGTCCGGGAAGTTGGAGTTGGTGAGTCAACAACACAATTTTTCCTGCTGTTCTATTCTGTTTTTTTTTTTTTTTTCTTCGCCAAATATCCCCACTTTGTGGGGCCCATCTATCTGCTGGTAATTGGGTGGGGACGCACTCGGAGATACAGAGGGATATCCTCGCATAGTAGTCTTCATCCCGGACCGGACCTCCTGTTAGTACTTTTTTCAAAAGTACTAAATTTGTTTTAGACGGTTCTATAATCTGACCGACATGGTCGACCAGATTAATCCATCCTTCTGGAAAGAAAAAAGAAGAAGTAAGCAATTAAAGTTAATATATTTATTTCTTAACTAATTCTATAACTATTATGGTAAACATACAAAAGTTATAAATAGTATATATGTAATTTTGTATTATATAATATACATAATACAATATTATAAGCCTATATAACTAATTTAATTCAAATTAATCTACTTGTTGGATCGATTTGAACCACCGAACCAATTTTCAAAAACATTGGTCTTAATTGCTGGTATATTTGGCGATATTTGTAACGAAAATAACAACTGATAATTATAATCATGGATTACACTGAAATAACAACTGATAATTATAATCATGGATTACACTGAAACTGGACTCTCTTAGGCTTAAGGGATCGTTTGAACTTCTTCTTTTATAAAGTGAATAATATTTGATTTGAGTTATAAATTTTATTTTTTTTAATTAAATGTCCGACAAAATAATATCTTCAAGAATTATGAAAAACCTAATTCCTCCAAAAATATATGTGGATATATCAAGTTCTCATGAGAAATCGGGTCTACTATTGCACTCTAAAAAAATACTCCACAATACCCAACCGCATGGACTATCACTTTCCATGTGCATAAGTCAATAAAAAAAATCTTATATTAAAATACACACTTAGGATTACTATATGGATGTAGGACTATTTCTAGAGACTAATTTTAATAAACCCAACAAGATCAACCATGCTTTGTGGATCAAAGTATTTGACAATTAAAAATAATAAAAATAAAAATACTAAGATGGATGAGTGACAATATATTGAACGTTAAGATTAAAAAAGAGCATAAGGTGTTCCAATTTGAGGACAAAATTAGAAAAAAATTATCTAATAAGATTGTTCCAATATGTGCAATGTAGACCAATATATACTTCAATAATTAGGAGGAACGATAAGATAGTAGTAGTTAAACAACTACAAATTTATTTTATGTTAGTTTTAACCCTTGAAAAACTTAAATGGGAGAAAATGATTGAAACATCCGACCCCAATTATTTTAAATAAAGACTTGTTGTTGTTGTATACGGTTGAATTGTTTCACCATCTTCAAAAATTCCATATGCTCAAAAAGGATCGATCATGCTCAACCAAAATCAATTAATATATTCATCGTGTTCAACAATTCCATAATACTCAATCGAAATAGAGCAATACGATGTAACTAATTGCATTGTATCGCAACTAATTGCATTATATCGCAAGAGTTGTACACCTTTCATTTTCAATTTCATCCCCAAAAATTGTGCTCAAAATCTTCTTCCAGTTGGAGACGGCCCAATATCTCAAGTGGCAGTTTATAAAACAAAGGCAATCTCACTGGAGCCTTAACTCTGGCAAACACAGCAGAACATAATCAGCGATTTTCCCTACATTTCCTGCATTTTCATGTCTTCCGTCCAGTCATTCGGAAAACATGGCATTGTGTTCATATAACAAAATACAAAAAAAGACGAGGGAGCTGACAAGGCTCCAGACTTTTCTGCTCCTTTCCAAACCAAAGCAGCTAACTAATCTTTCCAACCATCCTTGTTAGATTTCCGTGAGGCAAGACCTTTAGACGAGGGGGTCAAGACAGGCTTTGAGGGCGTCACGGGTGCTTCCTCGTCATCCCAACCATCTCCCCAGCTGTTATCCCAACCATCAACCCCATCGGCTACGTTCTTTACTCCAGTGGAAACCGGCAAGCCTACCTCTACCTTCTGATATATGGGCCCACTTTCTCGGTTTTTCATCCGCCAGAATCTGATGCATGACCAAGAAAAACCTACAATCAAGGCTACAGCAACAAAGATGAGTATGAACGAGGTGCGTGCAGATAGGCGACTCAAATATCTGGGAGAAGCAGGATTTTCACTCTTTTTAAAAGAGCTGGAGATCATATTCCCGAAATCAAGGCTGCAATTACCCTCTCTTCCTTTGAGAACAATCTTTGTGTCTTTTGAACCATCTCTTACTGAAATTTTCACCTGCATTATCCAGAGTAAATATTTATAACAAGGATTTGGGTGACTTAACATCTTATTTTGAGAACAAGTCAGAATTCCTTTTAGAATGAAATATCAACTTCAGTTGAATATTGATAACTGAAGAAGACAAAAAAGGGATTGTGTTCAATGCTAATAGCATAACCACCAAGGTATAGATTAGCATGAGGATGCAATGATAAGCTTTGTCCAGTTGTGTGATGCCTGCAGCAGAAATGCTGACGGCGTAAAAGTGACCATAAATTTAAACTTATAAGGATATGCAAACACTGTACAAATCACTATACACGTAATAAGTAATCTGACAATATTTTGCACAAGTGTGGGGTATGAAACTTTTTTTATCAGCAATAAGGGTGTTTTATTAATCATCACATTTCCAAGATGGAAAGAAGATACAATGAGACGGGTATGCAACTGATATCCACATGCAGATCAAAGGGCTCATAATTGATAGATGTTATGTTTTCGTGAGAGTACTTTGGCTTCAGACATGGTTTGTGCCTAAATCCACTAAATTTGTGAAAGGACGTCAAAACGAATTGCTTACAGTCTATTGACAAATGATGGCCTAAATCATTAATATTCAGTACGAGAGAAGTTCTATCATATTGTTTTTGTTTACAAGACAATTCAAATGATGTGAAAATTTGAATGCTTAAAAGAAGCTTTCGCACTCACTCAAAAGTGCTGATTTCAAACTGAAAGCTTCAGCTTCTATGATACTAAACAAATATAAATAACTTCATATCATTTCGGACACAATTTCATGCACATAACCAGGAGGTACTTTGGTTGAAGACATATTATGTTATGATCCCAAGAAGGAAATGTTTTTTCATTGCTAAAAAGTTCACCGCCACACTTCCAAGAAAATTTAACTATTTGGAGCAGGTCACTGCTTACTCGATTTAGTCCTGCAGTGAAACACTTATCACGATACGAAAGGACTGAGATATGACACAAAAAAGACCTCCGATGTACAAAAAATTATGTGAACGAGAATATACATACATATCTTATAAATGTGTTGGGTGGGTGCGGATGCACATGCTTGTGCGCACACACATTTGAATTAGCAATTAATTATGAATGCAATCCAAAATAGATATATTTTCCCATGTTCTAGCAAGTTCAACCCAAACGGGCCTGCACTGGTAAAATTGGGACTATTCTCAGTGTGAACAGACCCAACTGTGTCTCATGCATCCCTATGCAATGAACAAATATCAAAGTCGAAAAACATAAAGTGGTGCCATTGCATCATAGGTACCAGATAGCATAAAGCTAAATCTCTGAGTTTGAATTAAAAAGAGAGCACTTCTAGTGCTCATGAATTTCTCCTAGTGAGGTCTGAATGTCTTCTAAATTCTAATATAAATTCATTACTGCCGACAGTAATAAAACAACTTAAGATAGAGTATGAACCGACATTCTAGGCTAACATCCAAGCAGCCATAAGTCATCTCGATGCATGATCCACACTGTTCAAAATGCTGTGTGTCAGATAATCTATAAAGGATCTGATCTTACTGTTTGCATTTAAGGCAGCAATTTTAATCAAACCTGCCGACCTGAACTGTCAAAACCTGTCTTCTCAGGCAGGGCTTATGTACGGTATGAATAGGTTCAGGTATAAACGTGTTGGGCCTGGATCCAACAGTGACCAGGTAATGACACCTTTATTATCGTGACGGATCTAAACCTCCAATTCAAACCTGAACTCACCCGACCCCATTTCCACTACAAAACCCTAATCCTGGTCCTAATCCTAACCCTAATTCTTCAGACCTCTTCTCCCTCCTCAAATTCTTCATTTCTCGCCGTAACCAACCAGAATCACCAGATAGTGGAGAGTTTTTTCTTCCTTTCAAGGGTGTGTCCACAAAGCAACCACCGACTACTCTTTCTTGCCACAACCATCAAAATCCAAATAACGGAGAGGTTTTTCTTCCTTTCCTGTTAAAATAGTAAAATACCTTCATTTCCTACATAACCTAAAAAAAATTAATGTGGAACATACCCTCACACTTTTTATTTTATATTTTCGCTTTCCTATTACATTCTCTTCGGTACCCACCAAACCGAGAAATTATTAGGTGCACTTACAGTACACCATGTGGTACTCCAAGCCTATCAAAATGTGACAAGTGTAACCGAACTTACAAGGATGAAGGTTTCTTGTGTTTAAATCAACAACCATGTGGTACATTTGTCAAAATTTTGATAGGTTTAAAGTACCACATTAGTTTGCTCTATTCTCTAAGAGCACCTAACGATTTTTCCACCGAACCGAAGAAACATTGATGTGGAATATATTTGGAGCTAGGAGCCTTATTCCACATCTAGGAAGCACGGACACTAAAAAAACTGTGTCGTGTCCCATGTTGTGTCCTGTTACACTAAAACATACCAAAATCATTGCCGTGTCCGTGCCCATGCAACATATTTCCACATCAAAAAATGCTATGCCATTACATTCCCTTTTTCCCCCACCAAACCAAAATGCATTGATTTGGAGTATACCTGCGAGCCTGCCTCTGGCCTTGTAACTGCTTCACAATTTAAGTCTACGGTAAAAAAAAAAAATGAAAAGACAATAAATGTCACAATTTGCTGAAAAAAAAAGGCATATTTTCTGGTAAGTATTTAAAATTTTAAACATGACAACTAATATGCCAGACTCACAACCATGCAACTATGACGAAGGAAAATGATGATATCTTTCAGTTACCTAGGTGACTTTCAAGTTGAAACTAAATACATAAAGTCAGAATTAAAATTGTACCTCTTTGTTTTCCTTTGCTTTAAGTTGAACTTTATTTTGCTCCAAAACGACAAGATCAGGGGCAAGAATATCAATGTCCAAAGATCCTTTACCTTTATTCTGAATCAAAAGTGAGAGATCTAGTGAATCTGTTAAAAAGAAACAATAGTCAAGCCATTACTCGTCATTGTCCTAATTTATTACCATTATCGCTATTGTTCGAGTAAATCCAATTCATTGTCAGTCATGTAGTTAGATTTTATTTAACTTTTCCATAGTCACAAGCATTGAACACTTTCAAGTTCCAAGTACTCATACACCGAGATATCATCTGAAAGCCTAAGTTCAAGACTACGTGCGAGCATAGTAACCAAGATCCCCAGCTACCTAAGAACCGTGCTTGAACTTGCGATCCCGAATTTGATGGATCTATTCGGGATAGCTAAAAGTGGTGAGCCGGGTGATCTGGATCTTACAAGATGAAGTTAAACAAAAGAATTGATTAAATAATAAAGACATTAAAATCAATTAATTGTCAAAATGAAGCATGCAATAGTATGTTGTAAGATTTGGTATGAATACTTCCATAGTAGACATAAAGATATATACACAAACCGCCCTTGAGCGAACCAAAGGGTACTGATTAAGCTTGCCCCAAATTGTACCAAGGACACTGGTGTAACCCACACCATGCCCATTCCCTGTACCGAAACGACCTCGATCCAGTCACCCAGGTAACTGTGTGAGTTTTACCATGGGCAAAATCAAAATGTTGAAGGTGGTTTCATACTTTTGGGGTTCAAGTTTGCTAGTTTTAGAAAGAAATATATTACTAAGTAAGTTGTGTTTGGTTGCTAAGAAAGTAAGGGAAAGGAAAGGAAAATGAGACTTGATCCTTGGATAGGTTTTCACTTTAAGTTCATCAAACCTTGAAAAGAGGGCATTGATCAAACCAAGAATTCATTGTCCTTCATGAGTTCTAAAGGTAGTCTTGTGTGAGTATCCTCATCCACTAATCTCACTTGATGATATCCAGATATCGAGTCTAATTTGGACAACTTTGGAACATGGAGTTACATCAAACACTTCTTCAACTTTGGAACATGTTGTACCAATTCCACCATTTACATCAAACTAAACATTGAAAATGGTTCAACAAATGTTGCATGTGTCTCCAATTACAGCCAACCAAACACACCCTTAATGATTCATATGGCTAACATCTCTTGAAGGTTGAACCTGCCTTTCAATCTCTTCTTTTTGATGATAGACTATGTTGTCACAGGTGGCGCCTAGGCGGCCTAAGCGAGCAGGTTGGAGGAAAATCGTCTTGACCTGGAAAAAAAAAATCATTGGGTGAGACAATGCTCGCCTAGGCGCCCGTCTAGGGTCAACCGGAGGAAAATATAGACGGATTCTAGGCGGACCAAAGAAAAAATTCACTTTGTGTTGCTTCATAAATGCTTATTTAATGCTTATTAGAACTTATTAGTTATTAACTTATTATTACTACTGGTATTACTTTTATGCTTGTTAGTTGTTGCTTAGTTATACTACATATTTATTGTAATATACATAATTGCAGTTTTGTTTTTGCAAAACAGCAGCCGGATTCTAGGATGGCACCTAGGCGAGGCGGGTGGATTGTTGCCTCGCCTCGCCTAGCGCCCAGTACAACATAGATGATAAGGGTGTCTATAAGGCCTACACGCGTGATCCTCTTTCTACCAATGGAATTCAATGGTCATAGATTTCTTTTAGGAGGTAAGCCCTTGGGTTCTTCAAACAAATGTGTATACATGTCTAGTAAATGTTCCATGTCATGTTCCATCTCCCGTTGATTATTATTACTATTACTTTCCAGGTGACAAACTTGGATTAACTAGGCTTAGGTGATATGCTCCCCGTCCCTTGGAACTGCATCTATCATTTCCTCCCTATGTGGTCAAGTTCCCTTTATTCGTTTCAAGGTTTTTTTTTTTTTTTTTTTGCTTCTTGGTACTTCATATTTAGCTCTTTGAAGTTCCAGGTGATATCCCAGGGTTCTCGACTGTGTTGCTCCAAGGACTACATGACACGTAGATAATGGTAACTGCAGCAAGTCTACTATAATGTTCTTGACAACATGTTTCTGCTTGCCTACGCTGCTCTTGGCTCTTCAACTTCTCTCCAGTTGCAACTCTCACTTCAAATGGATACCCTTGTTCTGTAGCCAATCCCATCCTCTTGCAGAATTTAGTATCAATGAAATTCTGTGTGGACCCTTGAGTCCACTAGGATCACAATGACTATGTGCTATGGTTCCCATCAACTTCATGATTTCATGACCTGAAATAACTTCTAATGAAATAGCAAAAGATCCTCGTGTATGTAGGGGTATCCTATAGAGTATCAGTGTTATCAGTTGGAGTATCGTCTTGTTATCAGTTGGAGTATCGTCAGAGGAACTCCTGGGGTCAACCCTAAGAAGTGGCGGATCCAGGATTACAATCCACTGGGGACACAATTATAAGGAGGTTCGGGAACAACACTGCCAATTTTTTTGGGTATGATAATATAATATTATATTAAATAGTACTATTTTCATACAATAAAGTATTACATCTCACAATTGTTCTCTACGAGTTTTCATACTTTGAACGCGTTATTATTTATTATGTAGTATTCTAGTTATTTTGATGTATATTGTGAGAAGAATACTTTACATGGCCAATATATTAAGTAGTAGTCTTAGCCTTTTACATTTTCTTCTCACAATGTATTAAGTAGTATTCTAGTTATTATTTATTATGTGCTCTGAGAAGAATGCTTTACATGTTATTATTTATTCTTAAAAATCTCCTCCTTCTGACCTCTGAGAAGAATACTTACATCTCACAATATATTTAAGTAGTATTCTAGTTATTTTTCTATGAAGCATACTTTCTTTAAAAAAAATCACTTTTTCCCCTTGTGCCACTTATATCACAAAAGAAACAAAATTCCCGTGCTTTCCTCCTTATGACCACAGTTAGGAGATACAGTGGTGTGACCACCTAAAGACTTGACTTCAGTATATTTCGTTTTTCTCCTTGGTTTTGGCATAAGCAACCTGTGGGTTTTACATAGGGTGTATATATCATGTTACTTTTCCTAATGCATTTATTTCAGCTTCTTGCAACCTGGCAATCTCCGTTGCCACACACAATCAACTTGGCTGCTCCAAGAAATACATAATATCTGAGATCCTCTTTCAAGCCTCCGAATGTTGATTTATGGGAGCAATCTATCCACCCCTCCACACACTTATATTTTTCTGAAATTGCAGATTGCACTCTTGTATGGCACTCTGCTGCTTCAACAACTTCACCTCAACGACAATAGTTTGTAAGCTGAGATGAAGCAGTCTCCCTTGATGGAAAAACAAATTCAGTCCAGTCTGTTCTCCCATGTTTCTTTTTGATGTACCAAATTACTACCAATTGTACCAGTAATCTGCTGCACCCTTGAGTTGCACAGAACAAACCTTCAATCTTTCTACTCCTCGACATTATAAAAATCAAATAAATGGTTGATTCTCAACAACCAATCTTCTTCTTCTCCTTCTCCATCGAAAGAAGGCATTTCTAATTTTAAGTAGTGATTTAGCAGTGTATTCCCTCCCAGATGTGAAGTTTAACAAGAGGATTTAGGTGCATGGTTGTTCCTATTCCGATTTGGCGTAGTTATAACCCTCTTTTCCTTACTGATTTCTTCTTTGGCAGCATAATCATTTTCTTCCTCTCTTCTTTCTCTTTCTCTACCAAATTATTGTAAAATCAAGTCCATTTTCTACTGCGTGATGAAATTTTACCTTCTAGTTTGCTGAACTTCATATTCAAATCACTAATATATTGTTCATGAGAAATATGCCCATTAGTGTCTTTATTCTCAACTTTTGATGAATATTCTGCTTCTTCATCAACTTCAATCACAGAATCAAGTCCTCATATACCAATTGATGGAATTCTGACACAAATTCACAGCAAATTTGAGATCCTCTAGATAGTTTTGGCATGGCTAATGCAATTTTGAAGAAATTACAAAGAATTATCAAAAGAATTGAGATGGAAATTGGGAATTCTATAGATTCTTGATTTGGCGGGATCAAGAATATAGAGGAAAAGTAGGCCTCTCTCTAGAAGAGAAAGTGACCACTCCCAAAATTAATCAGAAAATCAAAGCCCACAGAATTAGAAAGCTTCGGTCCTATTTATAGAGTTGGGTTTGGAAAGATGGTTTTATTTACAAGAATACCTTCCTCAACTGCCAATGTTCAAAATAGAATCGTGCAATAAGATGGCGCCTCCTATCATGACCCCCCCCCCCCCCCCCCCCCCCCCCCCCTTCTAGAATTGGACTTAGTGCAACTCACCTTTTCACTAATTTTTGAAGGTAAGTTACGGGAATTGAAAAGCACAGAAACGCCGATCGCTTCGAGTCAACGATCCAAGATACGAGGACTGGAATCTCGATACTCAAACACGAAAATCAAAAGAGAACGCTCTTTATTGATAGAGAAAAACAATACAATCAAACTTGTTTCCTCTTCTACAAAGTCCTGTTTATATAAAAAACATAACTTAAATCCTAAGAAACAAATCTAAACTAATTAGGAAGGTATCTAAGAGATAATCATAAAACAATTAAAAACTCCATCCAAATCAGAAGCCTAATCAAATTAGGAAAGTATCTAAAAGATAATTATGAAATTAAATATAAAAGATTTGGTCAAATCCTCAAAATTTGCCAAAAATAGACAGACCGGTTTAGACCCAAAAACATCCTAGTCAAACCCCTCCTCTTGTAGAGAACTCGACTCGAGTTCTTTGTATCGTTGTGTGAATAAAGTGTCCCGTCGTCAGTCACCGCAAAAGTCAAAACTCGTTGAGGCATCATTTCCTCAACTAAAATTTTCTCTCTTCAACAATCAACTTATTCCATTGAAGCTTGCCACATTGCCCAAATGATAGCTATCTCCTTTCAAAAACACATCATGACATCGCTATGACATCGCTATAAACGTTGAAAACCTTATGCCTATGGTGTGGGTGTGAGAATTTTTGTATCAACTTACTCCATGTCACACAAACCCTCTAAAGTACTCCTTAACCTCCTCGTGAACTCCATAGACTTGGTTCTCCGGTGTCGCGCACTTCTCCAACCCATCCAAAACTTACTTCAAGTGCCTTTTCTTTGTCACTTCGTACACCTTTTACCAGAAACTTGTCGTTTCATGGGCCCATTTGCTAATGTGGTAACTTCAACAAATATGCTTCGAGAAAAAGAAGTAGGTTATGCTGAATATCACACATGGTTGGTAGTCCATAAAGAGTATCGGTGGTACAAGTGGTGTCTGCTTCCGCTTCCTTAATGTTGAACGCCAATAATAGAAAAGTCGTACCCTCTTGTAAAGATTTGGTTCGATACTTTTCTTCGATGTCGTAAGATGTATCTCGATCCATCCTTCTCGGGCTGATACATGTTGTCGCGTCTATCATGCTTCATGCCCACCTTGGATCATCACAACCTCCCAAACAATATATGACAGACGTCGAGTACATCAATTATGTCGCAACATATCTCGTCTCGATAGGCGCCGATGGAGAAAGGAACTCGACAACGCTCAGTCACTTTGACGCTCACCGCTTTACGATCTCTTCCAATGAATACGAGTCTGGCTACTTCTCCAACACCAACCCTACAACTTCGACCACTCATCGACTGATGAGTTTTACTTAGTTATCGTCGTCGACCACTGTCCCAAATCTTTTACTTTGATGGTACAACAGGTTCGGAAAAGATTGTCCCTTTAGACGAAAATTGTCTGGGTGATAACACGATCTTCGTTGTCATGTCAAGGAACGCATCTTCCTTCTTGGATTCTTCCTATGACCGTCATGTTGTTAAGTGTTTTCGTCGTCGAACCGACCTCCGCGAAAACCATTCCATAATCGCCATAACAACCGCTTCCGCTGACGTCGTCCCAACTACCGTAATTTCGTCGATCAATCGGTCTATCACAGCCATCACGACTCGACGAGGTCATCAAATCCTCCTTGCTCGAGCTAGAGGTATCCGCACGAGCCCTCCATAGACGATTATTTCGTGTCGATGTGTGTCCATCTCCCGGGAGGTCGTCACTCCCAAGAGGTAGTGGATATTGCTCATCTATGACGCTATTTTTGGATTTGAACCGTATTCATCGAGATTTCGGAAAGCCTACCGCCTTCTCAGCTCGTCGGATATATAGATTCATCTCTGCAGAGAGATTTCGATGCGACGGAATGCCAAAAAGAGGTCTTCAACTCTATGCCCTTTGTTAGCGAGTTGTTGGTTATCGTTGGCGTCGTTGGTTCCCATCATGCCTCGCAACATGCTTGAGGCTCTCATACCACCCAACACAATCACGAAAATGTTGACCGTTGATAGTCAACGACCTAAGATAATGGGGACGAGAACCTCAACCCTCAAACATAAGAATCAAAAGAGAGAGGCTTTTTATTGAAAGAGAAAACAATACAATCAAACTTGTTTTGTCTCTTCTACAAAGTCTTACTTACATAAGAAATCTAACTTAAATCCTAAGAAACAAATCCAAAGTAACAAGGAAAGTATCTAAAAGATAATCATAAAATATATACAAAATTCATCAAAATTAGAAGCCTAATCAAACTAGTAAAGTATCTAAAAGATAACTATAAAATTAAATATATAAGATTAGGTCAAATTCTCAAATTTTAAGCGTCCTCATCAGACATCCACATAGGGTTCAATTTATAACATATCTACCAAGAAGCAGGGGCAATCTGGAAAATAAGACATATTGTATCGTGTCGTACGTGTATTGGACAACACCACAGACAGTTCAAACTACAGCAGGACACACAAGTGTTGTATCATGAAGCCGTGTCCGTATCGTGCCGTAGATGGTCAAATAACAGTATAATACTTTATTAGTTATTATGATAATTCTACTCCCTACACTCTAGCAAGGTGTAGCCTTGCTTCAGTTATCATTTCTCTAAACATCAAATCAAGCATGACCTACCAAATCTCTTACTGCAATTATCAAAAAGATCAAATGCACATTTAGAGACATATTCCGGTAAAATACCTATTCCGGGGACTCGCAAGCAAGCAACAAACTTGCTCTTCTCCTCTATGCATCTGTTCGACGGATCGCACTCTTCCACGCCGTTCCCTGCATTATTCACTTCCTTCGCACCCGAACTCTCTTTCGAACCCTTCTTCTCCTTCTCCCCTTTATCCTCCTCCTCGGGCTCCGGATTCTTCTTCGTCTCCTCCAACGGCATATCATTTTTCTTCTCCTTCGCCGCAATTTCTTCCGGATCAACTTTCTCCGCTACTTTCTTGGTCTCCTCATGCTGCTTCTTCCCTTCTTCGTCCTTTACAAGATCCGGCGATGGCAACTTTACGCCGGCCGGGTCCGTAGACCCGTTCTTGGTCGTTTGAGCTGCGAGTCCCTTTGGATCGGCCTGTAATTAATGGGAAAAAACATTGCAATATGATGAGTTGAGTAATAATTTTGATGAGCGTTACGAGCACCGACCTCGACTGCGTCGCTGTGATGGAGGAGCGCAAACGCGAGGACGACGAAGAAGAAGATGAAAAAGAAAGAAGTCCTCATTTTCTTCTTCACCACCAACCCTACTAATTCCGACAGGCTGCTCGTTTGTTTATGGAGGAATCTGAGCTTCTTGGAGATGAAGGGAGGGGAGTACGAGAAGAATCGGATGCTCGAGAAGCTTCAGCGAGAAGGAGTGGATCTTCTCGCTAGCGAGCTCGCGAGTAGGATTTCTTAAGATCTGTTCGTTTCGATTAGCCTATTATTTTTTGGGGAAGGGGAGGGGCTGAGGACGGTGGTAATCGCGAGTTGAGAGCGGTGGGAAATTAAAAATATACTCTGGGAAATTAATTAAAAATATACTCTGGGAAATTAAAAATATACTCTCGTTTTTTTTTTCATTTTTGTGAAACCAAAATATTCAAGGAGCAGTTTTTAGAAGACACAACTGGCAGCTGGCGGGCTTCACCGGTGGTCCACCTATCGGCTGTTTGGTTCGCGTATTATGTAAAATGGCAAAATTTTATATTTGAATTATTCTCTGTGTTTTATGAAAAAATTGTAGAAAAAAAAAATTTTAATGTGCATTTTGTTAGAAAGATTACTTTCTTTCTACTTTTACCAACAAAAAAAAAAAAACTATTTCAAGTCACTTAACAAAAAATATACTTTTTCACTCATTTCAACAACCAAACAATCAATAAACTTTCAGATTTTCCGCTTCTTCAAGCACTTGGAAAAAAAAATTTTACTTTATTCCACTTTGTCGTAATGTGTATGCAAAATATCGATTAATGTGTATACACTTTTGAATCCCAAATAATTCGATTAGGAGTCAGTACACAAAGATTTAAGGTCATTTAAAAAAATTTGTTCCAAAATCAAAAGAGCTGCTAGGTTGCAAAAATAAAGGATTTTTGACCCTCTTGTAATTATAACTAAGATAAACCGCTCGGTTGTATAGAAATAGAAGAAGAGAGGAAAAAGATCTGGTCTTGATGAAGTAATGGCGGGTGAATTAGTAGAATTTGAAGAGGGTACCATAGGCATTGCTCTAAATTTGGAATCAAGCGTCTATACCGTAAAATCGATTTTCGACGGAATGAAAAAGACATATCTGGTAGAATCGTAACCATTCTAAATGATACGGGGAAGAGCATTCCTAGTTGGAGTGACGGTGGAAGTTATAGTTTCAGTAATGTTGATTATTTATTTGATATCAGGGACATTTGGAGTGTGATCTCCGATAACACTTTTTTAGTTAGGGATAGTCAAGGTAACAGCTATTCCGTATATTTTGATATTGAAAATCAGATTTTTGAGATTGACAATGATAACTTTTTTCTGAGTGAACTCGAAAGTATTTTTTCCTGCTTTTTTAATAATAGGTCAAAATATTGATTTTCAGATATATTTTTCTACTTTGTTCTACTTCACAGAACCAAACAGCCCCTAAGTATCTCTTTGTTTGGCTCTTCCTGTAGTACTCATTTTATGTCTTTCACGCATTATTTTAGTACCTTTGAACACACGATTTCGTGGATAAGTCTTATCTTTTTTTTGTTTTTAAGTGGCTTGTAGTCACTCATAGTCTCGATAGGAGCATTGATTTTTTTTTTTCAAAAAGAGTAATTGAATTTGAAAAAGTATTCATTTTCTTTTGGAATTCCAGATTCCAAGTTATAGCTTCGCTACCCTTCGTCTTTTGTGGCATTTGTACTATTGACGAAATTGGATCAAAATTCTCTTTAAGATATACATGTCAGAAAGAAAGAGAGACCAAGTTTTTTTTTTTTTTTTTTTTACTTTCCGACATAACGTACAAAATCCGTCCGTGATTCACCGGAATCTTATAACTCTTTTCGGTAACCACAAAAGAGAGAGAGAGACAGAGAGAGAGTGGGGGTGGGGATGGGGGGGGACTCCGATGTAATAATTAACCTTTTTATTTCTCACTTTCGTTTCTTTCCTAACATAACTAGCTTGTGACGTTTAGAATATTATTTCCGTGCACTAGGATGGAAGTCATTCCTTACCACAAACTTTTGATAATATGGCAGTGACCATCATTCTCCACTATAGAAGGAAAAAGTCGCAGTGCATTATTTTCAAATGAATCCTACAGAAGACTTTCTATTTAGGTTGTATGGTCACTAATTATACAGCATGACGACTACCATAATTATCTGCAAAAACACACCACAAGAACTAAGAAGCACAACATATATTCCTTCTAGATAATAATCCTTAATTGCTCCAGATTTCCTAGCCAATTATATACAAATTTTGTTAACACGTCCTAAGAACATGTTAATATATCCCACCAGCACATTTATCAATACTCTTTACACATTTATCAATATACATTTTAAGTGAAAGTAATACACATTTTAAGTGAAAGTTGCACATGTTAACAAAACCCATTATATATTAGAGATTACAAGAAACCATCAGATGGATTAAAACATCGATAGAACTTTGACAGACAGAAAGTAATAAAGACTGATCCAAGACGTAACTATGAAACAGATAGCTAAACTTTGCAACACAATATTCTTGACGAAACAGTAATGAGATTGGCTACAGAACAAAAGATTAAATGAAGAATATTTGTGCAGTCGCAGATTACCAAAAACTTCAAATCCAACACAACCAACACTACATCCTTATGCCCTAATACAATGAACTCCACTTTGAACCTTAGCTTTCTATCATGTATATGCACCTGGAAATCATACCTGAAAAAAAAAAAGTGCATACATCATTAGCACATGAAGCGTGATAAGGAGAATAGAAGATCAGCTCATAATATTCTTCACATGACTAAATAAATGCTCAAGATCAACTCATAATATTCTTCGCATAATCAAATAAATGCTTAAAAATTGTTATCATCTCATAAGGTTCTGCAATTGTACCTCAAGACTAATAGAGGTAGTAAAAATCAATTAACCAGTTTGTTCTAGGTTGCGAAATCATGCAATCATGTAGCAAACTTATGCAGAGGTCATTCAAATCTGATATTTTAATGGTCAACACGTTGAAAGAATCTGTATACCAAGATTATTTTGATATTAGTTTCCAACTACTATTAATCAAGTCCACCTAAAATCAATCATGTAGTAACTTATGCAAGAGGTCATTCAAATATGATATTTTAGTGGTCAACAAGTTGAAAGAATCTGTATAGACCAAGATAATTTTGATATTATTTTCCAACTCAACTATTAATCAAGTCCACCTAAAATCAAACACTTCAACAACCAAAATTGGACATTTCTAGTCATGTTGGCACCACTATCTTATTTTCTTCGAGCAAGTAAATGATTGCAAGCTGATGAACCCTTTACAAGAAATGGCAATCATACATTTCTATTTGCCACTTAAAATATAAAATGATCCAGCAGTCTCTAGTGCTTGGATGCATATGAGGCTAGCCATTATTATGAAGTTCCAAACGCATTATTATGAAGTTCCAAAAGGTAGGCATTGCTACTAAACCCTTATCTATTCCACATTTGTCGTGCTTTCACATTATATTATCAAGTGCTCAATGCATTTCAATGAGACTTGCACAAGAAATACTACTAAACCCTTATCTATTCGACATTTGTCATGCTTTCACATTATATTATCAAGTGCTCAATGCAATTTCAATGAGACTTACACAAGAAATACTATATGTATGCATCAAGGTTTTAACTATCTAAGTCCATGCTTCTACTCTTACAGATGCCACCAGACCTTTTTCTGATGATGCGAAATAAGTGGTCTAGACTCTATGCCCTGTTGTCCGAAAGGGTTTGGGGAGGAATCACTGGAAAGATGCCGGTTGACCAGTGAACAAGCACAAGCCAGGCAATAAGAAAGTACTGACTAGTTACTTTCATCAACCTGACTTGAATTTCCACGTAAGCAAATTCTGGCATGGACCTGGCCGACTGGACAGATGCACCACTGGAGTCAGGCCAAATCCCATACATTTCTGTCATTTTGGATCAAAATTGGTGGGTCTAACAACAATGAAACTACCGTAATGACCGGTTCAATACCACTGAACTCCCACTCCCCCAACCAAATGCTGAACATATACTGGTTGGTAGACAAGTGTTTTTGAAGCTTGGTGTTTATAGTACATGTATCTTCTATCTTCGCTGCTGACCTTATGATCATTCAACTACTCTTTTTCAAAAAATATGCATGTGTTGCACAATACGCAAGTAACAACTAATTCACCAGTGAACATTAACAAAGGCTATCAAATGCAAACAAAAGACGGTTTCTAGCTAATTGTTAGTATATTAAGATACACTAAACGAATACGATATACTACCATTTCGTAGTGCATCGGTTGATATCATATATTTATATAGACTGATAGCTAGTGTTGGTTTGTTTATTTTAGAGTAGTGTACGGTATACTTAGAAACCTGGCTTCTGAACTAGATAGACCTATAAAGATATCAAACAAATAATAAATTTATGAGACGATTTTATCAAATTATGTTCCTATATAGACTCCTATAATTATCGTATCATATACACGACATGATACATGATACATGATATGATATGCAAGGAAATTGATACATGATACATATCACGAGTTGACAACCTAGGTTTCTAGCTCCTACATATAAACAATGTCAAGCAGACTCTTCTGAATGGCTAATGGAAGAAAGCACTTGATGCTTACAAAATGCAAGTAGAAACGATAATCTTGGATAATAATAATAAGTATCACATTTCACTGATAATAATGATAATTTATAGACCAGTCAAATTGTATACATTTGAACTCCAATATATTTATCCATCCCTAAGGGCATATGCCATGTGTAGTTGAGTTAACATAATAAAAAGAAGATCATGAAATAATGTGGTAGAAAAAGTTGTTGGATATAAACAATGTCAAGCAGACTCTTCTGGATGGCTAACGGAAGAAAGCACTTGATGCTTACAAAATGCAAGTAGAAACGATAATCTTGAATAATAATAAGTATCACATTTCACTGATAATAATGATAATTTACAGACCAGTCAAATTGTATACATTTGAACTCCAATATATTTATCCATCCCTAAGGGCATATGCCATGTGTAGTTGAGTTAACATAATAAAAAGAAGATACATGAAATAATGTGGTAGAAAAAGTTGTTGGCATGCTTCATAGAAGCAATGCATTCTACAAATCAAGGGATTATTCTTCATGATCTCCTACAGACAAGAATGTAGCATATTATATAAGAAATATATCAACCAAAATAATGTTTACTATTAGAAATAGTAGAACTGTAGAATAACAGCCAAGGCCCATATTTCTCCTACAGGGGCTTTAGACACTTACAAAATCGACTTTAGTTCGAGACTTTCGCCTCTTCACTTTCATAAAAATCAAAGGTCTTCTTAAACTTATCATAAGTGTTAATGCAATGTAGCAAGTGAAGCAATAGCAAAAGGATTCCTTTACTTTTCCAATCGAACTAAAGAAGGCAAGTTGTGTGTTCTCGTATAGCTACATATTGATATTCATGCGATAGTTCTCGTATAGCTAAGAAGTTTCAGCTACATTCGTTGATGAGCTTATACTTTTTTGAAGTTACTATTGTTATTATCTTACTTGTTAGTTGACACCCATTTTCTCTATCAATATTTTGTATCAAACATGCTAACAAGAAGATTCTACAACCGGCCATGCAAATTTAGATGAATTGACCCAGGAAAATTTACAATCCTGAAAACAAGTTGAATATTGTAGTTCGTTGAATCCAGTAACTTAGATTATTCCAACAACTTGTGTATGCATACGTAAAGACTATACTCATGGAAGCATGAACACCCATAATCTGTTAATGTCTTCTTGTTGCATAATATCTGACAAGTTATGTTGCACTATAGTAACCAAATACAGATGCAATATGGACATGAGATATGAACATCCTCGAGTAGGCATAAAAGTAGTTATACTATGTTGCACAAATAATAACAATGATACCACTAAAACATGCCAAAATCTATGAACTGTTTGTTTGATCGTGTATATGCCGTATCATATTTGCGACTATACAATGTAACAATCTCTTAGGGTTTGCTTGGAAACGGTGTTTTCAACGATTTTAGGGTGTTTTTGAAGCTACCGTGTATAAAGTGTTTGAAAAAGAAAAGAAAAAAAAACTTGCTTGTTAATTTTTTCGAGACTATTGGTTTTAGTCGGCTCAAAACCCCAAAAAACCGGTGTGATATAATTTTTGGTGTATTTATAAACACCCCAAATCGATGGATTTTGAGGAATTTTATTATTGTATTCCTTTTATATCATCACCAAAAAATATATAATTATAACTAATAATATCCTACCATATTTTTTTTCTTTCTCATATGTGTTTCTCTCATAGTTTGCATACCGGCCGATACCGATCCGATACGACCGATATCGATACTGTTTGGCATGTCCCGATCCCATACCGGCCAATACCCGATATTGACCGATACAGACATTGTGTTTCTCTTTTTCAGTTAATTTGGCAAAAAAATTGAACTAAAAAGAGCAATCAGCAAGGGTGTAAAAACATAGTAAGGTTGTAAAAAAAGAAAATTTATCTATCGCATGTAATCCAATCGGCAAAGGTGACTATTATTCATTCAATTTCAAAACTACTAAGAACTACTAAGAAACAACACTGAAAATACTTAAAATAAGGTCTAAATGTATTAAATATATTTTCTAACATGTTAATAATTTTATAATCATTATTTGTTTTTCGATACCAAAAAATCCGATACTCTGATCCGAAACCACCGATTATGTCGATACCACCGATCCAGATACAAATAAAAATGGTCTGATACCAATTCCGATACCAATACTGCGAACCTTACTTTCTCTTCTACTTCTTCCAAACTAAGGCTACATTTCCGATAAGTTCTAAAAATCTCTCCTACTTTCATCCAGGTATTTCTATTTTTTCATGTGTTTCTATTATTTTGATCAAATATAGACTTCTACCTCCTGTTCATGTCTCAATAGAGCAACAAATTACAATTGATAAAAAATAGTACATAAAAGAATTTAACATATAATATACAATTGGACTCTCTTTTTCCTTAGAACGTGAATAATATTCCAACTAGACTTGTACAAGAAAGTACTAAAAAATTGAACTTTATCTTTTTTAAAAGAACGTGTTCTTGACTAGATCATCTGAAGATCCATTCACAAAATCAAACAGAATTAGGCATTAGAAATGAAACTTCCCGGGGGGGGGGGGGGGTGCTTTTGTTTATATATGGTCATATAGGTAATTTTATTAGTGTAGAAAAACTTTCAGACCCGCTGGTTAATGAATTACAAAGCATGAGTAGAGTAGGATTGGTTTAAAAGTCGGTACTTAAAACCACCCAAAACCGAACCCCTCATAAGCACTAATAAACAGTACTCTAAAAAAAAACTCATAACCTATACCCCTACAATTACCAAGCAGACCCTCAGGAATATTAATAAGTATCACTAATTTCTCAAACCAACAGGGACAGCAAGTTTAGCTATAGCTCCTACATATGAGCAAAAAACCTAGCCAATTAAATAAATAACTCAAATTTAATCACCAATCAATCCACTTAAATAACAGAATCGAATCAAGCTCACCTCAAATGTTGCTGGGGTACATGAAAACCCTAACCTTAGCACCCTAGAAAAAGAACCATCGCCAAAAAAAATCAGTAACAGCAACACAAATAGTACTCCAGAACAATAATATCATATAACAACGGATCCATTTTTTACCATGGATTTTGGAGGCAGGTTGGACTTGAACTTGGCGCGGACGACCCCGCTGTTCCCGTGCGGGCGACTGACCTTCCCCCAGATGCAGCGGTAGTGGGAGCCGTCCTTCTTCACCTTAGCCTTGTACACGTACGCCATGCGCTTGCCGGCGTACCAGGCCACCTCCTCCTTCGTGTTCACCCCCTCGATCTGGACCAGCGATGTGTTCTCATACTGGTTCGACTTCGATCTGAACCCAACAAAAAATGGAAAGAAAAAAACCTTCAAATCAAGAAATCGAGAGGAATCAGAGAACGAGGCGAAGATTTGGGAAACTTTTTGCTTGCCTCTTGAATCCGAGAATCGTTCCGCGAACATACAGTCTGCGATGATAATAATAGAGATTAGAGGAAGCATAGGGTTAGGGTTAGGGTTTTGGGTACGACGACGTACCGAACTCTTTCACCTTGGCGTCCCTTCACCATTTTTGGAATAGGAAGGAGAGACTGCGGGATCGGGAGTGGCAGAAACCCTACGAAAATGTTTTGGTGCATATATATATAGGCAAGATTATTGGAGGATGGTACAGGAGTTAACTTATCGGACGGTCCAGATCTTTCTAAGCCTACATTTTGTTTGTACATTTGTTGCAGGCCTTGGGCCTCTTTTGTATTTGAGCTTGCCACTTTGTCAACTGAATTTTGCCAGCTTGATGTTTGGTTGGACTAGCACATTATTTTAATACTGAAATTTAAATTTTTTTCCTTTCACTAAGGCTAATAAGTTGAACTAAGGGGCCGTTTGAGATAATGTTATTTCGAGAAACTTAATATTTCTGAAAAAAAAAAAATTTGGACAGCAATTTTTTGGATATTTTTGGACAGCAATTTAAAAATATAACACACAGTGTTTCTGGAAATATATAATTCGGGTGCTTGTTGTTATGAATAAATTGATAAGAAAGTCATGTTTTTAATGTATGTTTTTCTAAATTGTCCATCTTACAAAATTATCTATACTAATATATAACCCAAATACCAGCGGTATTATTTTTCTTGGTGGACCACTTCCTTAATTATTTAGGGATAAAAATATTATTTACTCATTTATGGTGAAAGAGAGGATATCTGTTGAATGAGATTAAATCCAACATAATCTAAACTTTAATATTTTAAATCAAATCTAATTTGATCTTTAAGTTAAAATCATCCAAAAGAATGTTAATTATATGATGCTTGGATTTTGTATGAAATCTAATTGTTACCTGTATTAGGTTATAACATACATTACATATTTATAGATACTAGCATTACATTCTGTTTTCGTTCTCGCAACAATTCTTCCTCAAAATACTCGTGCTTAGACTGGATTATCAAGCAGCAGGTTTAATAAAAATAAACTGTCCATCAAACACTATAGAAGAGCACAAATACGAAAGCCTAAATGTTTTTCCAAATACTAAAATTCTGATGTTCCATATATTACACCGAAGACAACTGTGGAATTTGATGCAACATTTTCCTTTTTGCTCAAATTTGTCATTGCAATCAATAAATCAGTGTAGCACGGAAATTGTATAAACTGGCATTTGTACGCTCGATAACAGTGGCAGCAGCAACAGCGAAACAGCAAGTGGGTATTTTGCTAAAATGCTAAGGGAACAAGCATGATGATGTTGTTGACTGCAGATTTTTTGGTCACTTGGTGCTTTTGTATAGGCCGTCAATAATTCCCTGATAAAACACAAAAAGGTTTGCATTGTTATCATCTTCATGACAAACTTTGTAGAGCTATTATAATCAAATAAAAAGGTTTTACGACCCAATTAATCAACCTTTCTGGGAAGACTATCTATCAAAAGTAATTTAGAATTGAGTTCTAAACTCCCAATTGTTAACTGCACCGTGAAACAGTGAAAGAATCGTGATATTGCAAAGTTGTTGGGAAAATGTGCAAACTGATTAGTGTCCATAGTAATAGCAAGACTGCACTAAAAGAGGATTTCCTCTTCATAGTAAATACATAAGCAGAAGCAGGGAGAAAGGATTTGTGAGAGACGGTTAGCTAAAGTATAGGCAGGGGAACGACTTGATTTATCAGGTTCTTGGACAGAATCTTGGATTGGAATATTTTGAGAAAGAGGACACACAATAGATGAAGTATGCTAAATTTTTAAGCAGCTGATAAGAGTGGCTGGAATAACCGTTAGTCTAATTCTAGACATTATAGGGAGAAGTAACAAGGAGGTTGTAAGTTGGGCATTTACTTTCACAAATTGAGCCTACAATTTGGGGTTACTTTTTGTTGGTATATTAGAATATTTTTGGTATATTTGTTGGTATATTAGAATATTTTTTGTATATTTATTGGAATATTAGAATATTCTACAGGAAATTTTAATGGGGTAGTAATGTAAGATGAAGGATTGTAAGGCTATAAATAGCCAAGATATTATCAATAAAATATATAACAATTACTCCAAAAATATTCTACATGGTATTAGAGTCCAAATTCTAGTCACCACCTCCCAAACCCTAGCCGTTGCCGCCGTCACCGCTGTCACACCGTCCGCCACCATCGCTGTCGCGCCCCCCGCCACCACGGATGCCGCACCACTCGCCCGCCACCACCACCGCGAAGCCGCGACTCCCGCAGAATCTTCTGCCACGGTTCCTGGCGTCTCCCGTGGGTCGTTCCAGACGTTGACATATAAGACCTAAATCTGATGGGGGAGAGATACGATCGGGTCTAGGAGAGGACGAAGAGGACGAACATGAATCGTGGGACGGGTGTGAGGTGATCGGAGAAGAGGAAGATCGATAGAGGAGATCATCAAAAAGTTGGACTCTGCGGATGTCGCAACGTTGATAAAGCTGATAAAACTGTCGGCTGGTGAGAGCGCGACACAAACATTGGCGAAGTTGGAGCTTACATCCATCGATCTGAAGCTTGATGGACCGGCCACCTACCTGAGTTGGTCACGACGGGTGAGGAGAACCATCGCAGGAAGAACCTGGAGGGTTTCTTGTCAGGAGAGAAGACAGCCGGATGAGGGTTCGACAGGACGCGACGATTGGAAGTCCACTCATATGGTGGTATACATTTGGCTCCTCAATTCTTTAGCCCAGTCAATCGCCACCACAGTGGATGGCCTTGAGATGGTGAAAGACGTGTGGGAGAAGTTGAGGAGAACCTACGATGGTGTGGGGAATAACTTGAAGTTTTTCATATCAAGGGGGAGATCGACGACACCGTACAAGGAGAGAAGACGGTACAAGAATATGCCACGGAGTTGGAGCGTCGGTGGTTGGATTATGATCACTTCTCAGATCGGACGAGCTGCGAGGACCCGAAGTGTAAGGAGAGACAGGTATGTCTGCAGGAGAGGACGATAAAGTTTCTTAAGGGGCTGGCCGCAGTGTTTGCTCAGAGGACAACACTACTTCTAGCCCAACCGAAGATTCCTACACTTGAGGAGGCTATCTCGGCCATGATCCAGGAGGAGACTCCTATCAAGCTACAGGCAGGGACTGATGGTCCTCCTGAAGTGAAGACAGCACTGGCGGTTGCCAATTCAGGTGGCACAGGACCTAAGGGAGACCCCCGGCAGTGTTACAACTGCGGGGAGGTAGGTCATCTAAGGTATGCTTGCACCAAACCACCCAAAGAGGGAGACTCAGGTGGCGGATGTAGACAGTTTGGAGTACGTGGCCGTGGTCGTGGGGGTCGACGGGGTAGTCGAGGAGGTTATCGGGCGAACCTGCTGGTAGCAGAAGGCGAGGAGGGAGCTAATGGTGCCTATACTGAGGAGGATCAGACACTATTGGGCATGCTGGAAGTACTCAGGAGAAAGCAGAAAGCAGAAAGCGATGGAGACAGGAGGAGTGGGACTGAGGAGGCGTCCACCTCAGTCTTCGCCAAAGGCAATGCTGTCATGTATGCTCATCCATCGGAAGGTACTGATGACTCACTCGCCCTTACATCTATGTCTTCCTTTAGATCGTCGAACTGGATTGTCGATTCGGGTGCATCTCGACACGTGACAGGGAATGCTAGTGAGTTCTCTTCCTACACTCACCTAGCATCTGCAAACAACATTCAAACAGCCGATGGTACTTTACAGCCAGTGGTCGGTAAGGGTATTGTCGAATGTACAGGTTCAGTAAGATTATCCAATGTTTTACATGCTCCTTCTTTTTCAGTCAGTCTTTTGTCCATTAGTTCTATAATCCTCCAACTAAAATGCATTGTCTCTTTTGATATTTCTAAGGTGATTTTCCAGGAGAAGGATACGGGATGAAGACTTGGGATTGGCACTTGGCATGATGGCCTGTGGTACCTGGATTGGGAAGGATTGGATTCGGCATTGGTGTCTGTGGCAGAAAGGGCAGGAATGGGAGGACCAAATATGAGTGCCGAGGATACACTGATACTCCATCACAGGCGGTTGGGGCACTCCTCTTTTGGTATTTTGAGTAGGTTGTATCCATCTATTTATGAGAAGGCAAATAAGGAGAAACTAGTATGTGATGCATGTGATTTAGGAAAACTTACTAGGAACTCATATGTTGGTGCGGGCCATATGAGCTCTTCTGTTTTGATATTATACATTCTGATGTCTGGGAGCCGTGTGCCACAACTACTATGAATGGTTACAAGTATTTCGTCTTTTTTATTGATTGTTTCTCTCGTGTCACCTGGCTGTATTTGATGAAGAATAAGAGTGAGGTCTTTGCCTGTTTCTGGGACTTTCATAAACATGTACAGACTCAGTACAGAGCAGTGGTGAAGGTACTAAGGTCTGACAATAGAACAGAGTATGCCAACAAAGCACTTGAGGAATACATGTCAGCCCAAGGGATACAACATCAGACCACCTGTGCATACACACCAACACAGAATGGAGTGGCAGAAAGGAAGAACAGACACCTTCTGGAGGTGGCAAGAAGCATGATGATCGCCATGAATGTCCCACAGAGTCTGTGGGGGCATGCAGTGTTGACAGCAGCTCGATTGATCAACATGATGCCCTCGAAGGTACTGGGATGGAAGTCTCCATGTGAGATATTGCAAGAAAATAATAGTGGGATACTCCTACTAAAGGTGTTTGGCTGCGTATGTTTTGTGAAGGACAACAGACCGTTTGTTGGAAAACTTGACCCCAGAGCAGTCAAGTGTGTATTCGTGGGCTATTCAGCGACTCAAAAGAGGAACTTGTATTGGAGCCCAGTAGAGAAGAAGAAGTTTGTGAGCATGAATTTTTACTTCAGGGAGTTTGAGCCATACCGTCAGGAGGGAACCTCATCCATGAGCAACTCACCTGATACTGAGAGTATGAGACGAGAGAGGGAGATTGGTGAGAGTGTGGTGACCGATTTAGGAGTATGGCATGGAAGAACTTTTGAGGAGGAGCAGAAGAGTGAAGAGAAATAGGGGGAAGCGATGAGAGGTGTTAGGCCCATAGCTCAGGAGGAGTTACTTACTTATAGCAGGAAAGGGAAGCAAACTGTACGACCAGTACCTATAGTGCCAGTGCCAAGTCGCTTGCCTGCGTCCGTCTCAACTCCTGAGACACCTACACTACCACCACCAGATTCCCCTTCAGGTGATATCATTCTTCCTACTCCTCCCACACCATTATCAGTACGGAGGACCATTCGCAGCAATATGAAAAATTCTTCTGATAGATATGGTTGGGACATTGCTCAGTTTTTTCATATAATAACATCTCTTCTTCTCATGGAGCATTCATTGCATCTTTGGATAGTATTACTGTACCTAACAATTGGCTGGTTGTCAAGAACGGTCCAAAGTGGAAAGCGGTGATGCACGAGGAGTTAGGCGCTCTTGAGAAGAACCACACTTGGGAACGGATAAAACTGCCAGAAAGGAATAGGGCAGTCGGATGCAAGTGAGTCTTTACTGTGAAGCAGAACCCAGATGGAAAAGTAGAGCGCTATAAGGCTCGACTGGAGACAAAAGGATACAGTCAGACGTACGGTATTGACTATGATGAGACCTTTGCACCGGTGGCGAAGATGAGCACCGTCGGGACCCTGATTTCTTTGGCAGCGAATGGTGGATGGAAGCTACACCAACTGGATGTGAAGAATGTTTTCTTCATGGGGATCTAGTAGAGGAAGTGTACATGGAGATACCACCAGGATTCTGCACCGATAAGACAGTGGGCAAGGTCTACAGGTTGAAGAAGTCCCTCTATGGACTGAATCAGTCTCCTCGAGCGTGGTTTGACAGATTTAGGAGGACGATGATAGGGATGGGATATCAGCAGATCAATGCTGATCATATTGTGTTCTTCCGACGAAGTGGAGGCCACATCACCATGCTTGCGGTGTATGTGGACGATATGCTTATCACATGAGATGATGGGCAGGAGATTGCCCGACTCAAGGGGAAGCTTGGCAAGGAGTTCGAGTTGAAGGACCTTGGCCTTCTTCGGTACTTCCTTGGAATTGAGATTTCTCGAGAAGCAAAGGGAATTGTTCTTTCTCAGAGGAAGTATGCGTTGGACCTTCTCACAAAAACAGGGATATTGGGATGCAGACCTGCAGCGACGTCGATCAACCATGGGTTCAAGCTGTGTGCTGAAGCTGGAGAACTAGTTGACCGAGACAGATACCAGAGACTGGTGGACAAGTTGATCTATTTGAGCCGCACACGTCCTGATATCTGCTTTGCAGTGAGTGTGGTAAGCCGCTACATGCATGACCCAAGGAATGGTCATATGGACACAGTGTACCAGATTCTGAGATACTTGAAGGGTGCCCCCGAAAATGGGTTGATATTCAGGAAGAATGATCACTTGAGCATCGAGGGCTACTGTGACTCTGACTGAGCTAGCTGTACTGATGACAGGAGGTCTACCTCGGGCAATTGCATATTTGTATGAGGCAACTTGGTCTCTTGGAGGAGTAAGAAACAGTCGGTGGTGGCCAGATCGACATCTGAAGCGAAGTACAGAGCTATGGCCTTGGGAGTTGCAGAGTTGCTATGGCTGAAGAGTATGTTGGTGGAGCTGAAGCTGGATCAAGGAGCCAAGATGAAACTGTGGTGTGACAACCAGTCAGCCATCAGTATCGCCAACAATCAAGTGCAACATGACATGACCAAACACATCGAGATCGATAGGTTCTTCATCAAGGAGAAGTTGGACCGTAGACTACTGGAGCTAGGTCATATTCCAACCAAGGAGCAGGTAGCAGACAGTATGACCAAGGGACTTAGCTCTGCAGATATGATTAGAGGATGTGACAAGATGGGCTTAGTGAATATCTTTCGTCCATCTTGAGGAGTGTTGGTATATTAGAATATTCTTGGTATATTTGTTGGGATATTAGAATATTCTACAGGGAGTTTTAATGGGATATTAATGTTAGATGAAGGATTGTAAGGCTATAAATAGCCAAGAGATTATCAATAAAATATATAACAATTACTCCAAAAATATTGTACACTCTTCTATACGAAGTAATCCCCTTTGGCAGAAACAGATTCATTACAACAGCTTCTATCCTAAAATTTTGGTGTTGGTCACATGAATCATTTTCTTCCAATCAACTGTAGTAAGGGAGATAACAGAATCATTCTTTCTGCGATTATTTGGCATAAGATCTAACCTGATAATATTTGAGCATCTGAGGCCGTTTCTTCTTATATGTTGGGGTAAGAAGATCACGTTCCATACCAAATGGTTCAGGGTCAAGGTGAATAGCTTTTATGAACTCAAAACCTTTAAGCTGTCAAATAGATGGAGGCAATCAAGTTAGTCCTTATTCAAGCACAGAGCCATTGACCAACAATATAATCTCCGTTAGGTTTACTGAAAAGGGAAAGAAGAACAAAATCCACTCTGCAAATACTAACCTTTTTCTCTTTTCCAATCTTTGTAAGTTCCGCAAGAATGTGTTCCTTTGCTTTTGGATGCTCACAGAAAGCACCAAAGTCCCCGCTTACCTCGTTCTCACGAGCCCAGCGCTCAAGAGCTTCTTTATTGGGATTGATAATGGCAACAAGGAATGACTTAAAGCTGTTTCCATATATCCATATCTGAAGTGCGACAAAAAAGAAGTAATAAAAACAATTATGAGAATGGAAGTATAAGGCTTATCAGAGAATTCGGCAGCTATGACTAACATAATCAGTAAAAATATATTCAGCAAGTCAAGACTAGACACCATTCATTCAACACTAGCTGAGTCCTTAAGTAGGATGACCTAATCTTTTTCGTCCCTCTGAGGCACCTCCGTGATTTATTCCTCTTTCCAATTCACATGTATCAGTTTAAACTGTGATCTACTCGAGCCTATTGTTCCTAGAATCACCTCTTGTACAAGTTTTTTGTTCTTACTCTGAGGCTCAGTGTATCGAGATGTTGGCCTGCACGGCTGCGACTTCTCTTACACCATGACCCACAATTATGGAATCTAACACATCTACCATAGAAAATCAAGGATCAAGACTCAGCATATAAAGTTAGTGGTAATCTGTCATAAACTTTTCTTAGACAATAAAAACCATGTCAAGATCCCTCTTACACTAATCTTGTAAGTAAATGGCTTCATAGTAGACAATTCGGGCACAAAACCAATTGATTCTCTAAAATTCTAGTTTATTTTCTTAATACTTGCTCAATTACTCTCCTAGAGTTTCTTGCTGTGGCTCATAAGATTAGTACAATTATGTATATCTCCTTAACTTTTATACATAGGTACTATAATACTACTCTATTCATACTAGGATTTAGGATTTGGTTGAATAAATTGGCTATACACATCAATTCTATTAATTTGCAGTAATGGTAACAATAAATTCGTAATTGGTACATTTTCTGATCTTGTTAATGATATAACAGTTTTATTGTTTTAACATATTTTATGCCATTTTATTTTATTTTTACTTCAGATTTTGCTTCCCTAAATGCTAGGCTTTCTCACCTTGCTGCCTAGTGTCCATTTCCGACATTTAGAAATTGCTTACATGACCCTATGATTTACTCTTTGAATTTATTGTAGTTTTAACTTTTAACCGTAATTACCTAGATTACTGTTCGCTTTGATATGTGGTACAGTCGTACAGAGAATATGTAAGGGATACATGACTGTCCCTCGTATGGGGTATGCTTAACAAGTACGTTGCAGTTTGCTCTTGCATGCTTCATTTTAACAATTCATTGATTATAGTCTTTTATATTACTATTTGATCGTATATTTGTTGAACTTCAACTTGTAAGATAAGGATCGCCCGGATCGTCATTTTTGGCTATCGGGGGGGTGGGGGGGAGGGGGTCCAAGTAACTATGGTTTTAACATATTCTAAAAGAAGAGCTAGCACTACCGGAGCACTACCATTGCGATCAGGTCTTATTTTATGATGAGCATTGACTTGTTATCAGATGCTATAAAAGAATATAGGCACAAGTGAACATATGTAAGATACGGTTAAGGAAGATTTTTGGCGTTCCAACCAATATATAGTTTTGCAATATGCACAGAAAGCTGCATGCTAAACAGGGAAAACAAAGCAAACTCTTTAGGTTGAGTGGGCAATGATGTGGTATGTCAATTTAGCAACAAGGATTCTCAAATTTGTTGGGATAAACTGTCAAGACAAAGTTTTGATTAAATCTGAGATATTTTAATTATGATTCAACAACTTAACCCATCCATTGGTAGCCTAGATTCTCGAAGTACTATTTTTTTTATATACAAATATCCTTATTTGCCAAAATATGAGACAGAATAAAGTTTTTTTTAGTTTTTTTTATTTAATTACATCCCGTTAAGATATATGCTCCTCAAAATTCTCAAAGCTTAAGCCCAAACAGCCAAACCTATAAGTGGTTGACGGTGGAATTATATCAGTAACTTATCATGGAATTAGTTCAAGCTAAGAAACTTACATATGAAAAATGACTATTGAAAGAATAAATATTACAGAAATAGTTTTGAACGTCTGAAATATCAAGTGGTTTTCAAATGCAATGAAGGGCTGCAAGACTTACTGAGTCTATATCTGCAACCAGACCATATATGTTCTCCAGGTTTTCAACTGCAACATATTCTCCTTGCGAAAGCTTAAAAATGTTTTTCTTTCGATCAATTATCTTCATACTTCCATCTGGCTGCCATTCACCAATGTCCCCTGTAACTAAAGATCATAAGAAGCATGTCCAAACAAAACTTGGCAATGATACAAGAAGTTTAAGTGCAACGTAAACATGTTTGGTATTATAAAATATTCTTCAGCTTGCATTGGAAAGATCTACCAGCATTAATTTCATATTCAATTCAAATCTATTGAATGTCCAACATCAATTCACTTGTTACAAGTTGATCAGTTAATCAATAAAACCTTAAGCAGGAAATATCAGAATTGAGGTTTTAAGTCAAGTATTTCCTTAATGTGTCCAAATGACTTTACATTTTATCTACTAAAAGCTCCGATACATAATTTACTGATTGATTAATACAAGTTGTAAAGAAAGTCGCATTGGATGAATAATTACCTGTGTGGAACCAACCATCAACCATAACCTCATTTGTAAGGTCTTCTCTTTTGTAATATCCTTGAAATAAGGTATTTCCTTTGACACAGATTTCTCCACGAGGTTTCTCTGCTAGGGCATCATAATTCATTTCTGGGACAGACTCCAGGCGCACATCAACATTTGGTACTGGAGGACCTACCGTTCCAAGCATGGATAGGTCATTTGGTAGTGACACAAATGTCCCTGCACAGGTCTCTGTAAGACCTGTCATAATTACAAACAACAAACAGCTTATTTCATCGTAAAAATATTACAAATTACTTCATTATGTTTGGATTTCTATAACAATATAACAGCATTGGCCATTACTTCATTCCAGTGATATAATGAAGAAGTTCAAGATCAGTTCTATACCATATCCTTGTAGAACATGAGCACATGTCACAACTCGTAAAAATTCTTCCACATGGGTAGCTAGAGGAGCAGCACCAGATAAGATAAGGCGTACGTTCCCACCCAGCCCTTGTTTTACCTAGAGTCCATGAGACACCCCAATTAATGTGGTAAGAAACACATGTTAAGTATAACAAGAAAGTGCTCCAAGGGAAAATGAAATTGGTAGATTTAAGTACCTTGTTGAAAACTAGCTTATCAGAAATTAAAGATGCCTCTTCATGTTTACTTCCCTTGGTCATGTTATGTAGTTTGCTGCCAAATTTCCAATCATATATTAAAACCAGTTCTAGCAGGCTACAGTAAAATAGCCCTTATTGGTAATATGAAATATTCAATAATTAATATTAAGTCCTAGACTCCTAGACAAGTGAAGGCCAATGCAAGCTTATTTCAAAATTAAACAAATAAGCAGTACCAATTATGAAGATAAGGAGATAAAATAACTGAGCTTATATACAAATCTAAAATTGTATTGGAAACTGAAGGCTCGAGAAATTGTTGAAATTAGTTGATGATTTTATTGATTGTCTCATTGGCATTATATAGCCTTACAGTCATTAATACAATGATTTCAATCATTATGACAATAATCTCATAATGGAATATCCTGTGACATATTCTGGCATCCCAAATATGTCCTCAGGATATTCCCATGTGCTTATACTATACTTAAATATGACACCCAACATACCATATCAACACTCCCCCTCAAGATGGGTGAAAGATATTCACTAAGCCCATCTTGTCACATCCTCTAATCATGCTCACTGAGGCGAGTCCCTTGGTTAGTCCATCTGCTACTTGATCCCTGGTTGGAACATGGCCAAGCTCCAGTAATCCTCTATCCAACTTCTCTTTGATGAAGAATCTATCAATCTCGATGTGTTTGGTCCTGTCATGCTGTACTGGATTGTTGGCGATACTAATAGCTGACTGATTGTCACACCACAGCTTCATCTTGGCTCCTTGATCCAGCTTCAGCTCCACCAGCATATTCTTCAACCATAGCAGCTCTGCAACTCCCAAGGCCATAGCTCTGTACTCTGCTTCAGCTGTCGATCTGGCCACCACAGACTGCTTCTTACTCCTCCAGGAGACCAAGTTACCTCCTACAAATATGCAATATCCCGAGGTAGACCTCCTATCATCAGCACAACTAGCCCAGTCAGAATCACAGTAGCCCTCAATGCTCACGTGATTGTTCTTCCTGAATATTAGTCCCTTCCCGGGAGCACCTTTCAAGTACCTCAGAATCTGGTACACTGCATCCATATGACCCTTCCGTGGGTCATGCATGTAGCGGCTCACCACACTTACTGCAAAGCAGATATCAGGACGTGTGTGGCTCAAATAGATCAACTTGCCAACCAGTCTCTGGTATCTGTCCCGATCAACTAGTTCTCCAGCCTCAGCATCAATCTTGAACCTCTGATCTATTGGTGTCGCTGCAGGTTTGCACCCCAACATTCCAGTTTCTGTGAGAAGGTCCAGTGCATACTTCCTTTGAGAGAGAACAATCCCCTCTGCTTCTCGTGCAATCTCAATCCCAAGGAAGTACCGAAGAAGGCCGAGATCCTTCACCTCGAATTCCTTGCCAAGCTTTCCTTTGAGTTGGGCGATCTCCTGCTCATCATCTCCTGTGATAATCATATCGTCCACATACACCGCAAGCATGGTGATGTGGCCTCCACTCCGACGGAAGAACACAGTATGATCAGCATTGATCTGCTGATATCCCATCCCTATCATCGCCCTTCTGAATCTGTCAAACCACGCTCGAGGAGACTGCTTCAGTCCATAGAGGGACTTCTTCAACCTGCAGACCTTGCCTACTGTCTGATTGGTGCCAAATCCTGGTGGTATCTCCATGTACACCTCCTCCACTAGATCTCCGTGAAGAAACGCATTCTTCACATCCAGTTGGTGTAGCTTCCATCCACCATTCGCTGCCAGAGAAATCAGAGTCCTGACAGTGCTCATCTTTGCAACTGGTGCAAAGGTCTCGTCATAGTCGATGCCGTACGTCTGACTGTATCCTTTGGCTACTAGTCGAGCTTTGTAGCGATCAACATGTCCATCTGGGTTCTGCTTCACGGTAAAGACCCACTTGCATCCAACTGCTCTCTTCCCCTCTGGCAGTCTCACAAGCTCCCAAGTGTGGTTCTTCTCCAGAGCTCCCAACTTCTCGTGCATTGTCGCTTTCCACTTTGGATCGTTCTTGGCAACCTGCCAATTGTTCGGTACAGTAATACTATCCAAAGATGCTATAAATGCTCCATGAGAAGAAGGGATATGGTCATAAGAAACAAACTGAGGAATATCCCAACCATATCTGTTTGGAGGATTTCCTGCATTGCTGCGAGTGGTCCTCCGTACAGATAGTGGTGTGGGAGGAGTAGTAGGAGGAGGAATGATATCTTGTGAAGGAGGGGGTATCACCTGAAGGGGGGTTGGTGTCGGTGCCTCAGGAGTTGGGACGAACGCAGGCAAGGGACTTGGCACTGGCACTGTCGGTACTGGTCCTGCAGTTTGCTTCTCTCTCCTGCTGTAGGTAAGTAACTCTCCCTGAGTCGTAGGCCTAACACCTTCACCTTCTTGTCCCTTCTCTGTGCCTCTATGCCAAACTTCTAAATCGGTTATCACCAAGTTCTCCATCTCCCCCTCTCGCCTAATACTGGCAGTATTAGGCGTGTTGTGTGAAGTTCCGTCCTGGCGGTAGTATGGCTCATGCTCCCGAAAGTGGACATCCATACTGACAAACTTCTTCTTCTCTACTAGACTCCAGCACACATACCCCTTTTGGGTCGCCGAGTAGCCTACGAAGATGCATTTGACCGCTCTAGGGTCAAGTTTCCCAACTGATGGCCTGTTGTCCTTCACAAAACACACACACCCAAACACCTTCAGTGGGAGTATCCCACTATTATTGCCTTGCAATACCTCACATGGGGACTTCCATCCGAGGACCTTCGAGGGCATCCTGTTGATGAGTTGAGCTGCTGTCAACACTGCATGCCCCCACAGACTCTGTGGGACATTCATGTCGATCATCATACTTCTTGCGACCTCCAGAAGGTGTCTGTTTTTCCTTTCTGCAACTCCATTTTGTGCTGGTGTGTATGCACAGGTGGTCTGATGCTGTATTCCGTGTGCTGACAAGTATTCTGCAAGCGTCTTGTTGGTATACTCTGTTCCATTGTCAGACCTCAGTACCTTCACAACTGCTTTGTACTGAGTCTGGACATGCTTATGGAAATCCCGAAAACAAGCAGGTACATCACTCTTATTTTTCATCAAATATAACCAGGTAACACGAGAGGCACACTCAATGAAAGAAACAAAGTACTTATAACCATTCATAGTGTTAGTAGCACATGGACCCCAGACATCAGAATGTACTACCTCAAAAGCAAAAGTGCTCCTATGACCCGTGCCAACATATGAGCTCCTAGTAAGTTTTCCTAACTCGCACGCATCACATACTAATTTCTTTTTATTTGTTTTTGCATAAATCTCTGGATACAACTTACTTAGAGTATCAAAGGAAGAATGTCCCATCCTCCGATGATGGAGTATCAAGGTATCCTCAGTCCTCTGCTGCAGTCCTTCCATGCCAGCCTTCTCTGCCATAGATACCAATGCTGAGTCCATTCCTTCTCGATCTAGGTACCACAGTCCCTCATGCCAAGTGTCAGTCCCAAGTCTTCGTCCTGTCCCTTTCTCCTGGAAGGTCACCTTAGGAATATCAAAAGAAATAATGCATTTAAGTTGGAGGATTATAGAACTAATGGACAAGAGACTGACTGGAAAGGATGGAGCATGTAAAACATTGGATAATCTTACTGAACCTGTACAATTAACAGTACCTTTACCGACCACTGGCTGGAAAGTGCCATCAGTTGTCTGAATGTTGTCTGCTGATGCTAGGTGAGTGTAGGAAGAAAACTCACTAGCATTCCCCGTCACATGCCGAGATGCTCCCGAGTCGATAATCCAGTCTGATGATTTAAGGGAAGAGATAGACGCAAGGGCAAGTGATTCGTCAGTACCTTCTGATGGATGGGCATACATGGCAGCGTTGCCCCTAACAAAGAATGAGGTGGACGCCTCCTCTGTTCTACTCCTCATGTCTCCCAGTGCCTGGTCCTCCACAGTAAAGGTGCCATCAGCTTCTCCGTTCCCTTCTGATATCAGGAGGTTTGCCCGATAACCTCCTCGGCCGCCTCGTCTATCCCCTCGACCACGACCACGTCCTCCATTATATCCTCGTCCGCCGAACGGTCCTCGTCCACCACCTGAATCTCCCTCCCCAGGTGGTTTGGTACAAGCATACCGATGATGACCCATATTTCCACAGTTGTAGCACTGCCGGTTATGCTGCCAGGGCTCTCCCTTAGATCCTGTGTTACCCGAGCTGGTGATCGCTAGTGCTGACTTTGCTTCGGGGGGACCACCTGTCCCGGCTTGCAGCCTGATGCGTGTCTCCTCCTGGATCATGGCTGAGATAGCCTCCTCAAGGCTAGGGATCTTTGGTTGGGCTAGAAGTAGGGCCGTCCTCTGTGCGAAAGCTGCAGTCAGCCCTTTGAGGAACTTCATCGTCCTCTCCTGCAGACACACCTGTCTCTCCTTACACTTAGGGTCCCCGCAGCTCGCCCGATCTGAGGAGTGATCATAATCCAACCACAGACGCTCCAACTCCGTGGCATACTCCTGCACCGTCTTCTCTCCCTGTATGGTGTCATCAATCTCCCCCTTTATCTGGAAGACCCGTAAGTTGTTCCCCACACCATCATAGGTCCTTCTCAACTTCTCCCACACATCTTTCACCATCTCAATACCGTCTACTGTGGCGGCAATAGACTGGACTAAGGAGTTGAGAAGCCAGATGTAGATCACCATATGAGTGGACTTTCACTCATCGCGTCCTGTCGAGCCCTCGTCCGGCTCTGTCGTCTCGCCCGTCAGGAACCCCTCCATGTTTTTTCCTGCGAGGGTTCTTCTACCCGTCGTGACCAACTCAGATAGGTGGCTGGTCCATCTAATTTCAGATCGATGGAGGGAAGCTTCAACTCCGGTGACGTTCGTGTCGTGTTCTCACCAGCCGACATCGTCAACAACTTCATCAACGTCGCCACCTCTGCAGAATCTAGCTTCTTGATGATCTCCTCCATCGATGCGTCGTCTATCCAATCACGTCACGTCCGCTCCACGACTCACGCTTGTCCTCGTCGTCCGCTCCTAGATCCGAACATGTCCCCCATTTTTCAGATCTAGGCATCCCTATTAGGCGTTGCCTCGTGCTGGTGCGGAGGAGGCGGCAGCACGCATGTCACAACCGTCGTCGCAGCCGCAGCAGCAGCAGTAGCGGGACGGGGCAGCAACAGCGAAGGGCGGCCTGCGAAGGGCGGAGAAGAGGAGAGGAGGGAAGAGATAGACGCAAGGGCAAGTGATTCGTCAGTACCTTCTGATGGATGGGCATACATGGCAGCGTTGCCCCTAACAAAGAATGAGGTGGACGCCTCCTCTGTTCTACTCCTCATGTCTCCCAGTGTCTGGTCCTCCACAGTAAAGGTGCCATCAGCTTCTCCGTTCCCTTCTGATATCAGGAGGTTTGCCCGATAACCTCCTCGGCCGCCTCGTCTATCCCCTCGACCACGACCACGTCCTCCATTATATCCTCGTCCGCCGAACGGTCCTCGTCCACCACCTGAATCTCCCTCCCCAGGTGGTTTGGTACAAGCATACCGATGATGACCCATATTCCCACAGTTGTAGCACTGCCGGTTATGCTGCCAGGGCTCTCCCTTAGATCCTGTGTTACCTGAGCTGGTGATCGCTAGTGCTGACTTTGCTTCGGGGGGACCACCTGTCCCGGCTTGCAGCCTGATGCGTGTCTCCTCCTGGATCATGGCTGAGATAGCCTCCTCAAGGCTAGGGATCTTTGGTTGGGCTAGAAGTAGGGATCTAGGAAATCCTCCTGTGGGTTTGTGGAAGAGTTCGGTGGAGGA
Organism: Iris macrosiphon; assembly: GCA_036927795.1. Taxonomy (NCBI): domain Eukaryota; kingdom Viridiplantae; phylum Streptophyta; class Magnoliopsida; order Asparagales; family Iridaceae; genus Iris; species Iris macrosiphon. The sequence continues at coordinate 28,789,081 of JAYESA010000009.1, read as the reverse complement.
GATCTAGGAAATCCTCCTGTGGGTTTGTGGAAGCTTGGTGACGGCTAGGGTTTGTGGAAACTTGGCTTTGATACCATGTTGAAATTAGTTGATGATTTTATTGATTGTCTCATTGGCATTATATAGCCTTACAGTCATTAATACAATGATTTCAATCATTATGACAATAATCTCATAATGGAATATCCTGTAACATATTCTGGCATTCCAAATATGTCCTCAGGATATTCCCATGTGCTTATACTATACTTAAATATGACACCCAACATACCATATCAACAGAAATGAATGTACATAATATAAAAATCAAAGCATAAATTGAGTTTAGATTGGTTATCAGAACTCATGCAAGCACTCACTATTTGTATCCAATATTAAACAATGTACTCTTTAGTAGACCTCCAGAAGAAATCTTATTCTGCAGACCTGGGACATAAGTAGAAGATAATCAGACACATTATGGTAAATGAAAAAAAGTCAACATTACAATCTTGCTCTTCTGCAATGAGTCAAAAGGTATAAGCCACCTAGTCCACACTTACGAAGAGTAAATAGATAGGCTGATGATATTCATATACAATGTTAATAGTTGCAAAAATTGAAATCCTGTACATGTATGACCAACGTAAGGAAACTATATATATAGATTTACAGCAAAAATAATGTAGAAGGCTTATGATTTCATGCGTGTCTTCTTCTATCAGTTTAAAATGACCAAGGAAGAAGGGTATGGGGAATATGGTAGTAAATGAGGGAAGGTTATGTAATTGAACTAGCAAAAAAGTGGCCAATATAGAAAATCATGTCATTTTTCATCAAGCATTAGATTGTATTTTGATGGATGACCTACCACTCGTCTAACAGTAGCCTTGGGTTGATGATGTGTTCGCAAGAGAGAGAATATTTGCTACTATCCCTTGCAATGTGATATACATCAAATCACTTCCAAGGTAAAAGTCAATTTGTGCACGTTCACTATGTGATACTTCTAGATGAAAAGAAAAGGAAATTGTCTGAAGAGTGATTGCCAGACAACATTTCCTGCTTGCCCAAGTTCATTATCGCTTAACAGGATTAAGCTTGGCCAATTAATTGCATCAAAGACTACAATGAAAATGTGCTTTAATCTGCCACCATACTAATCGGACTAATAAGCTGATTGATCACTGCTTTAACCGATTTGGGAACTCTGCTTTTAGTTTATGTTTACGTGAGGAGCCAGACTCAATACTTAAAAAGTAGGCTTGATTTTAGTACTCAAGTTAGGGCTTCAGTTTCGTTTGGTTTGGACAGTTTCAGAAGTTCTTCATACCCATACACTGCTGTTTCGGGATCGGAATATCCCATTCTCCCTCGTCTCTTTGTTTCATCTTTAAATCTATTATATATCTAATCCTGTATGTACTTGTGTTGAAATTCTCTTCCACTCCATCAATAGAATACCCTTCCTATTTCATAGTCCTGAAACACATTCCTTTTTCTTTCATATTTCAAAATATTGCTAAGAAGCTGATTATGAGAGTCTAGTTTCTTTTTTCACGATATACTCAGTGTTGTCGATCAATGTAAAGAGAACATCCATATAATGGGACAAGGAAAACTTTCCTTGTAGGAAAAACAACTAAGTTATTATCAATTCTTCTGTTTATGTTCAGACTAGGTTGTATAAGTCATTGTTGAGAAGCCAGATGACGATTAGTTTCTGTGAGAATAATAAAAGATAATTAGTTTAATCTAAAAAAAGGTTATTTAGTTTTATGGTCTCGTATAATATTCAATATTTGTGTTTAGGTCTCCATATTGTCCAGAAGAGGGTCTGGGAGGACTCCATTTTGAATGGTCACCCCAAGTCAACCGTCATGACAAGACCCTATAATAATGGGACAAGGGTAACTTTCCTTCTAGGAAAAACAACTAAGTTATTATCAATTCTTCTGTTTATGTTCAGACTAGGTTGTATAAGTCATTGTTGAGAAGCTAGATGACGATTAGTTTCTGTGAGAATAATAAAAGATAATTAGTTTAATCTAAAAAAAGGTTATTTAGTTTTAGGGTCTCGTATAATATTCAATATTTGCGTTTAGGTCTCCATATTGTCCAGAAGAGTGTCTGGGAGGACTCCTTTTTGAATGGTCACCCCAAGTCAACCGTCATGACGAGACCCTAAAACTAAACACAAATTTCGAATATTATAGAGACGTAAATGAGATCTAACAGTCAACCCAAGTCAACCGTCAGGACGAGACCCAGACCCTCTTCTGGACAATATGGAGACCTAAACGTAAATTTTGAATATTATATGAGACTCTAAAACTAAATAATCCCCCCCAAAAAATAATTAGTGGAGGAACTGCACATTTTCAAGTAGCCTAGCAAGCCACATGCTACTTATCTCATTTCTATGGCTAGAATTGTATTTGATGGACGACCTACTAATTGCCTAGCACTACATTTACAATAAGTATCAATAATTTCACAGAAACACACACACACTCCACGCCAAAATCCAATTTAGGACATGCTAAGACTCCATTCAAACTCTACCTGTATATATTCGATCAAGGACACGTGGAACAGCACAGAAGATAGTAGGTTTCAACTCCCCGATGTCTTCAACTAATAATGTAACATCCTGAAGAGAAAAAAAAAAATGCAACTTTGTAAATGGGTTATCAGCAAAACGAAAATAATAATAATGTTAAATGACTCACCCCACGCCAAAATCCAATCGAGGCCCCATTAAAAATAAATAACTCTTCAATCACCCGATCAAATATATGGGCAAGAGGGAGATATGACAAATAAATATCCTTCTCGCTCATCTGTAATAGTTAGAACAGTAAGGAGAGAAGTTCAAACTCAAATTAGGACTCACTTATAGCAAAATATTGTTCATAGAAGTATAAGCAAAAGCTAACAAGTTCTTATTTTCATTATAAAACATTTAGTGTTGTAAATTTGCAATAAATTAACAAGAAATTATAGGGAAATGACCTGCTCATTCATGCTATTAAGCAGCTTATCAACTCCAGCAATAAGAGTAATGATGTTCTCATTGGAAATCAGTACACCCTTGGGGTCACCGGTTGTTCCACTTGTGTACATTATAGTACAGATATCTGTTTTCTGGATTACTGGGAGATCAAATTGCTGGTTACTTCCCTGTAGGTACAACAAAGAATTAAAATCCTAGATAAATATTGCCTGTGAATAATGGTACAAAGTACCAGCAACCTTCACAGCTGGCATATTAATCAGAAGTAAATTTTTTGGCAACATTTTGAGAAGAAAAATAAAGAATAGGGGCATAATTTCATGAATGTTGCAGCAATATGCATTACATAGACCACCAAGGGGGTGGTCTAGTGGTAAGACTAGTAAAGGAAGGGAGGAGTTTGTCATTGGGTTCGAATCCAGCCCGGGTAAAATAAAAATGGGAATGGGAGGGGGTCTTGGTGCTAGTAGCCCAAGTCAGGGACGGTCATTAATGACTTGCATAGTCTCAAAAAATAAATATATATGCATTACATAGAACTAAGCAACTACATAATAAAAAAAAAGTGGACAGATTGACCAGAATATAATTGCCTTTAGTAAGATTGGAATTTCTAAAACAATAACAGCAATAACAAATTTGTTTCGGTACCATAATATGATAAGGAGATATTGTAGAAAAGATTAGAAATGCAGAGGCTTTAAAGCCTTAACATTAGCAAGTTTTGTAAATTTCACTTACAAATCATCCATTAAGCACAAGCCTTTGTTTAGACAAAGGATGGGATCAAGGAGATCCCAGCCAAATTTCGTTCCTAGTAGATCCAAATTCATCAGTACAACTAACATCTATGGACCAAACAGTAACTAGAAAAGTAAAAGTTGAGAAGATAGAACCAGAAGGACCGACTATGCCTACCGACTCTATACAAAGTTCAGACCGAAAACCAGACAGTGATATATGAGATGTTTGTGATTCTGAAACTCCAGTCTTTCCAATACAAGCTGACATAAAATTTGGGAAAATCTTTAGTTCCTGGATCTAGAACAGTTTGCAGAAATCCTAAGAAGAATGACCTTGTTAAGACACAATGAGAACAATGATGCCCCATTTTATCTCCTAAACATTAATAAAGATATCATCAAGTATGGCAGCTCTTGTAATTCCATTTTCATTAAATCATAAATGACTTCCCTAACCCTATATTTTGACAATGTTCTAATTTTCTATAACTAGTCAAACCACTCATCTGACATTTGGATTTCCTACGTGGTTATCATCAGACCAAAAAGAAACTCCACTTACTATAGTCCACCTTTTCTTTTACTCAAATTCGTTGATCTTCACTTCTACTACACTTATTCACCTACAATGAAAACAAGCCTTATCTCAAATTTTAGGGTCGGTAAAGTAAACTTATTCATGTAGGTGTTTTATCTTCCCTTCACTTGGCATGCTTGTATATACCTTTCAAACTGACTAAGTAAATTAACATTTGGTTAGAAATAAACCAATAACTGCCTAGATTCTTTATTTCTAACATATTCCCGATGTTTTCACTATTATTACATTCTTGCCCAATCCTCATGAGACGTTTTCTCTTCAACTACCTTTCCGGACTTCCTCATTAGTTGGCCAACTCTCTAAAAAAAATCAGCTTGTTATCTCTACACTCTTCAACTATATATATATATATATATATATATATATATAGAGAGAGAGAGAGAGAGAGAGAGAGAGAGAGCATATGTAGCAAAACTGTTGATATGGTATGTTGGGTGTCATATTTAAGTATAGTATAAGCACATAGGAATATCCTGAGGACATATTTGGGATGCCAGAATATGTCACAGGATATTCCATTAATGCCAGAATATGTCACAGGATATTCCATTATGAGATTATTGTCATAATGATTGAGATCATTGTATTAATGACTGTAAGGCTATATAATGCCAATGAGACAATCAATAAAATCATCAACTAATTTCAACATGGTATCAGAGCCAAGTTTCCACAAACCCTAGCCGTCACCAAGCTTCCACAAACCCACAGGAGGATTTCCTATATCTCCTCCACCGAACTCTTCCACGATCCCCCCTTCTTCCCTTCTCCGCCCTTCGCAGGCCGCCCTTCACTGTTGCTGCCCCGTCCCGCTACTGCTGCGGCTACTACTGCTGTTGCGGCTGCTGCGACTGCTGCTGCTGCTGCGACGACGGCTGTGACATGCGTGCTGCCGCCTCCTCCGCACCAGCACGAGACAACGCCTAATAGGGATGCCTAGATCTGAAAAAAGGGGGGACATGTTCGGATCTAGGAGCGGACGACGAGGACGAGCGTGAGTCGTGGAGCGGACGTGACGTGATTGGATAGACGACGCATCGATGGAGGAGATCATCAAGAAGCTAGATTCTGCAGAGGTGGCGATGTTGATGAAGTTGTTGACGATGTCGGCTGGTGAGAACACGACACGAACGTCGCTGGAGTTGAAGCTTCCCTCCATCGATCTGAAATTAGATGGACCAGCCACCTATCTGAGTTGGTCACGGCGGGTGAGAAGAACCCTCGCAGGAAAAAACATGGAGGGGTTCCTGACGGGCGAGACGACAGAGCCGGATGAGGGCTCGACAGGACGCGATGAGTGGAAGTCCACTCATATGGTGATCTACATCTGGCTTCTCAACTCCTTAGTCCAGTCTATTGCCGCCACAGTAGACGGTATTGAGATGGTGAAAGATGTGTGGGAGAAGTTGAGAAGGACCTATGATGGTGTGGGGAACAACTTACGGGTCTTCCAGATAAAGGGGGAGATTGATGACACCGTACAGGGAGAGAAGACGGTGCAGGAGTATGCCACGGAGTTGGAGCGTCTGTGGTTGGATTATGATCACTTCTCAGATCGGGCGAGCTGCGGGGACCCTAAGTGTAAGGAGAGACAGGTGTGTCTGCAGGAGAGGACGATGAAGTTCCTCAAAGGGCTGACTGCAGCTTTCGCACAGAGGACGGCCCTACTTCTAGCCCAACCAAAGATCCCTAGCCTTGAGGAGGCTATCTCAGCCATGATCCAGGAGGAGACACGCATCAGGCTGCAAGCCGGGACAGGTGGTCCCCCCGAAGCAAAGTCAGCACTAGCGATCACCAGCTCCGGTAACACAGGATCTAAGGGAGAGCCCTGGCAGCATAACCGGCAGTGCTACAACTGTGGGGAGATGGGTCATCATCGGTATGCTTGTACCAAACCACCTAGGGAGGGAGATTCAGGTGGTGGACGAGGACCGTTCGGTGGACGAGGATATAATGGAGGACGTGGTCGTGGTCGAGGGGGTAGACGAGGCGGCCGAGGAGGTTATCGGGCGAACCTCCTGATATCAGAAGGGAACGGAGAAGCTGATGGCACCTTTACTGTGGAGGACAAGGCACTGGGAGACATGAGGAGTAGAACAGAGGAGGCGTCCACCTCATTCTTTGTTAGGGGCAACGCTGCCATGTATGCCCATCCATCAGAAGGTACTGACGAATCACTTGCCCTTGCGTCTATCTCTTCCCTTAAATCATCAGACTGGATTATCAACTCGGGAGCATCTCGGCATGTGACGGAGAATGCTAGTGAGTTTTCTTCCTACACTCACCTAGCATCAGCAGAAAGCATTCAGACAGCTGATGGCACTTTCCAGCCAGTGGTCGGTAAGGGTACTGTTAATTGTACAGGTTCAGTAAGATTATCCAATGTTTTACATGCTCCATCATTTCCAGTCAGTCTCTTGTCCATTAGTTCTATAATCCTCCAACTTAAATGCATTGTTTCTTTTGATATTCCTAAGGTGGCCTTCCAGGAGAAAGGGACAGGACGAAGACTTGGGACTGGCACTTGGCATGAGGGACTGTGGTACCTAGATCGAGAAGGACTAGACTCAGCATTGGTATCTATGGCAGAGAAGGCTGACATGGAAGGACTGCAGCAGAGGACTGAGGATACCTTGATACTCTATCATCGGAGGATGGGACATTCTTCCTTTGATACTCTAAGTAAGTTGTATCCAGAGATTTATGCAAAAACAAATAAAGAGAAATTAGTATGTGATGCGTGCGAGTTAGGAAAACTTACTAGGAGCTCATATGTTGGCACGGGTCATAGGAGCACTCTTGCTTTTGAGGTAGTACATTCTGATGTCTGGGGTCCATGTGCTACTAACACTATGAATGGTTATAAGTACTTTGTTTCTTTCATTGAGTGTGCCTCTCGTGTTACCTGGTTATATTTGATGAAAAATAAGAATGATGTACCTGCTTGTTTTCGGAATTTCCATAAGCATGTCCAGACTCAGTACAAAGCAGTTGTGAAGGTACTGAGGTCTGACAATGGAACGGAGTATACCAACAGGACGCTTGCAGAATACTTGTCAGCACACGGAATACAGCATCAGACCACCTGTGCATACACACCAGCACAAAATGGAGTTGCAGAAAGGAAAAACAGACACCTTCTGGAGGTCGCAAGAAATATGATGATCGACATGAATGTCCCACAGAGTCTGTGGGGGCATGCAGTGTTGACAGCAGCTCAACTCATCAACAGGATGCCCTCGAAGGTCCTCGGATGGAAGTCCCCATGTGAGGTATTGAAAGGCAATAATAGTGGAATACTCCCACTGAAGGTGTTTGGGTGTGTGTGTTTTGTGAAGGACAACAGGCCATCAGTTGGGAAACTTGACCCTAGAGCTATCAAATGCATCTTTGTAGGCTACTCAGCGACCCAGAAGGGGTATGTGTGCTGGAGTCCAGTAGAGAAGAAGAAGTTTGTCAGTATGGATGTCCACTTTCGGGAGCATGAGCCATACTACCACCAGGACGGAACTTCACACAATACACCTAATACTGCCAGTATTAGGCGAGAGGGGGAGATGGAGAACTTGGTGGTAACCGATTTAGAAGTTTGGCATGGAGGCACGGAGAAGGGACAAGAAGGTGAAGGTGTTAGGCCTACGGCTCAGGGAGAGTTACTTACCTACAGCAGGAGAGAGAAGCAAACTGCAGGACCAGTACCGACAGTGTCAGTGCCAAGTCCCTTGCCTGCGTTCATCCCAACTCCTGAGGCACCGACACCAACCCCCCTTCAGGTGATACCCCCTCCTTCACAAAATATCATTCCTCCTACTTCTACTCCTCCACACCACTATCTGTACGGAGGACCACTCGCAGCAATGCAGAAAATCCTCCAAACAGATATGGTTGGGATATTGCTCAGTTTGTTTCTTATGACCATATCCCTTCTTCTCATGGAGCATTTATAACATCTTTGGATAGTATTACTGTACCTAACAATTGGCAGGTTGCCAAGAACGATCCAAAGTGGAAAGCGGTAATGCACGAGGAGTTGGGAGCTCTGGAGAAGAACCACACTTGGGAGCTTGTGAGACTGCCAGAGGGGAAGAGAGCAGTTGGATACAAGTGGGTCTTTACCGTGAAGCAGAACCCAGATGGACAGGTTCAGCGCTACAAAGCTCGACTAGTAGCCAAAGGATACAGTCAGACGTACGGCATCGACTATGACGAGACCTTTGCACCAGTTGCAAAGATGAGCACTGTCAGGACTCTGATTTCTCTGGCAGCGAATGGTGGATGGAAGCTACACCAACTGGATGTGAAGAATGCGTTTCTTCACGGAGATCTAGTGGAGGAGGTGTACATGGAGATACCATCAGGATTTGGCACCAATCAGACAGTAGGCAAGGTCTGCATGTTGAAGAAGTCCCTCTATGGACTGAAGCAGTCTCCTCGAGCGTGGTTTGACAGATTCAGAAGGGCGATGATAGGGATGGGATATCAGCAGATCAATGCTGATCATACTGTGTTCTTCCGTCGGAGTGGAGGCCACATCACCATGCTTGCGGTGTATGTGGACGATATGATTATCACAGGAGATGATGAGCAGGAGATCGCCCAACTCAAAGGAAAGCTTGGCAAGGAATTCGAGGTGAAGGATCTCGGCCTTCTTTGGTACTTCCTTGGGATTGAGATTGCTCGAGAAGCAGAGGGGATTGTTCTCTCTCAAAGGAAGTATGCACTGGACCTTCTCACAGAAACTGGGATGTTGGGGTGCAAACCTGTAGCGACACCAATAGATCAGAGGTTCAAGATTGATGCTGAGGCTGGAGAACCAGTTGATCGGGACAGATACCAGAGACTGGTTGGCAAGTTGATCTATTTGAGCCACACACGTCCTGATATCTGCTTTGCAGTAAGTGTGGTGAGCCGCTACATGCATGACCCACGGAAGGGTCATATGGATGCAGTGTACCAGATTCTGAGGTACTTGAAAGGTGCTCCCGGGAAGGGACTAATATTCAGGAAGAACAATCACGTGAGCATCGAGGGCTACTGTGATTCTGACTGGGCTAGTTGTGCTGATGACAGGAGGTCTACCTCGGGATATTGCATATTTGTAGGAGGTAACTTGGTCTCCTGGAGGAGTAAGAAGCAGTCTGTGGTGGCCAGATCGACAGCTGAAGCAGAGTACAGAGCTATGGCCTTGGGAGTTGCAGAGCTGCTATGGTTGAAGAATATGCTGGTGGAGCTGAAGCTGGATCAAGGAGCCAAGATGAAGCTGTGGTGTGACAATCAGTCAGCTATTAGTATCGCCAACAATCCAGTACAACATGACAGGACCAAACACATCGAGATTGATAGATTCTTCATCAAAGAGAAGTTGGATAGTGGATTACTGGAGCTTGGCCATGTTCCAACTAGGGATCAAGTAGCAGATGGACTAACCAAGGGACTCGCCTCAGTGAGCATGATTAGAGGATGTGACAAGATGGGCTTAGTGAATATCTTTCACCCATCTTGAGCGGGAGTGTTGATATGGTATGTTGGGTGTCATATTTAAGTATAGTATAAGCACATAGGAATATCCTGAGGACATATTTGGGATGCCAGAATATGTCACAGGATATTCCATTAATGCCAGAATATGTCACAGGATATTCCATTATGAGATTATTGTCATAATGATTGAGATCATTATATTAATGACTGTAAGGCTATATAATGCCAATGAGACAATCAATAAAATCATCAACTAATTTCAACAAAAACGTACACTAAAATGTCACACATAGTTGTTGTGATATTGTCTATGTAACATAGCATGCCAAATAACTTCTCATCAACAAGAAATTGACGCCAATTAAAACCCATGTAAAATTTGAGTTGTTTCAACAAAATTTAAAAACCTAAAGCTATATGAGAAACCAAGAAAGGAAGCACATTCTCTTCAGTAAGTGTACAAGAGACAGCCAATAGATCAGAGCCATTAACTTACCAAGAGCAAAAATTCGTCCCAAGAATACAAAGCCAAACCAAACTTTTCAACTTCTTCTCTTCGCTCAGAAGGGACCTTACCGAAACTTACAATAGCTGTGCACAACAAACGTTAGTATAAACTATTGGTAATACAAGAAATATTTAAGCTTACGTAACTAAAAATAGAAATAACTTACTTTTCAAGAATTTGGTTGAATTAGGAAAGGTTTTCAACACCTGGTTAAAATGAGAGTTTTTAAGCATTAATTAGCATATTCCCATTGAGACACAGAATTGTGTAACAATATTGAATGGAGAAAAATTAACTGATTTTCTGTATCAAGAAAGTAGCATCATCTTCAAATTTCAGCATGTTAGGGAACAATAATGATCATCTGAATTCTGAACAAACATCTAGAGGAAATACAGTTTCCCAGTTTCTAAACATCACATAGCTAATGCCATCGGAATACACTTTTCCACATTGATTATTGTTTATAAAATATTTTCCATTTTTCTCCAGTTTTCTCTATTTTGTGCTTCTTTAGAATATAAAGCATACTTATTGTCTTGCAATCCTTTCTTCTGTAAAAGTTTGGCATTGCTACCAGTCTATCCGTTTTCTCTCAAAATGTATGCGGTAGTTAAGATATAATCTAAATATTGTTTTTCTACTGCTGCTAACTTTCTGTGCCTCCTACTTATAAGAGAATCCGTTGTCGAAGTAATAGCTTATGGTATTGTAAAGATAAAGTGAGGAACAGGAGCACCCAAGCTCCATGGCAGTCTCAAAGTGTCTGGATGAACTCCCATCCCCTTTGATTCACTTCATTAATACCTTAAAGCTAGAGGTATCACCAGTAGAGACCTATGACTTGATATAAGCAATGTGGATCAGATGGCCAAGATTCTAGCATAATCTAGCAGCTAGCTACAGTTACTATTCCAAGAGTGACCTATCCTGGTGCGAGGAGGGAACCTAGGCCCCTTTTCCTATAGATTGGGCAGCATGATTAAGCAACATCACTCTTAGCACCTTAGCGAGTGACTACATGCTAGGCAGGTTTTAGGAAAGTTCATTTTTCGGAAACAAGTACAATGAGTTAATCTAAAATCAGAATTATCCTGCAATTGCACTCGATGGCACAATATACAGTCCATCCAGTTCTGATTGTTCTATCTTAGATTTCTGAGTAGTTCCTTCTTTGGCATTTTATTGTATTTTAGCATATCATAGTTCTATAATTTCAGATTACCATAGTTGCCTAGACACTAGAGACCCCCACCCACATTCTTCTCGTAATGTTTATCAACCTTTAGAAGCTCTGTTACACATAATACTGGACCCTTGAAAACCCCATGATCTAACAGGGAATTTACCAGCATAAACAGCAAAGGACCAGATGTGTATGGCATTACTGAAGGTGGATAAGGGTTCAATTTGAAGACACGAGTTACCAAGGCAATTGTGACAACCAAATAAGAAAATCTTCAAGATGAAGTTCAAAAGCTCCAAAGAATGGGATTCCTGTTAACCTTACAAGTTAGAAAGAAGGTGAAAGAAATAAAACTCAAGGACTTTAAGTTAGAGTTGGTGCTCAATCAAATATCACAATCCACTTTCAGACATCGTCTGATAGAAGTGCTTTCAATAACGATTCCAAAAAACTCTTATCTAATCAATCAATTAGTGCTGAAAAAGAAGAAAATGTCAACAAGGAATAAATATTCAATTTACCTCCCCAATCTTTTTTTCTTCCACAAAAACAATCTGAACCTCCGCATGGCATATAACAAATTCAATTGCGCCAGCACCTTAAGACAAGAACAAAAGCAACAAATATCATAATACAGTCGCAATAAGCAGATGATAGTGTGAATTTGGATTCCCCAATAATGAAGTCTAGAACATTCTTATGAGCACATCAAGTGTTTGTGTTTCTTGATTGTGCATCCTTCTGTGACTCTTATGATATGTACAAAGAAACCAAATGGTGTCTCACAGTCACTCAAGTAGTTATTGTCTAACAGGTGAATGTTGCATTATGGTACATACCAAGTGTATCATATAAGGGCACACAATAAATCCCATGAGCATTGCAGGCCTGCAGAGGTCATGTAGTGCATAAGTACAAGACTAACTACAAAGAAGATTATCACCAGAATGCTTTTCGCCATGCTGCAACCTTATGTAAGTCAACACTGGTAGTTTATTCAACGGAATAGAAAGAAAACAAAAAGATAATAGTAGAATAGATAAATACTCCTCCAGGAAAAGTAAAGGACATCCCATTGTCACCAAGCTCCTATTTATTCAGGTTCTGAGGAGAGCTGAGATGTTTGCAGCCTTAACCCCACTTATGGAGAGGTTGTTTTGGCAACTTGAGCCCACATCCTCCAGAATGCAAGCGTCAAGCCATACTGTTGGACCAGGCAACAGCTCCCATTCCAAAAAGGCAAAATAATACATGTGAAGTAGATGATACCTCCATACTAATGACCCACTGGGAAGAATTCGCACCAAAGATACCACAACGACCTCCCTGGAAAGGAACAATCAAAATATCAACTGACCAGTTCTACAAATGTTTCAAAAGAATTATCATTTCTTCTTTATTATGAGAATGATGGAATCCAGCATGATATGATCATTTTGTTCATTCTTAATTCTTGGGGTTAGGGATTCCTCTATAAGTGACACAATAAAAGCTTTTCCGATTCTTTTAGTTACTGATTTATGAATCAGATCTCACTCAACCCATGATTGGGAACTCATCATTGGTTCGATCTACAACGATTTCGGACTGGAAGCTAAACTAATTAGTCAATAAATCAATGAGTACATGTAAATGAACGCATGCTGAGCATCAACGTACATCATGTGAAAGAGAATGGAAACAATTTGAAAAGGTCAAACTGGAATAAATGAAAGTGATAATAATCTGTATATTTCCTGCATGAATATTCATATAAAGACATAATTTGAGCAAAACATATTGTTGAGAGTATTAATGGACTTTTAGTCCCACATTGAGTAGAATAGTAGAGAGAGGGGTTAGTCTCTCCTATATATATGTAGCTTCACCTCAATAATAACAAGCCAAGTATTCTACTAAATTTCTGTTTGGTATCAGAGCCACCAAACCCTAATCCTAGCCGCCACCCTTCTCCACCAAACCCTAACAATAATCCCACTCCACAGCCCCCCCCCCTCCAAACCCCGCCTCCGCCAAACCCCCCATACCCTTCCGCCGCCAGCACAGCCGCCACCCCACCGGCAGCAGCCCACCGCTGCCAGCACAGTTGCCCCCCTTAACCCCCCAACCAGCCAGCAACCCCCCCCCCCTCCATGCTGGCCCCCGCCCCCTCTCCATCGCCGTCAGCGCAGTCTCCCTCCTCCTTCTCGTCAGGCCATGTGACCTTGGGTAGCAGCCATGCACGGGACATGAGCAGCGGCTCTCGAGGACGTCGTTGCCGCTGAATGAGGAACAGTAGACGTGGAGAAGACGACGATCAAAGGTAGAGAAGATCTAGATCCGTCACCGCCTTGCTGATGGAAGAGGAGAAGAAGAAGATAATGGAGACGATCTACGGCAAGCTGACGGCCAAAGAGATGAAGGCTTTGGTGGACGATATCTTCTCCAGAAGGCTGACCGAGACTAGCTCCCGTGTTGCACACGCAGATGTGGATTGTAACATCCCGTTCCGTTCAAGCGGACTGCCGATTCAAACAGCAAAAGTGCAATGTCCCGACCTGCTTTGCTCAGGCGAGAATACTCGTTTGAGGCAAAGGGTATCCAGACTTGTCCCTACAGGATTCCGGCTTAGGCTTTCAGAGGCTCGCTTGACGTATCGCTCAACCGAGGCGAATCATCGCTAAGGTGGGTGGCTACGGTGAACTTGTCTTTGCTTACCCAGCACACATAAAATCTGGAACGATACATGCTAGTCGCTAGGTGAATCACCCCCTACATGCTAATAAGAATTCAACGCACCTAGCTAAGGGAATAATTCCAACTTGTATTGCTTGTGCTAGAACATGGAAAAGAAATATTGCTTATACTCAGACCCTCGCATGCTACCCAAGATCATGTCACTCGGGAAGTCCCTTACGGTTTCACCTCTCGGTTTACCTTCGGGCCCGAGCCAACGTGTTTGCTTAAGTTCCTTAGAAACGCATGCTTGCTTGCTTATAAATGTCTAACGTTATTCGTATTGTGCATGCATTCGAGTTAGCCAGGAGACTATCAAATAGCTCTTCTGTGCAATTGAACCTGCAAGTATCCGGGACCGTTAGGTCACCAAGGCAGTTCCCGAACCAGGGGATTCGCACCATGAATCAATAAAATCCAGAATCACAGCTCGTGGAGCAAATTATAGTACCAACTGGCTTTGCAATCGATATATTACTGTGGACAATCATGCCTTGTACATTGAACATGATATGTCCTGCCCTGAACTTGATCCTGTGCCTAGCCAGACCTGAAAGATTAGAGACCTGCATGTCGCGGACAACTTGAATAAGGCGATCTTCGGATCTCAAGTTCCACGGGCGGTCACCGGGGCACCGGGACCGATCCGATCCGGATGGAACTCTACTGTTTAGTCATCATGTGCAAAGACGGAATGGTGTGGAGCGCATCATGTGCTCTCGCTGTACACCATTCTCGTCATAGACTAAAATTGGTCATTTATGGCTATGCCAGCTGTAACACCCCGTTCCGCTCAAGCGGACTGCCGTCTCAAACGGCAATCGTGCAGCTGTCCCGAACCGCTTTGCCTCAAAGGAGAAGCAAAGTATATCCAGACTTGTCCCTACAGGAATCCGGCTTAGGCTTTCAGAGGCTCGCTCAGGCGTATCGCTCTACCGAAGCGAATCATCGCTAAGGTGGGTGGCTACGGTGAACTTGTCTTTGCTTAGCCAGCACATATAAAATCTGGAATATTTATGCTAGTCGCTAGGTGATTCACCCCCTGCATGCTAATAAATCCAACGCACCTAGCTAAGGGAATAATCCCAACTTGTATTGCTTGCTAGAACATGGAAAATGAAATACTGCTTATATTCAGATACTCGCATGCTAAGTCCCTTAACGGTTTCAACTCTCGGCTTACCTTCGGGTCCGAGCAACGTCCCTGCTTATGTTCCTTAGAAACGCATGCTTGTCTGCTTGAATGTGCATTGTTTTCATCCTTACTCCGGGAGACTACTCAGTAGTCGTTCCGTGTATGATTGACCCTGCAAGTATCCGGGACCGTCAGGTCATCTAAGGCAATCCCCGAACCAGGGGAATGCACTAAGCAAGAATAAATACTGAACGTGAATCTCACTTGAATGATAATCATGCTATGTATGCATCTGAACGAGGATCGTGTTATGTACTGATGGAATCCCAGCTCGTGGAGCAATATGTCTCGTTCAGACTAAGTTAAGTTTCATGATTATCATGTCAAGCTATGGAATATGGATAGACCCTGACCTGCATTGTCGCTGACAGCTTGTGCACAAGATATGTTATGTTGAGTTCCGCGGACGGTCACTGGGGCACCGGGACCGATCCGATCCGGACGGGACGTATGAGCAGTCGTATGTTATGGGGCAAGGTGTTATGCAGCGGGGCTCGCCACCTGCGTTGCATATCATTCTGTGTCTTGAGACTGTGAACCGTCCATAATGGCTACGCCAGCGACTTATGTTCATATAGATAAGTCATCCTCGCTTAGCGGCTATCCGCGTGCGAGTCATTGCATAGCATCAATGAATAACTTAACACCTGAACGATCATGTTATAAGAACCCTCCTGTTTGCATATGCTATGCCTCCTGAATGTTTATGCTTGCCCGTGCTTGAAATAAAATGTTTTGCCTCAATGTTTGCCTTGGACAGGGAAGGAGAAATGGTAAGTTGGTAAGTCTCGCCGTGTTTCCTCAAACATCGCACGGCGCACTGTCCGACACGTTAAGCTATTCAATGTTTGCATGAAACTGATCCTAAGGCAACTAGAAAGACAACTTAATAGTTGTGCACGGAACTTGTATTACGTGTTTGGATTTGTCGAGCGGGCGAGTAGCTTCCCCACCAGTGCATTCAATGTACTGATAATCCACCAGTTTGATATGCAGGGTGCGGGAGAACCTCGTGCGGTGCGGACGCCTCCTTCGTGCGTGCTAAGGCCAGGAGTTCCCTCTGAAGCCTTGCAACGGTGCGTCCGGGACTGAAGCACATATACAAGACATAAGTTGTGAACATCGCCTGACCATCGCCTGTACAAATCATTCCACAGTTGTAGCCACTTGGCACGCTTTTACTGTTTCAGAGAGAGGCTTGAGCGACTTGTAATCTCGGCTATACGCCGCATGTAATACATGTTTCATATCAATAAAGAGATTACTTTACTTGTTTCAATGCTTCCGCTATATTTGTCAACTCAGAGAACTTGTTACCGAATCGCTATGCGTTCATGACTCCGCTGCACTCGGACAATCTGTGCGACTCTGTGGCTTAGAACTCTTATCGCCAGCCAATGAATCACGGCCTTGCACGGGCGCGGTTCACGCTCGTGCGGCATCACGCCCGGATGGGTCAAGCGATCGTTCCGCGGGAGCGCTGGCGAGGGTGATTCCCGCCTAGCGGGAACGGCCGATTTGCCTGCGGGAGATCGGGGCGTGACAGGTTGGTATCAGAGCCTGGCTTCTACGCCTTTGGACTTCGATTCGATATCTCTGTTTCGAAAGCTCGTTCGTGGGTTATGTGCACGCTCTCTCTCAATGCCTCGATGGGATGTTCCAACAATAAGTCTAAATACTTTCAAAATGCGTTTTGATTGATATGATTGTTTGTCTGGTTGTATGCTGCGAGTGGCCTTTGTGCCAACCTGTGCGAACCCTTGAGAGTATCGCTAGTAGCTTGTCCGATTTTCACTAACTCTAAGTTTGGTTGAATGCATCTATTCGAGGGACGCCTTGAACTAGTGCACCATCCAAGACTTAAGAAAAAGGTGAAACTCGAGTGCTGAGACTTCGCTATCACTAAGCTGGTTGACGTGTTCACGCTAGAGGGGCCCTTCGAAAGTGCGCACGATCCAGTCTAAGCGATATGCTGACTTCGACGCTTGTGCAAGTGAAGATCCAAATGAACAAGTGTAACGACTTGTCTAGGATTGCCTCAACCCTAGATTACTGCTTGTCCTTAGTAAGTCTCGAGGACGAGACTTTTTCTAAGTTGGGTAGGATGTAACACCCCGTTCCGCTCAAGCGGACTGCCGTCTCAAACGGCAATCGTGCAGCTGTCCCGAACCGCTTTGCCTCAAAGGAGAAGCAAAGTATATCCAGACTTGTCCCTACAGGAATCCGGCTTAGGCTTTCAGAGGCTCGCTCAGGCGTATCGCTCTACCGAAGCGAATCATCGCTAAGGTGGGTGGCTACGGTGAACTTGTCTTTGCTTAGCCAGCACATATAAAATCTGGAATATTTATGCTAGTCGCTAGGTGATTCACCCCCTGCATGCTAATAAATCCAACGCACCTAGCTAAGGGAATAATCCCAACTTGTATTGCTTGCTAGAACATGGAAAATGAAATACTGCTTATATTCAGATACTCGCATGCTAAGTCCCTTAACGGTTTCAACTCTCGGCTTACCTTCGGGTCCGAGCAACGTCCCTGCTTATGTTCCTTAGAAACGCATGCTTGTCTGCTTGAATGTGCATTGTTTTCATCCTTACTCCGGGAGACTACTCAGTAGTCGTTCCGTGTATGATTGACCCTGCAAGTATCCGGGACCGTCAGGTCATCTAAGGCAATCCCCGAACCAGGGGAATGCACTAAGCAAGAATAAATACTGAACGTGAATCTCACTTGAATGATAATCATGCTATGTATGCATCTGAACGAGGATCGTGTTATGTACTGATGGAATCCCAGCTCGTGGAGCAATATGCCTCGTTCAGACTAAGTTAAGTTTCATGATTATCATGTCAAGCTATGGAATATGGATAGACCCTGACCTGCATTGTCGCGGACAGCTTGTGCACAAGGTATGTTATGTTGAGTTCCGCGGACGGTCACTGGGGCACCGGGACCGATCCGATCCGGACGGGACGTATGAGCAGTCGTATGTTATGGGGCAAGGTGTTATGCAGCGGGGCTCGCCACCTGCGTTGCATATCATTCTGTGTCTTGAGACTGTGAACCGTCCATAATGGCTACGCCAGCGACTTATGTTCATATAGATAAGTCATCCTCGCTTAGCGGCTATCCGCGTGCGAGTCATTGCATAGCATCAATGAATAACTTAACACCTGAACGATCGTGTTATAAGAACCCTCATGTTTGCATATGCTATGCCTCCTGAATGTTTATGCTTGCCCGTGCTTGAAATAACATGTTTTGCCTCAATGTTTGCCTTGGACAGGGAAGGAGAAATGGTAAGTTGGTAAGTCTCGCCGTGTTTCCTCAAACATCGCACGGCGCACTGCCCGACACGTTAAGCTATTCAATGTTTGCATGAAACTGATCCTAAGGCAACTAGAAAGATAACTTAATAGTTGTGCACGGAACTTGTATTACGTGTTTGGATTTGTCGAGCGGGCGAGTAGTTTCCCCACCAGTGCATTCAATGTACTGATAATCCACCAGTTTGATATGCAGGGTGCGGGAGAACCTCGTGCGGTGCGGACGCCTCCTTCGTGCGTGCTAAGGCCAGGAGTTCCCTCTGAAGCCTTGCAACGGTGCGTCCGGAACTGAAGCACATATACAAGACATAAGTTGTGAACATCGCCTGACCATCGTCTGTACAAATCATTCCACAGTTGTAGCCACTTGGCACGCTTTTACTGTTTCAGAGAGAGGCTTGAGCGACTTATAATCTCGGCTATACGTCGCCTGTAATACATGTTTCATATCAATAAAGAGATTACTTTACTTGTTTCAATGCTTCCGCTATATTTGTCAACTCAGAGAACTTGTTACCGAATCGCTATGCGTTCATGACTCCGCTGCACTCGGACAATCTGTGCGACTCTGTGGCTTAGAACTCTTATCGCCAGCCAATGAATCACGGCCTTGCACGGGCGCGGTTCACGCTCGTGCGGCATCACGCCGGGATGGGTCAAGCGATCGCTCCGCGGGAACGCTGGCGAGGGTGATTCCCGCCTAGCGGGAACGGCCGATTTGCCTGCGGGAGATCGGGGCGTGACAGGTTGGTATCAGAGCCTGGCTTCTACGCCTTTAGACTTCGATTCGATATCTCTGTTTCGAAAGCTCGTTCGTGGGTTATGTGCACGCTCTCTCTCAATGCCTCGATGGGATGTTCCAACAATAAGTCTAAATACTTTCAAAATGCGTTTTGACTGATATGATTGCTTGTCTGGTTGTATGCTGCAAGTGGCCTTTGTGCCAACCTGTGCGAACCCTTGAGAGTATCGCTAGTAGCTTGTCCGATTTTCACTAACTCTAAGTTTGGTTGAATGCATCTATTCGAGGGACGCCTTGAACTAGTGCACCATCCAAGACTTAAGAAAAAGGTGAAACTCGAGTGCTGAGACTTCGCTATCACTAAGCTGGTTGACGTGTTCACGCTAGAGGGGCCCTTCGAAAGTGCGCACGATCCAGTCTAAGCGATATGCTGACTTCGACGCTTGTGCAAGTGAAGATCCAAATGAACAAGTGTAACGACTTGTCTAGGATTGCCTCAACCCTAGATTACTGCTTGTCCTTAGTAAGTCTCGAGGACGAGACTTTTTCTAAGTTGGGTAGGATGTAACACCCCGTTCCGCTCAAGCGGACTGCCGTCTCAAACGGCAATCGTGCAGCTGTCCCGAACCGCTTTGCCTCAAAGGAGAAGCAAAGTATATCCAGACTTGTCCCTACAGGAATCCGGCTTAGGCTTTCAGAGGCTCGCTCAGGCGTATCGCTCTACCGAAGCGAATCATCGCTAAGGTGGGTGGCTACGGTGAACTTGTCTTTGCTTAGCCAGCACATATAAAATCTGGAATATTTATGCTAGTCGCTAGGTGATTCACCCCCTGCATGCTAATAAATCCAACGCACCTAGCTAAGGGAATAATCTCAACTTGTATTGCTTGCTAGAACATGGAAAATGAAATACTGCTTATATTCAGATACTCGCATGCTAAGTCCCTTAACGGTTTCAACTCTCGGCTTACCTTCGGGTCCGAGCAACGTCCCTGCTTATGTTCCTTAGAAACGCATGCTTGTCTGCTTGAATGTGCATTGTTTTCATCCTTACTCCGGGAGACTACTCAGTAGTCGTTCCGTGTATGATTGACCCTGCAAGTATCCGGGACCGTCAGGTCATCTAAGGCAATCCCCGAACCAGGGGAATGCACTAAGCAAGAATAAATACTGAACGTGAATCTCACTTGAATGATAATCATGCTATGTATGCATCTGAACGAGGATCGTGTTATGTACTGATGGAATCCCAGCTCGTGGAGCAATATGCCTCGTTCAGACTAAGTTAAGTTTCATGATTATCATGTCAAGCTATGGAATATGGATAGACCCTGACCTGCATTGTCGCGGACAGCTTGTGCACAAGGTATGTTATGTTGAGTTCCGCGGACGGTCACTGGGGCACCGGGACCGATCCGATCCGGACGGGACGTATGAGCAGTCGTATGTTATGGGGCAAGGTGTTATGCAGCGGGGCTCGCCACCTGCGTTGCATATCATTCTGTGTCTTGAGACTGTGAACCGTCCATAATGGCTACGCCAGCGACTTATGTTCATATAGATAAGTCATCCTCGCTTAGCGGCTATCCGCGTGCGAGTCATTGCATAGCATCAATGAATAACTTAACACCTGAACGATCGTGTTATAAGAACCCTCATGTTTGCATATGCTATGCCTCCTGAATGTTTATGCTTGCCCGTGCTTGAAATAACATGTTTTGCCTCAATGTTTGCCTTGGACAGGGAAGGAGAAATGGTAAGTTGGTAAGTCTCGCCGTGTTTTCTCAAACATCGCACGGCGCACTGCCCGACACGTTAAGCTATTCAATGTTTGCATGAAACTGATCCTAAGGCAACTAGAAAGACAACTTAATAGTTGTGCACGGAACTTGTATTACGTGTTTGGATTTGTCGAGCGGGCGAGTAGCTTCCCCACCAGTGCATTCAATGTACTGATAATCCACCAGTTTGATATGCAGGGTGTGTAAACCCCCAGATTTTGCAAGAATTCTAAATTGGGATTTTTCACAATTTTCTGGAATTTTCTGGGAATTTCATGTAATTAAAATCATGGTTTTTATTTATTGAATAATTTTTTATTGATAATAAATATTATGAAAATATTATGAAAATAATATTTTTGGGTGTAAAATGGAAAACTGGACTTAGGGTAATTTTTCTGGATTTTTCTGGGCCTCAGACCTATTTTTAAATGCCTAAAAACTAATTATTTATTTAATTATTTATTTATTTATTTTTATTATTATTATTATTATTATTATTATTATTAATTGATTTCTGATTAATCCGGCCCGTTCCCCCAGCCGGCCCACTGGGCCAGACCCCGGCCCAAACCACTCGGCCCAGCCCCCTCCTTAGCGGATCGGGTCGGGTCCGCCGACCGAACCAGACCCGTACCCGAAACCCACACCCCACTCTCCCCTGACCCGTTCTTCCCCCCCGCGTCCGGCGCCGTTTCCGCCGCCTCCGCCTGCGCCTCCGGCCACGCCTCGCTCCGCTCCGCCGCGCCTCACCCCACGACTCCGCCCTCTCGGCCTCTCTCCTCCGCCCTCTTCTTATATATTCCCCCTTCTCCCCGTCGGCCACCGGACCCCTAGCTCCGCCTCCCCGCCCTAGCCTCGCCGCCACCACGCCGTGAGCCGCCCGGCTCAGCCTCCGCCTCGCCGCCCTTCCCCTCAGCCCAGCCGCCGGAGATCCGTGCCCGAGCCGACGCCCCGCAGCCCAGCGCTCATCCACCGCCTCCGGCGCCTGCCACCGCGCCGTGCCGCCCTCGCCGGCAGCCGCCAGCGCCCCCCGCCGTGCTGCGAGCCGCCCCTTCCCTCTCCGGCGTACCCCCGGCCGGCCACCCGCCGCAGGGCTGGGCCAGACCCTAACCCTAATTCCCAATTCCCAATTCACTGTGTCGGACACAGGACACAGTGTCCTGTGTCGTGTCGGACACGATTTTTTCTGGTTTTTCGGTCCTGTTCAGGTGCGTGTATCTTCTTGCTCGTAGCTCCGTTTTCAATTTCGCAAATTGCGTTGGGAAGCCTGTATGACCCTCTCGGTGTCCGGACAAACTGTTCGGGACATCGCGTCCTGTGGTGATCGCACACCGCGATCCAAAAACAGGAAAAACCAGACCCTGTTTCACCCCGGAACTGAGTCCGCCCCGCCAAACGGGACGACTTGGTCGCGTGCGGTCTTCACAGATACGTACGCATCGTCGATACGGACGTGTGAGTTTTCGTGGAAGCTGATTCGGGTGTGCGTGCACACCGGAATCAACGCGTATCCGCGGACATCGCCCCGTATCCGCCCTTTCTGCAATTCGCCCTAACTTCGTGTACACTCGTCAGATCGAGACGAAACTTGTGCCATCGGACTCGTAGCGATACGCTGGTCCTGTGGGTCAAGTTTAGTTCGATTCTGAGAACGTTGACGAAATCGCGTGTCGTGGGCCCCACAGGCCCCGCTCGACGGGCGATTTTGTGTTCGGCTCATCGGAATCCAAATCTGGAAGTTCCGTTGGGTTCGTATCAGCGTTCCTGACCTGTTGACACTAAGTTTGGTGAATTCGGAGACCTTTGACCCGGACACGTTTTTCGGTTCAAAGCGGGCCCACCGGCGGACCCCGTTTTGACCCGAAACTGCCGTTTTTGTCCTTGTCTCCAAATTGGACCCAAGGACAGGCGTTTCTAGCTATTTGACATCTTCTGAGCATGATGGTAATGTCTATTTCAGCTTTTGGACTCATCTCTGGACTTTTCCCCCAAGAACCAATTTAATCAGATCCAAACAACAGGCAAGTACCTGCACTTCAAGTTAATCTTTATATATTGTGATAATTAATTCCCTGCCATACATGTACCCTTGATGTTTACACCTAGTGTTAGAAATGTTGAATTTCATGTCTTGAATATTGGTAGTTCCTGTCTTGTTTTTCATGTCGGGTGGGAGAATACCTAGAAGGCATGTAGTTTACCCTTTCCCCTGTATTGTCTAATAGCTGTTGGTACACGACTGTCCATCAGCCGGATCTCGATTGTATTGTCTAATAGCCGTTTATGACGGCCGGATTAGCCTTATAAACCCCTACATGCCAACTATGTATTCTAAAAACAAACACAAGTTCACACAGATAGTTCTGGTCATGTTATATTTTTTGCTGGCTATTGTAGTTTCATTTCCTGTCTCATTTATTTCTGTTTCTCATATTCCTGTTTACAGTTAACTCTGAGATGATGATGTTCTGTTATGCAGATTCTTAACTTGATAGTCAATATTTAATTGTCATAAATATTTAGTTTAACCTTGTTGTGCACTGTGTACTTTGCTCCTTTCCTGACTGGATCTGTTGATTTAGGCGATGATGAGGATCTTGCCCCTACCTTTTATGGTCCCTATGAGTTAGCAGGTGACACAAATGAGGAGCCGGTTTCCACTCAGGAGACTACCTTGAGGAGGAGTAGCCAGTTAGTTATCATTTTATTTCCTTTTCAGCATATACTCGGGTTTGTCCCCGATCTATCTTCTGGCTTTGTATTAATTATGGATCTGTTGTCACAATTTGTTATAAAAGTTAGCATTCCTATTTCCTGTTACTTTCCTTGTCTATTTATTGTGGATGAGATAGATACTTATTGACCCCAGAAAAGACCTAGACAGCGTACTACCGCCGACACTGCGGCGTAGGCTGGACGTGCCCACGCACTCGTGCCCGAATAACCGGGTGCGGGTCGTGACAGGGTGCGGGAGAACCTCGTGCGGTGCGGACGCCTCCTTCGTGCGTGCTAAGGCCAGGAGTTCCCTCTGAAGCCTTGCAACGGTGCGTCCGGGACTGAAGCACATATACAAGACATAAGTTGTGAACATCGCCTGACCATCGCCTGTACAAATCATTCCACAGTTGTAGCCACTTGGCACGCTTTTACTGTTTCAGAGAGAGGCTTGAGCGACTTGTAATCTCGGCTATACGCCGCCTGTAATACATGTTTCATATCAATAAAGAGATTACTTTACTTGTTTCAATGCTTCCGCTATATTTGTCAACTCAGAGAACTTGTTACCGAATCGCTATGCGTTCATGACTCCGCTGCACTCGGACAATCTGTGCGACTCTGTGGCTTAGAACTCTTATCGCCAGCCAATGAATCACGGCCTTGCACGGGCGCGGTTCACGCTCGTGCGGCATCACGCCCGGATGGGTCAAGCGATCGTTCCGCGGGAGCGCTGGCGAGGGTGATTCCCGCCTAGCGGGAACGGCCGATTTGCCTGCGGGAGATCTGGGCGTGACACCAGCGACAATCTGTTCATATAGATAAGTCATCCTCGCTTAGCGGCTATCCGCGTGCGAGTCATTGCATCGCATCAAAGAACAGCTATGCACCTGAACGATCATGATACAACAACACTCGTGTTGCACATGCTATTGCCTTGGTTTTCATTATGAATGTTCGTGCTTGAATTAATAATGTTTGCCTTGGACAGGGAAGGACAAATGGTAAGTTGGTAAGTCTCGCCGTGTTTCCTCTCACGTCGCACGGCGCACTGCCACACGAGTTAGGCTATTCAATCTTTACATGAAATCGATCCTAAGGCAACTAGAAAGACAACTTAATAGTTGGTGCACGAAACCTATATTACGTGTTTGGATTTGTCGAGCGGGCGAGTAGCCTCCCCACCAGTGCATTCAATGTACTGATAACCCACCAGATCGTTTGCAGGGTGCGGGAGAACCTCGTTCGGTGCGGATGCCTCCTCCGTGCGTGCTAAGGCGTGGAGATCACTCCGAAGCAGTGTTGCGTCCGGAACAGAAGCACATATACAAGACATAATGTTGGAACATTGCCTGAACATCGCATGTACAATCATTCCACAATTGTAGCAACTTGGCATGCTTTTACTGTTTCAGAGAGAGAGATCTGAGCGAATTGTAATCTCGGCCAAGCGCCGCCTGTAACACTTGTTTATATCAATAAAAGAGTTGCTTTACTTCAACTTGTGTTATTCAATGCTTCCGCTATTGTCGACTCAGTAAACCTGTTACCAAATCGCCTATGCGTTTATGATTCCGCTGCACTCGGACAATTTGTGCGACTCTGTGGCTTAGAACTCTTACCGCCAGCCAAAGAACCACGGCCTTGCACGGACGTGGCTCACGCTCGTGCGGCATCACGTCCGGATGGGTCGAAGCGATCGTTCCGCGGGAGCGCTGGCGCGGTGATTCTCGCCTGGAGGGAACGGCCGATTTAGCCTGCGGGAGATCGGGGCTTGACATGTTGGTATCAGAGCCTGGCTTATACGCCTTTGGATTTTATTTCGATTATCTCAGTTTCGAAAGCTCGTTCGTGGGTTATGTGCATGCTCTCTCTCAATGCCTCAAAAGGAATGTTCCAACAATGAGTCTAAATACTTTCGAAAAGCGCATTAGAATAATGTGATTGCTTGTATGAAATTATGATGTTAGGGCCTTTGTGCCGACCTGTGCAGACCCTTGTGATTTTCGCAAGTAGCTTGTCCGATTTTACTATCTCTAAGTTTGGTTGAATGCATATATTTGAGAGATGCCTTGAACTTGTGCACGATCCAAGACTCAAGAAAATGTAAAACTCGAGTGCTAAGACTTCGCTATCGCTAAGTTGGTTGGCGTGCTCATGCTAGAAGTGCACTTCGAATATGTGCACGATCCAGACTAGCGATATGTTGATCTCGAATGCTTGTGCAAGTGAATATCCAAATGAACAAGTATAATGACTTGTATAGGTTTGCCTCAGCCTTAGATCATTAATCAAGATTGCTACGCTTGGGATATGTTACATAATGCGTTAGTACGGCTTGTCCTCAGTAAGTCTCGAGGACGAGACTTTTTCTGAGTTTGGTAGGATGTAACACCACGTTCCGTTCAAGCGGACTGCCGATTCAAACGGCAAAAGTGCAATGTCCCGACCTGCTTTGCTCAGGCGAGAATACTCGTTTGAGGCAAAGGATATCCAGACTTGTCCCTACAGGATTCCGACTTAGGCTTTCAGAGGCTCGCTTAACGTATCGCTCAACCGAGGCGAATCATCGCTAAGGTGGGTGGCTACGGTGAACTTGTCTTTGCTTACCCAGCACACATAAAATCTGGAACGATACATGTTAGTCGCTAGGTGAATCACCCCCTACATGCTAATAAGAATTCAACGCACCTAGCTAAGGGAATAATCCCAACTTGTATTGCTTGTGCTAGAACATGGAAAGAAAATATTGCTTATACTCAGACCCTCGCATGCTACCCAAGATCATGTCGCTCGGGAAGTCCCTTACGGTTTCACCTCTCGGTTTACCTTCGGGCCCGAGCCAACGTGTTTGCTTAAGTTCCTTAGAAACGCATGCTTGCTTGCTTATAAATGTCTAACGTTATTCGTATTGTGCATGCATTCGAGTTAGCCAGGAGACTATCAAATAGCTCTTCTGTGCAATTGAACCTGCAAGTATCCGGGACCGTTAGGTCACCAAGGCAGTTCCCGAACCAGGGGATTCGCACCATGAATCAATAAAATCCAGAATCACAGCTCGTGGAGCAAATTATAGTACCAACTGGCCTGGCAATCGATATATTACTGTGGAAAATCATGCCTTGTACATTGAACATGATGTCCTGCCCTGAACTTGATCCAGTGCCTAGCCAGACCTGAAAGATTAGAGACCTGCATGCCGCGGACAACTTGAATAAGGCGATCTTCGAATCTCAAGTTCCACGGGCGGTCACCGGGGCACCGGGACAGATCCGATCCTGATGGAACTCTACTGTTTAATCCTGTGGAAAGACGGAATGGTGTGGAGCGCATCCTGTGCTCTCGCTGCACACCATTCTCGTCAGAGACTAAAATTGGTCCTTTATGGCTATGCCAGCGACAATTTGTTCATATAGATAAGTCATCCTCGCTTAGCGGCTATCCGCGTGCGAGTCATTGCATCGCATCAAAGAACAGCTATGCACCTGAACGATCATGATACAACAACACTCGTGTTGCACATGCTATTGCCTTGGTTTTCATTATGAATGTTCGTGCTTGAATTAACAATGTTTGCCTTGGACAGGGAAGGACAAATGGTAAGTTGGTAAGTCTCGTCGTGTTTTCTCTCATGTCGCACGGCGTACTCCCACACGAGTTAGGCTATTCAATCTTTACATGAAACCGATCCTAAGGCAACTAGAAAGACAACTTAATAGTTGGTGCACGAAACCTATATTACGTGTTTGGATTTGTCGAGCGGGCGAGTAGCCTCCCCACCAGTGCATTCAATGTACTGATAACCCACCAGATCGTTTGCAGGGTGCAGGAGAACCTCGTTCGGTGCAGATGACTCCTCCGTGCGTGCTAAGGCGTGGAGATCACTCCGAAGCAGCGTTGCGTCCGGAACAGAAGCACATATACAAGACATAATGTTGGAACATTGCCTGAACATCGCATGTACAATCATTCCACAATCGTAGCCACTTGGCACGCTTTTACTGTTTCAGAGAGAGAGATCTGAGCAAATTGTAATCTCGGCCAAGCGCCGCCTATAACACTTGTTTATATCAATAAAAGAGTTGCTTTACTTCAACTTGTGTTATTCAATGCTTCCGCTATTGTCGACTCAGTGAACCTGTTACCAAATCGCCTATGCGTTTATGATTCCGCTGCACTCGGACAATTTGTGCGACTCTGTGGCTTAGAACTCTTACCGCCAGCCAAAGAACCACGGCCTTGAACTGGCGTGGCTCACGCGGCCGATTTAGCCTGCGGGAGATCGGGGCGTGACTTGGATCCTTCACCATACAAAATGGGAAAGTTGGAGAAACTTGAGGTAAAGTTGGAGGGTACTTCCAACTACTTGAAGTGGTCGCGTCAGACGATGCAGACTCTGAAGACAAGGGGCTTGGTGGGCTATGTGAATGGCCAACCCAAGGCATCTGAAGATCACTCATCACGGGAGTTTGTTGTGTAGAAAATCGTCAACAATGTTGTAGCTGGATGGTTGACAGCCTCATTGACTGACCAAGTGTCGGACAATATGAAAGCGATGGAGGGTGCTGGTGACATTTGGATGATGCTGAGAGACATGTACTCAGGGTCGGGTAACCCTATGAGGGTCTTCCAACTACAGGATAAACTTGATAATGTGGTCCAAGAAGATCACAACATCTGTGAGTATGCGGCTCTGCTGAAGAAGTATTTGTCAGAACTCGACCACTATGATCACATTGGCGTGTAGGATGAGCAAGTAGAATGGGCATTTGTGAAACATTATCAAAAGTTCATGAAGTATGTCTCGTGACAGAGGATGATGAAGTTCCTGAAGGGGCTCAACCCAGCATTCAAGCAGAGGAGGAATGTCCTACTTGCACAACCCGGATTGTCATCACTGGAGGAGGTCATAGCTGCTATGGCACAAGAAGAGGCACGGCTGAAGCTGATGCCTAGTACCACTAGCTCTCCGGAAGAAAAATCAACTCTAGCAGTTTTTAACCCAAATCCTTCCGGATGGAGAGGGTGCTACAACTGTGGAGACCCTGGTGTAACCTTCATTCTTTATTAGCATATTAATTAGACAATTAAAATTTGTGCTTATTAGTTAAACATTTTAATCAAGAATTTAATTAGGTTAATCATATAAAAACAAAAGCCATGAGAAGTCAAATTCAATTTGGATTGTTCTTCATAAGAAGAGAAATCCAAATTGAATTGGTTAAGGACAAAATAGTCAATTCACCGTAATCTTATAATATCTTGACAACTCACCCTCCCTCTCACATGATCCTCACATTCAACCCACACCATTTCCCTCTATATAAACACCTTCCCACCTCCTTCACTCACCATCCCTCATCCCACCTCAACCCTAACACACACTTGGAGGATTGTTAGCTCTCCACTAAGGTATGCCGTAACATTTCTTATGTTCTAAATTTAGATATATGCATATAGGGATGTGTATGTGTTTGTGTGTAAAGAAAAGGGGGAGGGGAAAGGGACTGCAGCAAGCAGCAGAGCAGCAGCAGCAGAGCAGCAGCAAGCAAGCCCTACATGCACCTATATGTATATATATTTGTATATATATATATATATATATATATATATATGTATCTATATATATATGTATACTCTATATTATCTATATGTGTATTTATATATGTATCTATATATCTATGTATCTATATATATGTATACTATATATGTGTATCTATACATATGTATATATATGTATACTATATATGTATGTATCTATACATATGTATCTATAAATATAGCTTATATATACATTATTTTTATATTTAAGTTTTTATATAGATATTTGTCCCATCTATAACCAGAAATAGCATAAAATTGACCTAGAAATCTAGTGGGTTAAACCTACTTAATTATATTTCACCAATTAATGTGAATTATTCATGATATAGGTTATTTGGACCCCGTCACACACTCTGACTTGTTTCACCGCTTTGGCCTCCAGGTGAGTACAGTTTCTGATGGTTTTCTTACTGATATTTTCTATAACACATGTAGTATTGTTGTACTTGATTCCTGACACGAAGAAACATGGACTAGCATATCTTGTTTTTAGACCTTGATCTTGTGTAATATTTAATATTCGTGTGATTCATGTATGCTAGTCAGGGCGGAGAAATGCTAATTTATATGTGATCATACCCTTAAATTCTATGCAAATATAATTCATGTGCAAAGACTAACCATACACTTCACGTATGATTAGCCGGCTCCCATTGTGCAATCATAAGCCAATCACATAATCAAACTAGTATTTCAAAACACTTAGTGACTAAAGATTTTCTTGTTGATACATGACATATTTTTCTGTTTATTCATTTTCCTGTTCATTTTTTACCATTCCTTGATGTCAGTTTATTTATCCATCATGTACTACTTTTTCTATCACTATTTTATAGTCCTTATCATGTATTGAAACTGCTATTAGAATTGTACTCGTTTAATCCTGATTGGATAATATTAATCCAAAGGTAAAGGAGTTTTATTATGCTACTAGCCACCAAGAATATTAGAAATATAAAATACTTTACCCATAAGAAATTGTCTATATTGATAAGAAAATATTATTTGCCTTGTGTTGTCATAGAAAGTTAAAGATTCACATAGGGACGTCGATATATTTCACTGCTTGAGGCATCTAGGTATGAGGATGTATATAATCTAGCTTATAACATGCACTTTGTTTGGTACATGATCAATATACATCCACGTAGTATCCATTTGGTAGAACAATAGTACCTAAACAGTAAATTCAAACTCAAGGTTCAAAAAACTCGGTATTGGTATCTGTCCCTCTCCATCATTTATGGTAAGGGGCGCTTTCATACCAGAGAAGTTAAGACCTTTTATAATAAAAAAATTCTGATAGTTTTAACTTTTATAACCGTTTGATGTAAGTTTCTGTAAAAGAATGATAAGATATCAAGGAACGATACAACACTAATAAAATATTATTTTGTTCTTTATACACATTGTAATGTACTCATCGCATGATGTTAACAGAAAGTATAAAGACGCTATTATATTTATTATTAAAATAATATAAATTCAGATCTCCTACGTGGACCGTAGTAGTGTAGTAGCATCTGCCAAATTGCATAGATCTCGGGGAGCTTTTAGAGCTATCTAATTAGTGAGAATTTACCGCTTCAAAAATAGATTAACAACGATGTTGCCAATAGTTTGTTATAGCAATTTTCTTATGGTTTTTATCTAAGAGTTCAAGAACAATAAACATTTCAAGAATGAACCTTGATTGGGAAATTTTGTTTGTAAGGTGTGCGCTCCTCTTGGACTCGCAATCAAGTGATTTAGTTGAATTTTTTTTGTTTAGCTTAAACTGCATGTATTCCTAGGAAACATGAACACTCTGAAAACCTGTCTGTGCCGCATTGTTTTGAAGACGTATTGGACCCGATACAGACACTCCAAATACCGAGGATACACCAATCAGTGCCGCATCCATTTCATCGTGTCTTCATTGTGTCGTGTCAAATTCGTGTCCATATAATGTAGTTGTACTGTCACATATACTCATTCATACATGCAGAGGCGGCATTCTTATCCTACACCTACCCATCTTAACATAAATACAAAGGTAAGTAGCTCACCTTCTCAATTCCACAACTCCGAATGGAAGCACCGACTTTCATCACAACGTCGTATACTTGTTTGTACGTCAACCACACATATTTACCAGGCTGCAAGAGCAACACAAGTAATACATGAATATCTACCAGAAACTATTGACGTGGAAAGAATGCACTGAGTACATACCTTCCCATTAACAATCTCACGTCGCCCAAGCATCCGGTTTCCTGGACACTTTTCAACCGACCGGCTGCATCCAAAAATAGTACAAACATGTCAAAACCAACAGCTAACCCCGCCTGATTCCCCAAGGAAAAAAAACTGCCAGTGTCAATAAGATATTCCTAACTTTTTTTGTTTATCTTGAACTCTCTCCCATATCAAGATTCAAGAATTAGGAACAGTTAAGAATCAACATGACCTCTCCTAGTCTTCCAAACTTCTTCTTTTTTTTGTATTTTCTTTACTTTTTGGTGCAAATTATTTTTCAAAATCAAGAATTATAACAGCTTTCAACATCATCTCTCCTAATGTTTCTTAATTTTTTACTTCTTTTTTTTCTCTCTACTTTTTTGGGTGAACCTCTCGAAATTAAGAATTAGTAACAGTCAACATCGCGCTCCTACTGATTTTCATCTAGGAAGGACGGACGCTCCTAAAAATCTGAACCATGTCATGTCAGACACATATATGACACGTACTGAACACGATCCGGATACTCCAAAATACAGTAGGACATTGGAAATAGGTGTCGTCTCCATGTCGCCGTATCCTTACGTCATTGTGTGGTATTCGTGTCCAATCGAACGCACATACTCCAAAAGGAAGGTGCCGTGTCTGTGTCCCTGTCGTATACGGACAAGACAAGGACATTCCACCATTCACAGACCTAGCAAACAAGGACACTCCAAAAACTGGTGCCGCGTCAGACACGTATCGGACACGACAATGACACGACAAAACACACCAGGACACGGCAGTATATTTGCGGTCAGTATCTGTCCGTGTCCCTGTCGTATCGGACGGACACGGCAAACAAGGACACTCCAAAAAACTGGTGCAGCGTCAGACACGTATTGGACACGACAAAAAGAACAGGACACGGCAGAATATTTGCGGTGTCAGTATCCGGGCAATGACACGACAAAACACACCAGGACACGGCAGAATATTTGCGGTGTCAGTATCCTGTCCGTGTCCCTGTCGTATCGGACGGGCACGACAAGGACATTCCACCATTCACAGACCTAGCAAACAAGGACACTCCAAAAAACTGGTGCCGCGTCAGACACGTATCGGACACGACAAAAAAACCAGGACACGGCAGAATATTTGCGGTGTCAGTATCCTGCCGATGATGATTGGGTGGGGGGAACCTACCGGAAGATGTCCCAGCAGCAATCGAGGCCGGGGATGGGTGACGGGAATCCGTCCTTGGCAAAGGCGCTCCTGTAGGTGGGGCCCACCGACGGCCTCCCGTCGGCGCCGTTGCTCCCCTTCTCGACCTCCACCAGCCGATCCATCGTCATTCTTCCTTCTTTTCCTCAAAATCTATCGAAGAGTAGTGCACTGCTTCTTCAGTAACAGAATGAGCCGAAGGAAAAGGAATGGCTGTTACTGTATAAATATAATAGCTGTTAGATTTGGACACGCCACGCGGAGGCAGTTGTGGTTAGCTCGCTTCCCTCCACCTATTCCTTCCAACCTCACCGAGCTCCTCGGCATTTTTCTTCTTGATTTATTTATTTTATTTATTTATTTATTGGTGAACAAGTGAACTCAGGTTTTTTGTATGTTGTGGGTCAAGAAACTGTTACGTCATCGTGTGTCACTGATTTAGTTTAGGAATAAACGGCTCCCGCAAATGAGTTCGCAGTAAGAAAAATATAAAATGTTATTAAGTGGATTAATAAATATGCTTATGAAAGTATTCATATAAATTTTATATTTATTAATATGTTATTATATGTCATAAGTAAAATATATATTTATTGATGTATTAGTATATGTTTTTAGGGTACATATTAATATAGTCCAAGTATGTATATATCAACGAATGTTGCGACGGATTCAGGACAGTCGGAACATGGGGACTTTATATAGTAGAAAATAACACACTGTAAAAGAAAGAAAAAAATTCTAATGTGTTAAATAAAAATAAAAATTGTTTAAGAGGAATATTATTTATTTTTATTTTATATCTTTGGTGTTTATATATTTTTATTCAAATTAATGTTTGTGATATTTTTTGTATATACATTATAGTCCTATAAATATTATTAGCCAAAAATTCTAATAAAATATTGTCTCATTTTTAGTAAAAAAAAATATAAAAAAATTTATGCAAGACCTAAGAAACAAGCACAGCTTAAAGGGGAAAAAAAAAATCATTCAACTCAACAACACTGTTTATGTCAAAAATGATGGATGTTTATAAATATACCTACGATTAGTTTGACACAACGATGGAAGAAAATGTGTTGGTCCATATTTTACTATTTTTGGTAGTTATATTTTAATAATATTTGATAATTATTTTATTATTAATTTTTTTGATTTTTAGTATTATCATATGCTATTATACTATTGAATGGGTACATTATTTACCATTGTCACGTAACGTGAGTCATTCCCATTGAATAATTTTTAGTGTAGTTAAATCATAAGAAGATACGTACAACGGATAAATCGAGGGCCGGCTCATCCATTAAGCAAAGCAAAGAACTGTCTAGGATCCCACTTTTTTAGGGGTCACAATTTTTTTTTTTTAAAATTAGTGTCCTAGTTATTCTAAGACCCAAAGTCATATGGGGTCCAAAATTTTTTAATTAGCTAACTAACGAGTAACGATCCATATAATTGGAATCATATTTGTTATATAGTTGATGGTTAATAAAAAAAATTTGATTTCTAATTTCGGCTACGGGAATGAGCGAACGACTCTTACGTTTCTACTCCAATATCTACTTTTCAGGAAAGGGGACCGACTCTTCTCCTTCTCCTCCAATCATGTTTAAATTTTCAAAAAAAGGGTCTCATTTTTGGACTTTTGTCTAGGACCTCCAAATGGCTTGAGATGGTCTTAGATAAACCAAACATGGTCTGAAGTGCCAAGTGTAACTGTGATGGTGGAACATTGAAAATCACAAGTGTTTTATGATCCAAATATCTTGTTGTACATTAAAATCATAGGGAATTGGACTCTCTTTATATATCCTTTGACATTTATTTTGTCACTTATACTCGAAAAAGAAAAGTCCTAGGTAGGGTTGCAAACTAGCCAAGTCAAACCAAGCTTTTATAAGCTTGAGCTTGGCTTGACTAAAATTAATCGAGCTCGAGCTTGATAAAAAAATTATTTTAGAGCCTGAGCTTGGCTCGAACTTGTTTATATTAAACTTGAGTTTGATTTGGTTTGAACTTGAGTTTGGCTTGATAAGCAAGTTTGATAAACAAGCTCGATAAGCTCAAAATCAAGTTTGATTTCAAGCTCATTCACCTTTATTTTAAGCTCATTCAGCTTGATTTCAAGCTTAACGAGCTTGATTTCAAGGTAGGTAGACTTGAATTCAAGTATTTGCAATATTAACAATTTATTTATAAAAATTCAAAAAAAAAATTTCTTAATGTCAATTATTAAGGAGCTCCTAAATGACCTTCTAAACGAGCCAACTCGCGAGCTCAAACGAGCCGAGTACTTCTAAGCTTAAGCTCGGCTCGTTTATTAAACGGGCTAAAAAATGAAGCTTGGGATTGGCTCGTTTACTAAACGAACTAAGATCAAACAAGCTTTTATCGAGCCGAGATTCGAGCAACTCGCGAACGACTTGACTCATTTGCAGCCCTAATCCTAGGAGTTGTTTGGCAACAATTTAATGGCACTTCAAACATTAACAATCTATTTAAGAATGGAAAACATCGAAGATTTCTCGACAAGTTACTAGTCTCAGATTTTCAGGCGCCACATCTGAATAGGGTGGCTCATTATTTATATATATATATATATATATATATATATATATATATATATATATATATATAGATATATAGAGAGAGAGAGAGAGAGAGAGAGAGAGACGAAGAATTAAATTTAATCAATATTTTACCGCTTCAGTTTTAATTATAATTATGTAATATTTTATTAAGCAATGGACAAAGAAAAATAATCATCCAAGACTATTTGGAAAGAGCAAAAGACAACCCCTTGATTTTTTTTTTTTATATAAGGCTGTCCTTATAAATTTAATGAACAATTTTAGTTAGTATAGATAGGTAAAGATATATTTAGAAGAAAAACTTCTACGGTGAAACATAAACTTTTCTTATTACACAGTAGTACTATAAGTGGTGTATGTGTGTTCACGTATTTTTTGTCTATATATTTTTTTTCCTTACATTTAAATGTATATACAAACCTATTTGAAATAGTATAAAATATTCTGAAATAATTTTTTTTTTAGATTGTGAACATTTATTGTAGTTGAAAGTGCTTAATTATCAGGGGTGAGTAATTATGCTAGTTGAAAAATGTATAATTTACATATTTATTCCTAGTTAACTAAAGCATATTTTGCTATATCTATACTACTATACAATAAGAGAAGTTTGCTTCAGCATAAATTTTCTTCTTCCAAATATGTCCTTATCTAACTTTACTAATTAAAATTATTCATTAAATTCAATGAAAGTGGCTATGTAATTATGGTACCTTTTTTTTCTTCCCTCTTTCCATGTACAAAAAAAGTTAATTAAAAAAGGGTTAAGTACAACACACGTACATATATACTAGTATATGATTATTTACACTAACCTCCCCTATGTTTTCGGTTTATTAAACGGATCTCCTTTGCTTTATGTTATAAGGGTGGTTAGTATAATAACCCTTTACGTAAAACATAAAACAGACGAGAAGTCCATATAATAAACATAAAACATAGGGGAGATTAGTATAATTATTTTCAAAATAAGGGAGGTCCGTTTAATAAAACGAAAATATTATGGGAGGTTGGTGTAAATAATCCTACTCGTATATGTAGTTGGAGAATGATATTTTTGAAACATGAATGTTACACGGTGAAACATAAAAACTTTTAGTATTATATATAAGATAGATATATGTAGTAGTATAGATAAGTAAAAAATGCCAATTCTATCTATTTACAACTTTAATCAATACCGACGTTGAAATTTTCCTATTTGATTGCAATATATGTCAAATAAATACAGTTTCCTGTTGGTAATGATGTAGAACTAGAAGACCAATCTACTTTGTAATGAATGGCATTTTCCTACTTATTGCGATATGTAGACCAAAGAAGAGAGAGAGGATACATGATCAAACAAAGAACATTGAAACATAAACTCACGAAAGCATGGTTCTTAACGTGCCAGATATATCATTTGATGTACACCAACAAATAGTTAATACCCATATTTCAGCCAATACCCAGAAAATATTTACCCGTCTGGCGTAAAGTGCAAATAGACATGGTTTTGGCATATGTGCTACTAAGAACGTTGGCTTCAAGACACAAAACAGGCAATTTACTCATGGAAACCCACCCCACCCCACCCACTGCAGTTCTAAAGAAGCAGCAGTCCTGTATAGGTACAATAACAATAACAGACCCACAGAAAAAGCAAGTGTGGCTGGCTGGACAGCCATTGTTGATGCTGATTGATTTAGCTCTGTTCGATGTACATATCAAAGCAGATGCATATATGGCATGAAGTTGTCTGCAGAATCGCCATAAGTTTGCACCTTGATAAAGATGGGGCCAAATGAAAGAAGCCCAAAGAAGCTTCCAAGTAGCATCCCAAACTGTCAGTTCCATCGTCGCAATTTTTTTTATACAAAATCTAGATTTTAGTATTGATCTATCAAATTTTAGTATACTATACATATAGAAAACAAATTGCATTTTCTTGTCTATATATATGCATGGCTAATGACAGAATAGTTGGATCGATTAGTTTTTTGAGTTCGCAGACTGTTTGCCATATAGAGATCCAGCAGGTGGGACTTCAGGATGAGAAGACGCGAGACCAGAAATAGACTGAAAGCTGCTGTTGATCACGAACCAGTGAAGCACCCATTTGAGATCGCACATAGTGTATTTAAGAGCCTTTGTCCAATTCTCCTGCTTATTGAAGCTTTGTGTGATGGTGTAGCCCCCCACCTTATCATTCTCGATTCTATCAACCAGAATCCAATTCTTAGAAAGAATTTGGTAGTAAAAAAAATATATACAAAATATCATAAAATTTCCCACGTGCAAGTACAAAAAATAATGCACAATAACTAATCACAATAATATGATCACTTTGAGGAACTTAAATTATTATACATGAACTTGAGAAGTTCACAACAAATGCCATAAAGGAATAAATGTGTGAAACACCATTCAAAATACCATGGTAGTCAAAGGCGCACCTAAAGCATGCTTTGCAGAAAGGCACAGCAGCGCCTCGCACCTCACTAGACAAGACATCTTTCTCCGGGCGCACCCAAGGTCTGCCTTAGGTGTGCCTTTCTGCAAGGCACAACCAAGAAAAGGCGCGCCTTATGGATATTTTTTTTCTATTTATACAAAAAAAAAATTTGAGGCATAGTGATAATCCTTACTTCATACAAGTAATTGATTACAGTTGAACTGAAAAAACTAGAATTTACAAAAAATATGGTTCGGATAATACAAACTCTTATTAGTTCTGTTGAATGCTATTGTTGCTCTGCTAGTTCACTTAGTTACGTTTTAACGTAATTTTGTTGGTTTTAATATATTATTTAGTTTTATTTCTTACATTACTAATTTATTATTTATCTATGTATGTTTTTATTATTTTGTATATTTGCGTCTTGCTTCGCTCGCACGCAAATCTTAAGTGTGCCTTGCACCTCGGGCGATATAAACCTTTTGTGCCTCGAGTGCGCCTTGTGCTTTTGACTACCTTGCAAAATACAGACAGAATCACCTATTCACATAAAAAAAAATCTGCAAAGACCACGCAGAATTGAAATCCGGAGAGCAATAGCAATAGGCAAATGTTATCTCAAAAGCAAGGACGGATGTAAGGGATGCTTCGAACTGTTTGTAAGT
Organism: Iris macrosiphon; assembly: GCA_036927795.1. Taxonomy (NCBI): domain Eukaryota; kingdom Viridiplantae; phylum Streptophyta; class Magnoliopsida; order Asparagales; family Iridaceae; genus Iris; species Iris macrosiphon. The sequence goes on along the minus strand of JAYESA010000009.1, from coordinate 28,750,359 downwards.
TATCAAGTATTGCTAAATTCACCGTAGCAAGCATCAATAATAGGGAAAAGCAATCAAATGAAATGAAATCTAATATCTTAGCAAAAACTAAGTTTGAGCTACTAGTTTACTCCATGTTATAGTATCTGTTTTCTTGTTCTCATACAAAATTGTACACTAAGTAATGCTTCAGATTGTACAGTCTAACCAATTATATAGTATTCACCATTCTGTGTATCCAGTGCGTTTGCATTGTACAGTACTCTTAAAATGCAGCATATGCATACTCGATAATGTTTTCATGTTATCACAAACATAGATCTTAAGCCAGTCAAGCACATGATAAAAAAGTGCTTGATGCAGTTTACATGCAAGCGCTGACGAAGACAAACATTGTCCATGTGTGTGTGATCCAAAAGGAAACTGCTGCAATGACATAATATGTTTTTGAACATAGTTGATGTTTCAAACATGGGATGGTAGGTGGGTTGGGCGGGATGGGTAGGAATGGTTTCTTAGACACAATTGACATGATAATGTTATGTTTCCAATAGTGACTAAAATCCATCCATGCAATCCATCAAATACGCCGAATAGTTTGATACAAATTGTTTCCAGGGTATGCACTAGTGCCTGGATAATGATAGGTATGGAGACCCATGAGGAAAGAACAATCAATCAAGTGGGATTTCTGTATTAGCCAAGTTCTTTGTATATTTGCCCCATATGTATGTAAGGTATACAACCTTTACAGCAATCACCCAACTTCTAAAAGCCTCCACTATTACCCCCTTATTATACCATCAGCAACCCTCGTACTACCCCAGATTTCACCAAATCCTCCTATCTAACCAAAAATATGTTTATAACACCTTACAAATTCCACGCACTAGTAAAATAGTTAACGAGGAATATTATAATTTTTGAAGTACAATAAAGACTACCTCCCCTTTTATATTGGAACTTGTCCTCAAGGCCGTGACAGTCATGTTAATGTGGAATAGCATCGACCACCTCAGCCTCCCCGATTTAAATAAAACTTTTTCAAACAATGTACTAGCAGTATGCTCTCAATTGCAGCATCCACAAATCATCACAGCATCCATTCAATTTCTGGAAAATTGCCATGAAATCAGGACAGCTCAGTTCTCTGCAATCAAAACAGTTCCTGACCAGTACTCCAGGAGTCGATGTCTTGCTCATGGGTCGGTACAGTTTGTTTAGAGGTAGTCATTGAGTAGCGTGGTGTAGAATTGAAGGCTAAGGATGGATTTGAAAGGGAAGACCGTTGAAGCTTTCTTTATGACGTGAGGGGATGGAAGAAGGGTTTGGGATTTGGGGATGGAACAAGGATCCACTGAGAATACATTCAGACTTGGTTTGGCATTGCTGAAGCTTATTAAAAGTGTCGTCAAAAGTGGCAATTCATAAGTTGTTGTCAAAAGCTGTTATCAAAACTTTTGCTAAATACATAACGAAAGCTAGTGTCAAAAGCAGTAAGGTATTTGGTGAAACCCACTTTTCAGTCCTGAAATTATTGATAATGACAAAATTATAAATGTACAAGGATAGATGGTGGGGATTCAAAACATAAATAATGGGCATTTATACAAAAATGGGCTTGATAAGCTGCAGGAGATTTTGGAAACACCCCCTTCATTGCTTTCAAAATCAGCTCAAAAAGTTTACTTTTCACAAGTTTTTTGATTAGTTGTTTACAACAACTTAGATTGCTTTCCAAGAAGGAAAAAAAAAGCATATGCAGCCACCAATAAGCAATCCCAAACCCAGCGTCAAAGTGAAGGTGGAAATTTTGATGGGGAGGGAGTTTTCTTGGGTGGTATGGGAGGTGGAGGCGGCATGAGCAGGGATGGTGACTTGAAAGGGAAAGAGGCAGGCCCAAACTGATTGCAACTCTTTCTAAATTAGTAGCTACCAAAAGAGAAATAAGAATACAGCTAATGTTCAAATGTATTTTAGCTATTTTGTAATTGTTTTGCCTTTCCAGTTACTTCACCCACTCGCTCACACACAACCAAACTACAAAGGAAGAATATATCTAAAAACAGGATGCACAATGATGAAGGCTATGAACGCCGAAATGTTTTCGAACTGTAAATTAGGAGCATAGCATCCATAGCCGCGAAAAGACATGTCATGAAATGCAAGAAGCAAAACATAATGCACTTTGCAAATGCGAAAATCATTATAATAAATTATTTTGTACATCTCAACTAGTGCACACTTAATTGTGGAAGAGTAATTTAAAGAGAGAAATATATAGTCTATAGCATACAATGTCTGCGATCTTTCTGGGCATTGCTTTTATCAAATTTGAAATTACTAAATCAGTTGAGTTGAACTCACTTGTAAGGAAGCTTGAACCACTTCTCAGGTCGGACATTGTTTTCTTGATCCATCATATTAGCAAACTCCGCAAATTCTTTGAGGCATGTCAAGAACAATGTCATCGCTTTGTCATAACGAGTGCTCCAAAACAAATTTACAGGGCCAAATCTACCAGAGAAACGGAAATAACTGATCTCATGACCATAAAGTCATCCTTAAATAAAACAAAATGATTAAAAAAAATTAACTAAAGATCTACAGTAAAAAATAGGAACAGTCATAAAAATGGATATCATGTTTTACTATACGCAATCCAAGAATGATATGAGAAGCTTAAAAGGGGAATAGAGCAACAAAGAACACCAAAAGAATATATATATATATATATATATATATATATATATATATATATATATATATATATGGTAAACGGGATATGAGCGACTACATGAGCCAATGCACATGTGGACCAATAGGAATGGAGTGTACTAGTGCACATGGGATGTAGGAGCCCATTTCTATTGGTCCACATGTGCATGGCTCTAGTAAGAATATGAACCTATGGCACATATCCCGTTTACCCACACATATATATATATATATATATATATATATATATATATATATATATATATATATAGCCTAATACAAGGATGGCAAAAATTTGCAGTCTTAAAGAAATAAATGAAGAAAGTAAAAAACCCATGAAATAGCTGATTCACAACAGCCATAGCAAGTTATCAAGTGGGAACTTACAATTCATATGTAGTGCCGTTGCTTTCCATAATTCGTGGATAACTTCCCATAGGAAGAATCTTGATTCGGTATCTAATTGGATAGTGAAGGGTGTTCCACAAAATTCTAAATCCATATGTGTGCGTATATGTTTGTGTCTGCTATGGCCTAGTATAGGGTCGCAAAATGAATAAGCCAAGCCTGCAGCCAGCATGATAGCCATTTTAGATTTAAGTGTTAGGGAAAGAATTAAAGAACAGGCCTCGGACATGAGATTCTTGATCTCTACCATTTTAGGCCAAGTCCAAGCTAGTAATATCCCAACATGATCAAATCATGATACATAATGTCAGAGGTATATTATGTATACACTTGCATGTAGAAAGAGCCATCATCAATTGTATCAGCATTTCTAGAAATCAGGTTGATTCATTACTTCCCCATTATAAAATTTGTTGTTACAGAATACAATTAATGGAAAGCTGAAGGTAAATAAACTTCAGTGCAAGGATACTGAAATTTTGGGCGAAAATATTGGGCCATTGTGTGCAGAAGCAAGCATGCCTGGCCCCAAGCAGCATTCATCTCATCCCATTCGACCTGAAAAAACAAAGTTTATAGTCAAGAAGATACATGTGAATAGTAAACATGGTACCATTCAACACATTTGTCGCAATGCTCTACAGTATAACGAACACAACAGCAGCATTAACAATAAAGAAAACAACCTAATTGAATTAACTAAACAGAGTAATTAACACAACAGCCGGCTGTTTATGAAGTGTTAAAAAAAAAAATCTTACTTGGTAATTTTTTGAGTTATTGGTTTTGGTCGGCTAAACAAAATACCCACAACCAGTGCTGTGTAATTTTGGGTATCTTTAAAAACACCCCAAATCGAGGTGTCTTGAGGGTTTCTTTTTTTTTTTTCATTTATATCCTTGATTCCTTAAGCAAAAAATATAACTACAACTACTAATATCCTACCATATTTCTTTTTTCACGTCTTTGTTTCTCTTGAGGTCCCATATGACACAACTACTTTCTCTAAAATGTGAGTTTTCTAAATTTTACGGTTTATTTGCTGTGGCAGTGAATGTTTTGCTCTCAACATTTATGATTTACTACTTGTCATATCATTTTATGCTTGCAAGTTATATGAGTGCATAAACTATTGTTTGGGAGGTCAATGATATAAAAAAAAAATCGGAGGGACTTTTGTTTATATATGGGCATATAAGTAATTTTATTGTTTTTTAAAAAACTTTCAAAACTGCTCATTAATGAATTACCAAGCATGGGTTAAATTGGTTTAAAAGTCATTACTTAAAACCATTCAAAATCGGACCCCTTATAACCCACTAATAATCGGTACTTTAAAAATACCTCATAACCGCTACCCAACAATTGCCAAGCAGACTCTAACAAAAAACAAATCCTTCATTAAAACTTCAATATATGTATGTTTAAACTTACCTATAGTCCTTGCAGCTTCTTTAACCATGTTATCACTTCTTACCGAAGCACCTATTTGTTTGCATTGCGAATGTTCAAACCACCTAAGACAATTTCTTGTCTTGTCTTAAATTAGCACCACCTCCAACTATCCATGAATACATCATTTCTTATATTATTTTTAGTATATTGCCACTCATCCATCTTTAGCATTCTCAATTCGGCCATGCTATTTGTCTGGACATATCTTTAGCATTCTCAATCCGGCCATGCTATTTGTCTGGACATATCTTTAGCATTCTCAATTCGGCCATGCTATTTGTCTGGACATGTTCCATAAAGCATGGTTGAACTTATAATAGTCTTATAGATTTTTCTTTCAAGTTCAATTGTATCAACAATCACAAAGTATTCTAGAAGCATTCCATTTCAACCATCATATTTTAATTTTACGCACGACATCATTCTTCTCCATTATGATAATGATTGTCTTAAATACCGAAAACTACCACTGCTAGGTATTTCTTGTCCATCTATATATACTCCACCATTTCTCTTCAACGTTTGGTTGAAGTTACATTTCATATACTTTTTTTTGACCTACTAATTTTAAAGTCCTTAGATTCCACTTTTTCCCATTTATATATAGGGTGGCTTATATTATTTGTAAAAACTAAAGTGTACCTTTTGGGCCATAAAAAAAACAGGATGCCAATGCAAACCACCCCAAGTTTCTACTACCCTTCTATTTGAAAGCACCTCGATTTTCTACAATCTTTACATTTAGAAGCACCCCTCTTTTCTACTATCCTTGTATTTAGAAGCACTGCCTCGCAAGTGTTTTGTAGCACTCAGAGAAAAATATGGACTAGATAACCTGAACATAAAGTAACTAAAAGGTTTTGTGAAACAAGCAAATCTTTTTAGTAACAGAACCATCTTTGGCAAAGCATACCACGATCTTAGGAAGACGTCCAAGTCGGAAATTGTTAATAGTTCCGAAATCTCCATCATGCCAAATATAGAAGGCATCATTCAGTACATTGGTACGCTTCAGAAGTTCTAAATGTGCTTGGGATACTTCTATTTTGGCCAAAATGGCATCTCTCTCCTCCTGCGAGACAAAAAAGCTCTGATTGGTCAATCCATAGCATGAAAAAGGTAAAGTAATAATATAACGATAAATCAAAGACTCAAAGAATGAGGCTTTCATAAGATGAAGTTCCGATTAGCATTTAATGTGTTGCATTTCAGCTCGAACTGTGCTACCAAATATTACTATTAAGAAAAAGGAGGCCAAGGTATTTTACCTTCTTATCATTTAAGAAAAACAAAGAACAACGGAATCATACTTATCCCAAAATTATGAAGTTCAAGTTGAACGAGTTCTACAGCATTCGTCCACAAAGGTTGAAAGTATTGGTTTAACTATGCATTACATCTGAAACGAGAACTATGCATTACATCTGAAACGAGTACTAAATACTTTCCTACATGAAATGAGGATAATGTGGCCACAGTCCCCAACTAAAGGTTATAGATCTGTGAAAGCCAAGGAAAAAATGCCAGCATGAGTTTATAAAGAAACTGTAGATGTTCTTCTTGGGAATGCCAAAAGGTGATATAATATAGCAGACATGACAAACTGACCTCTAATAAAAAGATGGCACAGTAACCTTTACACTCATAAATCTCACATCTTGTAAGAAAATACCGTGTAGAAAGGTATGAGTAGCCTAATAAGAAGATGAATTTGCTGTTGTAGGATACATGCAACCCAATGTCACCAGAATGATCCCTAATAAATAACCTCTGTCATCAGAGGCCTTGCCAGTCAGAATTATTTACATCTTATTAACAAATGCCTAGTTACTTTGCTATAATCAACTTTTTCTTTACAAAAAAAGAGTACCAACCTGGATTTGTACACATCGATGTAGGCTAGAAATGAGGATTGCGAGGAAGAGATGACAGCGTAGAGAGGGGTTAAGGAGTCTCCACAAGAGAAATTGGACTTGGTCCAAAGGGTTAACCAGAAAACCTATCCCGGCACTTCTATAAGGATTTACATCAGGTGACCTAGTAATATTAAAGACAAAACAAAGGTCCACTGTAAAAACAAAAGCATAGCACTTTAGCATAATTGGAGTTTAAATCAATCTTGTTATTTAACTTCTCTCCTCTTTCACACCCACATACATTGTACACAAATCCAAGCCCCCCAAACGAGATCATCCTTGTGCACAAGACCAAAATCTCTAACATCCTTCCTCAAATAGAGCATTTAATGACCCATATCATTACTTTTTTAGGAAGCAAAAAAAAAAGTTTCGATACATGTTGCAAGTCTTGTGACTAAACTTTCTGAAAATCACGCTGGTGAAAGTAACATGAAACATATAACTAAGCAACAATTATTTCCAGCTACAGCTTAAGGTTGTATGCTAAATTGAATCATCATAAAATCGCTCAGATTTTATCAACACTTGATCTTGACTGCCAACAAACTTGAGCATTCATTTTGCTCAATATCCCAAAACATTATTGACTCCACCTAAACACTAAAAAGGTTCCTTCCTTTTCCTTGTTTAGCATGCAGCTGTTCTATCCTTTTGCATATTACACAATATATTTGTCGGAACATCAAAAATGCTTCCACACTCACGACTCAACCATATTTACATGTGCCCATATTCTTTTGTAGTATCTGATCAAAAGATCAATGTTCAACAATAAAGAAGACTCTTATGCTGAACATAAAAGAAGACTCGATCGTGATGAAAGTGCATTTGTACAAACTCATTCTTTTAGAGTATGTTGAAACTAAAAATAAGTTCACATATTAACGAATAGGGGTACCACTAAGCAATGTTCTAAAAGACATAAGTGGATGCTAGGCGTTCAGGAGAGAGCCTAGTGCCTAGTGGCATAGGCGTGGGCGTGGGCGTGAGCCTAGGCAAAAGAAAGAGAAATCTGAAGTAAATTAAACAGATATTCATAAATATATGTTTTGAAACAATAAATATGATATAAATTTACAAGAATAAGAAGTGTAACAATTAAGAATTTATTGGTTATCATCTACCACAAATTAATAGGATTGACGTCGCTTAGATAATTTATTCAACCAATCCTAAGTACTACAAAAATGCTTGATGAATGGAGTACTATTATAGTAGCTATATATTGCAAAGGGGTCTATACATAGTTGTACTAATTATCGAGCATCAAGCTAATGAGACATACCATGAAACTCAAGGATAGCGTAATTGTGTAAAGTTTAAGAAAACAAAGTAGAAATGAGAGAACCGACAGATAGATCTACTATGGAAGTCATTTATTAAAATAATAAATGTACATTTTCAGATAGATCTATACCATAGTTGGCAGCGATTCAACCCCCCACCCCCGGGTGCACGACCCTTTGAAACTGACAATTAAGAAGGATTCTATACCGATAGTGCAAATGATACATATGGTTGTATTGACCGGGGAAAACTTAGGGGAGAATGTAGGGAGATAATATGGTGGGTTTTGTAGAAGAAACGAGTCTCCAATAGATATTGAGATTAAAGGAAATACAAGATGGAGGTAGGACCATCACGCAGACAATTAGACAAGATATACAACACCCTTTTACATTAGCTTACATCAAGGACCAAAATCAAATCTTACTTTTGCATTGGTTATGGAAGAATGTACTAGGTATATTTTAGATAAGACTCGAAGTGTGATGCTTGTTGAAATATTGTGTTGGTTGATGAGAATAGGGAAGACGTAGCTTCTAAGATTTCTTTGTGAAGAGAAACATTAAACTCTTAAGGGTTTTAAAATTGGGAGGACAAAAAAAGTACATGAAATAAAACTTTAACAAGAAGACAAAAATCAGCAGGAAAATGAAGAACAAAAAAACAACAAAGAGTGATAGTTTTCAGTACTTACATCATTGATCAATCATTCCTTCGGCGGAGAGATTGAAAATGATGTGGTTCATAGAAATTAAACATACATAAGATTGAACAAGGTTGTAAAAATCGCTAGTCGACCGCTAGTCGGTTCGTGGAGACTAGGGATTAATCGGAGACTAGTCAGGGACTAGTCGGATTAGTCTGTTTCGATTTTTTTAATATATATATATAGGCACTCCATAGTTTGCTTAGGACAGTCCAAATTTTTTTTAACCAGTTTGCCACTAATTTTTTTTACTTGAGGGCAGTCCAACTTCTCATATAAAGCCAATGACTTCTATTTTTCAGCCCAATTTTTTTCAGGACTGTCACAATGTTGACGGTCCTTCCAATTGGAAAGACTGTCAACATTGTGACAACCCTAAATAATTATGACTGTAAAAAAAATTGACAGTCCTTCGAAGGAGGTATAAAAGAAGAAGAAGTGGCAGCAGCAGCGACGACGGCGAGAGGGGGAGGCGGCGAGCGCGGGGGGCGGCGCGCGCGAGGGCGGCGCACGGTGGAGGCGCACGCGTGCGGAGGGCTGCGCGCGGTGTAGGCATGCGCTCGCAGGGGGCTGCCCGCGGCGGAGGCAGCGGAGGCCCCCTCCTCCTTCTCCGCCTCCAGACTCCTCCTCATCCTCCGTCTCCGTCTCCTCCTCCTCCGCCTCCCGCCGCCGCCACCTCCTCCTCCTCCTCCGTCTCCTACTACTACTACTACTACTACTCCTCCAGTGGGTTAGGGTTAGGGTTAGGGTTTGGGGGTTTGAAAATTTGAAAAGTAAAATTTTAGAATGAAGAATTTTGGAAAAGTTTGGGACGGTTCGGCTATCCTGAGTAAATTTTGGGTAGTCCTAAGTAAAAGTTGCAAAAATATGGGTTGTCCTGAAGTAATGGGTTATTCTAAGCAAACTATGGAGTGCCTATAGAATTTGCTCATTTTTAATTGGATTCAAAAGCTCAGTATACTGTATATTTCTTGGAATGCTCAGTCAGTATTAATATGACATTTTCGGTCAGTATTTTTAATTGGGTTCAAAAGCTCAATATATGCTATTGGAATGCTGAATCACTATTTTTAATTGGGTTCAATGTCCCATGTTTCACCAACATTACTTTAGACCGAGGTGGAATTTCTTTTCACTGTCCTCACTTGACTGCAAAGACCGAAGAGACTCGGAAAGGCTCAGGAATAGTCGTTCTGTGCAGCCCAAAAAAAAAAATTGTCGGCTACGTGCGTCAAAGAAAAGCAGCAAAATAAGAAAATTAAAGCAGCAGCAGCAAAGAAGAAATGAAGCAAAAGCAGCGGGAATAAGCAACCAGGAGAAAAAAACCAGCAAAACAAATGCAGAAGAAAATTGCAGCAAGAAAAAAATGTAGGAAATGAAAAAACAACAACTACTGCAAAAAAATTGCAAAAAAAAAATGGATCGACCGGCGCGACGGTCGGCGTGGTCCGGGGATCGGGCAATCAGATCAGTTCTTTTTTTTCGAAACTTCTTTCTTCTTTTCTTTCTTCTTCTCCTTCGAATCTGGATCAGCCAACTTTTAGGGTTTTGTACTATTGGGTTATTGGGTCGGGTCGAATTTTGACCTTCACCCATTTTTTTCAATAGAGCATCAGTCGGCCGACTAGGCCCGCCCAGCGCCTAGTCGGCCGACTAGGTCCGCCCAGCCGCTTCAACGATTTTCCGGCCGACTAGTCCCAAAATCGAGTTGGAGCCGGCCGACTAGCGACAGTCCCCGACTAGTCAGCTGACTAGGACGACTTTTGCATCATTGGATTGAACACTTTTGGACTACTTTGTGATTGCAAGATACCCTTACAAGTTGGAAGAAAAAAAATATAAGAACTATAAGAACAATGATGATTCGTGGTTCGAAAATTTTGGCAAATAATGAAACATGTCTAGAGAATATGCGTAGCTGAAATGAGAATGCTAAGATGGTGGAGTGACCATAAGCTAAAAGATAAGGCAAAAAATGAGTCTGTTCATGAAAAGTTAGAGGCAATGCTAAATGAGAATAAAATAAGAGAAAATCGTCTTAGATAGTTTGAAATCTTTGACACGTGCAACGTAGACAAATATGCACCCATTAGAAGGAGCAATTAGATATTAGTTTAAGAGATGCTAGAATCAGGGGTAGGCATAAAAGAACATGAATTAAGACTGTAAAGAATGATATCTATTTGTTAATGTTAATGAGGACATGGTTGTTAACAAAGTTTAATGGAGAAAAGGATTCAAATGGCCGACACCAGAATTTTGCAATAAAAAAGGCTTCGTTGTTCTTGTTATATTTACCACAAATTAGTCTATAAACGAATTTGGTTGCCAAATAATCAGAATAGAGAAACTAAAAGGGATAAATAGAATGGAACGTATAACAAACTGAAACGACAAAGAAATGTGTGAAACCTGTAATTAACAAAAGCATCCATCTTAATTATTAAAAGCAAAAGCATTTGTCCACTTGTATGCCCAGGCCCTAGGCTCCAGAGTCAGGAGTCTGAGCCGCCTGGGGGGGACCTAGGCCATCTTTTCAAACAATGTCCCTAACCTAAGTGAAATTGTACCTATAACAGATACACCACCTGTGGACTATAGACCATATTGCTTACAGCAATCAAACTCAGAGCACTGAGCAATATCGTACCGGAAAAAGATGGTACAGCACAAACTAGATAGTACGACACTAGATAAGGAGTTACCTGGTGAGAAGTCAGCTGGAACTGAAAGCCATTAAATTCATGCCAGTATCTGAAATGACACAAATTAAGTCAGCATTGAATATATGGTTTCTGGAAGGACCTAATTCATACAAATTAACAGCAAGATGTTGTTGTGCAGGAAAAAAAAAACTCGTTCCAGATGATTTTAATAACTATTACCTAAGGGCCATACCTAAACACCGTATGTGCAACATGTTATGAGCTATCAAAGCAGTATTTGTGCTAATGACTTCTGTAACTAAAATATCCCTACTGTAGCATTTGAATCACATCATTAATATTATATCAATCACTTGAAAATATTTTCCATTTTTCCTATACATTGCTTCTTCTGGTACATGTGACCTGGAGATCTGAAAATTAGTTCAAACAAAAGGAAGAGTAATGGAAAAACTTGTTGCTAAAACAAAGATGACACAGTTGATAAAGAAGGTGCAATGGGTAGTTCCTAGAGGATTACTTCCATCGAACCAGATTAGTATACAAAATAAAAGTGACAACATACAGATACGATAGAAACAAACCAACAAGCTAGACATGGTACTAAGGTGCCATACTAAAGAGGAAAAAATGCTGCTAATCTTCTTCCCACTCTATATTAACCCACTTCAAACATTTAAAAAATCAATATCATGTTCATTCAAATCATTTCACTAAGAATTCGTACTATTAGGTGTTGGCAAGTTGTTGGAATTAGCAATGAAGTAAATCTGATACTCAAGCAGGATATCTCTTCACTGCAAGCACCCAAAGGGGTACCACAACAGCAGCTAGAAGAAGATAATGACTTGCTACGATATATAGGTCTAGGTTAACTAGTTCACTTTTTAGTTATTTTAGTAACTAAAATCAATCAATAGCCCTACAAATTCCTTCAAACAATCTGTGAAGTAGAAAAGTTATCACATTCAGCCAACTCAACTAAAACTGTATAACAGTTAAGAAATTGTCCTATAGGTTGTTCGGAGACCCCTGAAGCTTGCTGTTTTTGAAATCTCAATTCGAACAGTGTCATTAGTACATTAAAAAACCCAGTAATAAAGATAGTGACCAAATAAACATAACTTGAATGAACTGTCAAATATTAAATTGCCTTTATGCAAAATTCAGATCAGAATCCCATGTTCTTATTATTCTATAATGGGAACTTATTTAAGTCACCACAGCATATAATCTCATGTCAGAAAGACAAGAAGGACCCACCTTTCCTCTAGTTCTTTAAAGAGCTTGGATTTTGACTCTAACTCCTGCATTTCTTCTTTAACTTCCGAGAATTGCCTTTCAGTTCCTTCAATTGCAACTTGAAGTATTCTCTCCTCTTCCTCTATCTTAGAGCAGCAAACAATGCATAGGTTAAACATTAGTTTATCACTTCAAATATGTTGCGAAGAATGCCACAACAGGAGCAAAATTGAGGGTAACATAATTTTAGTAAGGTTTACTGATAGAATGAATGAATGAGCAGAAAAGTACAATTCCAACTACTCAAGTTAAATCTCTCTCTTTTCTAGTTTAAATAGAATAAGAAAATTGTCAACCGTTAGGAAATGAAATATGACTCAAATCTTTATTTGCCTAATAGAAAGGTGTCACATGTTAAAAGAGTACCAAAAAAATTTGGTCAAAATTATCCAATTATTATTGTAATAGTTACTAGTATAAACCGAAAAAATTAACCATCTCTCTTGGTTATAAACTTTCACCTATTTCTCTAAGTCACTGTCAAAGGATTTAATCTCCACCTTCATTATAGAATATATACACTATTTACAGCATATGCTTTCAACAAGAAACAACAATCTTTAAATAAAGGAAATGATGCCAAGAAGGCTGCACAGCCAAAGTGAACAAGAATGATGACGAATATGGCAAATTTAAACGAAGGAGGCATCAAATATTGTAATCATTTTACTCTGGAACCCATAGAAGGGTGGAGTTGGCAAAGGGGCTACTTGAGATGGGAGAACTCTCAGGTGCCAACCGTGTCTAAGGAACTCCAAATAAACTTCAAAGGAACGTCCAAAGGGAGTGTCTATAAACATTAAACAATAATAAACTACAAATAATAGTAACAAACTCTCACTATGCCAAGAAGATTGAGTAACTGAACAATAACAGCTTTATGGTCCTGCGAAAAGAAATTATAGAATCAAAATTCCAAGAAACTAATAGTCTCTAAGTACACCAAAACAAAAGCCCTTAACTCACATCTTAGTATCATTAGCAATCACACCTAAAATAAATCACTAGGTCAAGTTTGCTCTTAATGATTCAAAATGGATCTTGTACTTTCATAAAAAGCACAAAGAAAAATTACTTCAGTTGAATCACTTGCTAGAAGATAATATTTTTCGGGTAAATTTGGCTATTGAGTTTTGTCACCCTTTGCAAACTTCATCATAAACCATTTCTCTCTCCTCTACCGGGGGTGTCTCGGCTTCCTAGAATACATGCCTACCGCATCACACATGAAGTCCTTCCCCATGCACCAGTTAATTATCCATGATGGTATCCCCTGGAGCAACCCCATTGGGTGTGGCATGATATCAAGCCAGATCTACTTACAATAGCTCATATTGATAGCAACAAAGGTGGGCTAGGAGATCTTTCGTGCTCATTGATCAAGAGAAATAAAATCATAAACAACTTCTTGGGTCACAAACTGCATAAAGTATAAATTTCTTTTACATATAAATGATATAAAAGTGATGAGTATCAAGCAACATCACACGAAGAGAAACGTAGTGATTACTTTGGTTGGTGCCATTGAAGCCATTGTTTAGTGTGAGTCCGGTTACATCCAATTTCGTCTAATTAATTTTAGTTTAACTGATTAAATTGAGTTGATCAGACAATTCTTAGTGGGAGGGTGTTTTTTTAGTTTATATTTTTGAATCCTTATCTAATAGGAGTTATACGTATTTTGATTTCTATTAAGATTAGGAGTAGAATATGCCGTACTCTTCTTTTTGGAACTAACAAATGTGAATGAAAGCTGCAAAGTTTCCCAAAAAAGATTTTCGTTGTGTGATGCAACTTGGTTGGTGTGGAACTTAGGAGAAGCATGCAAAGTTTTATGTCCTCTTGTTTTCCCAACAATCCACCTTATACTGCAAGAGGGTAGCACCCTCCCCCCTATTGTTTGACAATAGACCATAGTACCATCCCCATTGCAAGATGGACCAGCACACCTGCCCCTTTCCTGACCAAGTACTATATACCCTTCCCATTGTCTGTTGGCATCATATTTTTTTTTTACTTCTTCCTTTTAACTCCCATTTCCCTCACATCCTCTTCTCAGCTACACTAAATTGAGGAGAGAATTCCCTTAATGGGAATTAACCTAATTATCTTGAAGAATCACAACAAAATCACAAATCTGCCATAATGGTACGCATTTTGTGTCACCCAGATCTCATTAATATATAAAGAAGGGTACATAGTGCCATGAGGCTTTCCAATAATGCACAGTATGAGAAGGGTCAAAACATTGCTGTCTTACCCTCATTAAGAGGTTGCCGCCAAGTCTCGACCTGCAGGATGCAATCATGCAATTGCCGAGATGTAATAGACTTTCTAATTTTACATATCAGATGTCATAATGGATGGTCTACCGCATTGCCGCACCTGACATATCACCGTGTATAGCAAGAAGTAACCTAGTGAACGTCTATGACCAGAACAGAAAATAAACCAGTAGCCTAGTAGAAAGAGGCATATTCAGGGCTTTTGTGAAACCAAATATTGAATACAAGTGCACCATTTTCAACCTTTCTGTTCTGAATCTTCTGATAGATACAGTCCCTCGCACCCTTTGTGGATTCTAATAGAACTCAAGATTTGGCCAGTGAAATTCAACCATATATTTAGTAAACAAAATTATTCATCCAACAAAGTGATCGTCTCATAGGGGGATGACGTCGTGTCGAGAACCAGTGATAAAAACTTTGTCAATTCTTTTATGGATCTCCCTTAAGCTCGACAACCAACCCATTGTGATGGGAGAAGAACTGGATGACAATGATTGTTTCATGATACAGATAAGTGAACCACTTCATGCTCACCATTATACACTACACCAATACCAGGATATAATTAGATAAGACATGACTGACAATGAGCACCTTCATCTTCTCACGAAGAAAATCAGCATCACTCAGGACATCATAAGACTCCAGCTCAGAACGTCGAAGACACGCTTCATAAGCTTTGATGTCCTCATTCACATCCTCCACCTCTTTCTCAAGCTTATCTGACAACACTCGCATGCATTCCAAGCACAGAGGTTGCTCAACCTAGGGAACAAAGTGCAAACTCGTCAAGATATGAAATAGACCGCCATAACAAGTATCAAAATCAGTTTTCACAGAGAAAATCCCTATATTCTAGATATCATGTTGGCAGAAAAAAAACACGGTCAATAACACATTATACCTGTGTTTGGGCAGTGGCAATATCAAATGCACGCTTTAGGACCGTGATGGTCGAGTGGAACCCCGAAGTGTTTGAACTCGGATGGCTTCTCGGGCTGCCACCAGCAGCCAGTAACTGGGTCCCACCTCCCTCGGAAGAAGGGTCGCTCTTGTACATGGAGGCGGCGGCGGGAGGCAACACGACGAACGATTCCTCCATCGCATTCGAAGAATGGATAGCCTCTGGTGGAGGATTACCACTTCGAGGGCGGGGAGGAACCCCGTGGCCGGGTGCTCTTTGCTTCGGTAACACGACAAAGGAGTGGTCCATCCGGCTAGAGCCCATCACGCTCCCTTGGACGGAGGAGGCTTGCATCCCTACACTCAAAAACCAAATTAGCATGGAGTAGTAGTAATAGAAAAAAAAAACAGAAATCAGCATCACGTAATGGAAGAAACCCTGAACAATTCAAACCTAAGAAGCATGAACACTGCAGGAGTCAGTGGCGTGTCCTGTGTCAGACACGTATCTGACACGACACACACCACATGCACTAGAAAACACCAAAACATGCGTATTGTGTCGCATCATAATGTTAGAATGGCATAAATTTCACACCCACGCACAAAATAATAATAATAATAAATATCGATATAAAATGGCTTTTTCCAATCCTAATTTTATGCGATTGCATGCTTCAAAATTAACGATCAGTTAAGTATAACTGAAGAAACCCTAATTCCAGAACTGGGGATGATTCGGGAACAATTAGCACGGAAAAGTAGAAGTAGTAGCAATGAAGGAAATCGGTATCACGTAATGGAATAAATCCTGAATAATTCAAACCTATCAAGCATAAACACTCCAGAAGTCACTGTCGTGTCCTGTGTCGGACACGAATCGGACACAACACATGCACCACGTACAGTCCAAAATACACTAGAAAAGTCCAAAAAAAACCTGGCTTTTCCAACCCTAATTCTAGGCGATTGCACCTATATCAGTAAAAAGCACAATTCCTCCTCTAATTGGAACAGTTCATAGAATTGAGGAAACCCTAATTCCAGAATTGGAGGATGATTTGGGAACAATTTAGGTGGGAAACCCTAACCGGATCTGGAGGGGTCGTTGAAGAACTTATCGGCGTAGGACTCGACGCCAACGACGCAGAGGGAGTGGCGGCAGTTCTGGCAGACCCATCGGGGGAGGTTTGGATCCATCCGGAACGACGAAGACGAGGAGCTCCGACCGATTGTTTCCTCTTTCATTCTTGTATGTGTTTACTTCTTTGATTCGTTCTCGGAAGTTCTTCAACTCCTTGTGCCTCCTTATTTATACCAGTTTATACGGCCGAAGTAGCGGTCCGGACTGCATCTACTTTAGACCCTCATATTTCCTTAATGATTAAATTTTCAGAAATTTTCGTATATAATAACACATTATAACTAAATAACAATTAACATAAGAGTTATCCTATTTGTATTTACCCCCAAATTATTAATCATATCTCCACTACCTTCCAAAATTTTCTTTTAATTAGCACTTACCCCCCAAAATTCCTTCATAACCTATTAATTGTAATAATAATTTTCCATCTTCCATAATAATAATGAGACTTCAAAACGGTTCAAAAGTGAGCTGTCTAAACCGTATGTATATCATAAATTAATTATTTTTTAAACATAATATTAAGTAAAAAAATTATTAAAAATAATTAAATTTATTATAAATAACAATACAAGAATTTGAACTCAACTAACCAGGAAGAATACCTCTCACCTTAACCACGCGAGTTAGAAGAGATGTTTGTTTATAATTAGATAATATTATGTAGCTAACTATTTTTAATACTCTTTATGAAAAGTATAAATATATCCATAACTAATTATAATTAAAATATAATCAAATACATAACAAATTATAATTTAAATATAAAAATATATATAATAAATCTTAATTTAAATATTTTTATATTAATATAAAAAAAAATTATTTTACGTGCAACGCACGTGAATTTACTAGTAATAATATAATGCGGCTTTGATCGGCTCCAATTTGAGTCGTATAAGCCGTATCTCAATACTTCATCAAATATATATTTTTAAACGAAAAATTAAAATTTTAACTTCCGCACTTATCTCTAGTCTAACCGAAAATTCCCATTTTTTTAAAAAAAGTTTGGAACATAAAATTTAAAATTTTTATGGAACATAAAAATTCGAAATTAAACTTTCGCTCTTAATTTTTCTAACCATTTTTTTATGCACGTGCACGTTACTAGTTAATTATAATTGTAGTTACCCCCGTTTGTAAATACTCCACTAACTATTTTTTAAATAATTAATTATATAACTATCTAATATTATTTATTTACAAACAATTGTAACTCGAGTGGTTAAGGTACGAGGTATTTTTCTTTGTTGTTTGAGTTTGATTCCTATGAATGACAGTATTTATAATAATTTCATATTTAATTTTTTTTATTTCTTTTTGTGCACGTACATTACGTGCACGTTACTAGTATTAATAATATAGGACATTACTCAAGGTGTGTATTGGGATGGGTTGGGTCGGCTCGGGGCTCGCGCTCACCAGACTCGACCGGTTTCGATGGTGTCGGGCTTAGCCCGAGTGAGGAAGCGGGTCGGGCCAGCCCGGAAGGAAAAATATGAAATCCTACCCGAACCCATGACCCCGCCAAGGGCGGATCGGGCCGAACCGAGCTGGGTCCGGGTCGGTTCAGGGATGGGTCCTGGTCGACCTGTTATATTTAAAAAAACTAACAAGATTTTAACAAGAAAAAAGTTGATACATTTTTATTATTGTCAATATAATTTAAATAAGTTATAGCATTAACTAAAAAAATTGAAAGCTAGATTTTATTTACATAAAATTTGTAATAAAATATACCTTTTTTTTGTCGCGTCGTCCGTCTTTTGTCCAAGTTTAACTAACTCCTCCTCTGGCAGCGTCCTCTAAAGTAAAAGAGTGAAAGTCCAGCTTACTGATGTCGGCAATTTCATCTCTTAAGTTTTGAGTTCGTTTTTTCGCACGAACACATCTTGAACGCAGGCGCAAGCTTCCAAAATATCTGGCAGAATCATGCTCCCCTTCTTGCTTATAATCATTGTACCTGCAATAAAATAAGATTTCGATGCTATCGTGGACATCGGAACCATTAGAAGTTCACGTATTATAGAATAAAGTATATGATACATTTTTTCATATTTTTTTCATCGTTTTTAATTTCAAAGATACAGATTCATCTTGATATTCTTCATAAGAATTTAAATACAAAGACAATTGTTTAGTTTGTAGGAATATTGGTTTTTTTTCTTCCTTTGCGTTATACATTTAGCATGATATAATTTAGACATTAAATCAGAGCTACTATTAGCTTTAACGGTTGTACCGGGTCGGCTTGATACAATTTTTTCTTCATATAAAGTAATTAAAGTATCTAAAACTTTTTTTATTTATACTTTAAGCTACATACCTCAATATTAAAATTGTCATAAAATTGTCATTAAAATTGTTAACAATATAAATACATAATCTAATTTAATCTTAGGATAAAAAAACCCGAAACCAAACAATATAGAATAAGTATATCACCTCAATATTTTAGGAACATTTCATTTACTTGATAATCAAAATTTGGATTAACATTACAGTAATGTATAATAACATCTTTAAATTTAATAGAAGATTTCAACATTAAATAAGTTGAATTTTATCTATGTGGTTCATCTTTAACAAATATCCTAAAAGTTAATCTAATATTTTTTAAATAGACTCGAAAGGATTGAAGACATTCTTGTACAATTAACTTTATAATATAAACCAAACTCGAGTAGCTCTTGTGGTTACCGAGAAGAGGTACAAGACCCTGACTGGGTGGCAGAAGATCAGTCGATCTAGCCACGGGGGCGTATTATTTCTTCTATTTATAAATGGTGGGAGTTGGGGGCAGTGGGTCCAAAGGCATGCAATACAGTGTACACAAAGTCCTGAACGTTATGTTGAAAATATGACAAGCACATGTTACATAAAAAAGTAAATTCCCTCGATCAAATTTAGGTCTACTTAGCTTAGAGAGAGACTAGGATTAGTTTACATCCATTTAGAATTAGAACATGGTGTTTTAAATTAATGTACAAAATTTTGTATCACTCGGTGCACCTTACCGTTATCTCGATATTTGGAGCGCTACACCAACATTTGCTTTCAAACAAATTTTACATACTTGTCCTAGACGTGCCAGCCTTCCATTTTAACCGTTGTGTAACTCATAAATACCCTCTCTTGTGCTTCATTTTAGTCGTACAATATTTGTTACAAATATCTATTTTTAAATCCAAATAAATTTAACTTTGCATATTTGTTCGTTCCAATCAAAATTGGAGACACAACATCGACCCGTTTTGTGCAACCCAATTTATGACAATAATTTATTCCGAGTCTACAAAGGGGGGCCGGCCAAGTGCATGTAGGAAGTAGGTTTCCTTAAGCCAAAAGACTAAAACACCCTCTCCTTAAGTCATTCCAATTGGGATTTGGGTTTGGGGTTCCAAAAGCACTCAAACTAACTCCCAATCTCTCCAACTAACTAAAATAAAATATAATAAATATTCTAAACCAAAAAATAGGTCTCACAAGGGTGTTGGTTGGGTCGAACATGGGTCTACTAGGGTCAGACATGGGTCCATACTAGCCAAAATCCTAAAACAATCAATAAAAAATAATACAACCACTAATTAAATATAAATATAATTAATTATAAACAATACACAATTTACCAAATAAAAAATAAAAAAATAACCCTATTTTCTAGAATCGGGTAGTGACAGGAGCACCCGACCTCGACGGAGGTTCCCCTCCGTCGTCTTCTTCCTCCGCCTGTACCACGGTGGGACCAGCAGCGAGCAGTCCTCTCCAACCCGACTGGACTACCTCTCCCACTCCTTCACCTCGTCGGATCCACCACCACTTCTCGACGACTCGACGACGGGAGCCGCTGAACTTCCCGTCGACGACTGAACCATCATTCCCGACCTCCGTCCTCCTCCGCGTCGCCTTCCTGCATCCCGAGCCACCTCCCATCAACCTCTCCCTCCTTCCTCCGGTGATCACCCCAGTCCTTTCCTCATCCCCCGCTGTCACGACCTACTCTCGCCTCTCCCCCGGTGATCACCGCAGCCGTTCTCTCCCCGTTGAATGCATGAGCCCCGCCGTTCTCGACCTCGCCTTCATCCATGTCCATCACAATAGCCTCTCCCTCCGGCCACTTCTTTCCCTCGACTCCTCTCACCACCTGCACTTTAACCTGTCGACCACCTGATCCCGACGCCGCTGCACCACACAGCAGCCCGTTTCGTCCCCGACTTCCCTGCTCACCACCACCATTAACACCACCACCTCTCCCTTCTCAGACCTGACCACCACCTCTCCACCCTGTCCTCCTCTTCCCTGTCTTCCTTCTACCCCTCGTCGGACCTCCCTGGCCGCCGGACTCAGGTCACCATCCCTTCATCATCACCCCCTTCATCACCATCATAGCCTATATCATCATCACCATTAATCCTCATCATCACCACCATTATCATTCTCATCATCATCCCCATCATCGACACAATCATCACCATTATCATCCCCTTCATCATCAACATAACCATAACCATCACCATCACCTTCATCATCATCCTCTCATCATCAACATCATCATCACCCATCATCATTACCCTCATCCTCATAATCAACATCGGCATCATCGTATTCATCGTGGACCCGTTACCCTCGCCAAAGATGACCTGCAACAGTCACCCTCGATCCTCGTGCCCGTATATGCTAATCCCAAGGTTCGAACCTGTCCCTCTCCTTTTATTTTATGTGTGCTTATGATTAGTATTACTTCATGGTTCAGTTTAGCTGTATGAGTTCAAACTGTGTCGGTTCACCTAAAGACTAGTGTGCGGATGTGTAGGATAATTAATTGGTGCATATACATTGTGTGGTAATTAATGCTGGTACTAGGTATGAATGTATTATTGTCACATCCCAGTCCCAAAATATCGAGGGACTAGCCATGTGCCAACGGCCAACAGCACACACCGATGGGCAAACCCAATTTAATGGACCCATCAGGATGTACTTAAGCTGTAGTACAATAATAAGGGTCTACTATTCTCATCCACAGAATGAATACATCAATATCAACAAAAGGAAATTATAATATTCATCAAGTCACAAGTAAATAAATCGAGGAACAACCCGATAACAAGTCTGATACAATTGTTCATTAAACAAGAATTTTAATAGTATCAAAGACTGAGTATAGAAGAAACATATACTCAGGAGAAATCATCTGCAATCACCTCGTCCTCGGTTCCTGGTTCTGCTCCAACGTATGCACCTGTTCCTGCTTCTGCTCCTGCTAATGCTCCGGTCCCGTATACCTCGGGATAGATCTCGCCTGCTAATCCTGGGAACATAATCCGGATCCAGGTCCTCAGGGGACATAACAAGGTACAAAATAACTCAAGCCAAAATAATATAGTGCAGCAATAAATGAAACAATAGGGTAAACTATATAACCAGCTAAGTGATATGCAAGTGAGAGTTTTAATTATACTCGGGCTGAGACTACTATAGGATCCGTGTTGAAGAAACCCATAACAGTATTCTCTCGAAGGGCCAATAATGTACCAAAGCTCTGTGTCAGAGTCTAAGGCACTTCAAGTAAAGTAATATATATATATATATATATAATCAGCCTTTTGTATGGTAAATCTCTCCCTACCCAATATAATCACACGTCTCATATCCATGACACGCAAGATCATATCTAATGCAGCAAGTCATAATGAGATCTAAGCATTTGAATAAAGTATATGTCATGAAACCTGTATCCTATACAGAATCACCATGAATATCTCAGAAAGATTTTATCTCATGAATAGTGTCAGGTGTCCTGAGGTATAACGTACTTGATAATACAAGCACGAGAATGTATAGGGTCTCGATATCCATCTCTAGGTGACGTTACACAACTCCGCGTACGGCGTTGGCACCCGAATATTGTTCAGACGCTAAGTAATGTCACACGGTCCTAGGTTAAGCATGTACAACATATAAATAAATTAAGACAATAATATGAAGTATGTACTGCAAGTTTTGGCAAGGTACACTTGCCTGGGATTCTGGCTCCAACTGTAGCTCTGGTAGCAGCGGAATTTGCAGGTACTGCTCCGGTTGCTGAAATAGACATCACCATCAGATTCAGAAGACATCAAATAGCTAGAAACGCTTGTCCTTGAGTCCAATTTGGACACAGGGGCAAAAATAATATTTTTAGGTCAAAGCGGGGTCCATATATGGCCCGCTTTGCACCGAAAAATGTGTCAGAGACAAAGTTCTCCAAATTCGTCAAACTTAGTGTCAACAAGTCCAGAACGATGATACAAATCCAACAAAATTTCTAGAATTGGATTCCGATGAGCCGATCACAAAATCGCCCGTCAAGTGGACCCACGGGGCCCACGATACGCGATTTTGTCAATATTCTCAGAATCGAACCAAACTTGGGTAACAGGACCAGCATATTGCTACGAGTTCGATGGCGCAAGTTTTGTTTCGATCCGACGTGTGCACACAAAGTTATAATAAGTTCCAGAACAAGGCCGATACGGGATATTGTCGACGGATACGCGTTGATTCCGATGTGCACGCACATCCAAATTAACTTCCGCGAAATCCCACACGTTCGTATTAACGGTGCGCACCTTTCGGTGAAGTCCGCACACGACCAAGTCGTCCCGCTTGGCGGGGCACACTCAGTTCCAGAAAAAAATAGGGTGAATATTTTCCTGATTTTGGATCGCAGTTCGCGATTGCCACAGGAGGTGACACACCGAACGGGTTGCACGGGTATCGAGAGGGTCACGTAGGGTTCGCGTCACAATAGACGGAACGAGAAATGGGGCAGCAAGGTGAGAGAAAAGACTACCTGAATAGGGCTACACAGAAACCAAAATTTCTCGTGTCCGCGAGGCAACACGACACGACACGACACAACGCTGCTAGGGTTTCTCGCCGGAGTCTTCGCCGGAGCTGCTAGGGCACGGCTGTGCTGGAGTTCTGCGGGTCGTCAGGCTCGTCGGAGCTCTGGCGGAGGACGAAGGGTCTTCACCGGAGCGGCTGGCGGCGCTGGCGGCTTGTCGAGGTCGTCGGCTCGTCGGGATCGTCATTGCAGCGGGTCTGAGGTGGAGCTCGGGGTCGACTCGCCGGGGAGAGTCGGGTGCAGCGGGTCGACGAGGGAAGAAGGTGGCGGTGGAAGAGGAGGAAGACAGTGGAGACGCGACGGAGACGGGGGTATTTATAGGATGAGAGGGAGGAGAAGAGCCGGGGACGGTTGCTGGGAGGCGGAGCGACGCCGAAACGGTTGCGTGGAGGCCGAGCGGTGCAGGGAGCGGGGCAGGCGGCGGTTACGGGAAGCCGGAGCGGCGCCGGGAGCGGGGCAGCCGGCGGAGAAACGAAGGGTTGGGGGTTAGGGTTTCCTAACGAGTCGGGTCGGGTCGAAACGGGTCGGGTCGGCTAACAGACCCGGATCCGACCCGCTAGGGTTGGGCCCAGTTCAGCTAGACAGGGTTCGGTCCGGTTCGGGTTGGTTTAGGTTAAAATAAACCGGGTTTATTCTAGGGTTTAATTTGGTTTAATAATTAATTAGTTTTTAGGTCTTTAAAAATATTTTTGGGGTCCAATAAATTTCAGAAAAATTATCCTATGTCTAATATTTTATTTTACACCTAAAAATATTATTCTCATAATATTTTAATATTGATTAACATCATCTAAAATTATTTAATTCCAAATACCTTAATTTTTAATTAGTTAAAAATTTCTGAAAATTTCAGAAAATTGTGAAATTTGATTTTTAAAAATTCCTGAAAAGTTAGGGGGTTTACAATCTACCCCCTTAAGAGGATTGCGTCCTCGCAATCAAAGAATAACCGATCAACAGAGATGACACGGTTGCAAGTATTGTTTGAAGTACATCACTATCAAGATTCATGATCAAGGACAATCAAAGGATGAGGGTTTAAGCAAAAGCACATAGGGAATGAAAACATCATTTCCCTAAGCAATGGAAGTTATGCAATTTCCAGAGGAAAGAATATCTAGAAAACTACAGTTTGGAGAAACTAGATTATCAATTATAAAACATACTAGGTTATTAATTATTAGCAAGATCAAAACTACCAGGTTAAGGCTAAGGTTGCGAACCAACAGGCACGAGCTAAAGCAATACTAGAATAGATAACTATGAAATAACTTACGAGCATTAGCTACTCCACGAGTCCGTGCGTCCTCCAAGGTCATCGCGAAAGCTTGTCCGCGTCCTTGTGGTGGATTCCTCTGCGGTTGCTGGGCCTGCTGGAAGAGTGCTGATCTGCTTGATTGCTATGTTGAGATGATTGTCCTCCACCAACTGATGTCACTTCATCGTCGTAGGTGACAACTGCAACTTGTGGTGTTCCTGCGAGAGTCTTGTTGCTTTCTTGTGAATCCATTACTCTGCATCCAAAATAAACTATAAAAGGCGCACAGGAAAATCAAGGCAGGATGCAAGTCAAGGAATTAATTCGAATCCGATATAGATATCAAGAACGATTCAAGCAAGTGGATGAGATCCTTATCCTATTCTTATTGCAGGCTTGCTCGGTCCCTAAGTTAAAACAGAATAATTTAGTCGTTGACCTGCATGGGCCACCACAAAAACCATGTCACGCCCCAGCCCCAAAATATCGAGGGACTAGCCATGTGGCAACGGCCAACAGCACACACCGATGGACAAACCCAATTTAATGGACCCATCAGGATGTACTTAAGCTGTAGTACTATAATAAGGGTCTACTATTCTCATCCACAGAATGAATACATCAATATCAACAAAAGGAAATTATAATCTTCATCAAGTCACAAGTAAATAAATCGGGGAACAACCCGATAACAAGTCTGATACAATTGTCCATTAAACAAGAATTTTAATAGTATCAAAGACTGAGTATAGAAGAAACATATACTCAGGAGAAATCCTCTGCAATCATCTCGTCCTCGGTTCCTGGTTCTGCTCCAACGTATGCACTTGTTCCTGCTTCTGCTCCTGCTAATGCTCCGGTCCCGTATACCTCGGGATAGATCTCGCCTGCTAATCCTGGGGACATAATCCGGATCCAGGTCCTCAGGGGACATAGCAAGGTACAAAATAACTCAAGCCAAAATAATGTAGTGCATCAATAAATGAAACAATAGGGTAAACTATATAACCAGCTAAGTGATATGCAAGTGAGAGTTTTAATCATACTCGGGCTGAGACTACTATATGATCAGTGTCGAAGAAACCCATAACAGTACTCTCGAAGGGCCAATAATGTACCAAAGCTCTGTGTCAGAGTCTAAGGCACTTCAAGTAAAATAATATATATATATATATATATATATATATATATATATAATTAGCCTTTTGTATGGTAAATCTCTCCCCACCCAATGTAATCACACGTCTCATGTCCATGACACGCAAGATCATATCTAATACAGCAAGTCATAATGAGATCTAAGCATTTGAATAAAGTATATGTCATGAAACCTGTATCCTAACAGAATCACCATGAATATCTCAGGAAGATTTTGTCTTATGAATAGTGTCAGGTATCCTGAGGTATAACGTACTTGATAATGCAAGCACGAGAATGTATAGGATCTCGGTATCCATCTCTAGGTGACGTTACACAACTCCGCGTACGGCGTTGGCACCCGAATATTATTCGGACGCTAAGTAATATCACACGATCCTAGGTTAAGCATGTACAACATATAAATAAATCAAGACAACAATATGAAGCAGGTACTACAAGTTTTGGCAAGGTACACTTGCCTGGAGTTCTGGCTCCAACTGTAGCTCTGGTAGCAGCGGAATTTGCATGTACTGCTCCGGTTGCTGAAATAGACATCACCATCAGATTCAGAAGATATCAAATAGCTAAAAACGCCTATCCTTGAGTCTAATTTGGATACAGGGGCAAAAAAAACATCATTTCCCTAAGCAATGGAAGTTATGAGGCATACTTAGGTTTTATTGACCGTGACACAACTGTTACACGATTGTGAGTCTCATATAGATCACGGACTTGCATGACGGGTTTGGCCTCCTGTACGTATGCGACGTGCTATAGGGAATAACTGTTGTTAGAATTTGCATGCTAGGAGACTTGGCAGTTATTAGAGTTCTTATTGTGTCATGGATGTGACATGCTTAGAGCATGGGGTGGGGAGAACAACAAGTAAGGCATTTGGGCTCCTTTGCACTTTTCTTTATGTAATCCGTACGCTCCGTCGAAGATACGTAGCGGTGATGACCCCTATATTACTGGCGGCCTCTGGCGTTCAAAAGACGACATACTTTGTAGGCCCCTGATTCTTCGAGAGAATCATGCCAATCTCATTTATGGCTATATAGCCCACTTGTAAGAAAGTTGTTCTCAACTGCATTCACGTAGACGGTTAGGCGACCCATTGGATGTTTATTTCAGTACTTTATTGGCATGCTTTTATGCATCTTGTTATGTCCCTCTGAGGACCTGGTCCCTTTTCAGGTGTAGATGTTCATGACTTAGAAGGAGCGCAGATCCGGACTTGCTACTTATATCTCGATGAGGTCTTCTCTTCGAGTCTCATTGATTGTTAGTTGATGTACTTATATTGTTTTGTTTATTTTATATTCTAGTTTGGTAGTGGATTTGTTTCCACCCGACTATCATCCTTTGATACTTCATATTGAGATTTAGTTACATAGTTATTGGTTATTTATTTCTTTATGATTTTATGTGGATGAGATTTAGAGTTATGTCCTGTGACTTGTGATAAATTTATATCACTTATGAATTATTATTATTCATAATACATCATACGCATGTGTTATGGTTTTCATATATTAAAGTTACCATATACATGCGGCTGGCATGCTTACGTGTTCTTAGTCCTATGTATTTTGGGACTGGGGCGTGACAACCCTCACTGTCAACTATCCCCTCCTCCTCTATTAACATCCACCGCCACCATCACTCATCACCACCACCTCCCTCGCCTGGCCCAGCCATTGCTGCTACTAGCCGCTGCGTTGCTGCCATTATTGTTGCTGCTGTGCAGCCTAGCCCGCCGGAGCACCCCCACCCGCCGGAGACCAGCCACCCACGAGCCGCAGGCCGAGCACCCCCTTTCTTTTTAGAACTAAACCTAGGTATGTATATTCACTCCTCCTCCTTCTTCTTCTTGTTGTTTGTATGAACCCATGATTATAGTAAACCCTATTATCTAAAATATATGTATGTGGGTTGTAATGGTATTTAGTAATTAAATATTGCATGAGCTACGTCCATGACTAGGTTATTAGTATGACACTTATATTTGTGTAGTACCTAGGTTCTTAGACTAATTTAGCATAGGTACACCCTAACGTAATAGCTAGGACACGTGATTAGTGTTACACGATATTTGGAGTTATAAAAACGTATTGGTAGCATGGTAGCTAATTGTCTTGTTGTGCACAGTATTTGAGAACATTTGACATAATTGTACGTGCAGACCTAGAGGGTTAACACTATCAAACTTGTGTTGGAAAACAACTTAGCACCTAATTGAACCTTAGTTGACATTGGTTGTATTATTTGAGAAATGTACGTTTGGAAGATGTCACGCCCCAGTCCCGAAATGTTACTACCAAATTCTAGAAAATAGGGTTTTTTTTTTTTTATTTGATAAATTGTGAATTATATTTAATTAATTATATTTATATTTAATTAGTGATTGTATTATTTTTTAATGATTGTTTTAGGGTTTTGGCTAGCCTGGACCCATGTCAGACCCTAGAGGACCCATGTCCGACCCAGCCAACACCCTTGTGAGGATTATTTTGGGGCTTAGAAATATTTATTATATTTTTAGTGGGTTAGTTGGAGAGAATTGGAGTTAGTTTGAGTGCTTTTGGAACCCCGAAACCCAAAACCCAAGTTAGGAGGGCATTTTGGTCATGTGGAGACTTGTGTAACCTATTTTACTACATGGTCGACCCCTATTCCAGCCCCACACCCGTGAACCAGCAGCAAGCACAGCCCCCCTCTTCATATTCCTCTTCTTCTTCACTTCTTCTTCTTCTTCTCCACTTCTTCTTTCTTCCAAGTAAGTTCCCCTTCCTTTTTCTTCCTTTTTTCTTCCATTCCTTCTTCTTTATGCTAACCCTAACCTTGTATTTTTCCTAACCTAGGTGTGTGGAGTCTAGATTTAGTATGGAGGCTAGATTTGGTGGCTTGGAGCTTGAGGGAGGTGATTTCTAGTAGATCGGAGACTTTGGCCTTGGGATTCCAACTCCCAAGAGGTAAACCCTAACTTTCTCCTTGCTAATTACTCTTATGTATTGTAATTAGTATTTTAGAACCTTCCTAGACCCTAAGCCTACCCGTGGGAGAAAGTTGGAACTAGTTTGGTTGAGTTTGGAGACTTTGACATTAGGTTTTGTGTCAATTTTGGGTGGAATCCGAATTTGGCCCAATTTTGGATGATGCCCTAGGTTAGACGGACCTAGGTAGACGTTGTCGGGTGTCTTGAGGGTGAGTGCGTGTCTCCGTTCGGACACGGAAAGTCGTGTCAAGGAGAAACGGGCGTTTCGGGTAAAATTGGGATTTTTGTCGTCGCCGATTCTAAGTGCGTGCGCATTTCCGCCATGGGCCTAGAATCAACACGGTAGCACTTTTTTCTAGGATCTAGGGATCGTTTAGAATCCGTGGGTAAATTTTTGGCCGATTCCGAGTTCGTTTGGTGTGCGTTTCAGGAGGTTTTCCGAACCGCGCACCGCGTATTCGTCGAAATGACCGAACGGCCATTTCGACTTGGTTTTCTAGTTTCGGCCTTGTGCGCGTATTGGGTTAGCATCGGGGAGTGTGTGCTAGAGTTCTCGAGTTATATTTTATATATTTTAGGATATTTGTGAGTGTCGGGGTCGTTGGACGTGAGTGGGACGTGTTGTTTGTGTGTTGTGGTTGAGTTGTGTTTAAGTGCCTATATATCTATATATATATGTATGTGTGTTTATATATATGTATATATATTTATATATATATATGTGTGTATTTATATATGTGCTTGTGTATGTATGTGAATGTATATATATATGTATATGTAAAGGTGTGCTTGTGTATGTGTATGTGTATGTGTGTATATATATATATATATATATATATATATATATATATATATATATATATATATATATATATATATAGGTGTTGATATATATATATATATATATATATATATATATATATATATATATATATATATATATATATATATATATATATATAGCTATGTATATATTTATATGTGTGTGTGTGTGTTGATATGTGTTTAAGTGTGTGTGTGTGTGTGTATTAGTGTTTGTGAGTGTGTTAGTGTGTGTGTTAGAGTATATATATATAAGTGTGTGTGTGTGTATATATATATATATAGTTGTATATATATATATATATATATAGATATATGTATGTTTATATATATATATATATATAGATATATATGTATATAGGAGTGTGTGTGTGTGTGTGTGTTTGTGAGAAGGAGGAGGGGGGACAGCCCACACAGCAGCAGCAGCTGCTGCTGCACTGCAGCATCAGCACAGCAGCAGCAGAAGGAGCAGCAGTAGCAGCAATATGGAGAAGCAGCAGCAACAATAACAGCAAGAGCAGCAGCAGTACAAGCTAGCAGCTAGCAGCGAGCGCGACGCGGCCTAGCTTAGTGCGGGTAGCAATGGTATTAGCGAGGGAGATCTATATGTATATAGATAGATTGATTGATAGGTAACTAGATATAGATAACTAGTTAGATAGATAGATAGCTAATAGTTATATAGTTAGATAGATAGGTATAAATAGACAGCTACATAGATAGATCTAAATAGAATAGATAGCTAGATAGATGGGTTAATAGTTAGATGGATAGTGTATTAGATATATATCTATCTAATTGTATAGATATCTATATACCTATAGTTATATATATATGTATAGGTAAGGTAAATGGGTATGTGTATATGTGTGTGGATATCTATATATATATATGTACATAGGTACTTAGATATATATATATATATATATATATATATATATATATATATATATATATATATATATATATATATATATATATATATATATATATATATATATATATATATATATATATATATATATATATATATATATTTTTTTTTTTTTTTTTTTTTTCTAGCCTAGATTAATAACTAGGTATATATTTATTAGCCTAATAGCTAGTTAGAGGGGTTTGAGAGCGGTATCTCAATACCTTGAGATATCCAAGGTATTGAGTTTCGAGCGGGGTATTTAAGCATTAGCCTAGAAAATATATTGGAGTAATTTTTATATGCTTATATATATATATTTACGCGTGCTAGCATAGGTTTTAGCGGGTTTAGACGGGGTGCGTGGCCTAGGGTGAGGTATCTGATACCGAGGGTATCCCGATATCTCGATTATGCGAGTTTGTGAGTTTTCTAGCTTAATAAGCTCGGTTTGACCTAGAATTTTAGGGGCACCATAGTTTGACCTAGCTGTAGAAGCATGAAAAATACGCTGGGAGGATCTACGCAGCCTCTTGTTGCAGAGCAGTGTAAAACAGAGGCCTTCAGAGCCATCAAACATGTAATAGAGCTTTCTCCGCTAAAAACACAGCATGAAGTATAAAGCTCAAAGGACCATCCACGTAAGTGCAGTACGTCCAGGCCGCTCCAGCGTAAGATAGAGTTCTTCATCGCCTCCATGGCGTAAAAACTCAGTCGCTCTCAAAGCAGCATTAATGCGTACGAGGAACGCTTTGTTTTCTCCGAAATAAACCTGTCAAGTCACGCAGTGAACTGGCCTCTGACTCCTGACAAAAAGTGTTGCACGGCTACCCAGACGACGGCTGGAAACGATGGCAGACCCCTCGGGACGTGCCCCACAGTATGATGGCGGATCTCGGCATTTAATGCAGAGGATTTGGTTAAAATATCACCAAACCGTCGGTTACCAAAGTCCCCCCAGCGTAAACCGCTCTTTCGCGTACAAGGGAATACGCCGCCTTGTTTTACACAGGCAAACATGAACTGTTTTACGCTCCGCAGTAGACAAACCGCCTGTCACGTCAAAAGCTACACTTCGTACAGGGCCCGAGGCACGTCTCTACGTCAAATTACACAGAGCGGTGACAGTTTCCCTCAAGACACGTCTCTGCGACGGATGCACAGAAGGGCTGCAGACCTTCAAAACACGTCTCCGCATTTAATGCACAGGATGGTGGCAAATCTCTGTAAGAGATTTGATTACACCTTCGAAAGCCGTAATTCCGGCGAAGACGTCCACATCAACACTCTGGCACGGTACGCAGCGGCTTCTACGCCCATCCAGGATCTGTGCTCATTCGGCTTCAAACGCCCACTCAGTCTCTACGACCATTCGGCTTCTATGCCTGTTCGGCTTCTATGTCTGTTCGGCTTCTATGCCCATTCGGCTTCTACGCCTGTTCGGCTTCTATGCCTATTTTGGCTTCTACGCCAGGGGTGACAGTCATTTGGCTTCTACGCCAACCTCTTCTACACAAGGGATACCTACCTACGTGGCTTCTACACCATGATCTTCGCAGCAGATATACGCATTTTGTCCCCTTAGTTGGACACGTGTCACATGCTCACTCAAAAGGTCATTTATGCGCAGGCATTGGTTATTTTAACCGTTGTATAAAAGGGTGCTGTACTGTCCACTCCTCGGTTGTTACACCGACGGAGTGGTCACTGTCACCAAAACTCTATAAATAGAGACCTCTATCAATGGGGAACAAGGTCGACAATTTGGAAGATCGAACCAGGTCGGAGAATTGGTAAAGAGAGAGAGAGAGAGAGAAGGAGAAGGAGAGAAGAGTCCGGAGCTCAGGCAAAGAGTAGGGGTCGACGGCTCTGGCACCGTGCATCCACCCTCCTTCGCAGCCTTCGGAGCCGCTACCCGTCTTCCACGGCACTTCTTCAACATCGTGTAGTCCAAGGGCTAAAGTGATCGACTGCATATCAGACACCTATAGCAATTTATACCCAGATTAAATAAATTGTACTCCCGCATCCTCGTATAGGATCGAATTGTACAAGTTTGTTTGTAAACCAAAGGGCACGGGTCTCGTATAAACCCTGTCATTGAAATACACTTTCATTCTTTCGTTTAATACCACAAACAAGATGGCGACTCTGCTGGGGACATCTTTCTCTTCTGACGAGGAAGTAATTGCTCAACACGATGCGGTATCCGTGGGATCCGTAAAGAAGACACTGGTCGTCCAATTCGACCAGTCTACCTACGAAGACATGCTTCGGACTGGGGGTAGCTCTCACTCTCTCTCCGTCCAAGACAACAGGAAGCTGCGCAAAGTGTGGATGCCCAAGACATCCTCCGCCGTTCCTGTGGACTCTCCGATCTCTCCGATCTCTCCGACCAATGAGATGGTAGCATCGCTCCCTCCGTGCCCTACACGTAAAATTCAGTCTCCCGCTACGTGCGGTACAGACAAAACTTCGGGCAAAGCCTCAGCGCTAACCCAGGAGTATCCACTGCGCTTTACGCGCAGAAATCAGTCTCCCGCTATGCGCGGTACAAACAAAACTTCGGACAAAGCCTCAACGCTAATCCAGGAGTACCCACTGCGCTTTACGCGCAGAAATCAGTCTCCCGCTACGCGCGGTACAGACAAAACTTTGGGCAAAGCCTCAGCGCTAACCCAGAAGTATCCACTGCGCTCTACGCGTAGGAATCAGTCTCCCGCTACGCGCGGTACAGACCAAACTTCTGGTAATGTCTCAGCGCCAGGACAGACAACATCTGACCTCTACGAGGAACCAGATGAACGCCGTGATTTCTGAGAAGGAAAGTAGGCAGCGGAATACTCGACTCCTCGGCCGTTACGCCAGCGAAGGAGCAATCTGCCTACCCTCGGGATTACGCGGGAAGCCGACGGCCAGCTGAGGACCTCTTCAGCATTACGCCACTCTGAGCGATTCTCCAATTTACGCCAGGCACAGTCCCCCGGCGTAAAACAAGCTCAGATTGCGGAAAGACACCTTCCCAGGGGATTATCCGCCGCCCAGATGGCCAACATGTTGTATACAGGTGGTATAGGGAAAACTGGGGTGCCCAGTCTCCGCGTACCCGCTGATGGGGATAGAAGATACAAGCCTTCGTCTTCCTCTTCGGCAAATCCCCTTGACCTGCATACCCGTCTAATCCAAAAAGACAGAGACAGGAGCCGTAAACAGGTTTTAGAACCCCTGACCATCAAACGGGGGGAGATCGTATGGGAAGATGCATCAACATCTAATGTCATCATGATGTATGAACCATATGAAGATGATGCCTTTATTGTCCCTCCTACCCACGGCGATCAGCATCCAATAATCTTCAAACACAAGCAGAACGGTCCGGTTGAACAGGAAGAATTCTGCGAGCCTGAGAGTGGGAAAATACAAATCCACGGGTATAGCCCACAAGCTTTGAAGATTATACAGAATATGGATTATGATCTGAAATCAAAGCAAGGCCTCAACTATGGAAAGGGTAGACGAACACCATTGCAGGGTAATTCTCGCCATCAGCAAGCTCGTTTCGGATTGGGATATGCTGCTAATCCCAAAACTTCAAAATCTAATCCTGTACGACCAGAGACAATTCCTGCTGAATCAGTTTCTACGAACAGGGACCACAGCGTGTCTGGGGGTAACTCGCCTCGACGAAACAAAGCAGCGTCCAAGGCTAGGGGCAGAATGTCCACAGGATCCGAAGATGGCGCGACAACGGCTATCTTTCCGGAAGACCGTGAAACTCGGGCATCAAAAGCCCCACGACCAAAAGGAACTTTCTCCTTCAAAGAAGATGACATAATTGAAATCTTCAATATATTAAGGATGGAACGTAAGCTCCAGCCACCCGACATCAGATATCCTGAGAGGGCCGGCAGAATCGATGACCCAGATTATTGCCTCTTCTATCGGTACACTCATCACCCTACGGGCCTGCTATGTGCTAAAAAGGAGAATTCAGGAATTAATCAATGCCAAGATCATCACTCTGCGTCTATGAAAATAATAATAATAAGGAAACAGTCACTACGACAGAGTAGCAGATATGCGCCTCCCTCCCCGGTGGAATCACAATCACAAAGTTTGTCATATTCATATTACCTCTGAATAAACTTTTGACCATCAATTATCATGTCCATATTACCTCTGATATCAATTGTTGTCTACACTTAACATTCGTACTTAAATTCTAAAGTACGTCAGTAATGTTAAGTCCACAAAAATTGCCATGTCCATATTACCTCTGAGCAGATATGTGCCTCCCTCCCCGATGGAGTCACAATCACAAAGTTTGTCATGTTCATATTACCTCTGAATAAACTTTCGACCATCAATTATCATGTCCATATTACCTCTGATATCGATTGTCGTCTACACTTAACATTCGTACTTAAATTCTAAAGTACGCCAGTAATGTTAAGTCCACAAAAATTGCCATATCCATATTACCTCTGAGCAGATATGTGCCTCCCTCCCCGATGGAGTCACAATCACAAAGTTTGTCATGTTCATATTACCTCTGAAATAAACTTTCGACCATCAATTATCATGTCCATATTACCTCTGATATCGATTGTCGTCTACACTTAACATTCGTACTTAAAATTTTTAAAGTACACCAGTAATGTTAAGTCCACAAAAATTGCCATGTCCATATCACCTCTGAGCAAGTATATAGACCACTCACCATGACGAAGTAGAACCAATAGCACGAAAATTCTTGGAAGCTATAAACTCCTACCGTCCGTATGTCTGGGAAGTGGCGTCATCGTCCAATGTCGTCACGACATATGGGCCACACGAGGATTCTATCTTCATCGTCCCGCCTACCTGCAGTAGCCAGCGTTCGATAGTCTTCGGCCGCATGCACAATCAACCGACTGCCCAGGAAGATCCTTTCGACAACGATACTGGGAGAATGCAGGTTCACCGATACAGCCCTCAAGCGCTGAAGATCATGCAAAACATGGGCTACGACTTAAAGCGGAAGCCAGACCTTAACTACGGAAGAGGCAGACGAACACCGCCGTACGGCAACACCCGCTATCAACAGACCCGTTTCGGATTAGGATATGCCACCGCCCTTGCGACTTCTAAGTCAGACGAGGCCATCTCTTCCTCCTCCCAGAACGGCTCGTCGCCCCCCGACTCACCTGATACTCTCGAACAAATACTATCAGTAAATATGGTGGTGACAGATCCCTCAGGAGCAGATGAGCAGGATTCGGAGCCGTTTGAGAATGACTCTTGGGCTCAGCAAATGGATACACAGTGGGAATTTTGCTTCGAGCAAAGAGAACCTTCCACCAAAGACGAAGTTATCCATATCGATGTTGGGGGTGAACTTTCGCCGAAGCCAATATTTATCAGTAATAACCTTCCCCCAGCTGAAAGGGAAGAAGTTATACAGCTGATAAAGGAATACATCGACGTTTTTGCATGGAATTATGAGGACATGCCAGGCCTGGACCCGAAGGTAGCTACTCACAAGCTCAATATATTGATCGATTTGAAGCCAGTAAAGCAGCACCAATGCCGGTTCCGCCCAGATATGATAGACGCCATTGAAGCTGAAGTCAAGAAGTTGATAGCCTGCGGTTTCATCCGGGAGGAACAACATCCCGACTGGGTCGCCAATATTGTCCCAGTCATAAAGAAAAATAGAAAGGTACGTATCTGCATCGATTACCGAGATCTGAATGCGGCCTGTCCCAAGGATGAATTCCCTCTTTCCATCACGGACATCATGATCGACAACACCTGCGACTTTGAACGCATGTCTTTCATGGACGGATTCTCAGGGTACAATCAGATCAAGATGCATCCTGAAGACGAGAAGCACACCGCCTTCCGGACACCATTGGGAGTATATTGCTACACGGTCATGCCCTTCGAATTGAAGAACGCCGGGGCTACATACCAACGAACTATGAGTAACATATTCCACGAGCATTTACGCAAAACAGTGGAATGTTACGTGGACGACATAGCCGTCAAGAGCCGCCTCAAAGGTGATCACATTCAAGACCTGAGGACGGTATTCGAGTTAATGCGCCAACATCAACTCAAGATGAACCCTACGAAGTCCTTTCTGGGTGTATCTAGTGGCAAATTCCTGGGATTTGTCATTACCGCCAAAGACATCCAAGTGGACCCTGATAAAGTCCAGGCAATCGTGGAAATGCGACCGCCCCATAATCTGAGGGAACTCAGGGGATTTCAAGGACGTCTGGCTTACATCCGGCGATTCATATCCAACCTCTCGGGGAGATGTCAGCCCTTTTCTCATCTCATGAAGAAAGGTGTATCCTTCGTATGGGACGAAACCTGCCAGCAAGCGTTCAGAGATATGAAGCGCTACCTCACCAGTCCACCAGTTCTGGTGCCTCCCGTTATGGGAAAACCGTTCTTGCTGTACGTCCAAGCAATGGATCATTCGCTAGGAGCTCTTCTCGCACAGAAGAACGATGTAGGGCATGAACAGGCTATCTACTACCTCAGCAGGATGATGGTCGGAGCCGAATACCGGTATAACCCAGTGGAGAAAGAATGCTTGGCTCTGATGTTCGCTATCCAAAAGACGCGGTACTACGTCACCGGCCAGACTATCCACATTATCTCCAGGATTAACCCTCTTCGAGTACTGATGAGCAAGCCGAGCGTTCTTAATTCCCGACTCGCAACTTGGGCGATGCTGTTAACACCATATGACATGGTATACGTACCGCAGAAGTCCATCAAAGGCCAAGCGCTGGTCGACTTCCTAGCTGCTCACCCGATCCCGGAGGCCTCCAAATTATACGAAGACATTCCCGACGAAGTTGCAGAATGTAATTCCGTAATGAAAGGTGACGCATGACAACTGTTCTTCGATGGCGCCTCCAGAACCGGTCCTAAGGAAAATATCGTTTTGGGAGTGGGAGTCGTCCTGGTCGCCCCTGATCAGCTCGTCATCTACCGAGCATATTCTCTTAGCGAGCCCTGCTCCAACAATGTGGCGGAGTACAACGCTCTACTAATAGGGCTCCAAGTTGCTAAAGAGCTGGGGGTAGAGTCCCTGAAAGCTTTCGGTGATTCTCTGCTTATCGTCAATCAAGTCAGGAGAATATATGAAGTCCGAAATCCAGACCTCATCCCCTATCACCAAGCGACGGTCGAGATAGCCATGACATTCAAGGAGTTCTTCCTAGAGCATGTACCTCGATCTCAGAATCTGGAAGCTGATGCCCTAGCCAGTCTAGCGGCAGATTTAGCTACTCCCGTAAGAAGGCAGGATTCGGTAATCCTTCTTAACAGAGACTTATTCTGTGTGAAGAACAGCTGTCACATAGAACGCAGCTACGCTGTCAACACCGATCCTCCTACGAGAGATTGGACAAGTCCCTTCATAGATTTTGTGGCATACGGAATCTTGCCGGAGGACCCCAAAGAAGCAGTATCCGTCAAGAGACGATCACTACGCTTCTACTTCGATGCATCTTCACAAAGCCTATATCACCGGACCTACGACGGATTACTATTGAGATGCCTCTCTAATGACAAAGCACAGCAGATTATCCGTGAAGCTCACGACGGCGTGTGCGGAGCGCATCAACCCGGTCCTAAGCTACAGGATCGCATCAGGAGAATGGGCTATTACTGGCCTACTATGATCGCAGATGAGATACGGTATGCAAGACATTGCAGAGCCTGTCAGGTTCATGCAGACTTCATACATCAACCGTCTGAACATCTACATCCCACGGTCGCATCCTGGCCTTTCGAAGCATGGGGTATGGATATCATTGGTCCTATTCACCCGTCTTCTTCCAGGGGTCACCAGTTCATACTGGCCATCACGGATTACTTCTCCAAATGGGCAGAGGCAATCCCTCTCGCTGAGGTAAAGGCATCTAATGTGATCAGCTTCATCAAGCATCACGTCATTTATCGCTTCGGGGTACCCCGGAGGATAATTCACGACAATGGGCCTCAGTTCATCAGCCAAGCGTTTCATCGATTTTGCGATAAAAATCGGATACGCAATATTGCCTCTACGATATACTATCAGGCTGCTAATGGTTTGGCGGAAGCTTTCAACAAAACCATTATCAAACTCTTGAAGAAATTCGTCTCTTCAAACAAAAGAGACTGGAACGAGAAGCTGGGCGAATGTCTCTGGGCATACCGCATAACGGTACGGACACCGACAGGTTGTACCCCCTTTTCACTGGTCTACGGGAGCGAAGCAGTTTTTCCCATCGAAATCCAGATCCCGTCGCTCAGGATAACCGTGACTAGTGAGCTAACTCGAGAAAAGAATGACCTGTTAAGGCTCCAAGAGCTGGAAGGATTAGACGAGAAACGTCTCCAAGCTCAACAGCGCATCGCGCTCTACCAAGCACGTATTTTCAGAGCTTTCAATCATAAAGTGAAGGATAGGGTGTTCAAAGTCGGCGAGCTAGTTCTAGCCGTAAGAAGGCCGATGATTCTTACTCACAGAAGTAAAGGCAAATTCTAGCCCAAGTGGGAAGGCCCTTATGTGATCGAGACAACGTTCTCGAATGGCGCTTACAGGTTAGCCCAGTCTAACGGAGACCTGTTAATGGCTCCTATCAACGGTAAATTCCTGAAGAGGTACTATGCTTAATCTCCCCCGCTCGAGGGGAATATAGCAAGGATCTCAATTCTGACAAAACTACTTCCAGAGCGCAATTAGTTGGGTTACACTCTATCATGTCCGTAAGGCCTCTGAATAGATGTCCCGCTAAAAGGTTATCGAGAGTTTATCACATCCATACTACCTCTGATATTACTCTCGCCTAAAAACTGTCATTTACATTCCGAAATGACGGGTCCACAAAAGTCAGAAAGGAGTCGCCTTTATTTATTTCCAAAAGGGAGGCAGAATTACATCTGGACAAGCAAAAAGGGAAAGGATACATCATGATGGTGGAGTAGTCAGATCGCGAATCAGCCGCTCCAGTGCAGCTATCCTCTCATTCCTAAGAGCCAAGGCATCGGCGCGAGCCTGCTCCAGCCGTGCCTCGGGAGTGTTCGTAAGGGTCAGATCAGTCTTTGCCCGAAGACAGCCCGTACGAGCAGCTTCTGCACGGTCCAAATCCTGTCGCACTGCGCTCAGACGACCAGCCGCTACCTCTAGACCCGCCAGCGACTGAGAAGCCCACTCCTCTGCCCGAGCGAGTTTTTCCTTCAGCTTGGAGGCCCTCGTCGCATTCCCTTCATGCTCGGATCGACACTGCGTCTCAACAGCAAGAGCCTCTTCCACGACAGCTTTTCTCCTATCCATCTCCAGCTTATGCTTCTGGATGGAGTTGTCTAGGCTTTCCAGCTTTGTAGCAAGCCGCACAGTCATGAGGTCGAACCGAGCCTGGACATCAGCATCGAGGCTGCCCCAAGTCAGCTGCAAGTATTCGGTAATGGGTTGCTCTAACCCATTAACCACCGCCTCCAGGGCGTCAGCTACCCCAGAATCGCCGAGCTCCCTGATGACCCCGATCGAAGCAAGAGAAGTCTTCTTCAGGCGCTCAAAATCTAGACTCTTCGCTAACACCATTGATATCATCATTTTTAAACCGGTGTAGAAGAGGCTGGTATGTTGCTCGGTCAACGCAACTAGATCCGACTGGAAGCCGGGAGCGGCCGCAATATCAGCAAGTCCCTCTCCAGGGATAATTGCAGACGAGGTGGCCACAGCCGTCGTATTGACGCATGGCGCGACCGAAGAAGGTGCGGCAACGGCGGTCGAAGTCATCGCCACACTCACAAGAGGCAAGGTCACGACGACGGGTTCATCCTCCTCTTGAGGTGACGAAACT
Organism: Iris macrosiphon; assembly: GCA_036927795.1. Taxonomy (NCBI): domain Eukaryota; kingdom Viridiplantae; phylum Streptophyta; class Magnoliopsida; order Asparagales; family Iridaceae; genus Iris; species Iris macrosiphon. The sequence goes on along the minus strand of JAYESA010000009.1, from coordinate 28,709,707 downwards.
ACTCCGGGCGTACTGGCCCCCGAAGCCACTTCCTCATCGAAGTCGAACGCCTCCGTACCATCGTCAGGAGCCCGAGCGGAGCCAGAATGTGCTTCAACGCTATACTTCTCGTGGGCGCTATCCCCTGAAAAGAGGACAAGAAAATTAATATCAGTATGATGATAATCTTTCTAAAGGGAGACATAAAGACGACATTTACCCGGAGACAACGGCATATACGACGCATCTGCACCCGAGGTAGCTAAATCACGCCTTAATGATGCAATGCGAACCGTCATACCTGGAGAAGGAGGTGGGCCGACCGACATCGCCAAAAGTTCTGTCAAGCCTTCACCAAGACGCGGTCGAGGTTCATCAGCTGGAACCTCGCCAGACATGCTCGCTGACACGACGGGAGTCTTTCCCGCTGCTGACCTCGGGAAAGATTCTCCCATCTGCCTCGGCCACACAGGCAACCTCGCTCCGCTACCTGGAGCAGCAGCCACGACAGCGACCTCTAGCGAGGATTCTCCGGCGCCGCCGGCCGGAACTGTAAAAGGTCCCTCTCTAAAAGGCGAGGAACCTTCAGCCAAAGAATCATCCCTGATATGGGGAGAGGCAGGCTCACTCCCGGGAGCCTCAACACCAAGAATGCGGAGAGGACGAGCAACCGTCTTCTTCCTCCTCTTACGAAGAGAAACTTCCTTCGGAGCAGAAGCCCGTCGCTTCCCAGAAGAGACTACCAAAGCCCCCGCAGGCGGAGGCACTTCGCACCTCGGCACCGACACCAGAGGCTCATCCGGAGTACCAGACTCCTCGCCCTCGTCCGAAGAAACCGAGGGGACGTCAACTCTTCCCCCAGGCTTGGGAGAAGGCACCCTGAAGCTTCCACGCGTGTCAAAATCACGATGGAAGGTGTTAATCGCCACATAGAACTGGGCGTAAGAATGGAGAATACGGAGCTTCGTGGAGGTTGTAACGACCGGCACGATAAAGATTGCCCCCGTACAACCCATGAGGAAATACCGCCACCCTCTGGCTCCATCAATGAGTCCGTCCCTGGACCTAAAGCTGGTGACGGCATTGCCCACGTGCAACTGATCGTACCCAAACTGCCGGGCAAACCGACTAGGCAAGTAGGGCTCGAAGAAACAATGGTTTTCGCTCCTATACAGCAGATGGGAGGGTCTAATACAGACCAACCAGTTAAAAGCTTCCGGGGAAAGGTCGGTCTTCTCTCCACCTGAATCCTCAAGCCGCACCCCTGATTGATTGCGATGAACGGAGGGGACAATGCAGAGGATCTTCCAGCCGTGGCTGAGGTTCAACACCAGCCGATAGTCTAAGACTGTGTTCACATTCCAGGAGGAATCCTTGTAATTCAGCAAGAATATACCCCCCGAGCTGCTACCGGAGCCAGGAGACATCACCCGAGGATTATGGAGAATTAACCATCCTATTAAGTATAGGTATGGTAACTCCATCCTGGGAAAACTCTCACGTCGAGCTTCGTCGACGAGCAACCCATCAGTTATGGCTCTCAAGCCAGCATGTATACGGCACACCATGGCGGGAAGCAAGCCCAGTCTTGCCCCGAACACCAGGCGCACTGCCGGCCACAGGATATTCCGGTGAATACGGTCCGCGGACGCTGTGCCGGGCACTACTACTCGACGCAGCCATATGGAGAGGAAACCAGCCAACTGGGCTTCCTTAGACAGAGGCCGGCGACAGCGCCTCAAGTAACTACAGGCCTTAGTGCCTTCGGGGTACTTTCCTACCCCCTCGACGAGAATCTGATCCGGAGCTGCGGCCTCCTCCATAAGACCCTCGACGACCTGGGCGCTAAGCACGTCCAAACAGTTCACGGGCTCATTTTTGCCCCCCGAGGCTTTCTCCGACTTGGCAGTCCTAGCTCGGTGAAAGAAGAGGTAGGACATCCACTTGGTGGTATGAGCCAAATCAGAAGGCTCGTTATAAAAAGCGGTGCACACGAAGTATTGACACATCATCTCCTGATATACTTCCGCCACCCGAGGGTCCAAATCACCCAACTCCCGGTTGGTGGAAACATACTCTTCATAGGGGGTATCCCCCATTGGCAGTCTCGAGACAACTGCCATCTCGTGGAGCGCCAATCCCAACTCCCCCAGTGGAGTGACAAAGGTCCCAGTGAGCGGAATATACCACTCCATCAGCGCCAGGAACAAGTTAGGGTTCGGAGGCAACCCGACGCTCGTCGCACTCACAGCGGCATATAGCCCAATGACCTCCAGCTCTCTCCGGAAGTGCTTCAAGGCCCAGCCCACTAGGCATGTCCATCGGGAGTTTGTTGGGGCGATCCACCCATTACATCGAGGATTCTCCTTGGGATATACCCCGCCTCGTCCCATGAAGTCGTTGCAGAAGGTCGGCAATTGGACCGGCTGGACCACCGAGCTGTCTTCACTCGGGACACTACCCGGGCACAGTCCCCGGAACAACGTCACAAAGCCGGAAGGGCGACTGACAAACGACCCCCGGTCAGCTCCTTTTAGATGAAAGATCTTCCCCGGCTTACCGAGAAGATCAGGAGTCAGCATCCACGACATCTCCCTGGGATGCGTCGCATGGAAGAAGGCCGAGATAGGATAATCCCTCGACATCGTTGGCAAATACAAAACCAAATTCCCGGCAGAGAAAACCCAGGGCTCCCTATTGGGCCTCGTCTGGGACTGTTTGTCAATCATGTCCCCAAAGAGGAAAGCCGGCTTTATGTACTGCTCCCCGTCTACGTAGGTCAGGGGCTCGCCATTAATCATGCTCAGCAGCGTCCGTTCGCCCTGAACCGATATCAGAAACCCCCTTCCCTCAGGATACTGGGGTCCGAAGATGGGAAATGCCATGTGGGACAGATCCTCCAGGTAGTTCGAGTGCAGCATCCCAGCAGCGGAGCCCATCACCTCGGCCAGTGGAGACTCGCCCAGATCAACTGCAAAAAGTGCAAGGGAAATATGTCATTACAAATCTTGCACAAACATACAGACCAAGGAAACGACAGTCTGTGCTCTACGCAGGATCGTAACCATTTGTTTATTTTACGCCGGAAGTCCCCTCCACAAGCATAAAACTCAAATTTTACGATATACGCCAACTTTCGGTAGCCAGAGCTTTTACGCTCAGGGCTACGAAAATATGGAGTCTTTACGCTGGCACATTAGAAATGTGGGCGTAAAAGATGAAAATGCCTCCGTACATCATCTTCCTCCAAAGAGGCCATCAGCACAGAAGACGACCTAGCGCGGTCACGTTCAACGTGTGCGAAGGATTTTTTGTCGTTTTTGTCACCCCAAAGGCTCTACCTCTGAGGCCGGGTGCGCTACTCGTCGGCGGGATACTTTGCTCGGAAGGAAGTTCGCCTTGCCCGACCAGAGACTCCCTCGCTGGGGCAGAAGAATGAGAGGAAGAACCTATGCTCTTTCCCTTAGCGGAGGGGGTTTATTTCGGCGCCATTTCTGAAAGACTCGAAGTGCTCGGAGAAGGAACGAAGAAAAACTCGAACAGTCGAAAGCTCTCTTTCGCAGAAGACAGACAAAAAGTTTTTCTCTCAAAAACTTGGGGTATATATAGTCCGGGTTGACTCCTCGAGACCCTAACCAAATCTCGCAGATTGGTTATGATTGGATGCTACGTCAGCCCACTACCCTTGGAAGACGGATAGTCAGCGAATTCGAAAGGTTTTTCGTGCAAAACAGTTCGGCGGGTTCTGCGCTAAAAGTGCTTTCTACGCTCGACATCAACGGATCTACGGTTTTTACGCTCGCAAGCTACAAGTCTATGGTTTTACGCCCGGATGCCTTTGTGCTCGGTAGCTTTTATGCTCGAGAGACCACAAACCTACGACTTTACGCTCAGCAGATACCAAATCGTCGATCTCACGCTCGGTGGCGCTCAGTTTACGCTCAGAGGCAACAAATCCGCAAACTTCACGCTCGAAGAAACTTTCTTTTCAGGAGCCACAAATCAAACAGTTCTACGCTAAAGGAGCTTTCTACGCTCGACGGCTACGAATCTACAACTTTACGTTCGACGGCTATAAGTCTATGGTTTTATGCCCGGATGTCTTTGTGCTCGGTAGCTTTTATGCTCGAGAGGCAACAAACCTACGACTTCACGCTCAGAAACCACAAGTCTACGATTTTACGCTCGATGGTGTTCTACGCTCACAGGCTACAGATCTCCAGTCCTATGCTAAAGGAGCTTTCTACGCTCGACGGCTACGAATCTACAGCTTTACGTTCGACAGCTATAAGTCTATGGTTTTATGCCCGGATGCCTTTGTGCTCGGTAGCTTTTATGCTCGAGAGGCAACAAACCTATGACTTCACGCTCAGGAACCACAAGTCTACGATTCCGCGCTCGATGGTGTTTTACACCCAGAGGTTACAGACTGATGATTTCGCGCTCCACGACTTTTCGCATATTCGAAACAGTCCCCAAAGCGGTCAATTGCAAAGAGTTCAACACAGAAGATACTCGTTCTTGACCCAAAGCATCCCAAGTACCCGGAGCATACAGAGTTCAAACATTGAGAAATTACTCTTCTCGGGTCCAAAATTGGAGGTTCATCCAGACTCCAGTCTGAATATCTCGTCTATCAAAAGATGGCAACTCGGTTAGACAGCCATTTCTCGACCCTGTTCCAAGGGATTTCTCGGGAAGTCATTCTTGAAGACGAAGTCTGAACAAAAATTTTGTTTATCAGAAGTTCAGAGCTCTACGCGGTTCCTCAGTCCTAGCAACAGGACAGTTCTAAAATGTTCAAAATGCTCTATAGCATTCTATGGACTATTCGCTATGCGTAAGAGACAGGACCTAGCACTCTTTCTACAGAGTCGGCGTAAAGATTCAGACGTGTTGAAGCTACACATATTCAGACTTTACAGCAACGTATGGCAAGACGATCATATGGAGAAGAAGACGATTTGATTAAAAGATCAAAGTCATGATTACATATGAGGGAAATCCAATCTACAAGTTTTTTTTTTTCATTTTCATGGTTACATCTGAGGGAAACTCCGTCTACAAAGGAGATACCCCCTCGTCGTCGGAGGATCGCCCCCAGAATCCGTTCTACCGGGTTCTCGCATCGGTACAGGTCTTCCTCTTCTTCGAAGAAGATGATCAGTGGCGAGAGAACGACAGAGTTGGGGCTTGCATAAATTATGCAGATCCCATGCTCCGTGCGCCACGGCAGATTGGGTTAAGGTATTAAACCCAACTCAGTCCTGGGAGACGGCTGCTACAACTTGTCTTCTCTCTTATCCCCGAGAGTATAACAGGAGGAGACACCGCTTGCAAGCAGTGTGGTCTAATATGACCCTTCCCTTCTCCTGAAAGGGCAGCCACATAAAGTTGCTGATTATCCCGAGCAAGGGAGGTTAAGATATCCTTCCATGATCCATCGTTGCAGTGGACATTTGCTCGAAGACGCCGTCTTTTTCGGCTCCCTATATGCTGGAAGAACATGATCTCCTTCTTCCTCAGGTCGACCCGACGAACTCCGGCGATCATCTCTGCATGGTGATGGGAATGTGGTGAGAACAGGTTCACCCCCCCAGCCTTTTTATAGGCAAAAGAGATCACAGTGGTCCCCAATAAATTTGCCATAAAGTCCGCATCGACCGTTTCAGCGCTCCATTCAGAAACGTTTCGAGTTACGAGGGACCGTTCATGCTTCATTCAAAGCGTTTCAAATTTCGAGGAATTTAAAAGCTTTGAAGGGGGTCTTGTAGAAGCATAAAAAATACGCTGGGAGGATCTACGCAGCCTCTTGATGCAGAGCAGCATAAAACAGAGGCCTTCAGAGCCATCAAACGTGCAACAGAGCTTTCTCCGCTAAAAATACAGCATGAAGTATAAAGCTCAAAGGACCATCCGCATAAGTGCAGTACGTCCAGGCCGCTCCAGCGTAAGATAGAGTTCTTCATCGCCTCCATGGCGTAAAAACTCAGCCGCTCTCAAAGCAGCGTTAATGCGTACGAGGAACGCTTCGTTTTTCCTGAAATAAACCTGTCAAGTCACGCAGTGAACCTGGCCTCTGACTCCCGACAAAAAGTGCTGCACGGCTACCCAGACGACGGCTGGAAATGATGGCAGACCCCTCGGGACGCGCCCCACAGTATGATGGCGGATCTCGACATTTAATGCAGAGGATTTGGTTAAAATATCACCAAACCGTCGATTACCAAAGTCCCTCCAGCGTAAACCGCTCTTTCGCGTACAAGAGAATACGCCGCCTTGTTTTACACAAGCAAACATGAGCTGTTTTACGCTCTACAGTAGACAAACCGTCTGCCACGTCAAAAGCTACACTTCGTACAGGGCCCGAGGCACGTCTCTACGTCAAATTGCACAGAGCGGTGACAGTTTCCCTCAAGACACGTCTCTGCGACGGATGCACAGAAGGGCTGCAGACCTTCAAAACACGTCTCCGTATTTAATGCACAGGATGGTGGCAAATCTCTGTAAGAGATTTGATTACACCTTCGAAAGCCGTAATTCCGGCGAAGATGTCCACATCAACACTCTGGCACGGTACGCAGCGGCTTCTACGCCCATCCAGGATCTGTGCTCATTCGGCTTCAAACGCCCACTCAGTCTCTACGACCATTCGGCTTCTATGCCTGTTCGGCTTCTATGCCTGTTCGGCTTCTATGCCCATTCGACTTCTACGCCTGTTCGGCTTCTATGCCTATTTTGGCTTCTACGCCAGGGGTGACAGTCATTTGGCTTCTACGCCAACCTCTTCTACACAAGGGATACCTACCTACGTGGCTTCTACGCCGTGATCTTCGCAGCAGATATACGCGTTTTGTCCCCTTAGTTGGACACGTGTCACATGCTCACTCAAAAGGTCATTTATGCGCAGGCATTGGTTATTTTAACCGTTGTGTAAAAGGGTGCTGTACTGTCCACTCCTCGGTTGTTACACCGACGGAGTGGTCACTGTCACCAAAACTCTATAAATAGAGACCCCTATCAATGGGGAACAAGGTCGACAATTTGGAAGATCGAACCAGGTCGGAGAATTGGTAAAAAGAGAGAGAGAGAGAGAGAGAGAGAGAGAGAGAGAGAAAGAGAAGGAGAGAAGAGTCCGGAGCTCAGGCAAAGAGTAGGGGTCGACGGCTCTGGCACCGTGCATCCACCCTCCTTCGCAGCCTTCGGAGCCGCTACCCGTCTTCCACGGCACTTCTTCAACATCGTGTAGTCCAAGGGCTAAAGTGATCGACTGTAGATCAGACACCTATAGCAATTTATACCCAGATTAAATAAATTGTACTCCCGCATCCTCGTATAGGATCGAATTGTACAAGTTTGTTTGTAAACCAAAGGGCACGGGTCTCGTATAAACCCTGTCATTGATCATTCTTTCGTTTAATACCACAAACACTAGCTTTGACCATAATTGTCCCCGTTGACCGTAAAAGTCAACGTTTGACCTAGTTTTGACCTAGAGTTGACTTTTTGGACCCATGGTTGACTTTTTGACCCAAATTTCATCGATTTGACCCGTTCGACCTAGAATAGCCCTAGAAGCCTGTTTTTAATTATTTCATATCAGTTTAAATCTTTAGAACCCTGTTTAATTCTATTTTTCGTAATAGGTCCTTGCGACACCGGTCCGGATCTCGATCCTCATCAGTTGCTCAGGACATCAGGCGAGTACTACCTCTGATAGTTTCCATTTTATGATAGCATTTATATCACCTGTTCTAGAACTGTAATACTTGATTCTGACACATTGTTACACGAGCTGGTACTAGTGGATCCCGTCATGAGATGCTATCCCCCTTACCGTGTTCAGCGGGTACTCTATCACGTGTATTTCATCATGTGCTTCGGGTATTGATTCTCATATGCTATCATGTGCTTCTTGTGCTCTCGCCTTCATGTGCGCGAGCTATTATCATGTACGTAGCGTGTTGTGGTTGGATCCAAGAGTATTAGTGGGGGAGGGAAGTAAGAGTTGGTTATGTGATCAAAGCCAAACAGTATTCATGTGTATGTCGGTTATGCAACTCACGCATAACGGAGTTATCGTAGTATTTTTCATGTGCAATCTAAGCCGATCACATAACGAACTTGTGCTCAAGGCACTTAGCTAGTATTCATGTTTCTCACCTGCAGTTACTTTTCCACTACTTGTATTGTTCTCCAGTTTACATTGCAGCTACTTATTGTGCTCCAGCATATATTTATTTTCTGTGCATCTTGTATACTTTTCTATTGCTCGTCATATACACCTTACCATGTATTTGGAGTTACTTTCAGAGTTATATACTTCGCTCCAGTCCTGACTGGGCATATTTTTTTCGAGAGGATCCTGAGGACTATTGCCCGACGTTCTACGGGCCGGGTGTTGACGAGGGTTGTGACCCCGAGATCGAGAAGGAGTGCGCCGAGGAGACGCCTATAGTGCCCTAGTTAGCTAGGTGGGTTTCCTGGGTTGTTCCCAGTGGTTTATATTTTGGATGATTGTACTTATTCTTTTGTTGCTATGAGATGTTGTAGCTATTATGGCCTTTGACTGTATATTTTTGGATATTGTCTTACTCTCTTTGGTTTGGTTTCCTTTTTGATATCATATCGTTCTTTATTTCTTCCCCTAGTTATTGTGATTGAGAGATTATATATATTGCGTGGTTGCCCTCCTTTTGGAGAGGATTATTCATATATATATTGCGTAGTTGCCCTCCTTTTGGAGAGGTCATGGCAGATTTTTCTGTGAAATATATAGATAGTTGGTTGACCTAGAACGGACCTTACAGCGTTCTACCGCCGATTCTATGGCGTAGGCTGGACGTACCCACGGCTCATGCCCGATTTTCGGGTGCGGGTCGTGACACATTTTTGGTGGTGGCCCATGCAGGTCTAGTTTTTAGGTTTAACTGCAATAGGATATAGGATATAGGCTGAGAGATAGTGTGCTCAATCACAACTAGGAACCTTCCTGATTTCTTTTGCTATCTTAATTTTCCTTAAATTATTTTCTTTTGCAATCTTACTGTCCTTCTTTGATGATATCGGTTCTTGCACCGTATTGACTTCTTTTGATCTGTGTTCTTCTTGATTCCATTCCAGCTCTTGCTTTATTTGATTCCGGTGCTTCCTATAGCTTTGTGTCTGTATCTTTTGCTGTTAGACACCATCTTGTTGCTGAACCTTTAGCTAGACTCTGCAAGATCACGACCGGGGGTGGTATCATCCTAGTCAGTGATGTCTGTAGAGACCGGAGAGTTACCTTGGGAGGCCAAGAGTTGAGTGTGTGCCTACTCGTAATGCCACTTTCGAGCTACGATATTGTACTCGGGATGGATTGGTTGAGTACGCATTGTGCTAGTATAGATTGTCATGGAGGCAGAGTTTTGTTTAGTCCGCCGGGTGAGCCAGAGTTTCAGTTTTCCAGAAGAGCAGCGGAGCAGAGCGAGGGAGTCTTCTGCGGAGCCCTGGTGGTAGAGCTGAGGTTGCTACATCCACTGATAGAGGAGTACATGGATGTCTTTCCGGAGGAGTTGCCAGGGTTACCTCCGGACAGAGATGTGGAGTTCTCTATAGACTTGGTGCCAGGCGCGGAGCCGATATCCCAGCACGTCTACAGAGTCAGCAACAGTGAGCTGATAGAGTTGAAGAAGCAGGTGGATGAGCTTCAGGATAAGGGATTTATCAGATCTAGTTCTTCTCCGTGGGGTGCTCCGGTACTTTTTGTGCCGAAGAAGGATGGGTCGATATAGATGTGTATCGACTACAGGGCTCTGAACAACCTCACAATCAAGAATAGGTATCCGTTGCCGCGTATTGATGATCTTTTTGACCAGTTGAGCGGAGCGAGGGTGTTTTCCAGGATTGATCTGAGGACAGGCTACCACCAGGTGAAGGTCAGGAAGGAGGATATTCCGAAGACAACTTTTCGGACCGGATATGGACATTATTAGTTCTTGGTGAGGGTTGACTAATGCCCCGGCAGTGTTCATGAATCTTGATGAACAAGGTGTTCCATCAGCATCTGGACAGGTTTGTGGTGGTGTTTATAGATGACATCTTGGTATATTCGAAGACCCCAGAGGAGCACGAGGAGCATCTGAGGATAGTGTTGGAGACTCTCAGGAAGGAGAAGCTTTTTGGAAAACTCTCGAAGTGTGAGTTCTTCCTTGACAAGGTTGAATTCCTTGGTCATGTGGTGACTGGAGAGGGTATCTCGGTGGATCCGAGAAAGATTATGGCAGTTGAGGCATGGAGTGCTCTGAGTTCAGTAGCCGAGGTCAGGAGTTTCCTGGGGCTGGCAGGCTACTACAGGAGATTTGTTCAAGATTTTTCCCGGATTGCAGAGCCGTTGTCTAGGCTGACTCGGAAGGACGTGGAGTTTGTTTGGTCAGAGGAGTGCCAGATCGCCTTTGATGAGCTGAAGAGGAGGTTGACGACAGCTCCAGTGTTGACGTTGCCATCAGGTTCTGGAGGATTCACTATCTATAGTGATGCATCGGAAAAGGGACTGGGTTGTGTGTTGCAGCAGAATGGGAGGGTGATTGCCTATGCTTCCAAGCAATTACGTCCTCATAAGAAGAACTATCCTACCCACGATTTGGAGTTGGCAGCGGTCATCTTTGCTCTGAAGTTGTGGAAACACTATTTATACGGAGAGCGTATGGAGATCTTCACAGACCACAAGAGCTTGAAGTATGTGTTTACCCAAAAAGAGCTGAACATGAGGCAGAGGAGATGGTTGGAGTTGATGAAAGACTTTGACATATCATTGTAGTACCATCCAGGGAAGACAAATGTAGTTGCGGATGCGTTGAGCAGGTATCCGGTAGCTATGTACCTGACTACAGATCGTTATCTTCTGGCAGATCTAGAGAGCTTGGGCATTGAGGTGATAGTGCCTGGAGTTGAGATGCAGATGTGGGGACTGCAGATTCAGTCAGAGTTGGTAGACCGGATCATGGCTACACAGTTTGAGGATGAGTCCCTGAGGAGCATCAGGGTGCAGGTTCATATGGGTTTATCAGATGACTTCACCATTGCTGATGATGGTTCTTTGCGGCACGGTACTAGGTTGTGTGTGCCGAGTGGATCGTTGCACAAGGAGGTTCTTCAGGAGACGCATCGATCACAGTACTCTATGCATCCAGGTGCCAATAAGATATATAGAGATCTGAGACAGCATGTATGGTGGTACGGGATGAAGCGGGAGGTAGCACGCTTCGTATCCCGATGCTTAGTGTGCCAGTAGGTGAAGGCGGAGAGGCAGAGGCCGGGAGGATTACTCCAGCCGTTACCCATTCCGGAGTGGAAATGGGAGCATGTGACCATGGATTTTGTTTCTGGACTTCCCCGTTCTCCAGGCGGGAAGGATGCGATTTGGGTCATCGTGGACAGGTTGACCAAATTGGCCCACTTTCTACCATTCAAAGTGGGTACGTCTACAGAGAGACTAGCAGAGATGTATGTATGCCAGATAGTCAGACTGCATGGAGTTCCCGTGAGCATAGTATCAGATCGGGACAGTCGCTTTACTTCGCATTTCTGGAGGAGTCTGCAGGCTAGCTTGGGCACCCAGCTCAAGTTTAGTAGTGCATATCATCCACAGACAGATGGTCAGTCAGAGAGGACCATTCAGACACTTGAGGACATGCTACGCACTTGTGTTTTGGATTTCAGAGGCTCTTGGGAGGATCACTTGCACTTGGTAGAGTTTGCTTACAACAACAGCTACCAAGCCAGTATCGAGATGTCACCTTTTGAGGCGTTGTATGGACGAAGGTATCGCACTCCGTTATCATGGGATGATGTAGGCGAGAGAGCTTTGCTTGGCCCAGAGATGGTGGTTGATGCAGCGGAGAAGGTCAAGCTCATTAGAGATAGACTTCGGGTGGCGCAGGACAGGCAGCGGCATTGGGCCGATAGCCACCGGAGACCTTTGGAGTTCGAGGTATAGCTTAGAATCTAGATTTTGTTCTTGTGTTTGCTTGTGATTGCTTGTTTTAGACTAAGTGCAGAGACCTTGTTTGTGCTAGGTTGAAGATCTGGTGTTCTTGAGAATTTCTCCGATGCGGGGCACTATTCGCTTCGGTGGAGGCGGGAAGCTTAGCCCACGTTTCGTTGGACCCTTCCGTATTCTTGAGAGGGTCGGCGCCGTGGCGTATAGGCTTGAGTTGCCGCCTACGTTGGAGGGAGTTCATGATGTGTTCCACGTATCGCAGTTGAGACGGTACGTGGCGGATCCCAGTCACGTATTGGATCACTCAGAGATCGAGGTGGGCCCTACTCTTAGCTATCCAGAGCAGCCGGTGGAGATTCTGGATCGGCGGGAGAAGGTGTTGAGGAACCAGACTATTCTCTTGGTTCGCGTCGC